>CM057003.1:2320800-2980591 GCA_029891345.1 Dryococelus australis | reverse complement strand
GAAAGGTCAGTGTAAAACCCCCGGGAGCTCCCCAACCCAGTTAATTTAAAAGGCGGGTGTGCAGTGGGGCCCGGAGCTCTCCACCCTAGTATAATTTTAAAAGTCGTGTGCAGAACCCCCAGCTCCTCCAACCCTAGTAAAATTTATAATGCGTGGCAGTACGCTGTAGCTCCTCCAGACTAGTATAATGTAGAAGTCGGTGCAACGGCCCCAGCTCCTCAGACCCCTAGTATAATTAAATTTCAGGTGCAGTAGGGCCGGAGCTAAAAAAAGATTTTGGTAAATGAAAGGGAAGTGCAGTGGCCCCCAGAAACCCCGCTGGGCGGGGGTTTCCCCCGGGCCCTGGGAAAATGTATAAAATGCAGGGGAGCCCGACCCCCCCGGGGCCCTAAATGTTTTGCGGTAGTCGTGACCCCTTAACAGAAATGTAAAGTGCGTGTGCGTCGGCCCCCTCCTCCAACCCAGTTAAGTAAAGTGCAGGGCAGTACGGCTTAAAACTCCTCCAAAACCTAGTAAAATGTAAAGTGGGGGTAGACCCCCGGAGCCCCTCCAGACTAGTAAAAGTAATTGCGTGAGTACGCCGGAAAGGCTCCTAAAAACCCCCATTAAGTGAAGTGCGTGTGCAGTAGGGCCCGACTCCCCAGCCCTATATAAATGTAGAGTGCAGGTGCAACCCCGAGCTCCTCCAACAAGATAATTAAAGTGCGTTGCATTTTGGGGCTTGAGCTCCTCCAGATTTAATTTTTAAATTTGCGGTCATTTTGGGGGCCCCGCAGCTCCTCCAACCCTAGTATAAGTAGAATGCAGGGTGAGAACGCCCCCTCCTAGACCCTGTTTTAATTAAAGTGCAGTGTCAAGGGCCGGAGCTCCCCCAACCTAGTATAATGTTAAATGAGGTGAGTAGGGGACGGGACTCCTCCAACCTATAATTAAAGGTTGTCAAAACCCCCGCGTCCCCCAAACCCTATATAATGAGAAGTGCTGTGCGGTCGCTTTTAGCTCCCCCAAACCCCCTATATAATTTTTAAGTGCAGTGGGGAAACGGGAGCCCCCCAAACCCCTTGGATAATTTAAAAGTGCATGGCAGTAGGGGCGACTCCCCAATTAGTATTTTGTAAAGTCAGGTGCATACGCCCGGCCCCTCCAGACCCTAGTTAATGAGAAGTGCATGTGCATACCCCCTAGCCCCTTTCAGACCTAGTATAATGTAGAAGGCGTGTGCGTCGGCCCCAGCTCCCCCAGAACCTAGTATAATGTAAAGTCATGTCTACCCCGAGCCCCCAGCCGTAAAAAGAATAATGCGGGGTTTCCCATAGGGGCCGAGCCCTTTCAACCCTATAAATTAAAGTGCGGTCAGTACGGCCGCACTCCTCCAACCCTAATAATAAAGTCGTGCATAGCCCCAGCTCCTCCAACCCTTATAATGTAAAGGCAGTTCAGTAGGCCCGTGCTCCTCCAACCCTAGTATAATTAGAAGTGCAGTGGCATAGGGCCCGCAGTCCCCCAAACCCAATATAATGTAAAAATGCAGTTGTAGCCGGGAGCCCTCCAGACCTAGAAAAAATAAAGGCTTGTGATACGGCCGAGATCCAACCTTAAAAATGTATAAGTGCAGTGTAGAAGCCGCACCCCCGGGCCTATTTAAATTAAAGTGCATGGCAGTACGCCGAGTCCCCGGGCGTATTAAAAATGTAAAGTCAGTGTCAGTACCCCCACTCCCCCAGCCCCAGTATAATTAGAAGTGCGTTAAAACCCCCGAGTTCCCCAACCCAGTATAATGTATAAGTGCGGGGTTAGAAAAACCCCGGAGCCTCCAGCCTGTATAATAAAGGCAGTGTGCATTTTCGCTGTACTCCCCCAAACCCCTAGTATAATTGAATGCAGGTCTTTTCGGCCCCCTCCCCAACCCTAGTATAAGTAGAAGTGCGGGGTGATACACCCGCACTCCTCCAACCTGATAAGTAAATGCAGGTGCATTTGGGCGAGCCCTCCCCCCGAAAAAAAGTAAAATGCAGTGTGCAAACGGGGGGCAGCTCCTAAAAACCCAATAACTAGAAGGGGTGGTGGGGGAATTGGGGTGTATAATGTGGTGCAATTTTTTGGGGATTTTTCCCTGTTTTAATTTTTAAAGTCTTGGTACCCCGTATTTTTAGACCCGGGATAATGTAAATGCAGGGGAAAACCCCCCAACCCCCCAGACCTATTAAGATAAGTGCAGGGGGAATACCCCCACCCTCCAGACCTATTAAAAGTATAAGTGCAGTGTGCTAGGGCCAGACCCTCCAGACCCTATTAAAAAATGAAAAGTGCAGTTGGGGAGGGCCCCGAGCTCCTCCAATAGTATAATTGAAGTGCAGGGTGCGCGCCCGGGACCCCCAGCCCCTAAAAAAATAATGAAGAGGCATTTGGGCATACGCCCAGCCCCCAACCCTTATAAGAAGAAGTCGGGTTTTTAAACCCCGCAGCTCCTCTAACTTATAATGTAAAGTGATGTTACCCCGCCCCGGGAGCTCCCCAGACCAGTAAATTAAAGTGCTGTGAAAGTGGGGCCCCAGCTCCCCAACCTAGTATAATTAAATGCTGTGCATACCCCCGACTCCCCAACCAGTAAAAATGTTGAAGTGCATGTGCATACGCGAGCTCCTCCAGACCCTAATTTTAAAAAAAGGGTGCTGTGAGTACCCGGAGCTCCTCCAGCCCAAATAATGTAAAATGCAGTTGCAGTAGGCCTAGCTCCTCCAACCCTAGATAATTAGAATGCTTGTCCCGGGCCCGCAATCCCCCGACCCGTTAATTTAATGCAGGTTAGTACCCCCCGGAGCACCTCCAGCACTATTATAAAGTTAAGTCATGTAAAAGGGGGGGCCAGAGCTCCCCCAAACCCCTAGTAAAATTTTTAAAGTGCTGTGCGGCGCCCGCAGCTCCCCCGACCCTAGTATAATGTAGAATGCGTGTGCATACGCCCCGGGACTCCTCCAAAACCCTAGTAAAATTTTGAAAGCAGGGCATACCCCCGGACTCCTCCAGAAAATATTAATGTAAAGGCAGGTGTATACCCCCCGGACTCCTCCAACTTAGTATAAGGGAAATGCAGTGTGCATTTCCCCGAGCTCCCCAACCTAGTATAATGTAGAATGCATTGCAGTAGGGGCCACACTCCTCCCCCCCTGATAAAGTATAAGTGCATGTGCATAGGGGCCCCGTTTCCCCGACCCTAATAATTAAAAGTGCGTGTGCATACGCCCGGACTCCCCCAAACCCCTAGAAAATTTAAAGTGCGGGGTGATACCCCCCGGGCTCCCCCAAACCCTTATAATGTAAAGTGCATGTCAGTACCCCGGACCCCCCAAACGTAGTATAATGAGAAGTGCAGTGTGCAGTAGGGCCCCGCCCCTAACCCCTAGAAATTTTAAAGGCAGTGTGCAGTAGGGGTTTGAGCCCTCCAACCTATTTATTAAAAAGTGCGTGTGCATACCCGGGGTCCTCCAAACCCTAGTATAATTTGGGTCAAAGTGATTTCAATACGCCCAATCCCAACCCTAGTATAATGTAAAGTGCGTGTGCATACGCCCGAGCTCCCCCAAACCCTAGTATAATGTGGGAATGCAGTGTGCAAGGCCAGACTCCTCCAAATTTAAATTTAATGCAGGGTTATCCCCCCGGAAAACCCCCAGACAAGATAAGTATAAGTGCAGTGTGCATAGGGGCCCGAGCTCCCCAAACCCCAGTAAAAATTAAAGTGCATTGCAAAAGGCCCCAGCCCCCAAACCCCTGTTAATTTTTAAAAGGGCAGGTGAGAGCCCCAGCCCTCCAGCCTATATAAGTTAAGTGCATTGCAGTAGGGGCCAAGCTCCCCAGACCCTAGATAATGAAAGGGGGCATGTGCGAGGCCCCAGCTCCTCCAGCCCCTAGTATAAATGAAAGTGCAGCAGTACGCCCAGCTCCCCAAACCAGATAATAAAAAATCAGGGGGGGCTACGCCCCGAGCCCTCAAACAATAATGTAAATGAAATGTGATACGCCCGGCTCCCCCGCCCCATATAAGAAAAGTGCTGTGCAGTACGGGCCCGAGCTCCTCCAACCTGTAAATGTATAAGGCTGGAGACGCCCGAGCTCCCCAACCCTTATAATTTTAAGGCAGGGGTGCAAGGGCGTAAGCTCTTCCAAAACAGTATAATGTATGGCGGGGTTTCTACACCCGAGCTCCTCCAACTATATAAGTAAAGTGCATGTGCATGAGGGGATTTTCCGATCCTAGTAAAATTAAAAGGGATGTAAATAGGGCCGGCCCTCCAAACCTATTTTTAATGTAAAGTGCGGGGTTAGACACCCGACTCCCCCAACCCAGTATAAGTAAAAGGGGCAGGGGGCAGTAGGGGCCGTGGCTCCTCCAAACCCTAGTATAATTTAAAGGCTGTCCCGTAGGGGCCAAAGCTCCCCAACCCCCCTATAAAAATTAGAAGTGCAGTGGCAGTACACCCGACCCCCCAAAACCCCAGTAAAATTTAAAGGCGGGGATACGCGAGCTCCTCCAACCCTAAAAATTAGAAGTGCAGGTGAAGAAGGGCCCCAGCTCCCCAGCCCCTAGATAATTAAAAGTGCTGTATACCCCCGACTCCCCCAACCCTAGTTAATAAATTTCAGGTGCAGTAGGGCCCCCTCCTCAGACCCTAGTTTTAATGTAGAAGTCCTGCAGACGGCCCCCGGACCCCTTTAAAGCCCCGGGATAATTAAATGCATGGCATACGGCCCGCTCCCCCAACCCCCAAAGTATAATGGAAAGTCAGGTCATTAGGGCCCCAGCTCCCAACCCTTTTTAAGTAAATGCAGTGTGCAGTACGGCCCGGAGCTCCAAAAACCCTTGGTATAATGTAAAGTGCAGTGTGCAGAACGGCCGCACTCCCCACCTAGTATAAGTATAAGTGCGGGTGTAGTACACCCGAAAGCCCCTCAACATATAATGTAAATCAGTTGCATACGGCCCGCAGCTCCCCAGACCCTAGATAATTAAAAATGCAGTGTGCAGTACGGCTGTAACTCCCCAGAACCATTATAATTTTTAAAGTGCAGGTGTAGACGACCCGGAGTTTCCCCAACAAGTATAATGTAAAGTGCAGGTCAGTAGGGGCCGACCCTCAAATTAATAAAGGGGAAAGTGCAGTGTGCATGGGGAAAGGCTCCTCCACCCCATATAATTAAAGTGCATGTGCAACGACCCCACCCCTCCAACCTGTATAATGTAAAGTGCTGTGCGTACGGCTGTGAGTCCCCCAACCCTAGTAAATTTTTGGGGGCAGTGCATTGGGGGGGCCCGCACCCTCCAGACCCAGAAAATTAAAGTGCAGTGTGCATAGGGGGCCGGACCCTTTAAACCCCTAGTATTGTAGAAGTGCAGGTGCATAGGGCGAGCTCCTCCAACCCCCTAGTATAATAGAAGTGCAGTGTGCAGTAGGGCCCCCAACTCCTCCGGCCCTATTAATGAGAAGTCAGTTTTCAAAACCCCCAGTTCCTCCGCCCCTATATAATGAAATGCAGGGGGCATAGCCTACCCTCCAACCCTAGTATAAGTAGAAGTGCATGTGCAAAACGGCCGCAGTCCCCCAGACCCTAATTAATTTAAAATGCAGGTGTAAAAACCCCGAACCCTCCAAACCATAAAAAAGTAAAGTGCATGTCAACCCCCAGATCCTCCAGCCCCTTTTTAAATTAAAAGTGCAGGGTGCAGACCCCCGACTCCCCAAATTAAAAGTGAAGGCAGGTGCATACCCCCGAGCCCTCCAAAACCCTAAAAAAAAAAGGAAGTGGTGGGGCATACCCCCGAGTCCTCCAACCTAGTAAATTTTAAAGGCAGTGTGCAGCGCAGCTTCCAGCCCTTAAAAGGGGAAGTCTGTGCATCGGCCCGGAGTCCTCCAGAAAAAAATAAAAATAAATTCAGGGGTTTCAACCCCAGCTCCTCCAACCCATTAATGTAAATGCAGTGTGCATAGGGGCCAGCCCTCGACCCAAAAAAGTAGAAGTGCAGTGGCGTAGGCGCAGCTCCTCCAGACCCTATATAATGAAAGTGAAGTTGCATACCCCGAGATCCCCCCGCCCCCTAGTATAATGTAAAGTGGGGGGGTTTCCGGGCCCCTCCAACCCCAAGTATAAAGTATATTTCATGTCAACGGCCCGAGTCCTCCAGACCCATATAATAATAATGCAGTGTGCAACGGCGAGCTCCCCCAGACTTAGTATTTTTAGAAGGCAGGTGCAGACCCCGTATCCTCCAACCCTATATAAGTAAAGTGCGTGGCGTAGGGCCCGAGCCCTCCAGCCCTTAAATGAAAGGCAGTGGCGTGGGGCCCGGATCCTCCAGCCCCTAGATAGTAAAGTCAGGTGTAAAACCCCCGACCCTCCAACAAAATATAAAAAGTGCATGTCCGTCCCCCCAGCTCCTCCAACCCTAGAAAAAGTAAAGTGCAGTTGCAGTCCCCGCGTCCCCCAACCCTATAATGTAAGTGCAGTCCCAAATCCCCCCGACCCCCTTTCAACCCTATATAAGAAAGTGCGTGTCATGGGCCCACTCCTCCGACCCTATATAATGTAAAGTAAGTGTGCATACGGCCCGAGTCCTCCAACCTTTTATAATGTAAAGCAGGGTGAACAACCCCACCCCCAGACCGTAAAAATTAAGTATGTCAGTAGGGGCCAAGCTCCCCCAACCTGTATAATGAAAATGATTTGGGCGGAGGGCCCCGAGGCCCTCAAACCCTATATAATGTAAATCAGGTGATACACCCCGGACTCCTCCAGAACATAAAAAGTAAAGTTTTTTGGCAGTAGGGGCCCCAGCCCTCCGCCCTAGTTAAAAAAAAAGGGCAGTGGCAACGGCCGAGCTCCTTTCAGCCCCTATAAAATGTAAAGTGCAGGTAGTACGGGCCGGGAAGCTCCCCCCAACCCTAGTTAAGTAGAATCTTGCAGTACGGGGACTCCTCCAGACCCTATAAAAATGTAGAATGCGTGTCAGAGGGGCCCGTAGCTCCCCCAAACCCTAATAATGTAGAAGTGCAGGGTGATAGGGCCCCGGTCCTCCAAAACCCAATAAAATTAGAAGGCGGGGTGTAGTACGACCGAGCCCTCCAAACTAGTAAAAAGTAAAGGCAGTTGGGGTTAGGGGCCCAAAGGCCCTCCAGACCTATATAATGTAAAGTGCAGTGTGCAAGGCTGAGCTCCCCCACCCAGATAATTAGAATGCAGTGTGCAGGCCGGCGCCCCTCCAACCCAGTTAATTAAATGCAGTGGCATAGGCTGTAACTCCTCCAAACCTATTTTAATGATAAGGCATGTGCGCCCAGCACCTCAGACTTATAATGTAAAGGCGGGTGATAGCCGGACCCCCCCAATTTAAAAATTAAGTGCTGGCATACGGCCCCCCGAGCTTCCAACCCGGTATAATTGAAGTGCAGTGGCAAAACCCCAGCTCCCCAACCTAGTATAATTAAAGTGCATTGCGTAGGGCTTGACTCCCAAACCCCTTTATAAATTGAAGTGCAGGTGCATTCGGCCCGCACTCCTAAACCCCCCATAAATGTAAAATCAGGTGTAGTACCCCAGCCCTAGACCCGTATAAGTAAAGTGAGTGTGCAAAAGACCCCAGCTCCCCAACCTATATAATTTAAGTGCGGGGTTTGATAGGGGCCGGAGCTCCCCCCAGACCCAATAATGTAAATGCGTGTGCGTACGGCGCACCCTTTCAGCCCCAGTATAAGAGAAGTGCGGGTGCGTACCCCCGGGACTCCTTAAAAAACCCTGGTATATTAAAGGGCTGTGAACCCTGAGCTCCCCAACCCCAGTATAATTTAAAGGCAGTGTAAAACGCCCCCAGCCCTCCCACCAGTAAAATGTAAAGTGCAGTGTGAAGTACCCCCACTTCCTCCAGACCCTAGAAATGAGAATGCGTGTGCATAGGGCGTAGCTCCCCAACCCTAGTAAATGTAAAGGCAGTGTGCAAGGGCCCGCAGTCCTCCAACCCAGTATAATGAGAAGTGAAAGTTGCAAAAAAAACACCCCGCACTCCTCCAACCCTAATAATGTAGAATGCAGTGTGCATGGGGCCCGTAGTCCTCCAGAACCCTAGTATAAATGTAGAATGCAGTGTGCAAAAGCCCGCAACCCCTCCAGACCATTTAATGTTTAATTGGGGGGTTTTGTAGTACAAAAGGGAGACCTCCAACACTTTATAAAGTAAAGTGCAGGGGCAGTACCCCGACTCCTCCAAAACCTGATAATGAAAAAGTGCAGTGTGCATTTCGCCCAGCCCCCCCAGACCCTAGAAAATTTTTAAAGAAGTGCGGGTTGAAACCCCCGCACTCCCCCCCAATATAATTAAAGTGCGGGGTTTTAAAAACACCCGAAGCCCCTCCGACTTATATAATTAAAAGTCAGTGTGCATAGGCCCGAGCTCCCCAGACCTAGTAAAATGTAAAATGCATTGCATACCGAACCCCCAAACCTATAAATTTAATCGGGGTGAGCGCCCGGACTCCTCCAGATTTTATATAATTAAAGTGCTGTGAAAATGGGGGGGGGGGGGGGGGGCCCGTAGCTCCTAAAAACCCAGATAAAGTGAATGCAGGTCAACGGGCCGAGCCCTCCACCCTATTAATGTAAAGTGCATTGATACACCCCAAACCCCCAGACCTATAAAATAAAGTGCATGGCATACGGGAGCTCCTCAAACCCTTTTTAATTAAATGCATTGGGCGTAGCCGGGAGCTCCTCCAAAAACTATATAAGAAAAGGTGCAGGGGGCAGTACGGCCCCCGCTCCTCCACCCCTAGTAAAATGTAGAAGTGCGGTGCAGTACGCCCGCAGCTCCCCAGCCCCTAATAAAAATTTTAAAAAAAAGGGTCTGTGCAGTAGGGCCCCGGGCTCCTCCAACCCTGTAAATTAAAGTGCAGGGTGAACGCCCCGCTCCCCCAAACCCAAGTATAATAAAAAAGTGCTGTGCAGTACGCCGACCCCCAAAAAACCCAGTATAAAGTGAGGCAGTGTGCAGTAGGGGCCGAACTCCTCCAGACCCATAAAATGTAAAGTGCGTGTGCGGGAGGGCCCCCCCCTCCAGACCCTATAAAGTAGAAGTCATTGCATACGCCCGACCCTAAAACCCTAATAATAGAAGTGCAGTTCAGTAGCCGAGTTTCCCCCCCTTTTAAAATGAGAAGTGCGGGATCCCCCCAATCCTCTAGTATAGTTAATAAATGCGGGGAGTAGGGCCCGGGACCCTAAAACCCTATAAAAGAAGGCAGTGTGCATGGGGCCAAGCTCCCCAGCCCCTGTATAATGTATAAGTGCATGGGGCGAGGGCCCCGCACTCCCCCAGACCCTTATAATGGAAGCAGTGTGCAGTAGGGCGGAAAGCTCTCCAGACCTAGTATTTTTAAAATGCAGGGTGAGACGACCCAGCCCTCAACATATAAAATTTTAAAGTGCAGGGGATACCCGGAGCCCTCAACCCCAAGTATAAAGGAAGTGCATGTGCATAGGGGCCGACTCCAAAAACCTTTATAATGTAGAAGGGGCAGGGGGTGCAGTACCCCACCCCCCCAAAGCCCTAGTAAATTATAAGGCAGGGGAGAAAACCCCCCTCCTCCAGACTTAGTTAATGTTAATTTCTGTGCAGTACGGCCCGGGCTCCCCCAAACCCTAAAATTAAATGCGGGTGATACCCCGGACCCTCCAGCCCCCTTTTTAAAATGTAAAGTGCAGGGGGCCCCCGGGCACCTCAGCATAGTATAATGTAAAGTCATGTGCAGTACGGCCGGACCCTAAAAACCAAGATAAGTGAATGCAGTGGCGTAGGGGGGCCGAGTCCTCCCCCCCCTATATAAGTAAATGCATGTCATACGACCCGCAGCCCTCCAACCAGATAATGTGAATGCAGTGTGCATACGGCGTCCTCCCCCCCCCAGTATAATTTTGAAGTGCAGTGTGCATTCGGCCCGAGCTCCTCCAACCAGTATAATAAAAAGGATGAAACCCGAGTCCCCCAAAACCCAAATAATGATAAGTCAGGGTGATACGACCCGACCCCCCAACCCCTAGTAATTATAAGTGCAGGTGGAGGGGCCGGAGCTCCTCCGCCCCCTATAAAAATTAAAGTGCAGTGGCATAGGCCAGTTCCCCAGACCCTTATAAGTAAAGTGCAGTGTGCAAAACGGCGGGAAATCCTCCAGAACCTAGTTTAATTTTAAAGTGCAGGGTGAGAGCCCCGGGACTCCTCCAGACCCAGATAAGAAAAGTGCAGGGGGCATACGACCCCAGCTCCTCCAACCCAGAAATTTTTAAAAAGGCAGTACATACGGCGTCTCTCCAACCCTGTAAATGTAAAGTCGGGACGCCCCGGACTCCTCCAAACCAGATAATGAAATGCAGTGTGCAGTACCCCGCACTCCCCAGACCTATAAAAGTAAAGTCCCGTTCATACCCCCCGGAGCCCCTCCAACCCAGTTAATGAAAGTGCTTTGAGAGGGGCCAGCTCCCCGACCTATAAATTTTTAAAAGTGCAGTGAAAACGGCCCGAGCTCCCCCAACCCAGAAAATGTGAAGGCATTTCAACGGCAACTCTTCCAACCCTAGTATAATGAAAGGCATGTTTCTACGACCCGACTCCCCCAAACTATTAAAGAAAAATGAGTGTCAGTACGGCCCGCGCTTTTTCAACCCTGGGATAATGTAGAAGTGCATGTGCAGTACCCCCGAACTCCTCCAAAACCATTAATTTTAAAATGCAGAAAGACGCCCGAGCTCCTCCAACCCTGTAAAGTAAAAATGCAGGTGCAAAACCCCGGAGTTTCCCCAAACCCTAGTAAAATTTAAAGTGCTTTCCGTGGGGCCAACTCCTCCACCCAGTAAAAGTAAAGGCATTGAGTCACCCGGAGCCTCCAACCTAATAATTTAAATGCATGTGAGTAGGGCCCGCAGCCCCCCCAGCCCCCAAAATAAGTAGAATGCAGGTGTATACGACCCGAGCCCTCCAACCCCGTATAATAAATAATGAGGTGAAGTAGGGCCCCGGCTTCCCCAACCCATATAAGTAAATGCTTTGCAGACGGCGGAGCTCTCCAGCCCCTAGTAAATGAAAAAGGCAGTGGGGCGTACCCCGAGCCCTCCAACCCCCTATATAATGTAAAGTGCAGGTGCAATACCCCGCACTCCCCAACCCTATAAATTAAAGTGCTGTGCAACCCCCCTCCCCTAGCCCCTTTAAATGTAAAAAATCATGTGCAAAAGGCCCCCGCAGTCTCCAAACCCCTATTTAATGATAATTGCGGGGTGATACACACGGAGAAAACCCCCAAACCCTTTGTATAAAAGAAAGGCAGTGTGCAAAAACCCCGGAGCCCTCCAGAACCTAGATAATAAAAGTGCAGGGAGCCCCCCCCCAGCCCCTCCAACCCTATAATTAAAGTGCGGGGTTAGTACGCCCCACTCCTCACACTAGTATAATTAAAATTGCATGTGCATCACCCGACTCCTCCAGACCCTAGTATAATTAGAAGTGCAGTTCATAGCCCCGATCCTAAAGCCTTGATAATGTAAATGCTGTGCGAGGGGCCCTGAAATCCTCGGGCCCATATAATGTAGAAGGGCATGGCAAACCCCGCACCTCCAACCCAATAAAAATTAAAGTGCTTTGGGGCATACGGGGTACTCCCCCAAACCCCTAGAAAATTTGTAAAGTGCAGGTGCAGTACGGCCGAGCCCCTCCAAACCCCCTTTAAATGTAAGTGCTGGCAGTAGGGGCCGGCTCCCAACCCTAGTATAATGTAAAAGTGCATTGCATACCCCTTGACCCCCTCAAAACCCCTAGTATAATTTAAAGTGCGGGGGTAAGGGGCCGAGCTCCTCCCAACCCTAGAAAATTTTAAAGTGCAGTGTGAGTACGCCCGGAGCTCCCCAAACCCCTAGTATAATTTGAAGTCAGTGTCAGTACGCCCGAGCCCCCTCCAAACCCTAGTAAATTAGAATGCGGTGTGCATACGCCGAGCTCCTCCAGCCCCCCCCCCCCCCCCCCCCAAAAAAAAAAAAAAAAAAAAAAAAATTATACACAGCCCCTGGGGGACTCACAGGAAACTGCAAAATGCACTTATACATTATACTAGGGTCTGGAGAGCTGCGGCCGTTCGCACACGCACTTCTACTTAACTAGTCGGGAGGAGCCACAGACTAACTGCAACCGCACTTCTACATTATACTAGGGTTTGGAGAGCTGCGGGTCGTACTGCACACTGCACCTAATTATACTGGGGTCTGGGGACCCCCGGGTCGTACGCACACGGCATTTCCCCCCCCCCCCCCCCCCCCCCCCCCCCCCCCCCCCCCCCCCCCCCCCCGGGGGGGGGGGGGGGGGGGGGGGGGGGGGGGGGGGGGGGGGGGGGGAGGAGCTCTGGCCCGTACTGCACACTGCACTTCTACATTATACTAGGGTCTGGAGGACCCTCCGGTTCGTACTGCCACTGCATTTTCCTACTTTATCTAGTCTAGAGGAGTCTGCGGGTCGACTAACACCTCCCAACTTCTACATTATACTAGGGTCTGGAGGAGCTGGTGTCAACTGCACACTGCACTTCTTAAATTATGCTAGTTCTGGAGGAGCTCCGGGTCGTACTGCAAAATGCACTTCTAAATTAAAAACTGGGGCCCTGGAGGAGTTTCGGGCCGTCCTGCACACTGCACTTTTTAAAATTTTTACTAGTGTCTGGAGTAGCTCTGGCCCGTACTGCACACTGCACTTGTACTTTATACTTGTGTCTGGAGGTGCTCCGGGTTGTAATACACCCTGTACTTATACATTATACTAGGGTCTGGAGGATCTTCGGGCCGTACTGCACACTTCACTTCTACATTATACTAGGGTCTGGAGGAGCTACGGGCCTTACTGCACACTGCACTTCTACATTATATAAGGGTCTGAAGGAGCTGAGGGTCGTATTGCACACTGCACTTCTACATTATACTAGGGTCTGGAGGAACTGCGGGCCAGCTCCGGTCGTACTACACCCTGCACTTATACATTATACTACGGTTTGGAGGAGCTGCAGGCCGTACTGCACACTGCACTTCTACATTATACCAGGGTCTTTTAGGAGCTCCAGGCCGTACTGCACACTGCACTTCTACATTATACTAGAGTCTGTAGGAGCTGCGGACCGTACTGCACTCTGCACTTCTACATTATACAACAGTCTGGAGGAGCTCACAGCCGTACTGCACACTGCACTTAACCATTATACTAATGTCTGGAGGAGCTGCGGGCCGTTCTGCACACTGCACTTCTACATTATACTAGGGTCTGGATGAGCTCACAGCCGTACTGCACACTGCGCTTCTACATTATTCTAGGGTCTGGAGGAGCTACGGGCCGTACTGCACACTGCACTTCTACATTATACTAGGGTCTGGAGGAGCTACGGGCCGTACTGCACTCTGTACTTCTACAAAATACTACAGTCTGGAGGAGCTCACAGCCGTACTGCACACTGCACTTATATATTATACTAGGGTCTGGAGGATCTGCGGGCAGTTATGCACATTGCACTACTACATTATACTAGGTTCTTGAGGAGCTCACAGCCGTACCGCACACCGCACTTCTACATTATACAAGTGTCTGGAGGATCTGCGGGTCGTACTGCACACTGCACTTCTACATTATACTAGGGTATGGAGGAGCTCCGGGTCGTACTACACCCTGCACTTATACATTATACTACGGTTTGGAGGAGCTGCAGGCCGTACTGCACACTGCACTTCTACATTATACCAGGGTCTTTTAGGAGCTCCAGGCCGTACTGCACACTGCACTTCTACATTATACTAGAGTCTGTAGGAGCTGCGGACCGTACTGCACTCTGCACTTCTACATTATACTACAGTCTGGAGGATCTCACAGCCATACTGCACACTGCACTTAACCATTATACTAATGTCTGGAGGAGCTGCGGGCCGTTCTGCACACTGCACTTCTACATTATACTAGGGTCTGGAGGAGCAGCGGGCCGTACTGCACCCTGCACTTTTATATTATACTAGGGTCTGGAGGAGCTGCGGGTCGTACTGCACTTCTATATAATACTAGGGTCTGGAGGAGCTGCGGGTCGTACTACACACTGCACTTCTACATTATTCTATGGTCTGGAGGAGCTGCGGGTCGTACTACACACTGCACTTCTACATTATACTAGGGTCTGGAGTAGCTGCGGGCAGTACTGAACACTGCACTTATATATTATACTAGGGTCTGGAGGAGCTCCGGGCCGTACTGCACTCTGCACTTCTACATTATGCTACAGTCTGGAGGAGCTCACAGCCGTACAGCACACTGCACTTATACATTATACTAGGGTCTGGAGGAGCTACGGGCCGTTCTGCACACTGCACTTCTACATTATACTAGGGTCTGGAGGAGCTCACAGCCGTACTGCACACCGCACTTCTATATTATACTAATGTCTGGAGGAGCTGCGGGTCGTACTGCACACTGCACTTCTACATTATACTAGGGTCTGGAGGAGCTCTGTGTCGTACTGCACACTGCAATTCTTCATTATACTAGAGTTGGTGGAGCTCCGGGCCGTACTGCACAATGCACTTCTACATTTTACTAGGGTCTTGAGGAGCTCAGGGTCGTACTGCACACTGCACTTATACATTTTACTAAGGTCTGGAGGAGCTCCGCGTCGTACTGCACAGTGCACTTATACATTATACTAGGTTCTGGAGTAGCTCCGGGCCGTACTGCACAGTGCACTTCTACATTATACTAAGGTCTGGAGGAGCTCCGGGTCGTACTGCACCCTGCTCTTATACATTACACTAGGGTCTGGATGAGCTCCGGGTCGTACTGCACACTGCACTTATACATTATACTAGGGTCTGGAGGTGCTCCGGGTCGTACTGCACACTGCAATTCTACATTATACTAGTATTTGGAGGTGTTCCGGGCCGTACTGAACCCTGCTCTTCTACATTATACTACTGTTTGGAGGAACTCCGGGCCGTACTGCAACCTGCACTTCTACATTATACTACGTTCTGAAGGAGCTCCATTCCGTACTGCACCCTGCACTTCTACATTATACCACAGTCCGGAGGAGCTCCTACCCGTACTGCACCCTGCACTTCTACATTATACTAGGGTCTGGGGGAGCTCCAGGCTGTACTGCACCCAGCACTTCTACATTATACTATACTCTGGAGGAGCTCCTACCCATACTGCACCCTGTATTTCTACATTATACTACAGTCCGGAGGAGCTCCTACCCTTATTGCACCCTGCACTTCTACATTATACTGGGGTCTGGAGGAGCTCCAGGCTGTACTGCACCCAGCACTTCTACATTATACTACGGTCTGGAGGAGCTCTGGGCTGTACTGCACCCAGCACTTCTTTATTATACTATAGTCTGGAGGAGCTCCTAATCGTATTGCACTCTGCACTTCTACATTATACTACGGTCTGGAGGAGCTCCTACCCATTCTGCACCCAGCACTTCTACATTATACTACAGTCTGGAGGAGCTCCTACCCATACTGCACCCAGCACTCCTACTTTATACTACGGTCTGGAGGAGCTCCTGCCCGTACTGCACTCTGCACTTCTACATTAAACTAGGGTCTGGAGGAGCTGCGGGCCGTACTGCACCCTGCTCTTCTACATTATACTACAGTCTGGAGGAGCTCCGGGCCGTACTGCACACTGCACTTCTACATTATACTACAGTCTGGAGGAGCTCGGGGCCGTACCTCACTCTGCACTTCTACATTATACTACGGTCTGGAGGAGCTCCGGGCCGTACTGCACTCTGCACTTCTACATTATACTAGGGTCTGGAGGAGCTCCTACTTGTATTGCACACTGCACCTCTACATTGTACTAGGGTCTGGGGGAGCTCCGTACTGTACTGCACCCTGCACTTCTACATTATACTATAGTCCTTATTCGTATTGTACACTGCACCTCTACATTATACTATGGTCTGGGGAGCTTCTACTCGTATTGTACTCGGCACTTCTACATTATACTAGGGTCTGGTGGAGCCTCGGGCTGTACTGCACCCTGCACTTCTACATTATACTGTAGTCTGGAGGAGTTCCTACTCGTATTATACACTGCACCTCTACATTATACTAGGGTCTGGTGGAGCTCCGGCCCGTACTGCACTCTGCACTTCTATTTTATACTAGGGTCTGGAGGAACTCCGGCCGGTATTACACTCTGCACTTCTACATTATACTACAGTTTGGAGGAGCTCCGGCCTGTAGTACCCTCTGCACTTCTACATTATATTAGGGTGTGGAGGAACTCCGGGCCGTCCTGCATCCTGCACTTCATTATATTGCGAGCATAACTCCAGCTGTTGTCGTGTTTTCTTTCCTCTTTGTGCCACCAGAATGCACAATATTTTCTATTAGTCCCGAGACTTGCAGGCTGTTTGGGACGGGCAGGGCTACCAACAATGACACATGTCTCTCTAACATGTACTTTTATCACACCTAGGTTTTCACAAAACTTTAACTCGAATTTATAGCGACTCTAGACATCTGCCATCCGTGAACAATTGGTGGCTGATAACTAGAGTTATTGATTTTTCGCGAAAAATAAATTTAGAGTACATGGTAGGCTTTGATACTATAAGCACCGAACAACATTTTGTCTAATGCCATTGGTTGCTGTCTGCTCGAGAAGGCGTTTTCATATTTGACTGGGCCACTCAGAATTCGGCAACATCTGCCCGGCTACTATGTGATTCGTGTGCAATCATTTTAAACGTGTGAAATAATCCAGCCAATAAGACAGCTAAAATAAATTACCTTGTTTTTAAATATAACTTGTCTCGAAATATTTTCGCGATATTTAACTACCACTAGTGATAACACAGTCCGTCATTAGCAAACTAGAAGAAGCCATGTCGTTACAGCAGCGCCGCTAGTACTTGGGAGGTGTGTCAATGTTGGGCCACTTCTTCCCGGGAAGGACACAACTGTACGATGGTGGTACGGCAGGTGGGAGGTAGTACGTGTGGTCGGTGCTTTACAAGTCGACCTGCCGCTCTCTTTCACTTGGCTAGGTTTACCCACGCCCATTCTTAGGCCGACGCGACTACAATACTATCCCTTGTGGCTTGCAGCTCGCTATTACTTGCGAGGTGTGTCGATGTTGGGCCACTTCTTCCCGGGAAGGACACAACTGTACGATGGTGGTACGGCAGGTGGGAGGTAGTACCTGTGGTCGGTGCTTTACAAGTCGACCTGCCGCTCTCTTTCACTTGGCTAGGTGGACCCACGTCCATTCTTAGGCCGACGCGACTACAATACTATCCCTTGTGGCTTGCAGCTCGCTATTACTTGCGAGGTGTGTCGATGTTGGGCCACTTCTTCCCGGGAAGGACACAACTGTACGATGGTGGTACGGCAGGTGGGAGGTAGTACCTGTGGTCGGTGCTTTACAAGTCGACCTGCCGTTCTCTTTCACTTGGCTAGGTGGACCCACGTCCAGTCTTAGGCCGACGCGACTATAGCTACCAAGAAAAGTGTGTTATCCGCGGGTGTTTATTGCGTGTTAAATAAAGGAACACTAAACGTTACCTTCCTGTAACACTATTGGCGGGCGAACTATTCTCGAGAATGCGTGCAACATTTTAAAGTGCACGCTAACACCTCTCAGCCGCAAAATATGGAAGATCTGACAGAGAAATTTGTTTATTTGAATAAAACATTATTATGTTAGCAAGATTTTATCTCGGAGTCCTAAAGTATTTTATCTCATTGTCCTAAAGTATTTTATCTCGTTGTCGTAAAGTATTTTATCTCGGTGTCCTAAAGTATTTTCTATAGTTTAATAATTTTTGTTTCTTTATGATATGTCAAGCAACAGCCCGTTGAAAGCGGAGAAATTTATTTGTGAAAACATACCAACAGAATTATTATGGGCGTTGGCATTTAGAATTTTTTCTTCATTCGTCATACAAAAAAAAAAGTACATCAGTATTACGTTTATTTACTGTTCAAAATAATTTATGATATAATTTACAGTATCGTCAAAAAATATTATAGAAATTGTTTGCGCGACCCTCCCGTTATTTATTTTAATTTTCACAATAAAATTTAATTGTTCAGTAGCCAGATGTTAGTCTTCAATAATAAACACATACCAACAAACACACATCAGCGTATAGTTATGAAAATAAAGAGATTTTGTGAGCGAACCAGCACAGTCACTTAATTAGCTGAATTTTAAATCCTACTGCAAACACCTGAAATAAATCATTTGCAAAACACTGCACGAATATACAGCAAAAGTTCCAGTCACAAATACACCAAAATTGCAAGAACACCAAACATTTCTGCACAGGAGAGTTAAAAATAATGAAGAAATTTTAACATGTACAAAAATTCGCTGACCTTTCAGAAAATTCCCTGTTTTCCTTGACTGTTGTAAAGTCCCCTGACTTTTGCCTGTGTGTCCACCCTGCCTGCCTGCGTGCGGTGCAGTACACGTTGTTCATCTTGAACAGAGTTTCATACCCCTGGGTGCTCTCCTTTTTCTCTCTACCTCTCTCTCAGTTCGCAATTTCCCTGGTGCCAATCCATCTTCCTCCTTGGTCGCCTTCCCGCTGCCTACCACGACGGAAATGTAAGTGGAATGTAGCACGGTGACAGCTCTTCTGGCTGTTATCTGTTGGCTAGTGCAGGGATGTAACCCCCTGCTGACAGATATCTCTATCTCTCTCCACCCACCTTCATTGCCTCTCAACTACTGTCTGACATTTGCCTGTGTGTCCACCCTGCCTGCCTGCGTGCGGTGCAGTACACGTTGTTCATCTTGAACAGAGTTTCATACCCCTGGGTGCTCTCCTTTTTCTCTCTACCTCTCTCTCAGTTCGCAATTTCCCTGGTGCCAATCCATCTTCCTCCTTGGTCGCCTTCCCGCTGCCTACCACGACGGAAATGTAAGTGGAATGTAGCACGGTGACAGCTCTTCTGGCTGTTATCTGTTGGCTAGTGCAGGGATGTAACCCCCTGCTGACAGATATCTCTATCTCTCTCCACCCACCTTCATTGCCTCTCAACTACTGTCTGACATTTGCCTGTGTGTCCACCCTGCCTGCCTGCGTGCGGTGCAGTACACGTTGTTCATCTTGAACAGAGTTTCATACCCCTGGGTGCTCTCCTTTTTCTCTCTACCTCTCTCTCAGTTCGCAATTTCCCTGGTGCCAATCCATCTTCCTCCTTGGTCGCCTTCCCGCTGCCTACCACGACGGAAATGTAAGTGGAATGTAGCACGGTGACAGCTCTTCTGGCTGTTATCTGTTGGCTAGTGCAGGGAAGTCACCCCCTGCTGACAGACGTCTCTATCTCTCTCCACCCACCCTCATTGCCTCTCAACTACTGTCTGACATTTGAATAGACCAAATGATCTACTCTGAGTACGGTTCCTTCTACTACAAGTTGGCAAGATTAATGTTAAAAGTTCGGAAACCAAAAATTTTCGCCACTAAGTGTCACTTGTGTACCAGTATTTCCCTATTTCCTAAGTTAAAAATATTATATCTGCAATAATCATAAACCAAAAATAAAAGAACTTCTCTTTTATCATTAATGTAGTTTAATTAAAAGTTATCTTTTGGAACACTGCGCTCCTAGAGGCGGGAATTTTCCTTACGCCAAACTCCCGCATAAAAAAATTTCTCGTTATGTTCCTAACCCGAGAATAATAACCCTTACTCTTAAGTAAGAAATATTTAGCAAAAGAACTTCACTGTAGGATTTCTCCTTTTCCCTAACTCCTAATATATTATTTCTGCTATGATTCAGTATTCACTGACTCCAGTATCCAGTATTTGCAATGACTACAATCTAATACCTTGGGATTGGGAGACCTACGGGGGTACATAGCTTTCGATGGCTAAACCAATAAGTCAGGCTCATTATATAAAACACGTTTACTACAACAACCTCTATACTCAAACGGAACAATACATTTAACTTTATAATGAGCTATAACCATTAATCAATTTACTTCGCTATACGCTTACAATGATAGATACAATATAATAAGTAAATTCCTAGCCTTGCGAGAATATTATTCAGTTAATGGACTACTAACGGGGCCTCGATATCTAGGATGTCAACTAACAGTGGCCAATGAGAAAACGAGATTTGCTTCAGCTAATATATGATTATAAAGGCCAGCACGTTACAGTTTTACAGCGCGCAATGATATGGTCTGTTCAGATATCGAACCAGACTGGCTCACTTCACCAGCTTTTTGTTTTGTTCTCTCGTAGTTTTATAATATTCTGTAAATAACTAGTTACCCGTTTTCAAAGCCGAGCTGTCCAGTCGACAATCACGCTGGGTTGTAGGTTCACGCCTGGAAAATGAGCGCATTATTTTCAAAACGAGCTGTCCAGTCGACAATCACGCTGGGTTGTAGGTTCACGCCTGGAAAATGAGCGCATTATTTTCAAAGCCGAGCTGTCCAGTCGACAATCATGCTGGGTTGTAGGTTCACGCCTGGAAAATGAGCGCATTTTTTTCAAAACGAGCTGGAATTCAAAAACTTGTAGTAGGTTTATGTGTGTTTGGTTGATTTACCAACTCGTGCGGAACGCTGAGCG
The DNA here is from genome assembly GCA_029891345.1 of Dryococelus australis. Taxonomy (NCBI): domain Eukaryota; kingdom Metazoa; phylum Arthropoda; class Insecta; order Phasmatodea; family Phasmatidae; genus Dryococelus; species Dryococelus australis. The sequence continues at coordinate 2,959,928 of CM057003.1, read as the reverse complement.
CCAACAATAAATATGCAATGAAATGATGGTCCAGTGATCTCACTCCACAGCGACAGCGCCTGCATGTTTCTACATACACTGAGGAAAAGGGTTTGTTGAATCAAACAAGATTTGTTTGCTGCAACCAAATTATTTGTTTGTATAGGAGGAATGAAATATTTTGTTGTTCTCATTTCGTTGCCCCAAACTGTAATATTTGGTTTTTGCAACTAAATAATTGTTTGGCTACACGTACATGAAACAATCTAAGCCAATATAAAGATATGTTCTTCAAATTCGACCTAGTTTCGAAAAACAATCTAAGCCAATATAAAAGTATGTTCTTCAAATTCGACCTAGTTTCGAAACTAGATCACCTGCGTCCGCACGCTACGCTACACTAATGTGACAACTGATGACGCCGGATAGCTTTCAAAATATATATATATATATATATATATATATATATATATATATATATATATATATATATATATATAGCAAATATTGGGCAATGTGTGCTAACAATTATTTCAAGTTTTACAGCTTTACTTGTCAGTTTCTTGTTGCATTGTTTCATTAATATGTTTTTATGATTATTAAGCTTCAATAGATGCACTAGCAAACACTGTTGCTATCCTAATTGTCACAAAAAATACAAAGTCTCCAGTTGTATTTTCGAACAAAGGTGATCAAATGAATGGGTAAACAAATATATGCAGTTGATTCAACAAAATATTCAGTTGACAGTCTTTTTTTTTTTTTTGGCCCAACACAGAGATTATGTTTATTCAAACATATATTTTGTTAGACAAACAAAATTTATTTAATTGCTTTTAAAATTTTGTTTACTCATCAATATATTTTGTTAGTGAAATTTAATATATTTCTAGCCCTATACATATAAACATTTCGTTCGATTTTCTCTCAGTGTACATATCTTGCCCTTGGATCCAAGACTATTGCAAAGTATTATATAGTCAGTTCACGTCTACTAGCAACTTTTCTCAAGGCAATTCCTCCGCCTCGTGCACACTCTTGTTTTATAATATTTAGCACGAGGTCTCCTCCTCGTTAGACCTTGCTATTCTCTCAGTGTACATATCTTGCCCTTGGATCCAAGACTATAGCAAAGTATTATATAGTCAGTTCACGTCTACTAGCAACTTTTCTCAAGGCAATTCCTCCGCCTCGTGCACACTCTTGTTTTATAATATTTAGCACGAGGTCTCCTCCTCGTTAGACCTTGCTGTTCTCTCTCTTATTATTCGTATCGATTATCAATGAAATATTATAGTTTATAGATAGAATGGAATTAAATGTTTAGTTTAATTAAAAATATGATATTTTTATGTTATTAGAAGTATGAAACGGTTGTGATACATGACATGAATATATAAAACAGGCAAACACGTCGTATACAAATAAAAATAACATACATATACGAATATTTTAGTTGTGTTTGTCATTTTAAAAATCCCTTTCGCCAAAAAAAAAAAACTGATTCCGCTCAATTACTTTTTTAATGCATTTTGAGTCATTTCTTCATTGATGTCGTACACCATTAAAGAAATAAAAATGTGCCGCGATGGTGGTGCCATCTATAGCCAAACGTCTGTACTATTGGTTTTCGATTGCGTGTGACTTCTCGGATTCTGATTGGCTGGCGGCTTGATTGAATGTTAGCCAACTTTGAAAGCGTTGCGTTTGACTTGACGTCTAGCGCTGCGGAAACTTTGAACTCCGATTGCAGCCACAGCTAAGATTTATTCTACTCAGGTCCGGAACTAAAGTGGTTTTCTTATGCGAGAGACTGGCTTAGGCAAAGTTACTGCTACTAGGGGCGCAGGCGCAGTGTTCCACAGAAAACCTACTTTTAACAAAATTTTAAGCTGCGTGAATATAAAAAATTGTGTTTGGCTGTGTTGGGGACACGGCCGTTTGTTTTGCGTGAATACGTCTTCGTTGACGCGCTCAGACGTCTTGGTGTTTATTTTACGTTCCCGGCGCCGCTTCACTCGATCATATGGGGTTTTATGACTATCACTGGATTACTTTTGAGATGCTCTTTCCAGCCGTATACGATTTCTGTAATTCGACCCGGCTTTTCGACGATATAGGCCAACATTGTGTTAAGTTTTCTTAATATTTTTACATTAAAGACATACAATTTCCCCATAACCACGCCACACAAATGTTTTTATACACGCAGTCGATTGATCTTGACGAGAGCTGTCTATTGAAACCTAAACGAGCGTCGTAGCTTCTCCTAGTCAAAAGTTACGGGCCTACTACGCGGAAGTTATGAGACGCGGCGAAACGAACTCAAAATTGCCTCTTCCCATCCCCCCCCCCCCCAAACCCCTCCATTGCAGATCGCGATGCTTCGCAGTCGTCACTCAACGTAACATATTCTTTGATCCTTTGGCAATCGAGTGGTGTAATTGAATTTGGAATGTGAACTATAGATTCGGAGCTGCAATGTATCCCCGATTTTGTTATCATCGTATTTTCTGGATTGCCTCCCATTATGGTTGCAAATTTTAATATATATTCACGTCAAAGATAGGAAGCTTTTACTTGGTTACGAAGTTATACGAATTTATCGTATATTTTATTTTTGATTATTGGAATGATTTTATGTTGTAGCGTAGAAAGTATATCAAATCAAGTGGCACCAGGCTTACCTAGTGGCGAAAATTTTTGGTTTTCAACCTGAAAACATTGATCCTCCCAACATGAGTAGAATCAAGTCCAGCTTACCAGAGATATTACTGTCGACGAGTTTGCTCCTTATTGTATTATTGTAGGAGTTACTACAGCGACTGTAGCCAAGCCTACTATATTTGTTGACGTCGCTGTCAACTTTAGTAAGGAGATATCTCCGAGAGATACGAGGCGGCCAGCCAATAACAACGCGTGTTTCCATACAATAAAACTACTTGAAGGTGGTGTATGTAATTAGGAGGGCGAGGCACGGGCAGCAGCAGCCACGCACGCACATTAGCCGAGGCTGCATCCCTCGAGTGTGCATGTGATGTGTACACGACCCTCCCGGGACGCATTCCACCCCTCGACTTCTAGTGGGTTGCGCTCTCCGTGCAACAGTGACTCAACACGCAGTCCTGCCACCCTGCCTGTCTGCCTTGTGCTTTTCCAACCAACACATTCTCTGCTCTTAACTACTTCTCGTCTCTCTAGTTGTACCATTTGTTTAAAACAATATTTACCAAAGAATTTTTGTAACGCTACAAATAAATTGAATGACTATGAGGCTAGACTGCACAGTCTTTTGTACGATTACACACATAAAGTGAATCATTGGCTGCTTGCCGTCCTAGCGGAAGGCGATGGTTGGGTCTGCGTTTATTTTTGATTGGTTTAACCCTTCCAGACCCACTTTAATTTACTATTTCAGATGTTCCGAACAAAAAATGTTATGATGCGTGCTGTCAACGCAACTCTTGTTTCGTTGCCACAACCAATAACATGTCAGCTTTATGTACGGCTACAGTTGTATGAACCAATTATGGGCCAGAATAGTAAGACGGTTTGCGAATCATTTACCCACAGGTAAGATCATTGGCCACTGAACTTGGTAGTGCGCAGTACAGACCAAAAATTACCTACACGTGCGTAGTGTACACACATGTGTACACTGGGCCGGAGTGGGTTCAGAGTTCTTCAGTAGGTGATAAATAACGCACAAACCAATTTCAATAGTGACTTGAACAAACGAGTTTTTGGATACTGGCTTGAACAATGATTAATCCGCGAATTCCACAGGTCTCTATTGTAGCGTGTGTTGACACTCATACAGTCATATGTATCGTTATTAAATTTGTCACACGTATAGGGAGACATATTTTAATACTGTAACATCACTTATGTGTGTTACAATATTACTGCTAATACTATGGCTATCACATTATTTTTGTAATATAAAATATGAATGTGTAATGTAATGATAAAATATAGTTGTATATGTGAGTGATTCTGATAGGTTAGATTAATGATATGCCTCTGCTAAACTCTATGCTGCCACGTAAAGAATCTGTATATTCATCCAGATTTGAATTATCTCTGCAGACTAAAACAATTGGTCCATTAAATCTAATAAACAACCAGAGAAGTCTTAATTCGAGTAAATCAATAGAAATGAATAAAATTATTTTAATTTTAATGCTGTTAAGTGAATTTAACAAGGACCAAAAGAACTGAACTAATTCAAATTATATGGTACCTTTGAATGAACATTATTAGTAGTGCAGTATTATGCTATTCTAATTTTTCAAAATTACAGACAACACCAGCCTGCACATTGCACATCAAGATATGTACCAATATTATAATTACAGACAACACCAGCCTGCACATTGCACATCAAGATATGTACCAATATTATAATTACAGACAACACCAGCCTGCACATTGCACATCAAGATATGTATCAATATTATAATTACAGACAACACCAGCCTGCACATTGCACATCAAGATATGTACCAATATTATAATTACAGACAACACCAGCCTGCACATTGCACATCAAGATATGTACCAATATTATAATTTACTGGTGCTGGTATCATAACTAGGTTTACATTGGCCTGGGGGAAAATACGACTTAGCTGTGTCGATAGCGGGATATAACAGCAACACTGCCGGTGTCGTGGAGTCATCCTTCACTGGTGTAGAACCCAGGAACAGCTCTCCCGCTCACCACGGACAGCACATCTCCTGGTGATCCTCAGCGAACTCTTCCTCTGCGGGCCGGAACAATGAAGGTGGAACCTCGCCAGGATTCGCAGCCTGTAGTCCTGCTTTACTGGGCCGTCCTTCCTTCTGTCAGGACTCATCGTACAGCTTATGTCGATGTACTTCTTCTTTTAAACATATATAGGCTCAGTATTTCAGTAGTGCGTGAATAATTATGTATCTCCGTATCGAACTTCTACTAACTAACTATGATACTCAGGACTGTCTTCTTTTCCGTGCTGACCTCTGACTGATTCTATATTAGAATGGATAAGTTGTTGTTCTATAATACTATTGTTCAAAAATCAATAAATTACAATAGGCCGGCTGGTGTGGCCTGATTATTGTGAGAAAAACAAAAATAGTGCTAGTTACATAGACAAATATTCAGGCAAGGAATCCACAGATTATACGCTGGAATGAACCCAGAACTTTTTCTTACAAAGTATTTTCTTTACTTCCACGTGTTGGGAAATGAAAAACTCGTAATGTTCACATAAATACGCCGTAATCAGCTGCCATTATTTACTCGCTCATTGACAGACTTCCTATTGCACTCGCAACTCACCATTCTGTTCATTACTCTACATTTATGTTATACACCGGTTATATTTTATATATCATGGAAAAAAGTAATTTTGTGCCAATAGAATTAGTTTTACTACAACAGTACATTTTTGCTATCTGAAAGCCGTTAGTAGGTAATGTTGCTGTTAATGTAATATACTGTCAAGCTTTTAATGTTAATGTAGCATTAAGTACTTATTAGAAAGCGTTACCTTCTTACTACACTGTGAACATTAATGTGGTGTTTATGTTTAAAAAAAACGTTGCGGTATAAATTATATATATATATATCATTCAATGATGCAGCCAGTATACACAAAGATAACTTAAAATCGATTACGTAGTTTTCTAAATAGAGCACACTAGCCTTATACACACACACATATGTATATATATGTATATGTATATATACACACACTCACGCGCGTGCGCTGTTTTCGTTTCCATTCATTCCGCTGCTTGAAACTGTGTTTTTCCAACATGTTTGAACAACAGTATCTTTTGACGAAACCATTATATGCGTCCTCGATGTGTTTACCTAGGTAAAGAAACATATTCCTGACGATAGCGCAAGCTACGAAGATTATTTTGGAACTCTCCAGCTTCGTTAAAAACGGCGTTTTTTTTTAGGAAAGAGCAGTTTTCAGTGGACTTTCCGAAAGTTAGACAGGCAGGCGTATGCAATGACCGGGTGTCTGTCTGGAATGTAATAACTTCTCTGCCACACAACCGTATTTCACCAAATTACGTCCACATATAGTATTTACTAATGTCATAGGACTTTTATAGTTTTTGAACACGCCGGGTACTTATGACCAAAACCACGGCAATTTGAATTTAGGACACTGTAATATCTTGGGAACTATTTAATCGATTTCAACCACATTTGGTACGTTTATAGTGCATGGAATAAACATCTAAAAAAGAGAATTCAGTAATCTGATTGCTCCGCCATTTCGAAAAATAGCGCGAACTGAAAACATAAAGCATTTTCAGAATATCTCGGGAACCACTTTGCCTATTTAAACAAGATTTCCTCCGTAGGCAAAGTGTAATGATAGCATTATTTTTAGAAAGCAATAATGTTATTTTACCGCAATTTAAGAAAACAGAGCAACATGACAAATAGGGCTTTTATATAATATCTCGGCAAGAACAGAAGCAATTCAATATTTAGTATATACGTGAAAGACTACGAGTGAGTGTAGGTGTGATGTTTAGTTGACGGCGGCGCGTGAATGAAGCCAGCTCGGTGAGGGTACAGTGCGCATGCTCGACATCGCTATCGATTGACGAGCAGACACATCGCACCTCCTTATCGTGGGACAGGGAGCTACATAGCCCGCGGTCGACTGCTCGACTACACTTGCTCATCTCTCGCCCACGCACCTCCAAGCCCTGTCTCTACCTAGGCGGCCACACAAAACGCACCTTCCATAATCGCAATAGACGCCACCACAAAGCCCATTGTCGCCTTAGTATCCACACTGTCGCCTTATTAACCATACTGTCGATTAAGTATCCACACTGCCACCTTGGTATCCACACTGTGTCCTTAGTATACACACTAACGTCTTAGTATCCACACTGTTGCCTTAGTATCCACACTGCCGTCTTAGTATCATCACTGTCTACTTAGTTGTCACACTGACGTAGTATCCACGCTGTTGCCCTAGTTTCCACATTGTTGCATTAGTATCCACACTGCCGTCTTGGTATCCACACTGTGTCCTTTGTATTCACACTGACGTCTTAGTATCCACACTGGTCTTAGTATCAATAACTTTCTCCTTAGTTGTCACACTGACGTCTTAGTATTCACACTGTTGCCTTAGTATCCACACTGTAGCCTTAGTAAACACACTATTGCCTAAGTATTCACACTGTCACCATAGTATCCACACTGTATCGTTAGTATCCACACTGTAGCGTTAGTATCCACACTGTATCGTTAGTATCCACACTGTAGCGTTAGTATCCACACTGTAGCGTTAGTATCAACACTGTTGCCTTAGTATCCACACTGTTGCCTTAGTATCCACACTGTTGCCTTACTATACACACTGACGTCTTAGTATCCACACTGTTGCCTTAGTATCAACAATGTCTCCGTAGTATACACACTGCCGTCTTAGTATCCACACTGCTCCCTTAGTATTCACTCTGACGTCTTAGTATACACACTGTCTCCTTAGTATTCACACTGACGTCTTAGTATCCACACTGTCTCCTTAGTATCCACACTGACGTCTTAGTATACACACTGAGTCCTTATTATCCACTCTGCCGCCTTAATATCCACACTGTTGCATTAGTATCCACACTGTTGCCTTAGTATCCACTCTGACGTCTTAGTATACACACTGTCTCCTTAATATCTACTCTGATGTCTTAGTATACACTCTGTATTCTTAGTATTCACACTGCCGTCTTAGTTTCCACACTGTCTCCTTAGTATCCACACTGACATCTTAGTATCCACACTGACGTCTTAGTATTCACACTGTGTCTTTAGTATCCACTTTGCCGTCTTAGAATACACACTATGTCCTCATATCCACACTGCCGTCTTAGTATCCACACTGTCTCCTTAGTATCCACATTGACCTCTTAGAATCCACACTGTCTCCTTAGTATCCACACTGCCGTCTTAGTAGAAACACTGTCTCCTTAGTATTCAAACTGACGTCTTAGTATCCACACTGTTGCCTTAGTATCCACACTGACGTCTTAGTATACACACTGTGTCCATAGTATTCACACTGACGTCTTAGTATACACACTGTCTCCTTAGTATCCACTCTGACGTCTTAGTATACACACTGTCTCCTTAGTATTCACCCTGCCGTCTTAGTATCCACACTGTTGCCTTAGTATCCACACTGACGTCTTAGTATACACACTGTGTCCTTAGTATCCACACTGTCTCCTTAGTATCCACACTGACGTCTTAGTATCCACACTGTGTCCTTAGTAGTCCCACTGACGTCTTAGTATACACACTATCTCCTTAGTATTCAAACTGACGTCTTAGTATCCACACTGTTGCCTTAGTATCCACACTGACGTCTTAGTATACACACTGTGTCCATAGTATTCACATTGACGTCTTAGTATCCACACTGTTGCCTTAGTATCCACACTGCCGCCTTGGTATCCACTCTGTGTCCTTAGTATCCACACTGTTGCATTAGTATCCACACTGCCGCCTTGGTATCCACACTGTCTCCTTAGTATCCACACTGCCGGCTTGGTATCCAGACTGTGTCCTTAGTATCCACACTGCCGGCTTGGTATCCACTCTGTGTCCTTAGTATCCACACTGACGGCTTAGTATCCACATAGTGTCCTTAGTATTCACTCTGCTGCCTTAATATTCACACTGCCGCCTTAGTATCCACACTGTTGCCTTAGTATCCACACTGCTGCCTTGGTATCCACTCTGTGTCCTTAGTATCCACACTGACGTCTTAGTATCCACACTGCCGCCTTAGTATTCACATAGTGTCCTTAGTATTCACTCTGCTGCCTTAAAATTCACACTGCCGCCTTGGTATCCACACTGTCTCCTTAGTATCCACACTGTGTCCTTAGTATCCACACTGACGTCTTATATTCCACGCTGTAGCCGTAGTATCCACACTTTCAACCTCCTGCGTGCATGTCTGCAACATTTCTTTCTCATTTGCTGTAGTACCTGTGAGCTGCTATTGTCTTGCTTAACTGGTCCAGTGAAGTCTTTATGCTACTCTCATACTTAACATACGTGATTCACTTACGATATGCCCCCAAATGTTAGCAGAATAGCACATTTCCTTCTGGCGCACGATTCATGATAGGGACGTGCTAGCCAACAGCCGTCGTCTTTTTTTTTTTTTTGTTAAAAAGAATTAACCCAAGTAATCCAAAAAATTCCCCTTTTCCGCTAAAATTTCCCTTTTTTTCTCTCAAATAACACCTAGCCCCTCATGTGCAAAAACGAGTTGCAGAAACGCAACTTTTAATATTTGTAAGGCTCGCTTCTAAGGGCAGAGTAATGGTGGCCTTATTGGTTTTACACACTAGATTATGCTAATGCGATACACTGTGTTCATGGAGCCGAACGGCCTCCATTTTGGAATTTTCTCTCAAAATCAATTATTTGACTTTAAAAAATGACCCTGCCCCCTAAAATTTATCTTTTTTCCCCTATAAAACTTATACAAAATATAAAAAAATTCTTTTAAAATTATTTAAATATTCCATTTCCCCGGTGGCCATCTTGGATAAGAAAGTACGTCATTTTGCACTTCAATCTCTATCGTTCCATGTGCGGTGGTTTTCTTTGAGTGTTCCTGATCCCCTTTATTTCCGCACACTCTCTCATTCAACCTTGTCGTCTGTCATCTTTGTTGGATTTGAAAATAATTTCATTTTGTCTCCTTTCCTCCTCGTGTTGAGAGTTGAAATATTTTTTTGTATTAATTTTTTTATAATTAAAACATTTAAAATGTGTAAGTATTGAGTGATAAATTTGACTGGGCTCGTCTTTACAAGGCGCATACGTTCGTGATGTCATATCATTTATGTAACTCAATTACGGGACCACCATACAGGATATGTGTCATGATGACCCTACCCCTTCCTACACTGCTCGCAAGTCCTTGACCGTTAATCGACGTGCTAGCGAGGGACTCGGCTGGCCAGACTCGTCATATCAAACACATATCTAGGTATCGACGCATTTATAAATAATTAGAATTTTTGTATTTAAATTTATTATTTTAAAACATGCTGAAGTATTTTTAAAAAATATATTAAAATGTATCGGAAATGTATTTTAATACAAAATTGGTTTAAAATTTTAAATTGTGTAAATTTCATACTTTGCCGTGGCAGATGATAACATTTTAAGAAATAATAACCTGAAGTAGGACAGGGTTTCGAACCCACGACCTTTTTAAATAGTGGTTAAGTGCTTTGACCACTGACCTACAGAGCAGCCCTGGCCAGCAATGCTTAAACGTGCAATAGTAGTAACCAAATCAAAGAGACTGCCATTTCTTCGTTTTAATGTTTTTATATATTTTTTCAGTCAATGCATATATGGCGTATGAATACTATATTTAAATTTTTTTTATTTCATTTATTTAAAGTTAAGCAATGTATGATAAGTTCTCGTTATTTTTTCAGTCGGGGTCTGAATCATGTGTGCCTATGGTGACACTGATGTTTTTTATATATTCGTTTTAAATAATTATGTAGCAGTCTGCATTTTTTTGCAGGTCGGCTCGTAAACAAGATAATAGGCACAAGCATTATGGTAGGCGAATATAATTTGAGTTTGCATGTATAATTTATAGTTCCAGGAATGTATGTTATAGGCTTTGGGCATGTCAAATAAATAATTTTTATTTATTAATCGATTTTAAATTTTTTTATAAATTAATTTTTAAGTTTTCCTTAAATTAGTACTCAGAGTAGGCCTATATAAAAAGTTCTATCAAACTGTCATTTCCGGTCTCCTCTCTTGAAGTCTAATTATTATAGAATTTGCAAATAATTCCACTGCCTCGGCTGTTTTTGTAGGTATAACTATCCTACTAAAATAAAATATAATGTATGTATATGTATATGACTGAAGCAAGCGCCATCATATTCTCTATATAAGGGAAGTAGGTAGGATACGACACCAGCGAGAAATAAAGACTTTTCCATTGAAATTATATATATACACACATACATACATACATACATAATTCAGACTACAAACATAAAAACAGAATCCTTAAATTTCCATGCAATTCACGTAGTATCTTTACAGCAGCATGCTCACTTCTTACATGGGGAATACAATCTGCTTGTACGCAGCTAAAGATAGTATATGATAGCAAGCGTCCAATCAGAACCCTTGGCCATATATTCTTCACAACAAAGTTTCAGGACTGTCACTCCCAAACTAATCTTCCTAACTGGAATCCCCGGCTGCTTATATATATATATATATATATATATATATATATATATATATATATATATATACCCACACACGGGTACCATACTAGTCACTGTAACTGAAGCATGCCTTAGCATTACAGGACTCATCGACTCACACAAGCTGTCCACACCATTCGGCATGCACCAACAATCGCAAGACAGATATACCGGAAAACATATCAACCATACCATCCACGTTAACCCAAGTGTACTAAGAAAATGTAACATATCCAGACCAACCCGCACAATAAACAATCTTACCTTCTGTCAAACTAACATAACTTAATCTACTAAAGCACAGAAAAACCTAACCTACTTAAACATACCAAAGGACAGGAAAAAATTATAAACAACCTAACATAACCTAACCTACCATAGTACAGCTAAAAATTATAATTATCCTAAGTACACATGTCCTAGATGTCTATCATTATTTTAGCCACTTAAGAGAATGTAACATATCAAGACATCATAAACGCACTTCAGACAGACTGCAGCCAATCGACACTCGAGTAACATTCTCCTTACACTTTCATATGAACAGTTGGATAAAGGAGAATTATATTTGAAATCCAATATAGCCAAATAGGAATTGAGACACCATTCCGTCTATCAAAGCAACCATACATCCAAGGCCAACCCATATCACAATAATCCTTACCATCTGGCAACCTAGCATAATCGACTGATACCAGGCACCATGTTATGACATCACCCAACCGTCATGATGTACCCAGGTGACCTTGACTCCGGTGATCTTTGACCTCAAAATAAAAAAAAAAATTAAAATATGATTTAACCATTAGTTTTCCTACACCACAACAAGAACCATTTTGAGTTATATTGGAGTTATAATGTGTGCTGGTTGTCTTGGTGAAGGTGGGGGCAGTGGTGGAAACCAAGTCTTTAAATAATTTTTTAAAATTATTCACATACATACAATAATGGAAGTATAAAGAAGCCTAGAGGTTTAAAGACTACTTTGGCACGAAACATTGCCACGAGAAATCGCCACCTCTAGCCATGATTAGCGCCCCGAGTGTTCAAAGAATTCATTCTGTCGCGAGGTTGACTTGAAACATTTGTTCTTTTCTCCTGCTGTTGTGATTGGACGGCAGTCTATTAGACACGTCGTGAGTAACTAACTTTGAGCCAGTGACAAACAGGAGGCAGTAGTGTGTCGAGTGTGCAGAGGACTGCCGAGACTGCCAACTCAATACGCGGAATACTCGAGGCATTAGCCATGATCTGTAGGAACAACTGAGCCATGTTACATCCAGTCAGAACGGGAAATGGCTTCCTGCTATAACCGAGAAGCATATTGCGTAGACAGAGAACAACGGCAGCTCACATTGCGTATATTTTACCTAAACTAAGTTCAGTATGTTTCGCCCTGCGGAGTGTTGCAGAGGTCTTGAACAAAAATACAGCAAATATGGTATATTGGACATATTTTCATTCCATCATGTGTTATGGTATAACTTTTTTGAGTAGTTCCTCTGGCAGCAAAAAAGAGTTTCACATGCAAAAGAGAGCTGTAATAATAATCAATGGCAAAAGAAAGTCAGACTCATGTAGACCTTTTCAAGAGCTCAGAGATTTTAACACTTGCATGAGAGTACATGTTTTCAGTACTTATATCCATGTCCGAAAACAGTCATTTATATCAGAAGAATGAGTCCTTTCATACGCATGACACTAGAATAAAAAACTTACACGTGGCTTCCGTTAACTAGAAACTTGTCCAGAAAGGGCCATCCTACCTTGGTAGCCAACTTTTCAATAAACTACAACACCACCTTCAAGAAATTTGCTTCTCTAACCAAAAACTCTTAAAAAAAAACAGCTGAAAGAATTTTTTCTAAACTAACATTTTATACTGTAAATGAATATCTGAAGTACAAAAATTTAGAAATTATTGCATAACATGTCTTTGTATGCATTTCTTGTTCCAGTTTTTCTCGTTTCCTTTTTCTTCTGTTTCAGCAAAACCACGACGCCCCACATGTTGGAGGAGGATTTGGTAAAATTATGGGAAAAGATGTGATGTGTGTATGTGTAGTCTGACATATATATATATCTGTGTGTGTGCGTGTGTGTTTGTGTGTGTGTTTTTTTTTTTACTATGTGCAGTGTATAAACTTTGTATGCTGTAATTTGACTTGTCCGATATCTTAGTACAGCTATGTATTGGAAAAAGATCTCTTACGGATTCAATAAAACAAAACAACAGAAAACAAAGTAGAAACTGTGCAACTTGTAGTTCGATGACACGATTCGTGACTGGACCAGTGAAGAGCAAATAAGGGCGAGAGTTGCGTGTTTACAGCGAGTACGGCGTAGCTTCTCGAAACAAGGACAGTGGTAGGAGCAAGCAAGATGTGGCGCTCCCTTGTTGGGCTTTGTGGGGCCACTGACCAGTAGGTATTTGTTTGGTACCAACCACGTTCCCATTCTTCTGCCTACTTCTTCATGATGTACCCAACTTCTGCTTATAACATGTGGAATCGAAGAAAACTTTGTAAGAAAATGTTATCGGCTCCTTTGAGTATTCCACATACATACACACACACACACACACACACACACACACACACACACACACACACACACACATATATATATATATATATATATATATATATATAGGATATTCGAAAGTAAAAGAATTCTCCCGGCAGCATTACATAGTTATGCTAAGCTGATATAAATATGTAAATTGCTCACGTACTTTGAAGATTAATAAACAACTGCAATGTCTGTGAAAGGAATGTGGAGAGGAAGAGTTAAAAGTTTGTAACAGTATTTCCTGGGAGCAATGAACATTTTCTTTCTTAGTTTGTAACAGTATTTCCTGGGAGCAATGGACATTTTCTTTCTTAGTTTGTAACAGTATTTCCTGGGAGCAATGGACATTTTCTTTCTTAGTTTGAAACAGTATTTCCTGGGAGCAATGAACATTTTCTTTCTTAGTTTGTAACAGTATTTCCTGGGAGCAATGAACATTTTCTTTCTTAGTTTGTAACAGTATTTCCAGGGAGCAATGAACATTTTCTTTCTTAGTTTGTAACAGTATTTCCTGGGAGCAATGAACATTTTCTTTCTTAGTTTGTAACAGTATTTCCTGGGAGCAATGGACATTTTCTTTCTTAGTTTGTAACAGTATTTCCAGGGAGCAATGAACATTTTCTTTCTTAGTTTGTAACAGTATTTCCTGGGAGCAATGAACATTTTCTTTCTTAGTTTGTAACAGTATTTCCTGGGAGCAATGGACATTTTCTTTCTTAGTTTGTAACAGTATTTCCTGGGAGCAATGAACATTTTCTTTCTTAGTTTGTAACAGTATTTCCAGGGAGCAATGAACATTTTCTTTCTTAGTTTGTAACAGTATTTCCTGGGAGCAATGGACATTTTCTTTCTTAGTTTGTAACAGTATTTCCTGGGGGCAATGAACATTTTCTTTCTTAGTTTGTAACAGTATTTCCTGGGAGCAATGAACATTTTCTTTCTTAGTTTGTAACAGTATTTCCTGGGAGCAATGAACATTTTCTTTCTTAGTTTGTAACAGTATTTCCTGGGAGCAATGAACATTTTATTTCTTAGTTTGTAACAGTATTTCCAGGGAGCAATGAACATTTTCTTTCTTAGTTTGTAACAGTATTTCCTGGGAGCAATGAACATTTTCTTTCTTAGTTTGTAACAGTATTTCCTGGGAGCAATGAACATTTTCTTTCTTAGTTTGTAACAGTATTTCCTGGGAGCAATGAACATTTTCTTTCTTAGTTTGTAACAGTATTTCCAGGGAGCAATGAACATTTTCTTTCTTAGTTTGTAACAGTATTTCCTGGGAGCAATGAACATTTTCTTTCTTAGTTTGTAACAGTATTTCCTGGGAGCAATGAACATTTTCTTTCTTAGTTTGTAACAGTATTTCCTGGGAGCAATGGATATTTTCTTTCTTAGTTTGTAACAGTATTTCCTGGGAGCAATGAACATTTTCTTTCTTAGTTTGTAACAGTATTTCCTGGGAGCAATGAACATTTTCTTTCTTAGTTTGTAACAGTATTTCCTGGGAGCAATGAACATTTTCTTTCTTAGTTTGTAACAGTATTTCCAGGGAGCAATGAACATTTTCTTTCTTAGTTTGTAACAGTATTTCTGGGAGCAATGGACATTTTCTTTCTTAGTTTGTAACAGTATTTCCTGGGAGCAATGAACATTTTCTTTCTTAGTTTGGGGTTTGTACGTTCGTAGCGAATCACACAATTTTATTACGTGCAAATGTTTGTACAGTTTACATTTTAAAAAAAACTGTATGTTCATTGCACTGCAAACATGCTTAAAAACTGCTAACGAACTTTTTATAACTTCTTAAAATCAACACGAAGTAAGAGCGTCCAAAGCTTAAACTGGAAGGAAGTTTAAATAACTAGATGAATGCCAAGAACACAGTTCTTGGACGGCGCCATTCGCCATGAACCAATAATGCTTGCCATATAATTACCTCGATAGCATTATGTAAAGAAACAGCCTTTGGAGCACTGCTCCTGGCGTGAAGAACTCATAAAAAAAATAGTACAACACTGTCAAAGTTGTTAGAAAAGTGTGATTTTTGCTGTATATGAAAGTAGAATGTATATATTTTGCAACATTGAAAAATATTTTTCTAAATCATACTTTTTAAATGTAAAAAATTATTCTACCGATAGAATCCACATTTTATTAACAAAACCTAAGCGCATTTCCATTCTGGATGCTTCGGAAAGCAGAATTTATAAGAAAATCTCCAAGAATGATTGTAATATTTATTTTCTGTGGTCATGTGTAGTAAAATCATAGTAATAATTTAGCATATAAATTTTGTAAATAACTATCCTATTTACATCAGTTTAAGCCATAAATATTTGTTACAAATGGACGCACATAAAATAAATTTTAAAAATTATTTTCTACATTATTATTACAATATTCTTACACATGATCGTAATAAATGTTATGTCGATATTCCATGACGAGTATTTTCTTACAAATTCTGCTTTCTGAAGTATCCTGAATGAAAATGCGCTTATATTTTTGTTAAAAATGCGGTCTCTATGGATCGATTAATTTTTTACATTTGAAAAGTATATTTTAGTAAAATATTTTATAATTTTGCTCAATATATACATTTTCCTGTCACATGCAGCATAAATCACACTTTTCTAACAATTTGTATGGAGTCTGTACTATTTTTTATATGAGTTCTTCACGTTGTACAGTCGGGTGCAGTGCTCCATAGGCAGTTTACTTTAACCTTAACTTGTATAAGAGAAGTGAGCATTTTTTCAATAATAATGTGTAGAGACCCGAAGAATACTCGCAGATTCATTTGGCAACAAGTTAGACTGCACTACCCTTTGTGTACTTGAGCCACAGTCGGTCGTTCGTTGGCTGATGCGCCAGGGAAGGTAGTACGGGATTTGTTGTTTATTTTCTAACAGGTTAGTTACTGACTCAGATTCGTCCAGGCTGTGCCGTACGAACAGCGTTACAATTAGAAAGGAAAATTAAATGTACATGTGATTGAAGCCTAACTTGTCCTCAAATGAATCCGCGGAATTATCGCGACTTGAGGAATATTGTGCAAGAGAAATAATTTAAATTGATGAATTACGTAAGTGTGTGTGTTATTCGAGTGTTGGCGTGGACACAGACGCTCATTCTCAATAAGAGAAGTGTCCACACCTCCCTGGGATGAAGGGTGTTCTCCCTGGGATGGAGGGTGTTCTCCTGGGATGAAAGGTGTTCTGCCAGCGAAATGTTAACATCCCTTCTGTGGAGAGTTGTTGGTCGTGCTGACGCCCTGGCTTCCCGGACATGGTGATCGTCCATTGGCTAAGAGTGTGGGGGGGGGGGGGGAAACTGTGCAAGGTATCGATCCTGGGATGCTGCTGCTGGGTCCAGCCCACCTGCGTACACCACTCCAAGCAAGCTTTGCTGTGTCGCCGAGCGCACACCCCCACACACAAGTGTTTACCGTGCCTTCGCCCTCCGCCACTTATACAGTGGACTTGTTTAACACTAAACTTTTCCATAAGAAATCTGGCATGTCTTTACTTCATGTAAACAAAGTAGAAGAATAAAGAAGTTAAAGGTTTTTAGAGAGGAATATTTTGAATTATTTTGCAATTTGTAAATAGAGCCACGAGTATTTCGCGATTTCATTCGAAGGCGAGGTAGACTCCAAACCCTTGTTCTGTTCTCCTACTGTTGTGATTGGACGACGGTTCTTTAGACAC
Source organism: Dryococelus australis (assembly GCA_029891345.1). Lineage (NCBI taxonomy): Eukaryota > Metazoa > Arthropoda > Insecta > Phasmatodea > Phasmatidae > Dryococelus > Dryococelus australis. The sequence goes on along the minus strand of CM057003.1, from coordinate 2,942,370 downwards.
GCCCCGTGTAACTGTGAGCCAGTAATAAGTAGGGAGCTATAGTGTGTGTGAATGTTTAACAGTCCTGTACAGAGGCCTCACTTGATCACAGCAACCAATAAACAAACGATACTGTCAGGAGTCTATAGAGAGCTGTCCAGACAAGCTTGCAGTCAACGCAATCCGCGAAATACTCGGGGCTCTATTTATAAATAGATTTAACCAATTAATGTTTGCTGCCAAGGATTATTATTTATAAAACTGTTTCTGCAGACACTCACAGTTTCGTTGACTTATTTTAAAGTACCTTTTCTGTTATTGGTTTTTTAATTTTTCGTAACTTATAAAACAAATATTTACGACTATGGCGATTCTGTCCACTGGCGAATGTGCATAGACCTACCAATTTTTTTTCGCTTGTCTGTGACGTCTTTCATTCTGATTGGTCGGAGTTTAACGTTAAACGCGAAGACTGCGAATCTGGCCAATTTTTAAACGCGATTCGTTTTTTTATGTTTTGCGTCGCCGCTGCAGCCACGCCCGTTATTCAACATGTTTCAGCGACTGACTGTACTAAATCTGACAAAGAACATGCTTCGCGAATACAGCCAATGAGCTGCAGACGTTGTGTTTATTGGTCGGAGATATGAACTAATCATTATGTTGGGCAGGAGCATGGTTAATTGACCAGTTATTCGCAGGAAATATAATTGGGCACTGAATCTCGCAGAGTACATTACCGGTCAAATATAACCTTCCTGTACAACATGTAGACAATTTTCACTTTGAAGTTTAATGGCATTGGTGGGTTCATGGTATTATGTTGGTATGAATGACTGTGTCCATTGCAGACCATTAGAGTAAATAAAAATCGTACACAGACCCACACAACTCAACAAGGCAAAAAACGAAAAATAAAAACCTTTACAACACCGTAGACAGATAATTAGGAAAAGATGTTTCCTAGTCAATAGAAAACAAATATCTGTACATATTAAAAAGACAAAGAGGAAAGACAACACGATGGCGAAAACGAAAACACCACTCAAGTGAACAAAACAGTGCAAAAACAATATCAGTGAACACAGCTGAACAAAAGAGAACTAAAAACAATATCAGTGGACACAGCTGAACAAAAGATAACTAAAAACAATATCAGTGGACACAGCTGAACAAAAGAGAACTAAAAACAATATCAGTGAACACAGCTGAACAAAAGAGAACTAAAAACAATATCAGTCGGCACAGCTGAACAAAAGAGAACTAAAAACAATATCAGTGGGCACAGCTGAACAAAAGAGAACTAAAAACAATATCAGTGGACACAGCCGAACAAAAGAGAACTAAAAACAATATCAGTGGACACAGCTGAACAAAAGAGAACTAAAAACAATATCAGTGGACACAGCTGAACAAAAGAGAACTAAAAACAATATCAGTGGACACAGCTGAACAAAAGATAACTAAAAACAATATCAGTGGACACAGCTGAACAAGAGATAACTAAAAACAATATCAGTGGACACAGATGAACAAAAGAGAACTAATAACAATATCAGTGGACACAGATGAACAAAAGAGAACTAGAAACAATATCAGTGGACACAGCTGAACAAAAGAGAACTAAAAACAATATCAGTGGGCACAGCTGAACAAAAGAGAACTAAAAACAATATCAGTGGGCACAGCTGAACAAAAGAGAACTAAAAACAATATCAGTGTACACAGCTGAACAAAAGAGAACTAAAAACAATATCAGTGAACACAGCTGAACAAAAGAGAACTAAAAACAATATCAGTGGACACAGCTGAACAAAAGAGAACTAAAAACAATATCAGTGGGCACAGCTGAACAAGAGAGAACTAAAAACAATGTCAGTGGACACAGCTGAACAAAAGATAACTAAAAACAATATCAGTGGACACAGATGAACAAAAGAGAACTAAAAACAATATCAGTGGACACAGCTGAACAAAAGAGAACTAAAAACAATATCAGTGGACACAGATGAACAAAAGAGAACTAAAAACAATATCAGTGGACACAGCCGAACAAAAGAGAACTAAAAACAATATCAGTGGACACAGCCGAACAAAAGAGAACTAAAAACAATATCAGTGAACACAGCTGAACAAAAGAGAACTAAAAACAATATCAGTGGACACAGCTGAACAAAAGAGAACTAAAAACAATATCAGTGGACACAGATGAACAAAAGAGAACTAAAAACAATATCAGTGGACACAGATGAACAAAAGATAACTAAAAACAATATCATTGGACACAGATGAACAAAATATAACTAAAAACAATATCATTGGACACAGATGAACAAAATATAACTAAAAACAATATCAGTGGACACAGCTGAACAAAAGAAAACTAAAAACGTACACAAAAACCACATTGAAACACAAGTCAGGAAAAAATATTCGTTGTCAGATTATGGAAGGAAATAATTCAACACTACGAACAACAGAGGAACGACAAAATTATCCGGAGAAAAAAAAATAGATAAACCAACAGGGAGGACACAAAACGACGAAAAAATTAGCCAGTCATATTCCCTTTAATTGTGTGCTCTTTTGACGTACGACATTTCTATTGCAGATGGTGAAAGCCGATGTTTTGATTTTTCTTTTTTCATGGCATTCTGCTCCTTGGCTATAGATACGGAATTTGACCAGAGAATCTTATGATTATTTGACCAGGCGTGTTCAGCTAGTGTTGATGTTTCTGTTTCTCCCTGGTTAGTGGCCCTTGACACTCGTGGACAGTGGCCGGCCTGTTTCCCCTACATGTTGCTGTACTGACAAGGAATTCGATCAATACATTCCTGTGTGTGTTGATCACTGGTGGGTTTTAATTTGTTAGTATTGTTTTGTTGTGTTTCTTAGTCAGCCTCCATATATTTTTTTCTGATTATCATTTATCATAGTTTTGTGATGATTGGCTTGTCTGTATGTAGCCATTGCTTAGCAGTTCTTTCTTTATGAGGTATAGTTCTTTTAGTTTACTTTCCTCATCCAAGCGTAATCTCTCGGCTTTGTTTACCAATGTTATGAATAATGCCTGCTTTTGTGCAGTGAATAGGGTTGGAAGTGAAATGCAAATACTGGCTGGTGTGCATTGGTTTTCGATATACTGTGGTGATGATGGTATTGTTTTTTCTGCATATAAGGACATCCAAGAAGGGGAGAGCTTTATTGCTTTCGGTTTAATAACTGACCTGTATAGATGGTCTGCGGGAGTTAAAGTCGGTAAATTCCGTGGTTTTGTCCTGACCATGCTGCCAAATCAGAAATGTGTCTTAAACATATCGGGACCAGACCTTGGGCGGAGTGTGTTTCAGAAAGTACTTCGTGCTTGAAATTTCTCCATAGAAATTTTAGGCCTGAAAGGGGAGAGAGAAGATCCCATTTCCATTCCATCTGTTTGTTTGTAGAACTTGTCTTTGAACTGGAAATAAGTGGTGTTTCTACACAGAGTTATTAGTTCCATTATGGTAGATATAGATAAGTTTGGTCTTTCAGTTCTGGGTCTGCTTCAACTCTTTCTGGTATCATACTAAGTGTTTCGGGTATTGGTACATTAGTAAACAGGCTCTGATCATCAAAGCTCACCAAAACATCATTATCTGTTATTTCAAATGCTTGAGCAAGTGTCCTTAAAGGTGAGCAAGTGTCCTTAAAGGTGAGTTCTTAGATGATGTATGTTCAACCAATGGTGAAACAATGTTCAGGAGAATCTTAGATAACTTCTGGCATGGTGAATTACACGAACTTATAATGAGCCTGAGAGGAACATGTGGCTTTTGGATTTTGGGAAGGCCATAAATATGTGGTGGTTTACTGTTGTCTCGTGTAAGCTTTCTTTTGATCTCCTCAGATAGGCTGGGCTGATGTTTCCTGAGTGACTGGCAAACTTTGTACTGAATACTGGGTGATGGCTCTTTTTGTAAGGTAACGTATCTATCAAAGACAATTAAATTCATGATTTTTGTTCATAATCTGTTGTGTTCATGACGACAGGGACATTGTCTTAGTCTGCTGGAAAGATCGTGATGTTACTCAGTGTAGTTACTTTTCTCTTTAAGTTTTTCTCGGAATAGATTTTTCTCGGGTGGTTTTGCTGCAGCTAGAGCTGATATAACCTCCCAGTGGAATTCTTCTTGTTCCTTTGGCTGTAGTTTGTAGATTACACTTTACACAGATGCCACTATCTCAAGTTTAGGTATCTATGAAGCAACAGTGCTGAAGTAAAGACCCTGTTGTAATACTGATTTTTTAACTTCTGTTACATTTCTTTCCGATAGGTTGAAAACTGTGTGAGTTTTTGAGTTTAAGGTTTGTCAGCGCATACTGTTTCTTCAGTCAATGTGGGCACTGCTTTTTCTGTTTCCATATTTTCCAGGCTATGTTTCTGAACCAGGTTTGTCATGGACATATAGATGCCATTGAAATATATATTCCACTGATTGGATTCGATGTCCAGTTCGGGGAACAGATATTTCATTTTGTTCAGAATAGTTTATCTGCAATTGGTAATACGAAATTCTCTCATTCAGAAGAGAGTGACTAGCTCAGAGAACGATTTTTTCGTGCACTTATAATTTCACACATGGTTTTATAGATTGACATTGCAATGCGACAACGAGCGCATGGTAAATATATCACCAATGAGAGCATGGTAAATAGTTCGCCAATGAGCACGTGGTATCTTGCTCGGCAATGAGCACATCGTAACTAACTCTCAAACGAGCATGTGGTAAATTGCTCGCCAATGAGCGCACAGTATCTAACTCGCCAATAAGAGCATGGTAACTAGCTCACCAGTGAGACCATGGTAACTTGCTTGCCAATGAGCGAGTGGCAACTTGTTCGCTAATTAGCACCTGGTAACTTGATCACCATTGAGCGGATGGTAACTTTCTCGCAAATTAGTTTGTTGTAACTTGCTTGCCAATTAGCACATGGTATTTTGCTCGCCAATGACTGCATGGTAATTTTCTCGCAAATTAGAATTTTATATCTTCCTCGCCAATTAGTACATAGTAACTTGCTCGCCAATGAGCATGTTGTAATTTGCTCGCCAATGAGCATGTGATCTCTATTTCGCCAATTAGCACATAGTAACTTGCTCGCCAATGAGTGTGTGGTTACTTACTCGCCAATGAGCACATAGTTACTTGCTCGCCAATGAGCAAGTGGTATCTTGCTCGCCAATGAGCACATGGTATCTTGCTCGCCAATGAGCACGTGGTAACTACAACACCAATGAGCATATGGTAACTTGCTCGCCAATTAGTACGTGGTTACTTTGCTCACCAATTAGCATGTGGTAACTTGCTCGCCAATTAGCACACGGTAACTAGCTCACCAATAAGCACATGGCGAATTGCTCACAAATGAGCACATGGTAACTAGCTCACCAATTAGCACATGGTATCTTGCTCGCCAATTAGCACATTGTATCTTGCTCACCAATGAACACATGGTAACTTGCTCGCAAATGAGCGCATTGAAACTAACTCGCCAATGAGATTGTGGTAACTGGCTCGCTAATGAAAGCGTGGTAACTTGCTTGCCAGTGAGCGCATGGCAACTAGTTCGCTAATGGGCCCATGGTAACTTGTTCGCCAATGAGTGTATGGTAACTAACTCGACAATGAGCGTGTGGTAACTAGCTCGCCACCTCGCAATCTTAGCGACAGTAGCACGTTGTAGCCAGTGAGACGCGAGGCCTTAGCGTCGCACAGTCAGTCAGAGAAAGGAGGTAGGGTTTGTCGACATCAAAGGAACCACCATTACGACATAATGTTTCTGCATGTGTTTGTTGACTGTGCAAATTGCGCTAACGCGGAGAATGTTACCGTGGTGCTCCATGTACTTGTCGCTACAACTGAGCCGTAAGTTTTCTCAAACACACATTTTCCATGCGAATGTGGAAAATATTTTTGTAAGACAAATCTTGAAAAGCATAAAAATACTAAATTACACAACACAGCTTTAGATATTCTAAATGGAATTCAACATGATGATTATTCAACTAAGGCGTGCATAGTATGTAAAGAGAAAAATCTATTAATTCATTTTATCCTCATGAGGCTACTTTAGACAAACTTACAACAAATGCGAATGTGGAAAATATCTTTATAATACTCAACTCGAAAAGCATAAAACAGTAAATCGCACAATACAGTAGTGGGTATTCTAAATGAAATTCAACACAATAGTTACCCAACAAAGACATGTACAGTTTGTAATGAGAATTAATATATAGAATGATTTTCTTATAATTAAACTTATAAGGACAAACATACAATTATATGTAAAAAATGTATTAGATAATATCTTAAGAATTATTGTCTTAACAAGAAGTTACCTAACTAAAAAACGATATCATTATAGGCCTAATAATTTAATTGCTTGCTCTAGTTTATTCCAGTATTTTTATTATTCTCATATTTTTTTATTTTGCATGTTATAGTTAGAATTAATTTCTTACTAAATGGAGTTAAAATGTTGAATAAAATGAGTTTAAATGAGCATTATAGCAGTTGTGTTGAGTGAAAAGAGAGTAACCAAATATAAAAATGCTGGACCTAATATTGACAAAGTAATAGATCAATATGAATGTAAAATAAAAATTGACGATATACCAAAAATAGAAAATCAAATTGATTCATCTATAAATGTATACTTTATTGAATATAAATCCACAGTATATCCACTTAAACTCACCAAAAATAAAAAGGATAAGCACATCAATTTACTTTATTTCAAAGACGATAACAACCCCCATTATTGCTGGAGTAAAGATTTATCGAGGCTGCTTTCTATGCAAAAAAATACTAAGCATGGCAAAATATATAATTTATATGTGAATTGTCCCTTCAATTGTTTACATCTCAAAAAAAATTAAATAAACATACAGAAGACTGCTCTAAAAATGAATCAGTCAGAATCAAGAATTATAAACATACAATAAAGGTTCCTCTCGCAATATATGCAGATTATGAATCAATTCTAAAGAAAATTTCAATCACCAAACCAAATCCAAAGGAAATTAATAAATTTAAATTAATAATAAAATACCCAATTTTAACCGAAGATGATATTAATAATGGTCTTTATAAGGAAGTACTTAAAGAATGATATAATCTTACTAATGAACAAATAAATAACATTGACTTAAAGTTAAATGATGCATCACATACTGTGAAATATCAATTAAATGAAGTGTCTGGTTTTTGTTATTATATTGTGTGTAATTATGCAGATTATATACCACCGGTTGTATATCGAGGTCCAAATGCACATAAAGTTTTTATAAAATCAATTAAAAGGGAAGTAGAAGAAATTAGAGAAATATATTCGCAAATTGAACCAATGCACCCACTAACAAAATAAGAAAATGCAACTTATTATAAATCTATATGTACTGTATGCCAATGGGAATATATGAAGGAAAATTAAAAAGTACGTCATCATGATAATATAATTAGTAAATTTATTAACCCAGTATGCAATAATTGTAATCTACAATTAAAGGTACCCTTTTTGTCCCAATTATTATTCAAAACTTAGCTGGGTATGTTGCTCATTTATTTATTAAAGATTTAGGATATGATAATAAACATATAGACTAAAGTACAAATAACAAATAAAAGTTGATTCGTATTGGGAAAAACACAGAAGATTAAAAAATGATATTTATACACATTAAGATTTATGGCCAGTAGTTTAGATAAATTATCATCTAATTTAAGTGAAGATCAAATGAAAACCACATAAAAACTTTTTCCAAAAGATCAAGTAGATTTAGTTAATAAGAAAGGTGTTTATCCATATTATTATATGGATTGCTGGAAGAAAATTGAAGAATCTGAACTTCACTAAAGAGCTAATTTTACAATATATTAAATGAATCAGACATAACTGATGCTGATTATGAACATGCAAAACATGTATGGAACCAATTTAAAATAAAAAATCTTGGCGAATATCACTATTTATATTTTAAAAGTGATTTATTATTATTAACAGATATATTTGAAAATTTTAGAAATACGTGTATAAATGCATATTATTTAGATCCAGCGTGGTATTTTACAGCACCAGGATTATCGTGAGAAGCAATGTTAAAAACGACTAAACATCCATTAGATTTATTACATGATAATGATATGATGTTAATGATAGAAAAAGGAATCAGAGGGGGGATATAACAATCTTGCAAACAATATGTTAAAGAAAATTATAAATATTTAGAATATTTTAATGGAAATCAAGAGTCCAACTATTTAGCATATCTCGATGCTAATAATTTATATGGATGGGTAATGTCACAATGTTTACCATATGGCAGTTTTGAATGGGTTGATTATCCAGAATTTAAATTAAATGTTTGGCATGATTATATAGTAAATCTTAAGGATGATTCTGATCATGGTTACATTTTAGAAGTAGATTTAGAGTATCCACAATATCTACATAAATTGCATAAAGATCTTCCATTTTGTCCAGAAAATAAGGTAGTTTCAGGAACAAATCAGTCTAAATTATTAACAACTTTACTTAATAAACAAAAGTATGCAATACACTGTGGAAATTTCAAACTGTGTCTAAATAATGAATAAAATCTTACAAAAATACATAGAATATTGAAGTTTAATCAGTCTGATTTTTTGAAGAAATATATTGATCTAAATATAACTATGAGAACTAATGCCAAAAACAAATTTGAAAAAGATTTTTATAAGCTGATGAATAATTCTGTGTTCGGCTATACTATGTAAAATATTAGGAATAAAGAAGATATAAGACTGATATCAAATGGAAAAGTCTGTGAGAAATTAGTAGCAAAAGCAAATTTTAAGAAAAGTGCTATTTTTAATGAGAATCTTGTGGCCATACATTTGAATAAAACAAGTGTAAAATTTAATAAGCCTATTAATTTTGGTATGCAAATTTTAAATCTATCAAAAAAACTAATGTTACCTTTCATTATAAAGTAATGTAACCAAGATATGGTTATAAAGTAGAATTGTGCTATCAAGATACTGATAAATACATTAATAACAAAAATGAAATATTTTTAAAAAGACATTAAGACAGTGATAGAAAAATTTGATACAAGTGATTATGCAAAACACAATATGTATAACATGCCACAAATGAATAAAAAAATTATATGTAAGATGAAAGATGAATGAATTGGGAAATATTGAAAGAAATTGTTGGCTTAAGAGCAAAAATGTATGCATGTAAGTTGATGATAGAGAAAATAAAAAATCGAAAAATGTAAATAAATGTGTAGTCACAAATAGAATAACGTTTTACGTATATAAGAATTGTTTGTTAATTGAAAAAATACAATATAGAACAATGAATTTAATGAGTAAGAAACATGAAATATACAGTAGGAGTTAACAAAATAGCATTAATTGCTTATGGTAAATAAAAGATTATTTAAAAAAAATAGCTACATTATGATATGTGTATCAACACATTAAATTGTAATTCATTTTCAAATATATTATTATATCCTTTATTTATATTGTATATGTTTTATGGATTCAAAAATATGTAATGTTTTAAACATATTTAATTTCCAAAACAATATCAATATCAGAATCATCAAAATCAATTAGTTTTCCAGTTTCATCTCTAATTTATAAAACAATATAATAAACTGCTCATTGTTTATTTTATAAGAAATAGGATATGCTGGCTCATAAATGATATAATGTCTAAAACCACACATAGTTTTTGGTGGAAATCTAGCAATTATATCAGTTTCTAAATTATTAGATTCATCATGTTTTATAAACCTACCATATGATAAGTTACAATGAATATTTATTGCTTTTATTGGATTAAAATTATGTAATTTAGTACCTATAACAATTTTTTCATTTTCAATAAGCATATTTCTTTCAAAACCAAGAATATGAGATAGTCGATTGTCAAATTTAATATCAGATTTAGATTTAAATGATATTCTATTTTTCACACTGTCCGGCGTTAGTTCAATGTTCTTAGTTGAAAATGGCTCAATAGAATTTATAGTTTATTTTAATGATTCAGTAGTTATAATTTAATTTTTATCAACATCACTAAGTTTTTAAATTGTCATTATTGTATTGTTGTTTATATTTGGTGTTAAAAATTTTGTATGAAAACTAATTCAAGTAATAAATTTTAATTATGGATGGTGTCATAATGAAGTTTTTTCTTTCGAACAGAACCATTATTTGTTCATTTAATTTATTTACTATCCATTTATATAAAAAATTATTGTTATTAAATAGAAAAAATTAATCGGGGTGGTGGTGTTTTAATTTCCGAAGAAAATTCTAGAAATAAAAATAATGGTGAATTATTGTCTGATAACATGACAGGCTTAATTGTTCGTCCTAGTAATAGTGAGTAAAACTAATTTGATGATAAATTCTATTTATAGGAATGGTTGGTTAAATTTCGATAAATTGTATATTTGCTCAAAAAGTTTAAACCAACATAAATATATTGAGTTACATAAAGACTTTGATGTAATATCCAAAAAGTTTAATGAAAAATGGCATACTTGTATAATACTGATGAAATGATTCCTTTAGATCAATGTAAAAAACGATTCTCTGATTATATTTGATAATGTTATTTTAGGAAATCCAAATATTATTCGCGATTATTTTACTATGGGAAGACAAAAATGTCGATGTGTTCTATTTAGGCCAAACTTATTCGAAAATACCTAAGCATTGGTAAGAGACAACACATATTTATATTTATTTTGTTGGTGGAGACATGTCTTATGAGAAGTTTAAAGAAATTTGTTCGAAATGTTGGGACAAAGATTATGGTTTTATTACTTTACATCTGAGTAGAAAAATTAAAAATGGTAAGTATAGAAGTAAAATTGAACACTATATTAAATTTTAAAAAAATTTGGAAACATATTTACATTAAACATACATTAAAACAAATGTTAAAACATATATTAAAATATACATTAAAACAATGAACATTGTGTTTTGTTTTGAATTTGAATTATATAATTATAAAAATATTCATATTTAGAAAATATATGTTTTATTAATCCAAGAATTATGAGAATTATCAAAACCTAACCATTCGACATAAATTGTATCACCTTTTGTTTTTAAGACTTTTTCGACTAAATATTAATTTGGTTAGTTAGTTTTCATTATTTTGTATTCATAAAAACCTCCTTTTATTTCTTCTCCATTAATATATTTTAGTTTGTAAACTGGGACATCATAGTTTAAAACTGTAACAATAGTAAATAATTATGTTGTCCAATTAGCTGTATAACACTTCTCAAATATTTTATTAAGTTTACTATCATGGAGGATATCACCAACTTTGAATTTTGATTTAGCAATCATATATGATTAATTTTTTTTTTTCATTTTTCTTATTAACTTCAATTGGTTTCACGTTGATAGTTCTATGTTTAATATTGTTGAATTCTGTTACTAAATCTTCTAATATATTCATCCATTTATAATTTCCATTCAAAGCAAATTACTTCCACATTAAATTTTTCAAAGTTTGATTAAATCTTTCTACAACACTAGGTTTTTAATTGAGAAAATGAATAATAATGATTTATGTTATATTTTTTGCATAAGTTCTTAAATGTTTTATTATAAAATTCTGATCCATTAATGTTCTGTGAATTATTTTGTTTTCTTTGAACTAATATAGATTATAAACCATTTACTATATGTTTTGTTGTTTTATCTTTATTGGAATAGCAAATGCATATACTGAGAAAAACATCAATAATTGTCATAATATTGTTACAATTTCTCTCTCTAGAAATTATGTGGGTTATGATAAGTTCATTAAGTGATAGAAGTCTTATTCAAATAAAAATTTTATTAATTATAATTTCCTTATTTTATTTACAATAACTACAGCAAAATTCTCTGAAATCAAGATCTCACAATAAATTGATATCACTTACTGTTCACAGTTGACGTCAATTAATAGAATTTATAATTATGACAAACAAATCAATGAAATTAAAAAATTAAAGATCAGTCCCAGTGTATCAATCTATTCAATTATTTTATAATTTATGCATCCATATTTGACAGGATATTTACAATAAAATCAGTATAACACTTCCATTCAATCCCATCTCAGTTCAGTCCATGTCCCACCAGTCGCAATGTTCTAGGGTCCTCCAAGCGCCCTCATGCACAGTAGGCTTTACTCGTCGGTTTCACACCCTCTCGTCCATTCATGCCACGAAAATCCTCGCCCGCCGTCGTCCTGCAGTGTCCAGTCATCGTCCACACTTCTCTTCACTCGCCCACACTCTGTCAGGCGGCCTCCATCACAGACTGCCGGCCGCTGGGTTGCGGCAGTATATATAGTGTCTTAGGCCGTGACCTAGAAGCTTCTCCAACTGGTATGATGTGTCGCAGAGGGACGAGGCGCCATCCAGTCTCACCAGAATGTTCTTGTGTCGGCGCCAGGCCTATCAAAACCTCCAACTGGGGAGAGGGGCCGTTATGCATCAAGGCCCCAAGCAGCGCGACAGCCCGACGGCCTCTGTCCATTATTCGCAAGATTCCCAGAAATGGGGCAACCGGTTGTGAGCTTATGGTGGGTCGCCTACCACGGTGTGGGGTAGCCAAGCCAGTGACAGGAAAAGCATATAACACTGCCCCCTCCTTAAGTCTGTTCGTCCTAAACAGACTCTACAGTAACAGGACCTTCGTGCAGCGCCAGTCGGTCGATGTGGAAAACCTTAGGATTTTCTTTCCAGGGTCCTGGCAGCAGATCTGGAAGGAAGTGTCACTTACTTGCTTCAAAATTTCGTAAGGGCCTTCCCAACATCCTCGGCATTTAGAGGTATTCCCCTGAATGTGTTTTATTTCGCACAGCCACACTAATCGTCCTTCCTTGAATGCATTGTCTGCAACTCTTTTACAACATCGAGCATTCCTCTTGATGGCACTAGACACTGCGATAGGTTCTTCCCCTTGCCCCCTGGTCATCTTCCTTCTTAAGATGCACTATCAGCAGCTACATTTGAAGACTGGACTTCTCTCATTTCCGCGCCTGCATTAGCTGCTGGGTGACTTCTTACATGGTTCGACTGCAATATCCTTGTCCTTCGTACTATCATATGGTGATCTTTCTTCGTTTCTTCAGATAGGATGTTGCCAATTGTTTCGATGGGCCAGGGGTTTGGATGATTATTACTGCGGCTGTTGGTTCCATTTATTCGTGCAGCTGTCCCTTGACTGGTTCCTCGATGATTAGTCTCAGTTGGGACCTCTGGGCAGCAGGCTCATAAGTGTTACTCCTTACCACAGTTCCAGCATTCTCGGTCTTCTATCACTGTCTCCAGTCTTCTTAACAAGGTGTCAGTCGTACTCATGTCTGGCTGCTGGGTCCTGCAGTTCCTTTGCGGGGAATTGGGTATTCAAGTGTCCTTTATGTCTACATACCCAACATTCTCGACACTTATGTGGATAAAAACTGGGTTTTCTAACACAGACTATGGCAGCAATGTCCTTCATTGTGGTCTCCAGCTTTCTCAAGACGTCCAGGATATTATCAATTTTCGTCACTGTGCAGGGTAGCTGCCTGTACTGCATGTCGGAACATCGGCTCGTGGTTTGCTGATTCTACCACCAGTGCTCGGGCTAGGGCATCCTGCATGGTGTGTGGTGATGACAGACGTACAGCTCGGCGCACATCCCCATCGGTAATAGCATCTACGAAAAAGTCAACTGCAATGACGATTCGTGCCTCCTTGGAGCATCCCTCCAGAGACAGGTGTGTTAGTCTCACAATGTTCTGCCACAGCTCCTGTAGTGGTTCGCTGGGTCACTGGGTGCGGCTTCGTAGTTGGGTATGGTGGGCGTGTCGTAGGTACCAGTCGCCGAATCGCAGCTTCAAAGCCGACGCCAGTGTGGAGTATTCTACACGATGTCGTTCTGGCAGCGACTGCAGTATGCTCAATACTGATCCCCTCAGTACAGCCACCAGGTAATATGCTCACTGCTCTTCAGTCTAGCCATTCAGGGTGGCAACAATCTGGAACTTGTGCCAGTACTCGCGCCAAGGTTTCTGTCCATTGTAGGGAGCAGGCTTAATTGTGATGCCTTTAGCCACTCCTGGCTGGGACGTAGCTACACTGCAGACCTGATGCGCCTTCCCTGCGATGGCTGCAGTGGCGGCGACCTCTAACTTCTTCTCGCTGCCCGCACTCGTCGTCTTGGAGGTGACCAAACTTGGCTCCTCTTCCGCCCCTGCATGTCGTCTCCCTTGCTGCTGCAAGAACTCCTGCCATTCCTTCTTGAGGGTGCTCACTTCCTTTTTCATTTCTTGCTCAACACTGTCCATCCTTTCATTCACACTCTCCCTGATGCTCTTAATTTTCTTGTATACACAGTCTATTTAATTATTGACTAACTCGCTTACACCTTCCATCTTTCAGTCTACATTATTATTCACACTGTCTATTATCTTGTCTACTAATTCACTAACACTTATAATTTGACTACTTACAGATTCACTACACCACTAATTTGACTATTTATGTTTTCATTTACAGTACTAACAGATTCTCTAACACTATTAATCGTGACTATTTACAGTACTTATTTGACCACTCAGTCCTTCGATTAAGGAACGAAGTGCTTCCATGTCTGACGACATTTTCCTGGTTTTCCTGGTAAATTATTTATGTGCGATATTCCTTTCAAACTGCCAGTATTCATCTCTACAAGATCAATGAGCCATAAATCATCAATTCCATAAGATATTTTTCTTCTTGAATAATTTCTTCTTGCTTGTTTGTGCAATTTATTAATTATTCCTTCTCTTGCTTTTGACAATTTTTTATTTATTAGAATTACATATTGAGCATTTATTTTTCTGAACTGTTCGTCCATTTTTAGTATTTTCAATTTTTATATTATTATTTTAGTAACTTTCTTACACTTCAAGCGCCAAGTGTTCTTCAATTAATAGTTTAGAAAAAAATAATCTTTATATTTTACGAATATTCCTACTGTGGTTTTACCCCATCTTTATGAATATATATTTTTTCTTATCTGATTTTAAAAGACAAAGTATCACGTCTGTAAACATCAGAACGCTTACTGTTATATATTTGTGTAGTTCCCTTAATAGCATTCACAGAATCAGAAAAAATAAGATTAGCAGTAGTTATTTCATAAACAGTACAATCCATCAAAAAAGTAAAGAAAGTTAAATTATTATATAAGTGAAATATATATAACTAATTTTATCCCACCTTACATATAAATAAAATATATATATATATATGAATTTTCTTTATTACATTTTCAACTGATTGGTTTAAATTTCTTAATTTAACATCTAACTCTTTATCTATAGCTTCTTTGCCTTTCCAACTTTCGATTTAACAAGTGTATTACAGTAATTAAAAACTGATTTGTGTAAATTTTGTACTTTATCAGCTATTTCTTTATCAAAATATTTTTTATTGACACCATCTTTTCCATCTACAGGATCAGCCATATTATTAATTCTACGATATTGAATAGAAACATAATCAGTTGTATAAACAAACACTTTACTAAATTGAACTTGTAAAGCGGTAACAATAATATTGTGTTTTGATTCTACATCTTTTTTTTAAAGCGTAGTCAGAAACAATAGTTTTATATTCTGAATCTACATCGTTTTTTAATACTTGCATTGCATTATTTATTCATTTTATATCATAAACAAAGTATTACAGAATTGTAAATATATATCTTCTTTTGAAGCATAATCGGCTATTTTTTACTAAATAATATTTTGCTGACTGCATCTTTATCATCTATAGGATCATCTATATTAACACCTCTATGCCCTAAAAAATAAACATAAGGTTTTGTATAATCAAAGCAAGTCCTTATTTTACTTTGTAACTCAGACACCCTAAATGCATTGTGGATCTACATATGATTTTAATGCATAAGCATTAGTGTCAAAAATTTTATTTAAAGATTTTATTAATGGTTTTCCAAATATATCTGTCATTTAATAACAAAGAAATTATATAATTAAACATAAAACCATTCGAAAAAAGATGTAATATGAGTAAACGTAGATGTCCACATATAACCGAATTAAAATTCTGAATTCAGTCATCGTTGTAGTAAATATTTCTGTTTTTGAAGTAATTAGTTAAGTTAGTAGGACTATTACCTCAAAATGAATCAAAATAGTAAAAATCATATTTTATTAAAAATAACAAACCCAATGAGTACCAGTATTTGTTGAAATGTCAAAATTAACTACAGCACATTAATTTTTGGCCATTTTTGGTAATTCATCAATCTTATAAACATTTCTGAAATTATTTATATTTAATATTTTTACATATTTTTCAATATCGATATTAGATAGTGGTTTTATATATATATATATATATATATATATATATATATATATATATATATATATACATATATATATTCTTTTTAGCCTTCTTTTTAGCAACCAAACCACTTCCTGATTTATTTCCATTGCTAAATTATGTCTCTGTTGTACTTCTAATTCTTTTTTATTGTTTCTAGTTTGTTCAACAGAATTGTAAATTACAGGAGCTCCTCCTTCTAAAGCACTAAGTGCACCTTAAATTGGAAATAAAATTGGTAAAAAAAAAAATACTTTGTGATGTAATCCATTTACTCTTTTTTCTTTTAATATTTTCTTGAGTATTGTAATTGTCAAAGTAAATAAGAAACCTTCACCTTCATTAATTTTTTTTTTCTTGGGTTGATATTTTGTTAAAAAAATTATCTATACCCAAATCTCTTATTTGATCAATGGATATATCGAAACTTAAGCTTTTATCTTCATTTATAAGTCGAAAAATAGATATAATCAATAAAAAAAATTTAATTCCCATCCAAATTTTCTTTTTGTAAACATAGTTGAAGCAACAGCAGCAGAAGCATTTTTTTTCACTAATCTGTGCATTTCTATCTATCATAATTTCTTTTGCTTCTTTTTAAAGAGTTTATCGACATTATGTCTAGATTCTAAATCTTTATGATCTCTATAAGCAATATTGTGATATTTACATGCTTCATTTAATTTATTTATTCCTGTGTCTCCTCTTTCTAATCTTACATTTTATTTGTAAATGGTCCACAATAATTATAACCAGGCAAATGCATTTCAGGTAAATTTATATTGCTGATTCCCAATTTATAATACCTTTACCATAATGTTCATAATTCCAAAATGAATGTGGAATTACATTTAATACTCTTATGAGATAAGGAATTCCTTTTGGATTATCAATAACAAAATCAGAAAATGTATTGTTTAACATATTTATTATACTTACTCTTTCGTTGTTATTATTGCTATGTCTAGCATTTCCTTCACCATGAACAACTAATAATCTATCAATTAATTTTCTAACATTATTCATCCAAATATGTTCTATTGGTAAACTATTGTATTTTTTATACCTTCTCCAGATCTAGGAGTTCTTGGAGAAATCATTCTTTCTGGTGTGTTTGGTGCTGTTCTTAAATGCGATTATTTTATATAATTATCATAAATAGGTTTAATTATATTTTTGTATTTCCAACTTCTATTAGAGTTTATTTTCTTTGTTGGAATGCAGCATTGGTCTCTAAAACGATTTTCGTGTAGTTTTCATAAACAGTATCAATAAAATTATCGTCAAGGTAATCTTCTTTCTCCTTTGTTAACAAATTAGAAAGTCCTTCCGTTAATTCATATCCTTTATTTTTAACTGTTATTGTATCGTCGACATTTACTTGTGTATTACTCATGTAAAAATGTTTTGTCCTTCTGCACGTAATCCATATTCAGTATAAATAACATTTATTCTTTCTGAGATGTATAGTAGAAACAGACGCATCCCGCGACTTCTTTCAATGGTACAGTTCCTATTAGATCTTCCAAATTAGGAGATTTTTTGTTCTGAGAGTAATTCTCTTTCAAATGATGTTTCTTCAGGAGTATGTGGATTATCTACATTTTTTTGCTGTAGCAGGAACTAGTGCTGGTATTAAATTTTTATTTTCTTCACTTACTTGTTCTATTTTCTTTACCAATATTATATCATTCATCAATTAAAGGCATCTCTTTTTTATATTTTTTCATATTCTTTTTCATGGTGCTTTTTATATTTTTTATATTTCTCAATTAGTAATTTCATTCGAGAAACTCCCTTTGATTCTGTCATTTATGTATGATTTTTTTTTACATATGTGTTAATTTTTTCTTATAAATGAGTTTTAAAAGTACTGAGAGTTTTGATAGATCAACGTTTCCCCAACAGATCAAACTAAGAGGAATTTAATTGTTTACAATAATAAAATTGAGTTCGATATTCCTGTAGGAGATGGCTTTTCTTTTCCAAGTGATGCTTTTGTTTATGAGCAATTTAGTTTACTAAAGAGAGATAAAGTAGGAGATGAAGCAAAATGTGGTAAATTTATAATGTTGATATTTTTTCGAACATTTTTCCTTTTCAGTTTTCTAGAGTAGAAATCTCAAAACATGGAAATATTATTAGAACTGTTGATAAGCCAGGTATAACATCAACAATGAGGAGTGCTGTATTAAGATCACCAAGTGGACAAAATTATTTATAATTTACTGGTGTTGATAATCGATATCTAGATAAATCTGTTGCTAGTCATATAACATATGAAGTTAAAACTGTTTCTAGTGATAAAACCAATGAAATATTGTATCCGCTGAGATGTTTGTTTGGTTTTATTCGTGATAACAATGAGATTTATTGGAAAGGTGGTTATGAAATTACTTTTATTTTTGTAATTAATCTGATAACAACAGTTTATTTCTTTATGAAACTTTAGATAAAGATGTTAAAGTTATAAAACATTGTTCTGATCCTGGTAAAATTGTTATTCAAAAAATTAGAAATAATGTGTCGTATTGTTGAATATGAATCCAACACAGCCATTGCAGTTAAAGAAAATAATGTACAAATATCCAAAAATACCTATTAGTTTTGATTGTTCCTGCTGGATCAACTGTTTTTAACTTTGATATAAAAGATCAGTTTAATAATTTACAATTTGAAATGCTCGATTTTGTAATTGTAGGTTTTCGAATTAATAGAATAAATCGTGCTGAACGGCATAAACACACTACTTTGTTTGATCATTGTAATTTGAGAAATATTTATGTTAAAAATGGCAGAAATTTATTTCCAAAATAAAATTGGAATCTAAACATTGAAAACTGTGTTTGTCTTAAACAATTTCTTGCTCATAATGATCTATAAATTCAAAAACCAAACTATATACTGACTATAGAAATAATGAACTTTATTATAAACCTACTGTAAACTTTGATAGTGATATTAATTACTATTCATTTTGGGGACGAAGGTCGTTATATGTTATAGATTGTTTATATAGAAAAACAACTGTAGTTAAAGAAAAAATAAATACAAAAATTAATGTTGATTTTGATAAAGCTGTGTTGAAGCAGGTATTATTTGTAATCTTGTTTTAATTGGTAAAAGAAATCTGGCTTATAATATGCGAAAGAAAGGATTACTGAAGAAATGTAAAAATTTTATATTATTAAATGGAAGCATCAACAAAATGTTTCGATATTTTAAAACAGATTTTTGGACTTATATCAAGGTGGTTACTTTTAAAAGTTTTACGAATTTTTAGAAATATAGATGAATTATTAGAAATACAGATGAATTATTAGAAATATAGATGAATTTTTAGAAATATAGATGCATTTTTAGAAATATAGATGAATTATTTGAAGGGGAAAAAAAATCATTTTCTTGATTCTAAATGAGTAGTTTCTTTCTCTTAATAAATTTATATTATTTATGAATAAAATATATTTAAATTTTATTTTCTTTGTTTCCATGCAGTTTGACTAACAATTTAAAAGGTGGCGATGTTTCAAGACCACCTTCCTGTAGATTAGATAATGCTTCTGAAAATCTTAAAAATATAGTTCAACAATTTCATTCAAATTTACAAAACTTACAATTATCACTCATAGAAATCATTGACGATAAATATGAACTTTGAGATAGTGGTGAAAATCTAGAGCAAAATAGAGGTTTTAAAAAAATTAGCAGAGCCTCGAATATAAAGTGTAAAGAATAATAAGAAAATATTTTTCATTTGATTTAACATTAAATTTTCTTGATTTAGGTTACTTGCTTGCAAAACTGGAATTTCTAGAAAACATGAAAAAAGTTGCTATAAAATGACAAATTTACTTGATTTTAGCTTAAATTTGATGCTTTTTATATTATGACAAATCCTGCAAGGCCATTTTTTTGAAAAAGTAGGAAATTTGCTTGATTATGGGGTAGAAATGCTTGTTTTTGATGAAAATTGGGGTGAAATGAGGTTTCTAGAAGGTAGAAAAAGTAGCTTGAAAACGATTAAATTACCTGATTTTTTGATTAAAATGCATGGTTTTTTGATGAAAATTGAGTATTTTCGAAGAAAATTGATGAGAAATGGAGCTTCTATGAACAAGAAAAAGTGGCTTAAAATCTATATAATTACTTGAATTTTTGGGTAAAAAACCTTGATTTTTTTATGAACAAATGAGGTGCGCCAGAGCTCCCGTATATCATATACTACTACCCTGGGTAGGCTATACTCGTCCATGTCTCACATGTTGCAGAAGAGGCATAGGCTATACTCGTCCATGTCTCACATGTTGCAGAAGAGGCGTAGGCTATACTCGTCCATGTCTCACATGTTGCAGAAGAGGCGTAGGCTATACTCGTCCATGTCTCACATGTTGCAGAAGAGGCGTAGGCTATACTCGTCTATGTCTTACATGTTGCAGAAGAGGCGTAGGCTATACTCGTCTATGTCTTACATGTTGCAGAAGAGGCGTAGGCTATACTCGTCCATGTCTCACATGTTGCAGAAGAGGCGTAGGCTATACTCGTCCATGTCTCACATGTTGCAGAAGAGGCGTAGGCTATACTCGTCTATGTCTTACATGTTGCAGAAGAGGCGTAGGCTATACTCGTCCATGTCTCACATGTTGCAGAAGAGGCGAGGGGAGGCGAGGCTCTGGTCGGCGCTGTACAAGTCCAGCCAGGCGCTAGCGCCAACACAGACGTCCACTTTCCCCGACCAATGCTATTGGTTGCAGCTGACACACTAACTGTTATATACTTGGTTGCTTCTTTTACTGAACTGTAATTTCTGTTCACATAAAAGAATTTCTTCTTTTGCAATACCGGTAACGAAAAATTAATTTGTGCACTAAGGGGATATCTATATATGTAACGATACAAGGACAGTGTACCGTCTGCCTTGCACTACTTAAACTATGCCACAGTGTGTTAGAAATGCTGCTGGTTTTTTTATAACTTTTTAAAACTGCCCCCGGTACAGTATGTAACCTACGCGGAGGCATCATACTCCAGACGAGGAAGGAATGGTACTGTTCCTATTTCTCAAAAGTCAGTGGGCTAGACCAAGTTCGTTAAGGGATGGAGGTCTTCAATAAATAAAAGAGGTAATTACAATTTCCTAATTTTAATTACAGTCACTATAAAGAAACTTTTTTCTCTACCCAAATTCTCACAATAAATATATATCATTTGCTGATTACAATTAATGAATTCAATCAATACAATTTACAATTCCTCAAAGACCTTAATTAAATCATGTAATTAAAAATCAGCCCCAATAGACAGTGTAACAAAACCGATTCAATTATTACATCTCAGTCCAGATCCCATCAGTCCGCAATGTTCTAGAGTTCTCCGAGCGCCCTCACACACAGTAGCCTTCACTCGTCGGGTTACACACCCTCACGTCCATTCACACCACGAACATCTTGTTTGCCGTCGTCTCGCATTTAACTTCGCTCCCGCATTCAGCCAGATGGCCTCCAACATACTGCCCGCAGTCCAGCTGTGACATGTATTTATAGCCCAGAAAGTTCGCTAAATCCCGCGTTGCGGCAAGGATCTTAAGTGCGAGAATGTTCTTGTTCCTCCTCTACATTTGTCGGCTTCTTCAGCAGGGGGCAGAGGGGCTGTGACGCCAGCCACATCTCGCCGCTGTCAATCATTCCCCGGCCGGCCGACGAGGAGTGTGTAGAGGTGCTGCCCCCCTCCCTCTCGCAGAGCCAGGCCGCGTACATAACGGGAGCTTGCGGCTGGTGTGAACTACATTATTAACAACCTTCACAATATTTCATACATTTACCATTCAATTCTAACGTAACTGTGATTTACACTATATTTAATTACTGTAAGAACGAATAATCTACATTCTTTGCAATACATATGGGTACTTTTTTGTATAAACAAACTACGTCATTCCTTTTGGAATATTTATATTCCTTTGTGTCCAGAAATTTAATAGAACTTTCGCTGTTTCCGTAGCAAATGCGGTACATACAAGCACTACCGGCGACAAAAAGGCGCCATATTTCCTCTTCTCGGCCAACAACTGAGAAAAACGACGCAGGCAGGCAGGCAGGCGGTGCTGCTGTAGACCTACAGCGTCCGAGGGCCTGAGTTATGTGTTGTTGAGACTGTGCCGTAGACATTCTCTTCTCCCAGTAAGATGAAGCATAAACACTTTGTTATAGGCCTCGTTACGTGGCAGGGCGATACACCAACACATATATATATAGTATATTCGGGAAGTATTTCAATTGTCTATATTTCAGTCAAGGATAGTAATAAATGTAATATTTGAAAGGTCGTGGCAATGACTATTTGTTTGTCTTCTATATATTTTCGTTTTTCCAAATTTCATATTTTTCTTTCCTCATTTCATCAGTAGTTACAGACATCAACAATAGGACGATAGCGCATCTTTACCTTTTCACTGGGTTAGTAAACAAAAAACATTACCGCTGCAGGGCACGGCATGGTGAAACGAGGAAAATGACAGAGGTTACCTTTAGGTGATGTGACAGACTGCTCGATAGCAATATGTTCTCAACGAGCGGAAACTTTCTACCAACATATAGGGAAGCGCGACCTTTCTCGGGTATCACGACAGTCCGTCGCAGCATGATCGTTTGTCAGCTGTCAGTCGGACAGCCTGCAACGTGTGATCACGTGACTCGCACTGACCAACGCCCGCGACTTAAACCTTCTTTTGTATTTCGGACATTTCAGTTCAAATATCTATTAATTTATTTTCCGTCGGTGCGAGGAGACAATAGCGCGCCGTGAGAGAAAAGTAACGATTCTCTCTCGGCTTCGTAACTCTCGAAGTGGGAAGTTTTGTTTTACGAAGGTTGCCATTCTGTCGTGTTTGTTTTTTTATTCGTCAGCTGCGAGTGTCAATAGTTTGTTTTGCCGAGACGACAATGAATCTCCAGTAAACATTTAACTTCTTCTTTTATTTGTTGGGAATCCTGGTATCAACAAACTCTCGTTATTATGGTAGTCAAAGTCTCCAACTCACGCTGAGCTAGTTCGTTGATGTTTTCTGAGGACTACAACGAAAGGACAGGACAGTAACCTGTTACACAATGCCTGAACGGCTTATTTATCAGCGACTGGAAATTTCAGCCGTTCAGTCACCATGTCGACGATGTTTGCAGATTAAGGATATTTATGACCGGCGCTGTAAGGAAAGAGACGCCAATGCTCAATGTCGTCCCTACGAGTGGTCTTATTGGTGAACGTTGGTTATCACGCCACTCGTTTATGATTGACTGACAGCAATGTCTTTGATATGTTGCTTATTTCCTTGCTGGCCTCATATTGGCTCAGAGTTCACCTTGACGTGTCTGATAAACTCTGGTCAAAATTGCAGACATAACAAAATACCACATGTGCTTGAGTTCTAAGTTCTACTAACGTGAATTAGCGAAATTTTCTATTCCGCTATATATTTGTAATAGTACTAATGAATAATTTTTATGGTGAATATTTCTAGAATTCAGACAGAGGCCTTTACATACTAATCATGACCTCCTTTCCTATCAGCCAAGAATAGAAGCTTGAGAAAATTAATGAAATGCTCAACGATTGTAGATTTCCTTTCAACTGTAGCGATGATAATAACAAGCCGTTTGATGTGCCACAAAGAAAGTCCATGTAAATTACATTTTGCCTTTTGATTGCGTTATGTTGTACCAGCAGTCGATGTTTGTGATGGTTGTAGCTTCTCACCTTATACAGCATCGACCGAGATTTCACGTATTCTGCAACATGCGAAACATGAACAAGTGTACACGGGGTAATATGTTGCCTTTTATTACACTTAGCACTTTAAACACTATGCCAGAGTATCACTCGCGCTACACTTACGGTTGGAGTAAAGCAACTGCCTATGGAGCACTGCACCCGACTTTACAATGTTAATAACTCATCAAAAATTAGCACAGACGCCATAAAAGTTGTCAGAAAAGTGTGATTTATCCTGTATATGACAGAAGAATGTATATATTTTGCAACATTATAAAATATTTTACTAAAATATGCTTTTTAAATGTTAAAAAATATCCGCATTTATAACAAAGTTTAAGTGTATTTCCATTTTGGATGCTTCGGAAAGCAGAATTTACAACAAAATCTATTCAAGAAGGACCGTCATAATTTTTTCTGTGATCATGGTAATATAATCATAGTAATAATGCATGATATCAGTTTTATAACTAACTTTATTTACGCCAGTTTCAGCCATAAATGTTTGTGACAAATAGACGCACATCAAATCTATTATAAATATTATTTCCCACATTATTATTACAATTTTGTTGCACACAATTATAATAAACGTTATGACGAAATTCCATGCATAGATTTTCTTGCATATTCTGCTTTCTGAAGCATCCAGAATGGAAATGTGCTTAAATTTTGTTAAAATTGCAGACTATTTTAGTCGATATATATTTTTTTTTTTTACATTTAGGAAGTATACTACTTTAGTCAAATATTTTATAATGTTGCTAAATTTAAACATTCTTCTTTCATATACAGCTTAAATATCACTTTTCTGACAATTTATATGGTGTCAGTACTACTTAGCACATCAACGCTAATCATCGTGAGTCAAAACGGTGACCTTTTTATAACAATTGAAATTAACAGAATATAAGCCCTACAGTATTACCTGTTACTAGGTACACTCGATTTTCGCGAGTTCAGTCTTGGTTTTTGCTCTGAGACTGAGAAAGTATAAATAATGAGTTCATATTTATTATGGTTACATAAGCAGCACAAACAACACGGGCGAATTGTGGACTAGAAAATATATGTTTAAGACGTCCAATGCCGTGACAGCCCACATTTTCAAATATTTGTTGTGAAAAGTAGGCGACACAGTGAAACAAAAATAGATCCAAGATGGTGGGAAGCGACCCACCTTGACGGAGCTAAAAGTGAGAGCAAGTAGAGTGTTCAGAAGGAGGGCAGCGCCGGCCAGGAGTCAGGAACGAGTATGTGGCGCAGGAGCAGAAGTTTGTAGTCCCCTGGGGGAGCCGCGTGTTCCACACCCCTGGCAACCCCGGCGGATCTGCCCACGCGAGGGTTCACCCAACCCGTCCGGCCCTCACCACTCAGTTCCTCATCGTGTCTAGAGTGCGTGGGCGGCGCTGCAGAGCTACCCAGCTGCCAGGCGCCCGCGACGAGCTGCATCTATAGCACTTCAACCAAGCCGCGACTCCCACAGAACTGCAACTACAGCCCTTCAACCAAGACGCGACTCCCGCACCGCGCTTTGCCCAGAACAGACTAGCTGTGGCCCCAGAAGTGTGCGCTCCTCTGAACTGCGCCTATAACGCGTCGGGAATGTTGTGATTTCTGCACTGCCTCACGAATTGCAGTCACAGTATTTCAACTAAGCTGTGACTCACTTTGTGTATCATCTCCTCTGAACTATTCATACAGTCCGCTAACCAGTATGTGACTCCCGCACTGCATCCTTCTCAGATCTGCGGCTACAGCCCGTGCAGGGATTCGTAAGCTGCCGAACTGCGTCTACAGCCCATACATAAACCTGTGGCTCCTGCACTTTGAGTTCCCTGGAATCGTGCCTACAACCCAACAACCAAGCAGTGACACCTCTAGTGTACACTCGTGTGGACTGACTTACTGCCGTACCATCAAGCATTGACTCGTGATATATGCATTCCAGTAAATTTACACAGTCCTTGCACTAAGCAGTGACTTTTGCAGTGTGCCCTCCTATGAACTGCTTTTACATCTCCTGCACTAAACAGGGTTTCCTTCGCTGTATCGTGTGGTAAATGGCGCGTATAATCCTTCTACGAAGCACTGTATCTGGCACTGTGCTTTTGCTCGCGTGTGTGTTGTTCTTGTCTCTCTACTTTACCTGTTCGTTTCGCAATTTACACATGAACACTGAAATGTAGAGTAGATGTATAATGCCGCCCTGGTTCGCCCCACTTATTCCGGCAATTTCCGCCAAAAGTACAAGAAAAAAAGTAACATTGACTATTTCCTGGTATTTGTAACAAAAGTATAAGAAAAAATTAAAAACTAAAAATCTGAAATTCGATGAAAAAACAATCAAAGTCAAGCAAATTTAAGCTAAAATCAAGCCCATTTATTGTTTTCAAGCTGCCTTTTCGTGTTTCTAGAAATGACAATTTTCAATTTTAAAAAACAATCAATTTAAGCTCAAAATCAAGCAAATTCTACACTATTTCACCAAAATGGCATGCAGAATTTTTTATGCTATAGAAACATGCACTTTTCATCGAAAATCAAGCAATTTTCCATTTTCCCATAATAGGCATTCGGGAATTTTCATTCTCAAAAACAAGCAAATTTAAGCCAAAATCAATTGAAATACTAAAAAATATGATTGATAGATCAAAAATAATAGAATATTTACATTTTAAAGAGAGTTCTAAATTATGCATAGTTTTTCCATCTTTCATTTCTTTTAAACCTTTATATGTTATATAAATTTGTTTCTCATTTATTAATTTTAAAGCATTTTTTTCAAGTATATTTACATAACAATCTGGCAAAACAATTTTATATTTACCACCTAGAGTACAATTAATACAATAAATATTTTCCCAAATTTACATTCGTATAATTGAAATTCGGTAGCAGCATACTCTCTGATTTTTCTAGGTCATGTAGTTAGTTAGTAGTAAGTCATGAATAGTTCAATTTGTTGAGCAGCGATTCCATTTGTGTGTTTATTTAAAAGGGAAAAAATCTTGGTAATAAAAAATGTATTTTAATTTTGATTTTATTATTTGTAATTTTACTTTTAATTTCTATTTCATTACTTTTATTTTATTATTTTTAATTTTAATTAAAATATTTTTTTTTATTATTAAAATATTTATCCTTTTAAATAAACTCAAAAATGGATTTGCTGCTCTACAATGAAACGGAAAATAATACCATATCTAAGTAATGTAAAAAGTTTGGTGTAGTATTAAACATAGAAAAATTTTGATACCTTAAAACAAATAAGGATAAACTTATAACTACTGTAAAAAAATGTGTAATTGAAAACACAAGAAATAAATTTGTGTTAAAAAAAGTATTGTGTGAATGTGGAAAATATATTTGTGTTGCATCTCTCAGAGAGCATAAAAACACTAAACCACACAATGTGTTAGTAGATATTCTAAATAAAATTCAACACGATAATTACCCAACAAAAACATGTAGAGTATATAATGAGAATAAATATATAAAATTATTTTCAGTTCATACAAGAAATAAGGACATACTTAGAACAATATGTAACAATTGTATTAGTGAATATAATACGAATTATCGCCTTAACAAGAAATTACTAAACTTAAACCTTTAAACACGCAACCAAACGTAAGTTACACAGTTAAAACGATTTCACTTATTATCAATAATTTAAACATCTTATAGATTTCATTTTCCAATAAATGTACTATTTTGATAGCTCTTCATTGTCTATATAAAACTTAAAAGCTATATATTTTTTTCTTTATAAATATAAAATCGAAAA
Source organism: Dryococelus australis (assembly GCA_029891345.1). Classification (NCBI taxonomy): domain Eukaryota; kingdom Metazoa; phylum Arthropoda; class Insecta; order Phasmatodea; family Phasmatidae; genus Dryococelus; species Dryococelus australis. The sequence continues at coordinate 2,914,387 of CM057003.1, read as the reverse complement.
TGTTAGCAAACAATCTTGCAGTTGAGTTGAGTGAGACGACTGTGCGGGAGCTAAGAATTATAGGTATAGATTTAAAATATATATATTGGCATATTCTAAGGGAAGATGATTTAATTATATGTCGGTATATTCGAAGGAATGGCGATTTAATTACAGCTATTTTGCCATTTAAAATAAATTAAGAAAGAAAAAGAAACTTTGCTAATTTACCATATTCATATGTCAATATCGAACAAATATATCCCAAGATAAAAACGGATTTGAAGAAATATTTCCATTCTATAATAATGTATTTGTACAGCCTATAAATAAAAGTAAGCGGATAACAGAATGGTTAACAAAGAATAATTTTACAAATTTACCTTTTGGCTGATGCTAATATCAATGAATTATACCACAAATATTCGAAAGAATTAAAAGAAATATTTCCATTCTATAATAATATATTTGTTAACAGAAGAAATGGAAGAAACAACAACAATTGCAGAGTTAATAAAGTTTTTAAAGGTAGAATATCAACATGTAATATTGAAAATTCTTTTAATTTAGTACAACCGCATCATTTTTTAACTTCAGTATAAAATAACGTATTTGAGATAATACCCAATAATCTTAGAACATTTAGAGGGATAGAAACCAGTATTAAATTATATACCAATTGTCATAAGCAAGAGAATAATCAAATAGAATTATTTACATTTAAATCACCCAATTATACAATATTGAATGAAGGAGATATTAAAAGGATTTATAAATTCATAAAACAAGAAATAATTACACAATTATCTGAATTTCAAAGAAGAGGTACAGGATGGGTTTAGATAGAGTAATTGGAATACAATTAGCTATAAATACGTATAATACAATAAATGGAGCATCATATATTGAACTACCAGACGTGATTAAGAATAAAAAAGCATGTATTAATGTTAAAAAGGAAGATCAAAAATGTTTTCTTTGGGCAATAAAATCTGCATTGTCTCCAGCAGAAAAAAAATTCAGACAGAGTAACTAAATATAAAAATGTTGGGCTTAATATTGGTAAAGTAATTTATAATTATGAATATCCTATTAAAATTGATGATATATCAAAAATTGAAAATCAAATTGATTCATCTATAAATATATTCGAGTGAGTATAAGCACATAAATTTACTTTATTTCAAAGATGATAAAAATTTGCATTACTGTTGGCTAAAACATTTACCGAAATTTTTTCAGCACAAAAAAATAATCGACATAAAACTTATATATGCGATATGTGCCTTCAATTCTTTTATTCTCAAGAGAAGTTAAATAAACACACAGTAGACTGCTCTAAAAATGAATCAGTAGAAATATGTTGCCTTCGAAAGGAAAGCAAATATCTTTCATAAATTATAAACATACAATGAAGGTAACTTACACAATATATGCAGATTTTGAATCAATCATAAAGAAAATATCATCCACTAAACTAAACTAAAGAGAACTAAGTAAATTTAACCTTATCAAAAATATCCTATTTTAACCAATGATGATATTGATAATGGTTTTTATAAGGAGGTACTTAAAGAAAGATATAATCTTACTAATGATCAAATAAATAGCATTGATTTAAAGTTGAATGACGAATCATATACTATGAAATATCAATTACATAAAGTATCTGATTTTTGCTATTATATTGTATCTAGTTATGGTGATTATAAGCCACCAGTAGTATATCGAGATCCAAATGCACATAACATGTTTATACAATCAATAAAAAGGAAAATATATTCTCAAATTAAACCAATGCACTGTCTAGCAAAAGAAGAAAAAATATTATATAGTAAATTTAAAAAATGTGCTATATGTGAATGTGAATATACAGAGGAATATAAAAAAGTGCATCATCATGATCACATAACTGGGAAATTAATTAATCCTATATGCAATAATTGTATTCTACAATTAAAATTACCCAATTTTGTTCCAATATATTTCCATAACTTAGCTGGTTATGACGTTCATTTATTAATTAAAGTGTTAGCATATGATAGATTTAATTGCGAATAAAGAAGAAAAGTTGATTGCTTTAGGGGAAAACTCAGACAGTGAAAAAATATTTATAGACATTAAGATTTATGGCCAGTAGTTTAGATAACTTATCATCTAATTTAACTAAAAAACAAGTGAAACACACCCAAAAGCATGTTCGAAAGATCAAGTTGATTTAGTTATAAGAAAGGGTGTTTATCCATATGATTATATGGATAGTTGGAAGAAATTCGAAGAAACTGAACTTCCACAACAAACTAAGTTAATCTGATATAACTGACGATGATTATGAACATGCAAAACATGTATGGAACCAATTTTATATGAAATATCTTGGCTAATATCATGGTTTATACTTAAGAAGTGACCTATTATTATTAGCAGATGTATTCGAAAATTTTAGAAATACATGTATTAATGCATATTACTTAGACCCTGCAACGTAATTTACAGCACCAGGATTATCTTGGGATGCAGTGTTAAAAATGACTAAACAGCCATTAGATTTATTACACAATTATATGATTTTAATGGTAGAAAAGGGTATAGAGGTGGTATATCACAATGTTCTAAACAATATGTTGAAGCCAATAGTAAATATTTATATGATTTTAACTCTAATTAAGAGTCAAATTATTTAGCTTATCTCGATGCAAATAATCTCTATGGATGGGAGATGCCTCAATATTTACTATATGGTGGTTTCGACTGGGTTTATTATACATTAGCTGATTTAGATTACTGGAGTGAAAAATATTAGATTTGGAGAATGATTCTTAGTATGGTTGTATATTAGAAGTTGATTTAGAATATCCACAAGAACTACATAATTTACATAAATATCTACCATTTTGTCCAAAAATTAGGTAGATCCAGGAAAAAATCAATCCAGATTGTTAACAACTTGACTTAAACTAAAGTATGTAATTCACTATCATAATTTAAAACAGTGTCTAAATAATGGATTAAAACTTACTAAAATAGGCGTACATAGAATATTGATGTATGATCAGTCTGATTGTTTGAAGAAGTATGTAGAATTAAATACATCAATGATAACTAATGCTAAAAATGACTCTGAAAAGATTTTTATAAGCTGATGAATAATTCTGTTTTTGGTAAAAACAATGGAAAATATAAGAAACAGGGTGGATATAAAAATAATACCAGATGTAGAAAAATTTGAAAAATTAGTAGTAAAACCAACCAACTATTTTAGACCAATCAAAAGAATTATTATATGATTTCCATTATGAAGTAATGAAACCAAAATATGGTGATAAAATAGAAATGTGCTATCAAGACACCGATTCATACATTTGTAACATAAAAATGGAAGATTTTTACGATGATATAGAAAAAACAAGTGATTATTCAAATGACAATATCTATAACATGCCACAAATAAATAAGACAGTTATAGGTAAGATGAAACGCAAATATAATGGGAAAATAATGAAAGGATTTGTAGGTTTAAGAGCAAAAATGTATGCATATAGAGTTGATAATAATTAAAATAAAATATCAAAAGGTGTAAAGGGGCATGTGGTTAACAAGAGAATTACATTTGAGGACGATAAGAATTTCTTGTTTAAAGCGAAAATTGAATGTAGAATAATGGATTTTATGAGTGAAAAGCATGAAATATATACAGTAGAAGTTAATAAAATTGCAATAAGTCCATATTATGCCAAAAGGGGATTATACTAGAAATTAAAATAGATACATTACCATATAAGTATCAAAACATATAATTTTTCATTAATTTTTATATTATTATATTTTAAACATCTTAAATCTCTAAAACAATGTCAGTACCAGAACCATCAAAATCATTCATTTACCATTTTCATCCCTAATTTCTAAAACAATGTGATTAAACCACTCATCATTTATTCTATAAAAATCGGATATTCGGGCTCATAACTAACATCATCTCTGAAGCCAAACATAGTTTTTGCTGGAAAACTAGCAATTGTATCAGTTTCTAACTGATTAGATTCGTCATATTTTATCAATATTCCATAGACTAAATTACAATGAACATTTATTGTTTTAAATGAAATGAATTAAAATTGGGTAGCTGAGTACCTGCAACAACTTTATCTTTTTCAATAAGCATATTTATCTCAAGACCGAGCATATCAGATAGTCAATTGTCAAGTTTAATATCAGATTTAGATTTAACCACAACTCTATTTTTCACATTGTCTGCTGTCAATTCAATGTTATTTGTTGAAAATGGGTCAATCGAATTTATAGTTTCCTTTAAAGATTCAATATTGTATTGTCATTTAGGAATATGGATAACTTCATTTTTATCAACAACTGGACTCATGGATGTAATCCACGAATATTGTACTATGGGAAGACATAAAAATATTTATGTATTTAATTTGGCACAAACATATTTAAAAGTACCTAAACAATTGGTGAGAGACAATATGAACTTTCTATTTATATTTAGACAAGATGAGACAAACTTGAGACATATTTATAATGATTTTGTTGTGGAGACATGTGTTATGAGAAATTTAAAGTGATCTGTAGAAATTGTTGGAATAAAGACTATGGTTCTATCACAATAGATTTGAGCAGAAAAATGAACAGTGGTATCTATAGAGACCAAATCCAACATTTTATAATGTAACTCTGTGTAGTTTTTCTTGTACATGATAATTCTGTATCTACTTCCTGATGAGGCACTTCAGCGCACTCTTGTCACCACATGAAGATGTTTATCGCGACAGTCCTGTTATCTAGTTGTGGTGTAGCGAACAGTCGATGGTGCAACTCTCTATATGAAGCTATCTACTTGTGGTGAGAATAACTTTCCAAATGAAGATTTGTAATTATCGCCTTGCTCATCTTGTCATGGTGGCTCAGTGGCAAGGGGTTTGATTTAATTTAATATTGTGAATATGAGATGCCCATACTTTCATTATTAGCTTATCACCAAATCATTCAAAATTTGAGCCAAAATACCTTGCTCTTGCTTACACAGAAATGTATAAGTATTGATGAAAATACAAATGGTACGCTCAAGCTTCAGAGAAAAAAATGCTCTCCATACTGCACTTGTAGTATAGCAGATGTATAAGCTGTAGTGTGCTCATATAGTGAATGGTGCCTCACTATATGAGAAGGGGTACCATAAGAAATAAAAAATAATAAACCCTCACTTCTCCACTAGAAAAATGGTTGGCCGGTTGTTAAGAGAGGGGTTTCTCCAAATGGGGTTTGATGGTGCTAATTAAGGCTGGAAAAAATTAGATCACTGACAAGGTATTAAATTACCTGTAAACCTAAATATAACGTCCCTGGCTCGGCATTAAGTAGCTTGTAAACCTTTCGAAATCTTTTAAAATAAAAAGCTCACCATATTTCAAATGTATGTTAATGAACAAACAATGAACAAATGATGAACGAACATTGAATGCATGTTATGAACATTAAATAAGCATCAAAATACATTTTATGTTGCAATTGAAATAATTAATTACATAGAAATATTTAAATTCACAAAATGTCTGTTTTATTAATGAAAGTGTTATGTGAGTTATCAAAACCTAACCATTTTACATACGTTTTATTGTATTTTGTTTTTAAGACTTTTTCAACCAAATATTAATTTTGATAGTCGGTTTTCATAATTTTGTATTCATAAAAACTTCCCTTTATTTCTTCTCCTTTGTCATTTTTCAGTTTGTAAGTTGGCACATCATTATTCAAAACCTCGAAAATGGTAAATAATTCTGTTGTCCAATTAGCTGTATAACACTTTTCAAAGATTTGTTCACTCTTACTCATGCAGTCAAATCGCCATCTTTTTATTTCGGTTTATTAATAACATTCGCAAAATCTTGTCATAATTTTTTTCATTTTTCTTATTGAAATCAATTGGTTTCATACCAACAGTACTGTGCTTTGTGTTGTATTCTTTTACTAAATCATCTAATATATTTACCCGCTTGTAATTGCAATTTAAAGCAAATTTTTTCCACATTTTGTTCTTCATTGTACTATTAGATCTTTCCACACAACTGGCTTTAAGTTCACTGAATGTAGAATAGTGATTGATGTAATATTTTTGCATAAGTTCTTTAAATATTTTACTTTAAAATTCGGACCTATTATTGCTTTGAATATTATGTGGTTTTCTTTTAACTAATGTAGATTATTTAATCAATTCCTACATTCTTGGCGGTTTTATCTTTAATTGGTATTGCAAATGCATATTTTGGAAAAACATAATTGTCATAATATACTTGTATCCATTGTTAATATGTGATATGGCTTAGAAATTGCTGGTATCCATCTCAAAAAGGTTGATTTGCCATAAATCAATAGTATACTAAATTACTTTTCTTCTTGGAACATTTTTTCATGCATGTTTATATAATTAATTAATTATTCCTTCTTTTATACAGCAATTTTTTTAGACATGTTCCTTTTTCTAGAATTACATATGGAACATGTACTTTTTTGAACTAATCGCCCATTTTTAGTATTTTCAATTTTTATATTATTATTTTTGGTGACTTTCTTGCACTTCAAACAAAACACCAATTATTCTGCATTGAATAAGAATTTAAAAAAAATAATCTTTATATTTTACTAATATTCCTATTGTAGTTTTCATCCCATCTTTATGAACAGACATTTTCTCTTTTCTGATTATAAAAATGAAGTATCACCACTGTAAACATCAAAAGGCTTACTGAAATCTATTTTTGTAGTTCCCTTAATAACAGTCACAGCATCAGAAATAATAAGATTAGCAGTAGTTATTTAATAAACAGTACAATCCATCAAAAAAGTAAAGGATATTAGTTTATTACCTAAGTGAAAAATATTACTAGTTTTATCCCACCTTGCAGGTAAATAAAATATATATGATTTTTCTTCAACTATAGACTTAGCAAATGCATTGAAATGTTTCTCAATTGCTTTGGTTGCAACTTTTAATTTAATATTTGTTTCTTGATCAACAGCTTCTTTGATTTTTTTCAACTTTCAGGTCAACCTGCGTATCACAATAATTCAAAACTGATTTGTTTAAGTTTTGCAATTTATCAGCTATTTATTTATTGAAATATCTCTTATTGACAGCATAATTTCCATCTATAGGATCAGCCATATTATTACCTCTACAATTTTGAATAGAAGCGCAGTCTTCTGTGTAAACAAAAACTTTATTAAGTTGATCTTGTAAAGCAGATACAATAATATTGTATTTTGAATCTACATATGTTTATAAAAAAATAATCAGCTGTGTGTTTATTGAAAAATATTTTATTGACTGCTACTTTATCATCTCTAAGTTCATCTATATTAACAATTCTATGTCCTAAAACAGTAACAAAAGATTTTGTATAATCAAAGCAGGTGCTTAGATTACTTTGTAAATCAGAAACACCCGATATGTATTGTGAATCGGCGTGTGTTTTTAAAGTGTAATCAGAAGCAATAGTTTTGTATTTTAGATCATCCTTTTTTTTTTTTAAAGCAAAAGGACTAGTGTCAGAAATTTTATTTAAAGATTTGATTAATGGTTTCCCAAATATCTCTGTCACATAATAACAAAGAAATGATATCTTCAAACTTAAAATCTTTCGAAAAAAATGTAATACAATTAAACATAGATGTCCACATATAACTGAATCGAAATTCTGATTTCTATCATCAATTTAATAAACATCTCTATTTTTTAAGCAATTACTTAAATTTGTAGGATTTATTGCCTCTTTATTGCCTTCAAATGAGTCGAAATAGTAAACATTGTTGTTTTCTTTAAAATAGCAAACCCAATGAGTACCAGGATTTGTTGAAATTCGAAATTTACCACAGCACACACATTTTTGAGCATGCTATTTGGTAATTCATCAATCATATAAACATTTCTGAAAATATTAATATTTAGTATTTTTACATATTTTTCGATATCGATATTAGATAATGGGGATATGTTCAAAAAAAATTGTCGTTGTCCTATTTTTTTTTTTGCAACTAACCCACTTCCTGATTTATTTTACATTGCCAAATTGTGTCTCTGTTGTTCGTCTAATTCTTTTTTATTTTTCTAATTTGTTCAACAGAATTGTACATTGCACTAGCACCTCCAGCTAAGGTACCAAGTGTACCTAAAGCAGCAAGTATAATAGGAATAATTCCTCCATTGTGTAAACCACTTCCAGAGTTTTCTTTGTTATTCTTTATTATTTTATTTTTTCTCTCAATTTGATAATTTGTTAAAAATGTATCTGTACCCAAATCTTTTAATTCCTTAAAGGAGATTTCGACAGTTATATTAGTTATCTAGATTCGTAAGTATATATATATATATACACACACACACAATTTAATAAAACATTTTAATTCCCCAACCTTATTTTCTTTTTGTAAACATAGTTGAGGCAACAGCAACAGAAGCAATTTTTCTCCAATTGGAGTTCCTTTATCTAACATTTCTTTGGTTCTTTTTGTAACATTTTATCAGCATTGACATAATGCTGATAAAATGTTACAAAGTTTCTATATCTTCATGATCTCTATAAGCAATATCGTGATATGTGCATACTTCATATAATTTATTTATTCTTGTTTCGCCTCTTTCTAATTTTTCATTTAATTTTGTTTATGGACCACATTAATTATAACCAGGCAAATGCATTTTGGGTAAATTTAAGTTATTTAATGCCCAATTTATTATTCCTGTGCCATGATGTTCGGAATTCCAAAATTATTGTGGAATTGCATTTAAAACTCATATTATATATGGAATTCATTTTGGATTATTAATAACAAAATCAGAGAATTTATTGTTCAACATATTCATTATGTGTACTTTTTTATTGTAATAATTTTTATTTCCAGCATTTTATTCACCATGAATAACTAATAATCGATCAACCAATTTTATATTATCATCCATCCAATCATATTCTTTTGGTAAATTATTGTATTTTTATACCTTCTCCAGATCTGGTTTTTCTTGGAGAAATCTTTTTTTCTGGTGTGTTTGGTGCTTATCTTGAGATTGGATATTTTATGTTTTTCATAAATATTGCTAATCATATCATTATACTTCCAACTTCTACTCGAAGGTACCTTTTTATTAGGATTATATTTGTTGGAATGCAGCATTGGTTGTTTTAACAACTTATCCATAATTTTCATAATCCTCACTATCAAATTTATTCTCAGGGGCGTTTTGTGAATTTTCTGTTAAATTACAAAGCCCTGCTTTTGATTAATATTCTTTATCCTTAACAAATAATGTATAATTATTTATTGTTACTTGTGTATCGCCAATGCAAAACATTTGCCTAACTCCATGTAAACCAAATTTTTTATCAATAACATTAATTCATTTAGAAATTTCTGTTCTGAGATTTATAGTAGAATCAGACACTGTATGCAGTAAATTTTTCAATGGTACAATTCCCATTTGCTCTTACAAATTAGGAGATTTTTGTTCTTAGAAGAATTCTCTTTCGAATGATGTTTCTTCAAGAGTAAATGGATAATCTAAATTTTTTTTTCTGCAACGGGAACCAATGTTGTTATTAAATTGTTGTTTTTTTCACTTAATTTTTCTACTTTTTTTTATCGATATTTCGTAATTCGTCAATTAATTGTTTTTTCTTCTTATTCTTTCATATTCTTTTTATGATGCTTTTTTATTTTTTTATATCTTTCAATGAGTAATTTAACTCGAGAACTCCCATTGATTCTGTCATTTATGTATATTTTTTTCTTATAAATGAGTTATAAAAGTATTGAGAGTTTCGAGGGACAAACTTTTCTCCCAACTGATCAAACTAGGGGCAATTTAAATGTGTACAATGATAGAATCGAATTTGATATTCCAATAGGAGATAGCTTTTCTTTTCCAAATTATGATTATGTTTATGAGCAATTAATTTTAGTAAAGAGAGATAGGGTTGGAGTTGAGGCAGAAGATGATGAAAAAGATAATGTTGATGTTTGTTCTAACTTTTTTCCTTTTCAGTTTTCTAGAGTAGAAATTTAAAAACATTGAAATATTATTGAAGCTGTTGATAATCCTGGTATAACATCGACAATGATGAATGCTTTATTAAGATCACCAAGTGAACAATATTATTTAGAATTTACTGGTGTTGATAATCTGTATCGAGATAAATCTGTTTCTAGTCATATAGAAGATGAAGTTAAGACTGTTTCTAGTAATAAAACAATTGAAATATTTTATCCACTGAAATATTTGTTTGGTTTTATTCGTGATAGCAATGAGATTTACTGGAAAGGCAGTTATAAAACCACTTTTTTTTCGTAATTCATCTGATAACAACTGTTTCTTTATGAAACTTTAAATAAAGACAATTAAGATGCCAAACTACGTCCTGATCCTGGTAAAATTGTTTGTAAAAAATTAGAAATAATGTGGCCTATTGTTGAATATAAATCTAATGCAGTCATTGTAATTAAAGAAAAAATATACAAATATCCAAGAATACCTATTAGTTTTGATTATTTGCAATTTTTAGAAAAAGAAGTTCCTGATGATTCAACATTTTTTAACTTTAATATAAAATATTAGTGTAATAATTTAAAATTTGATATGCCTGATTTTATAATTGTAGGTTTTCAATTCAATAGAATAAATCATGCTCAACAGCATAAACACACTATGTTTGATCACTGTAATTTGAGAAGTATCTATGTTAAAAATGGTAGAAATTAAATTTTTCTTAAAGAAATCTGGAATATAGACATTAAAAACTGTGCTTGTCATACACAATTTCATGCTTATAAAGATTTTAGAAATTCAAAAACCAAACAATATACCAACTATAGAAATAATGAACTTTATTATAAACCAACTGTTTACTTTGATGGTGATATTAATTGCTATTCATTTTCGGGGCGAAGACCATTATATGCTATTGATTGTATGTATATAAAAACTATAGTAGTTACAGAAAAAAACAAATATAAAAATTAGTTTTTGATTTTAATGAAAAAGTTGAAGCACGTACAGTTTGTAATGTTGTTCTAATTAGTGAAAGAAATATTTCTTATGAATATTTGAAAGAAAGAATTACTGAAGATTTATAAAATTTTAATATTGTGAAATGGAAAAATTAACTAAATGTTTCGATATTTTAGACTTATAGTTGAGGGGTTACATTTAAAAGTTTTACAAATTTTTACAAATATAAATAAACTACTTGATCAAATAAAAAATCATTTTCATAATTCTAAATGAGTTTTTGTTTTTCTTAATAAATTTATTTTCTTTATAAATAAGATAAAATGCCTTTGTTTCCATGCAGTTTGACTAACATTTCAGAAGATGATGACAGTGGTTCAAGACCACCTTCCTATAGATTAGATGATAATGCAGCTGAAGATCTTAAAAATATGGTTCTCAAGTGTCAATCAAATTTACAAAACTCACAATTATCATCTTAGATAACATTGACAATATATATGAACTTCGAGAAATTGGTGAAAATCTAGAGCAAATGGGAGAAGTTTTTAAATAATTAGCAGAGCTTCGAATATAAACTGTAACGAATAATAAGATAATATTTCGCTTGATTTTAGCTTAAATTTGCTTGTTTTTGAGAATGAAATATCCCGAACGCCTATTTTGAAAAAATAGTAAAATTGCCTGATTTTCGAAGAAAATTGCTTGTTTTGATAGTATAGAAAGTTCTGCATGTCATTTTCATGAAATATTGTCAAATTTTCTTGATTTTGAGCTTAAATTGCTTGTTTTGATAGTATAGAAAGTTCTGCATGTCATTTTCATGAAATATTGTCAAATTTGCTTGATTTTGAGCTTAAATTGCTTGTTTTGATAGTATAGAAAGTTCTGCATGTCATTTTCATGAAATATTGTCAAATTTGCTTGATTTTGAGCTTAAATTGCTTGTTTTGATAGTATAGAAAGTTCTGTATGTCATTTTTATGAAATATTGTCAAATTTTCTTGATTTTGAGCTTAAATTTTTTTTTTTAGTTGAAAATTGTCGTTTCTAGTAACACGAAAGGACAGCTTGATAACGAGAAATTAGCTTGATTTTAGCTTAAATTTGTTTGAATTTGATCTTTTTCATCGAATTTCAGATTTTGAGTTTTTTATTTTTTCTTGTACTTTCGTTACAAATAACAGGAAATAGTTAATGTAAATTTTTTCTTGTACTTTTGGCGGAAATTGCCGGAAAAAGTGGAGTGAGCCAGGGTCGGCCTTATACATCTACTACGTAGATCTGCAAGCAAATATAAATGTTTCTAATTGCATAGTTTTGCTTAATTACATGTCGAAATTTCAATTTTGTGTTTTGGAACACACAAATGACAAATAAACGGTACTTGTTTGGATAAGATTTTTAAAAAATAACAAAAAATATCATGGACTAACTCAAAATATATTTGTAAGCACACTGAGGAAAGTTATTAATTTTTATTCATCATTAAATGCATGGATTTCTTTTTGTATATTTATAATTTGTGGCTGTTCCGGAAGTCTTTGTAAAATAACTTTTACAAAGCACATCTCTGAATGAATTTATACAGTGCTTCAATCATATTTCGTTTCTGTTTACTTTATTTTATTTTTATGCGTTTTTTCAACGAAAATTGGTGACTGATGCGTGATTTTACAGAAACTATGGTGTCTTAACTGTAAATACCACCACGTGTAAAGCATGTGTGTCCATTGCCCTGAAAGACTGTGCCCAGTGCAGAATGGGGTTGAGTGAGTGAAGAGATCTGGGCGGCTTTTAACATAACGGTCTTGAGAGCTGATGAGGATGACGAGGTGAATGTGGAGTAACGCCAGAACGCAAGGGCGGGGAAATGGGAGATCTCCGAGAAAACCCGCCGTCCGTCACAATTTCCGCGTACAAAAATCCGGGAGAGACCCCACGGGGAAACTAACCGGGTTCGTCTCGGTGGGAGGCGAATGCTCTAGTCACTGTGCCACCGCGGCCCCACGAAGCTTTGTTTGAGTGAGGCACAAATTAGTGGAATGTTGTGGATGAAGAGTGCAAGTTTTGGCGAATTCTTTGACGCTCAGGCTAAACACCAAAGTCCTCCGTGTATACGAGCTGCAGCTGTTTGTAGGAATTGGAAAAATTTCGTGAATAAATTCTAGAACCAGCTAGACTCCAAACACTTTCACATTTAAGTTATTTTTAGGGTCACCCGAATTTCACGAAAAGATTTCCGCTCATGTATAGGTTTCAATACCTTATGTGTACATCAGCACCTTTCTTATACTTATTAGTATCGTGTCATTGTGAGAAAACATATTCTTCTTGCCTGGTCAATCAAAATTAGGTTACTCTTGTTGTATGCATCTGTGATTCGCGAGTAGACAGCTGCTAAAACCTGTAACACTTAAATCATCCAGTGAAGAAAGTGGATCTGAGCTGATATGTTATGAAATAAACTAGTCACGAAATCTTTTCGCGAGAATTGTGTGCTCCTACTCTCGAATCTATAAAGACCCATTTTGAGGATTCTAAATCAATATCGAAGTTGCAAAAATAAAAGGACTTAATTCTATGCTGCTTTCTGGGGGATATAAATTGCTCAAGGGCACTTAACAAATTCCTTATATTCCTGTAGATTTACTGCTTATTTTCTTTGCGGAGTGTGCAAATAATCGTGACTAGCACTATCTCATATGCCTTGTTTGAGAACGTTGTGAGGATTTTCATTTCTTTCTGATTTTTTGGGGAATTCCTCATAGTTAAAAAAATGTAAGCAAATGTGCACTAGAGGCACAGTTTCAAACAAGTCGACGAGGTTCGCTAGTAACGTTTGTTTCGGGTACTACTGTCGACAACCTTGTATTTGGATGTAAAGGACTTGATGTTGGTCGACATATATTTGCGCAATGCACAGAATTTGCTTGTTGTGTTCACGTTGAGCAACATCCAGGTATCCAGTAACCCGGTCGTTTAAGTTTCAGGTTATAGGAAAGGTAAATTTAGTCTTCTAATATAGTTTGAAACATACCCTATACACATTTTTTATTTGCAGCAGACTGAAAACTTTTCAGGCCACGTTGGAGGATTCCAAAATAATACTCATAATAATGGATTATGTCTGAATAGTATAGAGCCCAATTACTCTGTTTTCTGAACTTTGCATTCTAGATCTTTGTTTCTCTCATAAATTATACATACAAGTGATGCAGAAGACTTACTTTACGTTTGCAACTGTTCTTGTACCGGCGCAGAGCTGGCTTTCCCTTTCAGACCAATTACCAGTTTTAGGTTGTGCTTGGCATTACTATACAGGAGACGTATGCGAACCTAACCAACTGTCTCAAAGACAGATGTCTTTCTTTCTCATGTAAAAGATCCTTCTTTATTTCATTATAGTCTCCTGATGTGAGTAGATCAAATGGTAAAGTGAATGTGGTGTAGTATTAAATGCCAGTTGTGCAGTAACTTATGTCTGTGATCCACTGTTAGACTACTTTTTCGCCACCAGCCCTATCTAAAACAATGGGGATACGGTCTGAGGATAGAATACTGTTAGTGTAAGTTATTTGAAACCTTTGATCTAGTTTTAATGCAACTAGAATATACTCGAACACCTCGAAATATTTTATTCATATAAGTAATAAGAAATATCTCCTTCAAGGAGTAAGATTGGGGATGGGGGCAATGGGGATGCCTGATCACCATCTTGGATGTAGCCACAGGGAAGAATTTCCATTTTACTCCGATTTTCCCCAAAAAACTTCCCATTTTCCCTCACGCCCATGGCCGCCATCTTAGATCCCAACCTTCTCCACTGTCATTCCGATGCTGGGGTAGCCTCCAGGTGTTCCCACATGCGATTTTCATCCTAGCGAAAGTGCGACAGTCATGCTCGGGCATTCCACCATGTTGGCAGCCATCTTGGATTCTAGCACCAGAGATAATTCCCCGAGTGTTCCCATCCCTAATTCGTTCCTAGTAATAATGCACCATGGTAATCCTATCTCCCGAATCCCTTCGACGAAGCCTTGCCATAAATCCCTACTACAAAGCCCCCGCCAGTGTGTTTCCTCATTATTATCCCCACCAATGCTCCCACCCGCAGCCCCAGTCTGAAATCCCTGCCACGATGCATCGCCAGTGGGTGACCACCCTACAATGTGGCATTTAACTCAATTTTCGTGATGAGGAGGGGGAAAGATTCCACCACAGTATTTCACACTCTTATATGCATCACCCCCAACAATGAAAAGGATCGAAGGGCCAAGTATGACCTATGCCTACCTATAAGCATAGTTGGTCATAATTTCCGAACGGTTTTAGATTTGGTTGCAAAAATCACAACATAGCCATCGCTCTTCACGACAAAAATATTTGTGGGGTCAAGCTTGTCCTAAGAGCATTTATAAACATGGTGAGTGCTGTCATTTTCCAACCAAATAAGATACACCCATCCAATTCATAACATAGACTTCACCTCCAATAGCAAAAAGAGTAGTGGGGCCAAGTATGTCTTAAATGTACCTGTAAGCATAGGTGACAGTAATTTCAGAATTTGAGATATAGTCACCCAATTCAGAACATAAGTGTCACCCCCGACAGTGAAAAGGACATACTTGACACATCTAATATTTTCTTTGTCGGGGTGATGCCTATGTTATGCATTTGCTAGTTGTATCTTAAATAGTTCGGAAATTTCAGCCAACTATACTTATAAGTGCTCTTAGTTCATACTTGGCTCTTCCATCCTTCTTGTTGTCGAAGATAATGTATATGTTATGATTTTAGTAACTGTATCTCTAACAGATCAGACATTACAGCCTACTATGCTTATAAGTGTGCTTAGGACATGCTTGACCCATCGATCCTTTTCGGTGTTGGGGACAATGCCTACTTTGTGAATCTGGTAGTTTTTTCTCTAAAAGTTGGACATTTCAAACAACTATGCTTATAAGTGCACTTAGGTCATACTTACCACGTCGGTTCTTTTCGTTGTTTGTCTCTGTCGAATGCATAAACTGATGCATTATATATATGATTTCTCATCTCCTAATATTTATCATGCAGTTGTGGTCTAGTGGTCAAGGTTTCGGACTGGTAACCCAAGGTTAGCCAGAATGATCCCCCACATGGCTCCTGCATTTTTTAGTTATATTTAAAATTGTTCAGAAATTACATATCAATATGATTATAAGTGTGCTTATGACATACCTGACCCGCGACCATTTTTGCTGCCGGGGGTGATGCTTATGTTCTGAATTGGGTGACTATATCTTAAATGTTTTGTAAATCACTGTCAACTATGCTTATTTGTATGATTCGGATATAATTTTCCTTGATACTCTTTTCATTGTCAGGGTGATGCTTATGTTATGAATTTGGTGGATATATCTTAAAGAGTTTCGAACTTACAGCCAACTATGCTTATAAATGTGCTTAGGTCACACTTAACCTGCGACCCTTTTTTATTATTGGGGATTGTGCCTATGTTATGAATTTTGCAGCAACGACTTAAATGGTTCGGAAATTACAGACAATTATGATTATAAATGTGCTTAAGACATACTTGACCCCACCACTCTTTTGGTTGTTAGATTTTTATTGCTATGTTTTGATTTTTGTAGTTGTATATCAAACGGTTCTAAAATTACAACTAACTATGCTTATAAGTAGATGTAGGTCCTACTTGACCCTTCGGTCCTTTTCGTTGTTGGGGTGATGCCTATTTTATGGATTTCGCGACTATTTTTAATGTTTCATAAATTACGACCAACTATGTTTAAAATCGCACTTAGGGTATACTTCACCCTGCAACCCTTTTCTTTGTTGTGGGCGATGCCTGGTAATTGCATATTAAACTTTTCGGAAATTACAGCCAACTATGCTTATAAGTAGACATAGGTCAGACTTGACCCTTCGGCCTTTTTTGTGTCTGAGCTGATTCCTATGTTATGATTTCGGTAGTTGTATCTTAAATGGTTCGGAAATTACAGTCAACTATACTTGTAAGTAGACATAGGTCATACTTGGCCCTTTGGTCCTTTTCATTGTCGGAGGTCATGCCTATAAGAGTGTGAAATACTGTGGTGGAATCTTTCCCCCTCCTCATCACTAAAATTGAGTTAAACGCCACTTTGTAGGGTGGTCACCCCCTGGCGATGCATAGTGGCAGGGATTTCAGATGGGCTGCAGGTGGGAGCATTGGCGGGGATGATGCTGAGGAAACACACTGGCGGGGGCTTTGTAGTAGGGATTTCTGATGAGGCTTCGTGGAAGGGATTCGGGAGATATAATTACCATGGTGCACTTTCGCTAGAAACGAATCGTGGGTGGGAGCATTCGAGGAAAACCCCCGGTGCTGGAATCCAAGATGGCAGCCGTCGGAGTGGAATGCTAGATCATTACACTCTGACTTTCACTAGGACGAAAATTGCACGTGGAAGCACCTGGAGGCTATCCAAGCATCGGAATGATAGAGCAGGATGTTGGGATCCAAGATGGAGGCCACGGGCGTGAGGGAAAATGGGAGATTATTTTGGGGGAAATCGGGGGAAAACTGGAAATTTTTTCCCTGGGACGACATTTTAGATGGTGGTTAGGCAGTCCCCTTGTCCCCAACCCCAATGCCCCTCCTGGATGGGTCTATTTCTAACTACTCATATAAAATGTTGTGTCTGTTGAAAAACCAAATAAATGTTAACAAACACGTTCATCAGTATTGACCACGTGACTTTGACAGATTGGGAACATGCACAGACTAACCCACTATCTGTGAGTTTTGCAAACGAAGTGGCGCAGAGGTGACACGACGGATTTCAGTTCGAAAGGACCCGCAATTGGTTCCGGCCCTGCCGTCCCGATCCCCCGCACCACGCTTCCCCTAAACCACTCAGGGGACGCTATTAAATATGACTACTGGATATTTGCAACTATGCATTGTGAAGCAAAGAAAACTGAGCTTCTCTTTGCTATCCGATATTTAGGTATTTAATCCCATCATATAATAATGCAGTGAGTGATAATTTTGATACAATGCGTAGTGGTATTTTGATACAGGCTTTGGCAGATGTCATCTTCACTACCGATTGTCAGAGCAACACATTCTATCTTCAATAGCGCCGATGTCGAAAATACGTCCACAAATTCGCTGAGCTGGTTAGATAAACAGATTGATAGGTACACTAATATCTCTCTGTATAAAACATTACCAAGCTAGACTCCACAGTCTTTTACACTCCAGTATAGGTCGCTTGTTTATTGTCTGCCGCCAAGAGTCATAGCCAGTCTCCTGTTAGACCCGGACACACGGAGTGAACCTACCAGAGTGCTGAGTGTTTACTATTGGTCCTCAGCTCTGCAGGTCGTATTACATGAGCGGAGCTCCAACGACATACGACAAACTAATGTGTATTTGCATGCTACTGAATCATAACGCAAAATGATAGGTTCTTAGTGTTACACAGTTATGGCTTTATTTTTCGTCGACAAGGGAGGGTGGAATCGGAACCTGTTATGTGGACAATCGGAACTGAAGATGGAAGAACGCACGTCATAGAGTGATTCCTAAAGTCATAGTAAACCGAAATCAGAATGTTCGAATAGAAACCCAGGTCCGTTCGAATACGAGTCCAGGTTATAGCATTGCAGTATTTTGTGTTCCACACTTTTGACACAGGGAAAAATTATATACGGGGACCATCATCTCCAATAAGCTAGATGCGTAAAGTGTGTATGTGCTCGTGGAGAGATGAAAATTGCATTGGTTGTTGCCTTTTGCTTTCTTCACGTCTTCAGTTCCTTGCCCACTAACAACTCACCAGCTGTATGTAGCTAGTGTTTGTAAGTCCTGCGTGCTCAGCTTCGTATTATATGTATTATATGTATTATAATATATATATATATATATATATATATATATATATATATATATATATATATATATTATATATATATATATATTTGCGCTGTTTTATTCTGCCGAACGATATATTTTCGAGGAGAAATACTTTATGCTGTACTCCTTGCTTACCAAAAGAAAGAATGTCATAGAATAGACCGGTGTATGAAATGTAAAAACAGCCTGCAATATTGTGAGTGAAGAGATTTGGGCGGCTCTTAAGGGTCCTATATACCTGCGCGTTCGAGGTCAAGAAGCGAGAGCGAGACGGGCGGCTCTTAAGGGTCCTATATACCTTCGCGTTCAAGGTCAAGAAGCGAGAGCGATACGGGCGACTCTTAAGGGTCCTCTATACCTTCGCGTTCAAGGTCAAGAAGCGAGAGCGAGACGGGCGGCTCTTAAGGGTCCTATATACCTTCGCGTTCAAGGTCAAGAAGCGAAAGCGATACGGGCGACTCTTAAGGGTCCTCTATACCTTCGCGTTCAAGGTCAAGAAGCGAGAGCGATACGGGCGACTCTTAAGGGTCCTATATACCTTCGCGTTCAAGGTCAAGAAGCGAGAGCGATACGGGCGGCTCTTAAGGGTCCTATATACCTTCGCGTTCAAGGTCAAGAAGCGAGAGCGATACGGGCGACTCTTAAGGGTCCTATATACCTTCGCGTTCAAGGTCAAGAAGTGAGAGCGATACGGGCGGCTCTTAAGAGTCCTATATACCTTCGCGTTCAAGGTCAAGAAGCGAGAGCGATACGGGCGGCTCTTAAGGGTCCTATATACCTTCGCGTTCAAGGTCAAGTGAGAGCGATACGGGCGGCACTAACATGCACCCCTAGCGCCTCGTCGCTCCTATGCGCAAGTCGTGCAGTGTTTCCGTTCTAACGCTTTACTGTGTAAACTAGATCTGTAACTGTGGGGTTTTATAACATGCGATGAAAGTACACTAATCAAACTACCTGCGTATAATCGTACTTTTATCTTACCTCACAAAAAACGTTCATTGGCAAGCTTTAAAATGCTATATTTGACCACTTTCACGATTTCTTTCGCCGTTAATACACTTAATATGATAAAAGTAAAATGATAATGACATAGAAAATAGTTTTTTTTTATCGTTTCTGGCTAAACTTCGTATTTCTAGAACATTTATTTACCGAGTCACGCGTTTACGCACTAACAACGTATGGAGCAGCGCTGGAATGAAAGGGCAGGGGAAAGGGAGATCCACGAGAAAACCCGCCGACCAGCGGCACGATTCCCACATGCAAAAATCCGGGAGTTACCCGACCGGGGATTGAACCCTGTTCTCGTTGTTAGGAGGCGAGCAGACTAACCGCTCAACCACCGCGGCACCAGTTGCGCCTGTGGTTATGGATCTCTCTGGAAGGCAGTTGTATGCGTGGACACGTGGAGACGCAGGTCCTGAAGGAGGCAGGGAAGGACGCCAGCCAGGACACTGCTGTAAATATCTGTATTATTTATTCCATGGCGTGGAGCCAGAGCTGCTTGAGCGCAGTCTTCAGGACAGAAATAGCAGTGTCCTTCCTTGTTCCTAACTGCGACCTCTTGTGCACCGCTTGTACTAGAGATACATCGCAGCCTGCTACTTCGTCACTGCTATTTCCTTCTCACAGAAAGTCTCAAATACCTGTGACTCAGATATCGTATAGTGACAGGTTCACAGATTGTGAAAAGAACTGTGACAAGCGAAGGAGCTTCTTTTGTCACAGTTTATTTAAGCTGCCTGTGACTTTTCACAGCATCACAGCTAGCCTTGTAACCAAGTATGGCGGCCGACTGCTTCTAAACGAACTATTCAACGAGTAACCAAAACTTCTGTGTATAACGATAGTAAATCTCTTCGCATGGTACCTTTGAGTTTCACTATCATGTCTGCTTCCACCTACTGTATTTTTACGTAAACAGTGGATGCTAATAAATACAATGCAATATCATTTATTTTATATTCACCTTTATATTAGTTTTGGCAAAGAAGGTTGCTATTACTCATTTATAAACGCCTGCCTCTCGTGGCGCAGTCGGTGGGTTCGCTGCCGGTCTGCGGTGCGGGAGGCTCGGGGTTTGAATCCAGCTAAGGCATGGGTATTAGTTTTAGTAAAGTCATTAGTTAGTATCTAACCTGTCCCCTGATTGGCCTCCGGCCATTGCACCTAGCGACGGTAATAGGCCCCATCAAAAATCATTTTTAACGCCGTCAGGTACATGGTCTCGCCTTCTCTCTCTCTCTCTCTCTCTCTCTCTCTCTCTCTCTCTCTCTCTCTCTCTTAAAAATTGTTTGTAAATTGAAAATATATAGTATTTTAACTTATTAGCACCCAAAGTGTGTAGACTAACGTGAAATATTTCTGTGATCAAAAGTTACCACGTAAAACGACTACACTTCACAAAAGTACCTTTATTATACATTTGATTTCACTTAAATATAGAAGTTTTCAAATCAATACTGGTAATGCAGTCATCGCCACTGTTACATTTGTGCCTTTCAGGTCATGTGTGGATAACGAGTTCCAGTGCTCTGATGGCAGCTGCATCTCGCTGACGTGGAAGTGTGACCTGGAACCGGACTGCTCTGACGGCTCTGACGAATTCGAGTGTGGTGAGTTGTCTGTGCAACGAGGGACTGCTTCTTATACTAACATTCGTACTTATTACTCACACCATGATTTTAAGTTACAAAAAATATTTGCATATGAAATTCAAAGTCACATTCAACGTAGCATTTGACTGGTCCAATCTGATGTCAGGTACTGATATGCATCATTACTGTCTGACTGGATCTGGTCAGACTTGAGCATTTTGAGGCTAGACTGCCTTCTTAGGCCCTAATGGTAAAATTGAGCGAAAACATTAGAGTATGTCAACAAATATTAGAAGTATTGTCTTTCGTAACTTTTCCATCGTTTAGTCTTGAGGACAAGTGTATGTATATACATGTATACATGATGGTGTTCGGAAACTGCCTGTCGAAATGAAAACCACATAATCTGTGGGCAAACAGAAACAAGAAACTCTAGTCACAAAATGTTCACAAAGGCCATTCAGTATGTTTAAATTGAAGGTGAATTTCGGCAAACCACGACGCCTAGTGTACGCGGCGTTATATACCTGCGTTCACGACTAGAGGCATGAGAGGCAGGCGGGTGGCGACTGCTGCACATTTGTCATTCATTGTCAGTACGTTTATTCCCTCAGCTGAAACTAGAGTTTTGGTAACCGCGGTTTTCGAAAGCATAGTTTGTATGTGGTATAAACGCTGCAAAAGTGAGGTATCGCCGTTTCTCGAAACCAAGGTTTGTAATTCAAGTTTCGCATCGAATGTTAGGCTCCGCGTAAGTAGTAGGAAATAGCTGATAGACGGACAACGGCGTCTGGCACCGGATTCGTGTTCGCCCTGCCGCCATGTTGTGACGTCACCCGTCCGCAATCTTTGGCCCAAATGACCTTGGCTTGACCTTGGCCCTTGTAACCTCTGACCTCGAAACCCCAAAAGTTCCACAAAATAAAATAAAATATTGTTATAAATTTGATTTAAAATCTTTTAAAACTTTTTAAAACAATTTCATATTAAAATATTATTTAAAAACCTGTTTAAATATTTATAAAATAATCGTTAAAAATTTCTTATTAAAAATCTTTTAAACATTTTAATGAAATCGTTACAAAATCTTACTAAGATCGTTTAAAAAAATTACAAAAAATTTAGTTAAAATCTTTCATTTCCAGGAGGTAATTAGCCGTGTCCACTCCATCCCCACCAGAAGACTGTTGCCAATTGCTATTGGGGAAGGGGTGTATGTAGGTATTGTGTAATATTAATTTTTGTATGGTATTGAAGAGAGACTTCCTTCCAATTTACCTTCTGGCAGGCGACTGAGGTAATGGCTTTTTTGCGAAATTAAATTATTAGGAAATACGTAATGAATTAAACAAAAAGAGACGTGAATACGATTTACGCCAGTTTCCTAACCCATCCTGTATGATAATAATGCCAAACCGGAGAGACTGGTGGACAAACAGAAGATATTAAGAACGACTGTTTGAATATCCAATTAAAACGAATGCAACGAGATAATAGAATTCAAACCACATACCAACATACATAAATTACACTACTTGAATTAAACCGATGACGTTACACACGAGACAAATTAAAATGAACTAAATTAATGATGTTATGCATGGCAAAACTATAATGAATGGATCAGAAAATCTATATTTCCGAAATATATTTCAAACAGCAAAATAAACGAACACAACTACATCCTCTCTCTTCCTTCGTTCTCTCTTAATCTCGGAGGGTTTCCTTGGGGTCCTCTTAATTTATCTTCCTTTCAGATTCCACCTTCCCCCCCCCCCTCTTTCTCTCTCCTTCTCTTCCTTCGTTTCTACATGACTATCGTGGTGTACTAGACACACAAGCAGCTCTCCCAAAACACGTACCTTAAATGTTTTTGAAACATGTCCGCTTGGCTCTGAGGTTGCTGTAGGAATGAGTCCAGTATAGGATTTGCGGCGACTTATAAGCTGTGTGTTGGGAACAAACAGAGGTACCGTCTGATTGTAAACTAATGTTATGACGGAACTCCTCGAAATTAAAATAACTAAAAATGACGTCACAAATAAATAAAAATGTCCTGTTTACGAATTTACAATTTTATATTTCCAGTGTAAGGTAATCACATGCACCTCTCCCTCAATGCAAAATGTTTGCAATTGAATTAAAAAAACGGAAGCAAGTAGTGAATCACAGGTAAAACACGTACCGTTTTGCAAGAATAAAATTTTTTTTTAACACAAACTCCGTCGAAAATATATTGCAGTGAAAGTTTAAAAATTTTCATAGCGAGTGTACGTAGACTATCTTCGGAAATCCACATTTACGAATTCTATCCGAATGAAAAATCGCACGGATTATTTAAAAGAATAATATATGCATGCAAACTTCCAATTGAAGGAAACAATTTGCACATTATTCGTAAACATTGTGAATTATACCTACAATGAAATGTTTCACGTGAAATTTGAAATAACGTAGAAAGAAAAATAATCACATGAATATCTTAATGGAAACGAAGTTTATCGATCCGAATAATTTTAACACAACTCTCGGCCAAAAACTTATCGCAATAAAAGTTTAGCAAATCCCGTAGTTAACACTTATAGAGGAACTTATGAAACGGAATTCACGCGTAATTTTATTTTCCGATATTATTAGCGAAGGTTAAAAATTTCGCACTGTATTTGACTAATATTAGGAGCGATGTTCGAACCGAGGTCAGATAATTGAAGAGAATCGCGGCTAGCAGCCAGGCGTACGATGGATCCGAAGATGGGATACCTTCCAACGTCGGCGAGAAGCCGTCAGCTTGCCGAATGTGGGCGATGGAGTTCTACTTCCTAGAGTAGAGGCAGGTATCCATGTATGCAGAGAGAAGGTTAAAGAATAATTAAGATGGCCTTTCGGGGCAGCGAGGGGTGTCTGCCCTGTCTGGTTGCATGTCAGGTCCCATTACAAAGCTCCCTCCTCTACCCAGAAGTGTTTGTTTGTCCATCTTGGGCCCTGCCTGCCTACCTCCCTCCCTCCCTCCCTCCCTCCCTCCCTACCTCCCCTCGGGTCAGGAATTTTGGACTCTACCAGAGCATTGGTCTCAGACTGACGACCGTTTGCCGTAGTCTCCAACCCAGACACTGGCTTGTTTGAATATTTTTCTGACAGCAAAGTAAAATTTCACAAGTCCGGCTGACAAAAATTATTTCCTCATCACTAGAAAATTACAATCAAATGAATTTTAATTCACTAAATTCAATGAAAATATGAGCCATTTATAAGAAATTTTAAGTTTAAATTATTTCCAGTAAAATATTAATTTTTAATACCCCACAGAAACTACAACAAACAATAAGTTCATACAAGACAAATGCAAGAGATATTTTCACTAAAAAAAATTTATGCTGTTCAAAGACTTTAATATAACTGAAGTATTGAAATAACACTGTTTTGAAAACACATATAATTTTATTTACGAGATACATAACTAATACGTTTTCAGTATGGAAAACGTACATAGTCAAATATATATGCATAGCAGAGAAAAAATGTATTTTGCACGTAGAGTTCTTTCAAATTTAAGTTATAACCTAAGCTTCCATGCGAGATTTTCGATTACAATCATGTTGAAGTTTATCCTGAGATGATAAGTAATATTATGTTCCAATTTATTGTAAAGAAGATACTATCTCATATAAAAATGTTACTTTCCTGTTATGGATTTAAATCAATATAATCATAAATGAATTGTGTCAGAGTTGAATCTATAATCATGTATCTCTCTTTCACGAACAAGGAAGCAGGCTGAACGTTGCCTTGCACAAGAAATACAAGTTTCTTGCTAAAAGACACCGACACCCCTGCTAACTCTTACCTGAGGATAATGCCTTTGAAAGACGAACAGTTTCACTGCTGGACAAGAGAAAACTTTCATACTTAACATAATTTTTCCAAGTTCTCTGCAGGAATATTAAATGTTAGTCTTAAAAAGAATTTTATAAACAAACAAGTTTTAAACATAATATGAAATAATTTCTTTGTATTGAAACTAGCACTTCATCGTTCACAAACACTCTTATAATTTCATCTACTTCAGCTTTCACAGTCATACAAAGTGCAATAGTGTAAACATACTATACAATAAAGTGACATGAGGAATGTAAAACTATTAAATAACAAGATATATAATTTATTTTAACATTGAAATTTTTATTTTATTTTCAAAACAGAAATTATCGAAGCACACAGAAAAAAAATTAACAATCTCTTTTTTTTTAAGACACATAAAATACACCTTAATAACCACATGTTTTCTAGACATTTCTTAAAAATTAATTATTTTATCAAAACGATTATAAAATCACTTACAAGGAAAAGACATGTAAACAGCACATGAAATCATGTTATATTAAAACTTTAAAATCATGAGACAACTTTAAATCACTTTACAACTGATATTCATTAAATTCACTACAAAATTTCCACCATGTTATGTTAAAAACCTAAAAAAATATCACATCATCTTACTCCAAAAATCATTTTTAAAAACTTTAAAAACCATCACATAATTTTATATCTGAAAATCACTATAAATTTTGAAAACTTGCCACCATTTTACATCAGTAGTCATTAAATTCATTAAAACTTTAAAAAACATAATCTTGCGGCATGAAAAATCATTAAAAATTGTTCACCACGTTAAGCCTGAAATCATTTTACATCTGAAAATCATTAAAACTTTAAAAGCATTAAAATCATTAAAAAATTGTTCACCATGTTATGTTTGAAATCATTTTACATCTGAAAATCATTAAAACTTTGAAAACTACAAAAAAAACTTTTCCTAAGGTTACATCAGAAATAATCGAAACCATAAATCAAAATGTACTAAATCTGAAAAACCTTAAAACGTTAAAATTGCAATGGAAAACACCATCATCACTGCAATTTCTGCTTAGAGACAAGACTTAAACTCAATTTACGCCTCTTTAGAGGAGCAACAGGTGGTGATGATATCGCTGACAAGATAGGACTACTTCTTTAGGAGAATCTGTAAATGAAGGAAGAGGTGGGGAAATTAAATTTTGTTGTGTTAATTCTTGCGATATCGTGTCGGGGGAAGAAGTAAATTTGAAGCAGGCGAAGGACAAAAATTTAAATTCAACAATTCTTACAATTCATAAAATAAATCATTTTCATTAACCTCTAAACGAACAGTATTTAAGGGGATAATCATTCGTTCTAAGAGTTTGCAACATATATATATAGATTTTTTTTTTTTTTGTAGATGTTGCTCACCTGATTTTGGGAGAGTAAAATCTACCGCCTGTTGTGAAAAGGATAACGTTGAAGTTGGAAGTCGTCGGGCTGAAGATGGCATCGAAGTTGAAAGCAGTGAAGTAGGAAGTGGCATACAAGCGGGAACCAGCGTGGGAGCTGGAGGCGGCATAGAAGCTGGAACCAGCGTGGGAGCTGGAGGCGGCATAGAAGCTGGAACCAGCGTGGGAGTTGAAGGCGGCATCAAAACTGGAGATGGCATCGATACTGGAGATGGAGTAGAAGCGGGAACCAGCGTGGGAGCTGGAGGCGGCATAGAACTGGAACTGACATGGAAGTTGAAGGCGGCATCAAAACTGGAGATGGCATCGAAACTGGAGATGGAATAGAAGCTGGAACCGGCGTGGGAGTTGAAGGCAGCATAGAAGCTGGAACCGGCGTGGGAGTTGAAGGCAGCATAGAAGCTGGAACCAGCATGGGAGTTGAAGGCGGCATCAAAACTGGAGATGGCATCGATACTGGAGATGGAGTAGAAGCTGGAACCGGCGTGGGAGTTGAAGGTGGCATAGAAGCTGGAACCGGCGTGGGAGTTGAAGGCAGCATAGAAGCTGGAACTGGCGTGGGAGCTGGAGGCGGCATAGAATCTGGAACTGACATGGAAGTTGAAGGCGGCATCAAAACTGGAGATGGCATCGAAACTGGAGATGGAATAGAAGCTGGAACCGGCGTGGGAGTTGAAGGTGGCTTTGGCCCTAAGAACGGCATTGACAATACCGTTAGTTGTAATGTAGGAATCGTCTCCTTATCCAAATAATCCAATAAATTGGTTATTAAAGGATCTGGAGCACCTGTGTTGTCATTAACATCCCAGTTAAATTGGTTATTAAAGGATCTGGAGCATCTGTGTTATCATTAACATCCCAGTTAAATTTAATGATTTCATTTTCCAGAGCTTGACTAGATAAGCCTAGATAATAATTTTTGTAGAAACACACCATCGCAATACAATCGACACAGATGAACGAGTGGAAACAGAGGAATGGGGTGTAAAGGCTAAACCCCTATTTATAAAAATTTCAAATTCCCAGGTAAAGCCTCAGGAAGGGACACTCATCCCCACCAACCAGAAAGCCAAAAAGTCAAACACCCCTTACCTCCCCGTATCCACACCTTTCAAACAACTTGAACCCTCTCCCCCCTTTTTTTTTAGACAAACCTCTCTGCTGCCTTCATCCTGGAAGAAATGAAAACCATTTCTTTAGTACTAAAATAAATTCTGGTTCATTACAAATAAATGTGTTATAGATCAATGTAGTTAATAATACTATATATAATGTATATAATGTGGATTTACAGAAAAAGAAAGTAGTAGTATAATTGGAAAAAAAATCTTGAGCAGTTTGCGATAGTCCTCCTGTACAGATTTCTAAGAATAATAATTTTTGTTAGAAAGGAAATGCCGTTATTTATTCTGTTGGAAAGGTTTCAATTATTTAGTTACTGTTTAATAACATAAATTGTTACTTTTCGTAATATGAATACATCGCCACAATATATCTGTAAACCTAAAAGTTAACATAAATTTATCTTTACTTATAATGTTATCGACTTCAATAAATGTGTTACGAAGAAATTTCAGTAAATATGTTCCTATTAGCTTAATACGTATTTTGTTAATCATTTGCACTAAACATTTACAAATATCTTCTGTTAATGTATACGAGCATGTTTTCACTGTGGTTAAAATTTTAGCAGTGTTATGAGTAATGAAATAAAACTCGTCTATTGATTTTTTTATTTGGTAATCTACAACAAGTTTGAAGTCTTTCTCGATTGTTACTACAAAAAATATGATATATATATAAAATTATAGAAAATTTTTATAATATTTGTAAAGGTTGGTGTTTAAGTGGAATATACCCTCCTTAATAATTAATACTAGATTTTAAAATAAGTTTGCGTATGTTTCGATATAGGGTAAGTGCAACATTTCGTGGATTTAATATTATGTGTTTTCTAATGTAATGCATTAAAACATTTATACTATGTTGCGTTGTTAAGACTGTATTGGAGGGGGGAAATTTATTACATTTAATTAATAAAAAAACATTGCTAGAGAGTTTGCGATCAGGTAGGAAGACCTTTTCGTCTTACTATGATCAATGGCTAAGTCAAAGACCTGGCCACAAGGAGGGTGATCCAGGGCTCCTGTAGGCCTGCTTCATGAAAAGCTATGCTAGAAACATCTCCGGGGTGTTGTGAAGCTAAAGTGTTTCTAGCAAGGGTCTTTGGACTCAGGCGTGCACCCTCTGAGATCTCGGTTTTGTGGTTGGTAACAGTGTAAAAGTCGTTGAAGTTAAACCTGAACGTTTTGTGAGTGTGGCCAAGGTGTGGTAAAACTGTTAAGGTTGTATGACTCTAAATGTAATTGTTTTTGCACGTCTTGAGATGTTTGCAAGCGCTATAAGTTTACCAATTCGAATCGAGTATAAATTATTCAGCTAACAATGTTTCATGGGAAATATTCCTCGCGAATCATCTAGGTTAAAGCATCTCTGTCCTTTTTCAAAAAATTTAAGAATCTCTCTTTATTAACCAAGAATAATACTATTCCTTTCTTAGGAAAAAAACACTTTTTTAAGAGGTGAGGTAAAATAAACGTAACGAACGAATTCATTTTAAAACATAAATTTATTGACAAATTCTTTCAAAATGTATACAAATACAGGTTCTTTCCCAAATTTGTGTACAACATTTTTACTATAGAATGTTACAAAATATTAAAAGCTAACTGACCTGTGCGACTTCGTTCGCATTATATTTTTGTAAAGCTGTTAAACTTAAGCATACCATAGTTTAAGAAAGTTATTATGTTTAAAATACTTATATTTCTTCTTTTAGGTTCAACAGAGTTATTAAATTACACCCTGCTATCGCTTCGCACATGTTTTATTTTAGCATGATATTTAGAACTTTGAATTGATCTAGCCACTTTTTATTGGGTGCTATAGCCACTGAGATACTGAGGCCCCCACTATTGGGTTCTCTAGCCCCTGATCAGCTGCGATCCAAGTATTGGGTTCTCTAGCCACTGGGCTACTTCTGCACCACTATTGGGTTCTCTATTCACTGGGCTACCATGGTTCCGCTATTGTGTTCTGTACCCACTGAGTTTCTGCAGCCCCACTATTGAGTTATGTACCCACTGAGCTACTGCAACACCCTTATTGGGTTCTCTAGCCCCTGATGAGCTGCACTCCCAGTATTGGGTTCTCTAGCCACTGGGCTACTTCTGCACCACTATTGGGTTCTCTAGCCACTGGGCTACTTCTGCACCACTATTGGGTTCTCTAGTCACTGGGCTACTTCTGCACCACTATTGGGTTCTCTAGCCACTTGGCTACTTCCGCACCACTATTGGGTTCTCTAGCCACTGGGCTACTTCTGCACCACTATTGGGTTCTCTAGCCACTGGGCTACTTCTGCACCACTATTGGGTTCTCTAGTCACTGGGCTACTTCTGCACCACTATTGGGTTCTCTAGTCACTGGGCTACCGTGGCCCCGCTATTGTGTTCTGTACCCACTGAGTTTCTGCAGCCCCACTATTGAGTTATGTACCCACTGAGCTACTGCAACACCCTTATTGGGTTCTCTAGCCCCTGATCAGCTGCGATCCCAGTATTGGGTTCTCTAGCCACTGGGCTACTTCTGCACCACTATTGGGTTCTCTAGCCACTGGGCTACTTCTGCACCACTATTGGGTTCTCTAGTCACTGGGCTACTTCTGCACCACTATTGGGTTCTCTAGCCACTTGGCTACTTCTGCACCACTATTGGGTTCTCTAGCCACTGGGCTACTTCTGCACCACTATTGGGTTCTCTAGCCACTGGGCTACTTCTGCACCACTATTGGGTTCTCTAGCCACTGGGCTACTTGAGTTATGTACCCAGTGAGCTACTGCAGCACACTTATTGGGTTCTCTAGCCCCTGATGAGCTGCGCTCCCAGTATTGGGTTCTCTAGCCACTGGGCTACTTCTGCACCACTATTGGGTTCTCTAGCCACTGGGCTACTTCTGCACCACTATTGGGTTCTCTAGCCACTGGGCTACTTCTGCACCACTATTGGGTTCTCTAGTCACTGGGCTACTTCTGCACCACTATTGGGTTCTCTAGCCACTTGGCTACTTCTGCACCACTATTGGGTTCTCTAGTCACTGAGCTACTGCGGCCCCACTATTGGGTTCTCTAGCCCCTGATCAGCTGCGATCGCAGTATTGGGTTCTCTAGCCACTGGGCTACTTCTGCACCACTATTGGATTCTCTAGCCACTGGGCTACTTCTGCACCACTATTGGGTTCTCTAGCCACTGGGCTTCTTCTGCACCACTATTGGGTTCTCTAGTCACTGGGCTACCGTGGCCCCGCTATTGTGCTCTGTACCCACTGAGTTTCTGCAGCCCCACTATTGAGTTATGTACCCACTGAGCTACTGCAGCACCCTTATTGGGTTCTCTAGCCCCTGATCAGCTGCGATCCCAGTATTGGGTTCTCTAGCCACTGGGCTACTTCTGCACCACTATTGGGTTCTCTAGCCACTGGGCTACTTCTGCACCACTATTGGGTTCTCTAGTCACTGGGCTACTTCTGCACCACTATTGGGTTCTCTAGCCACTGAGCTACTGCGGCCCCACTATTGGGTTCTCTAGCCCCTGATCAGCTGCGATCGCAGTATTGGGTTCTCTAGCCACTGGGCTACTTCTGCACCACTATAGGGTTCTCTATCACTGGGCTACTTCTGCACCACTATTGGGTTCTCTAGCCACTGGGCTACTTCTGCACCACTATTGGGTTCTCTAGCCACTGAGCTACTGCGGCCTTACTATTGGGTGCTCTAGCCCCTGACCAGCTGCGGCCCCAATATATGGTTCTCTACCCACTGAGCTACTGCGGCCCCACTATTGGGAACTCTAGCCCTTAACCAGCTGCGGCCCCACTATTGGGTTCTCTAGCCTCTGATCAGCTGCGATCCCAGTATTGGGTTCTCTAGCCACTGGGCTACTTCTGCACCACTATTGGGTTTTCTAGTCACTGGACTACTGCGGCCCCACTATTGTGTTCTGTACCCACTGAGCTACTGCAGCACCCTTATTGGGTGCTCTAGCCCCTGACCAGCTGCTGCCCCAATATTGGGTTCTCTACCCACTGAGCTACTGCAGCCCCACTATTGGGAACTCTAGCCCTTAACCAGCTGTGGCTCCACTATTGGGTGCTCTAGCCACTGAGCTTCTGCGGCACCCTTATTGGGTTCTATAGCCACTGAGCTTCTGCAGCCCCCTTATTGGGTGTTCTAGCCACTGAGCTACTGCGGTCCCACTTTATATATATATATAAAGTGGATATATAAATCCACTGGATCACTGCGGCCCCACTTGGAATAACTCTAACCGCTGGGCCACTACTGCTTTTTCGAAGGAAAGGAGGGCGGCCCAAAGACAAAAAAGAAAGGAGAAATGAGGGAAATCTTTTTTAACAATGCTTTTTTTAATGCAGTAATCGTACGAAAAGCTTAATCCAGTACATTTTTACATCCCTGATCATCATTTTTTCCAGAACCATTTAATATATCTCGATGAAACAAAGACTAAGTTGGTTCTGGGGTTATAATATATGTCCTGTGTAAATTTGATGTTAATACATTGAGTGGTTTTTGTGTTAAATCCGTTTGGACAGACAGACACGAAAAAAATTAACATTAGATGTGACTTAGTTATCAATGATATTATATGAAAAAATAATTTAAGGTGAAAAATTCGAAAATCACAGACAGACCCTTCTATTTTATTTAGTACTCTAGTTACTTCTTTCCAAAACAAATTCTAAATGGTTTACTCCAAAGTGGTAATAACTTGCTGATATTCCTTTTTACACTTTGATATTTGTATACAAGAGCATGTGATTTCACTATTGTCTTTATTAATCTTTACGAATTAATACTTTTATAGATACTAAATTTCATGTGTTAGACCACAATGTTCTCTCATCCCAAATAGTGCCATATTACTCGTATAATATCCACTGGGGAGTCAGGAGGAGAATCATTAACTTCACCTCAGTCAGTCGCATTGCTCAAGTCAGCATTAATTTATAGTTTTTTCTCTGCAGAGAAGAATGTCGATTTATATTCATATGTTTTACATAATTGTTTGAATGATGATCAATTGTTTTTTTTTTATTTGTTACTTTCCCATTCCATACACTTTCTAAAATACATTTTTGCTCGACTCCGCCTACATATATTTCACAATTATTAAAGTATTGCTTGCAAATATCTCCTATATTCTCATACTCCATCCTCCCACTCACCCATTTCAAACTGTTGTGGTGTTTGGTAACCCATATATTAGTTTTCTTGTATTTGGGAGTTAGATAATTCCAGTCGAATCGTGCTTTGAAGCATAATACAGTTGTGTATTCTTCCATATCAGTAATAGCTAATTCTTTATGATATATTTATCTGGACATTTAAATCCCTGCACATTGCAAAACATCTCATCGCAATCGTGGTTCGTCGTCTACTGACTCAAATCATTATCTTCACCAGCTTATCTCTTACATTATAGCTAACCAATCTATCGTGAATTATCAAAGCAAAAGCTTGCATATTTTCTGGAATGGGTGTATGCAATTATTTCAATTTATGAATCTACAGCATTATTGCTGATGGTGTCGTTTTGTTTGCTTACATCAAATACAAATAATGCTCCTCTGGTTTTGAATGTTTCGGGTTCTAGTATCGGTGAACTGATTTTGTTATAGTACATTTCATGAAACTTTTAGTGCATAGTGTAGCAAACAAGGAATTCCCCATTACCAAAATTCGTATTGAAATCAACATAAGGATAAGCTTGGCTATTTAGATATAGTTTAATATTTTTCATATCACAATTATCGAATAATGATCTGCTTTTAAATTTCTTGTGTTTATTTGAAAACAAATGACACCATATCTCGGTTTTTGGGATGAAAACTTTACTTCACTCTCCACACTATTTTTTGTGAAGTTGATAGTGATGGAAAAGAGTTCAGGCACCATGATCTGAAAGCAATATCTGGATTCTTCCCTTTTTTGATATATTTTAAAAAGTTCACACGTTCACAAGCATTAACTTCAATATGTGGTATTAACCGTTAGACACTGTTTAATTCAAATGTTACACCTTACTCATTATTTGCTGTGACTTATATAGCATTCAAATGCATATTACCGAACAGAATAACTAATTCTTGTTTAGCATTCAATATGACGCGTTTATAGTCTTCAGCGAAGCCAAGTACCATACGTAACGGTATAACAACTTCGTGTTTCCACCTCGGTTTATTTGTAGTGAATAATCACTAGCATTGCTTCATCCAGCCATAAACTCTGTGTAAAAATTGTTTAAAGTTTGCAATAGATAGGTCTTTATCCTGGCAGTAATTCCAACATCTCTTGTTTGATCTATTTCAACACCATTGAGCAAATATGCAGTTCCATCAATTAAATGAAGTATTCCGTTTCTTACTATTTTCTTGGTTACACCTAAAACTTAATTCCGTTGGTAATGTGTAAATATTGAGATTTTGTATTGAAATACTTCTTTCTGATGGAAATGTATACGGACCTGCTCGTAATGGTTCATATACATGTATTTCCGTATTAGTTATTGCATCTTCATAGCTTATTGCTTCTTGAACATTAAGTATGCCTTCCATGTCTATTAATTGTATATCCTAATTACTTTAACAACAATGTGTTGCCTCATGTTAACTTCAGGGCTAACGTATTTGAAGTGAGCAATATATGCTTGCATTTATGTCTTTTTATAGTTACTTTCTTCGAAATATGTTCCTTAGTGTCATAGTTCTTAAAAAAACTGCCTACTTTACTTCTGTATTGACTATTATACACAACACCCACAATGATTACAATGTGCACGGAATGCAACTGTTTATACAGCTTGTTTTTAATGAAAACAAACTAATTTATTTGTTTCTAAAATTAATAAGTTTACAGTTTTGATCGACAGGTTCAACAACTATTTCATCAAGATGATTCACTATTACCCAAAGATATAAATGTAATTGGTTTTTCAATTGTTTTATATCCTGGAGCCACTGCACATCTGAATTCATATAATGTATTCGTCGGTTTCCCATTCACCTATGAACCACCTACAATATTAACATTTATACAATATTCATTTACTGACAATATATTAACCTGTTTTGATGATTCGTGCAAATCATTAGCGGAGTACACTCTCCATTTGGAACCTAACATATTTTCAATTGAATTATCTTCCATGAAATCTATATCGACGTTACTGTACATTGCACTAGTTAACTTATTATTTCCACATAACTGGAGATGTACATCTTCAGGCACCGTAAATGATTGGCTGTGCATATCAATGTTTGGTATGCTGTTGTAAGTAATGAAATCGATTAGACTTATTTGCCATTCTCCATCTAACGCCAACGCTGGGAAATATACTGCATGCAATTGTGGCATATGACCACTTAATATGAACATATTACTAATATGTTTACTTTTGCACATACTTATATATCATATTTATAGTCAAAAAACATAGACACAAATTTCCACAAATTATTGTATTTGGTAATTGTTCCATTTTGTAATTGTACCCTTAATTGCATGTTTTTTAAATAATTACGTATTTCAGTTGGAGGACATAAATCACAGAAACTGTCGTGATACAATTATTGATTTCTGTTTTTAGTTAATACTACCCAGTGAGTTCCTTAATTTTGTTTCGTATCTAAATTAACTCTCATACATTCACAAAGGTTTGGTTTCTTTGGTATAACATCTCTCATATACATACCTCGGAAATAGTTTCTTTACAAATACGAGAATGTCTTTGTTGGTAAGTGAACATTTCGGAAGGCTATTCATAACTCTCTGTGTTTTTCCCATGTTTGGATTTTTTTGTCCTTGCCCGATTTTATAGGGTTTCAAATACTTACTTTTACCACTTGATTTAACTGCTCTACTTATTGCCGAAACTCCTCCAAGGAGCAAGCATAGAGCTGTTTATGCTGGAAAAAGGAAAGGAATGATTCCTCCTTTCTTGGTTTTTTGTTTAGTCTTGCGTTTGATGTCCATGCCTCTTTTCACCTTTGATCTCGTTACTTTATCCACAACCCAAGCTCCAAGCTTTTCACCTGTAGATGTAAACGGATTCTTCCTTATATTTGATACTTTATCAGCTAAAATTATATCTGCTATATGTCTTTGTTTCAAATTGTTTGTTCGATCATAAACTATGCATGTTCGTTACAAGCATTATCCAAAGAGTTTATTCCTTGATTGTTCCATGTCAGACTTTTTCAAGCTTAGTTCCAGGTCCACAATATTTGTATTTTGGTAAATGCAATTCATATGGTAATTTATTAATCAATGTATTCAATACACTGCATGCTTCCTTTTATGATATGTTTAGTACGGGCCATTATTTTCAACTGAATGTGAACCAATATATAGCCCTGCATTCGTTATATATATAGTGGAAAGTTAATGTAATATAATCGAAACATGTCTGTCTCTGCTCTGGAATTACATAACATTATATCTGCTGTAAAAAATAAATATTTTCAATCCAAACAAGCCCATATGAAATGAGATGTTTTAAACTAAGAAATATTTTAACCTGTTATGAGTAGAATGGATAGATTACAATCTGTGTTGAATATGTCTAATGAAACACCCTTGGAAATTAAATCGGAAGAAGAACATTTAAAGAACAAGAAATAGGAAAACCTTTCCCATTTAACACAAAGTTATTTACCTTTAAAACATTATTCAGCTATGTGCGATATGACTTTTTGTGTCTATCGACATGGAAAAATTTGGTTCCTGGGAGATTAGGTAAATACATTTTTAATTTTTACCTGAGAATGTAATTAAAATAGGTGATTACGTTACTGATGTGATTAAAGGATTGTTTGAAATACTATTTAAAAACTATCCAAATAGATATTCCGACACCGATTTGGAGAACTATAAAGAATTTGTTCTTCGTACGTATGCGAATAATCATTTAGGAGATGAAAGCTATCCGAAACTGCATTTATTAAGTGATATTGCCAGAAGTGGAATATATTAAGATGAAGTTGGCGATCGGTTTTCTCCTGTATATTGGAATAATCCTAATGAATTGGTTGATAGATTAAAACTTCCCATCACTTCGAGAGAGTCTGAGAATAATTCACATACCAACAAAATTGTTTCTATTATTGAAGAGCTAGCAGAAGACGGTTATATTACTAATGAAGGTCAGTAAAATTGCTCAAAAACTTCATGTCCATGGAAGGATTAGGTTTCATAAAAGGAAATAATTACTCATGGTTTAAATTATCTTTTTCAAGCTGATTTGTGTGAAATGACATTGCTTTCGAGATGCAATAAGGGAAATATTTTAACCATAATAGACATTTATTCAGAATATGGTTGGGGTATACCTGTCAAGAACAAGACAGGGAGACAGGTCGACAATGCAATGAAGGTCATTTTGTAAGAAAGATCGATTCGAGTTTTTTCTGGACTATTTCAGAA
This sequence comes from Dryococelus australis, assembly GCA_029891345.1. Taxonomy (NCBI): domain Eukaryota; kingdom Metazoa; phylum Arthropoda; class Insecta; order Phasmatodea; family Phasmatidae; genus Dryococelus; species Dryococelus australis. The sequence goes on along the minus strand of CM057003.1, from coordinate 2,877,017 downwards.
ACTAATGGCTGATTATAGTATTAATCATTATGCAACGTATTCGAACCTTAAAGCCAGTGTGGCGGAACGATTCAACAAATCGATCGAACATTTTATATACAAATATTTCACGTCGAAGGGGACTTATAATTGTGTTAACGTTTTGCCTGAAATACTTTTTTTATAAATCGAGATATCATCGAACTATCAAGATGGCGCCCAAAAAAGTTATGGACAATAGATTGATAAAAGCTGTATACAATAATGTAAAAGTATTTGACAACAGAAAACAAAAGTTTAAAATTGGCGAATTTATACGTATCTCAAAGCAGAAAGTCATTGTTGAGAAAAAAAATACAATGAATTGGTGTTATGAAATATTTAAAGTTATTTCAGTTAAACATTAATATCCCAGAGTGTATTACCTCGAAACTTATAATTAACAATCTATAAAAGGCAGATTTTATGAACAAAAATTGCAAAAAGTTAATTCTCCAAATGAATATTTGGTCGATAAAATCATTAGAAGGAAAAAATATATGTTTTTGGTTTGATGGAGAAGTTTCTCAAATGCACATGACTCGTTGGTGAAGAATAAAGATCTTAAAATATTGTAATACAATGTTTGTAAAATTATTATATTAAATGAAAATATTTTAAACATATTTTCATGAATTTTTTTCATTTAATAAACCTATGGATATCAATGGGGTTTCCTTGTATAATTTATTGTCCAATTAGTCTGCTTGTTGATTGGATTATCGTTTCATTAGTTTAGCATTTGAGCCACAATCCGTTACATTTGTTTCCTTTTAATATTATATGTCTGAAAATTGTATAAGTATGAAAAAAACATTCAGAATGTGATTATTCCTGTTTATGGGGATAAATATAAAGTTTTCCAAGGTGATTTATTTTTCAGTTATATTTTTGTCAGAAAGAAGTCTTTGCGGGCGAGGCTGGAAAGTTTTCTGAACCGTCTACATGACAAAGGACAGGGGTTATTGCTCCTTCGTCTATGGGGTTCAAGAGAGATGATAGGAGAACAAGCGAGATAGGACGAAAGCTACCTGGATGCATATTCCCTAGCATTATTTTCGGCCAGTTGTTGTTGACCACCCAGGGGGTAGGGTTGGGTGCCCTACGCAGGCAGAGGACACGGTTACAGAGATGGAATCTAGTTTAACTTTAATATCCTTTGTAACATAAAATTCAATAGGAGTTAGAATATTTTTATGTGTGGTAATAAAATAATTTCTTTATTTAACAATTGTCGATTATCATGTGAATTCCATCTCACAAGTTCCTCTATGAGTGTTAACTACAGGATTCGCTAAACTTTTATTGCGGTAAGTTTTTTGATGAGAGTTGAGTTAAAATTATTCAGTCCGATAAACTTTGATTCCGTTAAGACATTTACGTGATTATTTTTCTTTCTACATTGTGACGTAAACCACTTCGGTGAGCTTGTTCACCATGCGTCCTTTCCTGCAGCACCATCAGGCATCACGTCATGTCAGTGAAGTGTGTGTGCACCACGAGTGCAAAATATAGTGTAAATGTGTTTTTCCAAGGCATTTTTAGAATTAAGTGTTACGTATGTGCAGTCAAGTGCTTAGTGTTTATGAGTGTTCCACATTGTGCACAAGTGTCACGCAAGTTTATTCAGAGTTGTATTATGTATTGTATAGTGAAAGAGTAATAGCATAATTGTTTCTGTTCTTTCGCCTGTGTTAGTGTCATGTATGCACACAAGTAATGTCAACATTCCTATTGACAGTCCAGTGGTCAGAGTGAAGCCCTGCTTCAAGTGTGACACGTGTGTCAATTAGCAAACTCAAGGAATTTTATGTGAGTACTCCTGTCCTGCCAAAGACTGTCCTACCTGAACGATTACGTTTTCGTCCCGCCAGCTGGTGAAGTATGTGATGCCTACAATTTTCTGGAGTACGATTAAATGCTGCTATTATGGGGTTGGTGTGTTTACAGAACTACATGACATTAATGAACTTGGTTAGCAAGTCTGCTTGGTTATTTGCCACGTCTGTATTTGGTAGCCCAGACGAACAAAGTGATATTATGTTTGAAGAGGGGTTACTATTTGAAGAGGCTATATGTGTGCTGTAGAAAAAGGTGCTTTTTTTTTCTTCCCTCTTCCCTCCTCCTCGGGGTGGCACACGTCTAAATGCTTCCAAGCGCTGAGTTATACTGAAGAGAGGTGTGCGGCGCTCCTGGCATGGCCGATCGCTGTCTGGTGGCTACTACTGGGAACAAGTTCAGCATTGCATACTCTGGCAACTTCCATATGCCTCTCTGCTATTCCCGCCTCCTCCTTAACCTTCCCGAGCCGTATTTCCATGTATAAATGTGCCCGAGCAAGTGTTCAGTGTTCCTCTAAGTTGCACAGACTGGCCGACGATAGATTATGTCTACACCACTTCGTACTTTGGGGCTGTAGCATGCTAGACACGGTTTCGCATAGTATGAGTACTACACAAGTTAAGTATTGCAATAAACATAGTTGTTATGCCGGGGGGTAGCATTTCCCTTTTAACAGTGTGTGTGTGCTTTTTTTTTTTTTAGCAGCAATTAATGAGTATATGGATTTTTGGTAGGGAAGTGTTTCTTCGCTGTTTTGCTTGTGTGAATTTTCAATATGGTATTTTATGGGAATGTTTGTAAGAGGTGGATTCTTCCTTTTTTTTTGTGAGCAGTAGGAATGGTCTCCTGAACTACTATTTGCCAAAAGAATTTTAATGCCAAAGAGTTTAGTGGATATTTTATGGCTTGCCTTTATGGTCATGGTTAAGTGTAATGACGGTTTTTGGCTCCTTCCCACTGGTATTCTAGAAATTAGTATTCCAGGTTGTACTTTTTAGTGAATCATCAGGTGTACTTTACTTTTATAGTTGTAATGGTGCTTGCTTTACTCAGGGAGTCATTTTACCTTTTTTTTATGGAATTTCACAAGTGTTTATTCAGGTTGGGTGATTTCTCAGGATATATTAATATTGTTGTTTTTCTGTTTGTTACAGTGCATGTGTGTTCTCTCCTTCCTCTAGTTCACCGATTGGTAGCAAGCAACAGAAATTTACAGATGCAATATATTTTTTAAATCAAGTTGCAAAGTTGTTGTTCCTGGTGATAATGTATAGATGGGCTTCAGCATATTTGTATTGATTTTGGAATTTTTGTGTCCATGCTTTCTTGATGTTTTTAATGGTGTGCATTCTTCTCCTTGCCTTACTTTATCCCTACTACGCCCTAAAGGGGCATAACAAAAGTGCCATGCTGCAAGGGTAATATGTTTGTGTTGTGTATTTGTTGTTATTTATTTCATGTCCCTGTAATTATTACACGTAAGTACCATGGCAAACGCCGCTCAGGGTTACGTTAGGCTAGGAATGTTTTGTTTATTTTGATTCTCACTTGTTTTACGGACACGGGTTAGCTGCGTCATGACAGAGACCACCACACCCGGTCCATATGTGTGATATGCCATATATATGGCAACAGAGTCGACCAAGTGGCGAAAAGATACGAGTTTTACTATAAAATTATTTAAGGTGCTTTTAGTGTGTAATTGCTTATGTCATTGGGAACATCAGCATGGATTGTGCACCCACTGCTACAAAAACGGGGCATTTTAGGTCAGAATGCTGTTATGACAACCCCGCACCACAGCAGCCAAGCAACTGATGTTTATTTGTATAAGAGTGTAATTTATAATTGTTGAATGCCTAGACCATTTTAGTATTTAATGTAAAAGTGTGTCACATAATTCCATTGCATATTTTTCACAAATATAAGTGTCACTTAAGTTACATGATATTCGGCCACAGCAGGACCAATCACAGGGTTTTGCGCCCACCCCCCATGTTAGTAGAGTCATGAATGTGTAGCGAGACAGCAGTGTGTCCTCACCGCTCTGGGCTTTCATCATTTTCAACCTAACTATTCTGTATATCTGTTTTATCATCACTGTATTATCGGAATCTCGTTTCTGCTCGCCCGGAGTGAGGACTGTCTCGTGCCCCGGTCCTTTTATTTCACGTCCGGCGGACTTAACTTCAGACTTAAAACTATGTAAATTTTGCACTTTGGTTTACAGTTTCAGTCGTCGTCCACAACAAAAGCGAGTAATTAATGTATATGCCCCGTGTGGGATTCAGAGTGTAATAAAATGACGTGATGAGTATTCTCTGGCGTATTATTCGCTCTCAGTCCAATCTCGAATGTTTAACTTGTAATTTTCTAAGAGTAATGTAACTCATAATTGGCATGAGGAAGCCAAAAATCCTCTCGGGAGTGAGATGGCGTACAAGGGTGGCTGACAACCCACGCAAGACCAGGCATTCATGGATATATTTCTGTAAGTTCGTCAGTACTTAACCTACAAGACGTGAACCACTGGGGGAAGAACCAACAGGCCGGCAGCCAAATGACCCCGAGGGTTTCCATCAACTTGTGCTCTCCTACGACTGACCACTGGTGTCCACCAAAGAACTTCAATTTCTAAGTATTACCTATCCACATAAACTCCATCCCCCTATAGTCCAGCCCAGGATATGTGCCACCACATTCAGAATGCATATGACTAGTGTGCAAATTGTTTCCTTCATTTGGAAATTTGCGTGCGTCTATTATTCTTTTAAATAATCTGTGCGATTTTTCATTCTGCTAGAATTCGTAAAGGTGGATCTCCGAAGATAGTCTACGTATGTTCGCTATGAAAATTTTTAAACTTTCACTGCAATATATTTTCGACGGAGCGTGTGTTAAAAAAAATTTTTATTCTTGCAAAACGGTACGTGTTTTACCTGTGATTCACTACTTGCTTCCGTTTTTTTAATTCCATTGCAAACATTTTGCATTGAGGGAGAGGTGCATGTGATTACCTTACACTGGAAATATAAAATTGTAAATTCGTAAACAGGACATTTTTATTTATTTGTGACGTCATTTTTAGTTATTTTAATTTCGAGGAGTTCCGTCATAACATTAGTTTACAATCAGACGGTACCTCTGTTTGTTCCCAACACACAGCTTATAAGTCGCCGCAAATCCTATACTGGACTCATTCTTACAGCAACCTCAGAGCCAATCGGACATGTTTCAAAAACATTTAAGGTACGTGTTTTGGGAGAGCTGCTTGTGTGACTAGTACACCAGGATATTCACACAGTTGTGTTCGTTTATTCTACTGTTTGAAATATATTTTGGTAATATAGATTTTCTGGTCCATTTGTTATAGTTTTGTCGTGTACGATGTCATCGATTTAGTTCATTTTAATTTATATGTTTCATGTGTAACGTCGCCGATTTAATTCAAGTAGTGAAACATGTAACTTATATATATATAGGTACCTGTTTTGAATTCTATTAACTCGTTGCATTCGTTTTAATTGGGAATTTAAAGAGTCGTTCTTAGTATCTTCTGTTTGTCCACCTGTTTCTCTTGTTTGGCATTACTATCATACAGGATGGGTTAAGAAACTGGCGTAAATCGTATTCATGTCTCTTTTTGTTTACGTATTTCCAAATAATTTCATTTCACAAAAATATGCCATTACATTAGTCGTGTGCCGGACGGTAAATGGGAAGGAAGTCCCTCCTCAATTACATAAAAATAAATATTACACAATACCTATATGCACCCCTTCCTCAACACCTAAGTACGACAGAAATCCGAGGGCGAGGACCTACCATGCCGCTCCAAAAAAAATTTAAAAAAATTAAGACCCTCCATACACACATTATATATATATATATATATATATATATATATATATATATATATATATATATATATATATATATATATATATATATATACACACACACACACACACACACACACCTTTCCCAGCACATCACTCCTCAGTACAATGTCAGAGCTCCAAGGGTGAGGACGTACCATGGTGCTCTCCAGATATTAAAAAAAGAAACAAAAAAGTCATTTGCACACTCTTACACCAAACTATACACATATCAATTCACACTAAATTTAAAAAAATTGTTGTGATTAATTAACTAAAATTTATTGGATCAATCAATCAAAATTATCTTGTCGGGTTAATATTGGATTAAAGATTTTCTGGTCGGTTTAAGATTGGATGAATCCTTAATCCGATCGATCAATTTGATATCAAATTGATAATTCTATTAATCAAAAGTGTTCCTGGACCGGCATGCCCTTACTACTTACAAACATATTACGTGTGTGAACGTAATTGAATTTATAAGACGAAGGAAGAGGAACTCCAGGCCGCTGACAAAGTCGCCTCTCGCGGACAGCTCCAGGCGGCTGTCATGTGTAGATGCGTGCCGACCAGGAGGTTTTAGCTATGTAAGGAAACTTTGCTCCGAACACCTAGGCTGCTACAACTTCCTGTCGCCGGAGAGACAGCTGCATGTCGATAAGAATAGTATTCACGCCAGCCAGATCATGAAAATATTTCACACTTAATAGAATACGTACGTTTGGTGGGGACATATGGGAAATAATTATCCATTTCAACGTATATGAAAAGACACGGTACAGTAACAACGAAAAAAGAAAAATGTTACAGTACTGGTAAGAAAAAATACACAGTACAATACCGAAGGAAATATATGGTGCAACACTTATAAAACAAATTTTACAGGCCGCGGAGCAAAATACGTGCTACTATATTGACGGGGGAAAAACTAGGTTTTTTTTTTCTTTCAAATTATATACGTCACCCTACACAACATGATAAGAGATAACATACAGAATGGGCAGGTTCAACACCTGGTACATACGTGGTATAATACAGGCGTGCACATGCCGACGGCAAAACAAGCGTACTATATATATATACACACACATATGTAACATATAGAAACCCCCTTGCATCTGCATCGTCAAGGCACCCCTATATATATATATATATATGTGTGTGTGTGTGTGTGTGTGTGTGTGTATGGTACACACGCACATGCTCAGTGTCGTTAATGAGGAAGTTAGAAAAGGCACTGAAAAAAAAAACTTTTTGCCGTTGCAAATGTTGGGAAGGAATGAGAGGCACAAAGTATTTAGAGTGGAGGGAGTGTGATGTGGTGTATTGGTGGTATGTGTGCAGAGGTGGAGCCACCAGTGTGTGCGGAGGTGTAGTTCCAGTGTGCATACCCACGCTGCGTGCGCCAGGAGTTCCGTTGTGATGGCGACGATGACTGTGGAGACTGGAGCGATGAAGATGAGTGTGAGCCGCGTACTGCTGGCAGTTGCGGCGCACAGGAGTTCCAGTGAGTACCAGCTTCTTACAGCCCTCCACCACTCTGCTCTGCCCTGTCTTGCCTTATGGCTGTCGTCAACAGGAGTTCCAGTGAGTACCAGCTTCTTACAGCCCTCCACCACTCTGCTCTGCCCTGTCTTGCCTTATGGCTGTCGTCAACAGGAGTTCCAGTGAGTACCAGCTTCTTACAGCCCTCCACCACTCTGCTCTGCCCTGTCTTGCCTTATGGCTGTCGTCAACAGGAGTTCCAGTGAGTACCAGCTTCTTACAGCCCTCCACCACTCTGCTCTGCCCTGTCTTGCCTTATGGCTGTCGTCAACAGGAGTTCCAGTGAGTACCAGCTTCTTACAGCCCTCCACCACTCTGCTCTGCCCTGTCTTGCCTTATGGCTGTCGTCAACAGGAGTTCCGGTGAGTACCAGCTTCTTACAGCCCTCCACCACTCTGCTCTGCCCTGTCTTGCCTTATGGCTGTCGTCAACAGGAGTTCCAGTGAGTACCAGCTTCTTACAGCCCTCCACCACTCTGCTCTGCCCTGTCTTGCCTTATGGCTGTCGTCAACAGGAGTTCCAGTGAGTACCAGCTTCTTACAGCCCTCCACCACTCTGCTCTGCCCTGTCTTGCCTTATGGCTGTCGTCAACACTAAACCAATCGATAGCATGTTGAAATTTTAGCTATTTCTGATATTGCCAATTTTGTTCTTCTATTCTTATATTTTATCCATAAATTACAATATTTAATTTACAACTAATGTAAAAAACTGGGAGCAAATAGGTGTGTTAGTAACGCCTGGTAAGAAATAGTTCTCCAGCAATATATTATTACACTAGCGACCCGCCCCGGCTTCGCACGGGTACAATTAAGATAAAAAAAAACTGCTTAACTGCGTCCTGTTATTGTTTGGTAGCAAAATGTACTGTTTCTCGGGACTTCCAACTCGTGATAAACCAACATATAGTTGGCCATGGGAAAAACACTCTTTTCGTAGGTCGATTCCAACCAAAGAGAAAGTTTGACCCTGGGACTTATTAATAGTAATCGCGAACGATGTTTTTACGGGAAATTGCAACCGTTTGAAAGATATTGGCAAATCCGTGGGAATCATGGGAATCCTCGGGATGTTTGCAGCTGGCCGGCTGCTGGACCGGTGAGGATGGTCGCGACAATCAAATTTTCTTTCAAGTCTTTAATGAGCAATCTTGTGCCATTGCACATGTTAGGAGGGCTTAAAAAGCATGATAGGAGTACCGACTTTTAATGATAGTTCGTGGGGTGGCAAGCCAGAAGGATTAAGCGAATTTAGAAAATCTTGAGGAAAGTGGACGACATCGTCAACATTGGTGACTGTGTCAATCGACTTATAGGTTTTGACTTGGCCGGGAACTCTTTGTATAATGAGATTGTTGATTTCATTGACAGTGTCGTTCCTAGGCGATACTATTGCCCTGGAACACAACCAATGAAAGTCTCTTTCTAGTACATTTTCGAGGCCCGGATATACTGCTTCTATAAGATGCTGCAGACTGTGGACTATCTGACCTAATGTCTCATTTAAAATGATTTCAGCAGAATTAGTGCCCAAATTTAGAGAAGGAAAAACTCCTTCTCCAAGTCTGAACAATTGTTGTGGGAAATCTTTATGCGTGTCTCCACCAAGATAGGCTCTCATATTCGTTCGCAAATTTAGGTGTTGAATAGAACTCCATATGGGAGATGATTTAAGACATGCTTTGATGATATCTGCACACGTCCGAAAATCCCGAAAATCCCCAGCAAACACAAAAGTAACTCCCCCCATAATGGCAGTAGAGCTTCTAAGGTTGGCGCCGTACGCAGCACAGCACGTTTTATTTTCCGAATCTGTCCGTCCTGCAAAACCGTAGTACATTATTTTGTTCTATCATCAATAGTTTTCGCAGCGCACGCAATGTAAGGAATTGTATAGGTCATTTATTTACACTTTGGGTTACATTATTGGAGTTTTAGTAGGGATCCCTATTGATTTTTAAAATGAAATATAGCCTATGACACTCAGTGTTAACGTAGCATTCTACTAGTAAAAGAATTTTTAAACTCGGATGAGTAGTTTCGAAGATTACCTCCTACATCCAAACACACAAAGTTACAAACACTACCTCTTTATATTATTAGTAAAGATTCAGTGTGAACGAATAGTTAAGCTATTTACTTTCGACACCTTCGCGTTTATCTTAAAAGAGAACAACAAAGGATGTGAACTGCACATATAGTTATGTAGCATTACTAAAGTGCAAACTTCATTTAGATAATCAGTCACTTCTGCAAGAAACTATTCAAGTTATTATCAAGCACGTAATTTCGAATCTTCTCGTTAAAACATAGGTAATAACAAGCAGCCGTGCGAACAAACACGATGTTTAGTAGAACAAGCAGCCGTGCGAACAAACACGACGTTGAGTATAACAAGCAGCAGTGCGAACAAACACGACATTGAGTAGAACAAGCAGCCGTGCGAACAAACAAGACGTTGAGTATAACAAGCAGCAGTGCGAACAAACACGACGTTTAGTAGAACAAGCAGCCGTGCAAACAAACACGACGTTGAGTATAACAAGCAGCCGTCGAACAAACACGTTTAGTAGAACAAGCAGCCGTGCGCACAAACACTACGTTTGGTAGAACAAGCAGCCGTGCAAACAAACACGACGTTGAGTAGAACAAGCAGCCGTCGAAGAAACACGTTTAGTAGAACAAGCAGCCGTGCGAACAAGCACGACGTTGAGTAGAACAAGCAGCCGTGCGAACAAACACGACGTTGAGTAGAACAAGCAGCCGTGCGCACAAACACTACGTTTAGTAGAACAAGCAGCCGTGCAAACAAACACGACGTTGAGTATAACAAGCAGCCGTCGAACAAACACGTTTAGTAGAACAAGCAGCCGTGCGCACAAACACTACGTTTGGTAGAACAAGCAGCCGTGCGAACAAACACGACGTTGAGTAGAACAAGCAGCCGTGCGCACAAACACTACGTTTAGTAGAACAAGCAGCCGTGCAAACAAACACGACGTTGAGTATAACAAGCAGCCGTCGAACAAACACGTTTAGTAGAACAAGCAGCCGTGCGCACAAACACTACGTTTGGTAGAACAAGCAGCCGTGCAAACAAACACGACGTTGAGTAGAACAAGCAGCCGTCGAACAAACACGTTTAGTAGAACAAGCAGCAGTGCGAACAAACACGACGTTGAGTAGAACAAGCAGCCGTGCGAACAAACACGACGTTTAGTAGAACTGATCAAAAGAATGCTGTTTACGCATTATCATTATTTTCTCGTAGAAAATGTTGAAATTTTATTGTGTCTTCAACGCTTGATTGCGGTGCTTCATTGAATTAGAGTGGCGGTGGTACACTGCCATCTTCAGATGTCTCACCCCCCACCTGGTGCAAAACTCTCACCACTTCTTCCCTGTGTACTGGGTCCTGTTGTCTGTCAACAAGTTCTGCACGTACCCCCACCTAGGGAGGAAGTCACTTTATAGTACTCATGCTATGTTTGATGTCTTCACACTTTTTGATGGATATGCCTCCACCCACCGGGAGAAATTGTTAGTGACGGCAATAATAAAGCCCTTGCCCCTATTTGGTTTCAAATATTTGAAATGCCAGTACAAACAGTATTCGCAATAGCAATAATTGTTATATCAATATTACTGTTTTTTGGATGGTAATTTGTTATAGTTAATATATAAATGATATTTGAATACAATTATATAAGCAATATTTTGTTATATAACCCTATTGATTTTTAATTCTCTTCGGAAATATCGTATATTTAATACTGATAACGGTATGATCAAAATGTATTGAAAAATTATTAAAAAGTGAATATGACACACAGCCTTACTGCCTATCCTCTCAAAGGTTGCAGTTTAACCTGATTACCCCCTTCCCCCTCCAAATGATACATTGAATTCCCTGTGGCCTTGCTGTAGCTGAGCAGCCGGGGTCGCCGTCGGACCACTCACCTTCCATAAGATATGTCACAGCCTATCTCAGTTAGGTCAGACTAGGTGGCAAGAGAGTGTAGCGATTTTGGCACAATTATGGTATGTCAGTGTCAACAAACACATACCTACCTACCCTCACATTATCACAAATCCATATAATACCAACTAGTAAGTATTATATTATATATATATATATATATAAGAATCCACAGCTTTACCACATTGGGATTTTTTTGCTCTTTACTAATATTGGGGAGGTGCATTTCTTCCTGGCCTTCTCATTGCAATGCTCTTGTCTTCCACCACGAAGATGAAGCAGCGTGTTATATATATATAAGGATTTTCTTGCTCTTTACTAAGATTGGGGAGGTGCATGTCTTCCTGGCCTTCTCATTGCAATGCTCTTGTCTTCCTCCACGAAGGAGCAGCGTGTTATATATATATATATATATATATATATATAAGGATATTGTTGCTCTTTATTAAGATTGGGGAGGTGCATGTCTTCCTGGCCTTCTCATTGCAATGCTCTTGTCTTCCACCACAAAGAAGAAGCAGCGTGTTATATATATATCAGGATTTTGTTGCTCTTTACTAAGATTGGAGAGGTGCATGTCTTCCTGGCCTTCTCATTGCAATGCTCTTGTCTTCCACCACGAAGAAGAAGCAGCATGTTATATATATATGTTAGGATTTAGTTGCTCTTTACTAAGATTGGAGAGGTGCATGTCTTCCTGGCCTACTCATTGCAATGCTCTTGTCTTCCTCCACGAAGAAGCAGCGTGTTATATATTTATTAGGATATTGTTGCTCTTTACTAAGATAGGGGAGGTGCATTTCTTCCTGGCCTTCTCATTGCAATGCTCTTGTCTTCCACCACGAAGAAGCAACGTGTTATATATATATATAAGAATTTTGTTGCTCTTTACTAAGATTAGGAGGTGCATGTCTTCCTGGCCTTCTCATTGCAATGCTCTTGTCTTCCACCACGAAGAAGAAGCAGCATGTTATAAATATATTAGGATTTAGTTGCTCTTTACTAAGATTGGAGAGGTGCATGTCTTCCTGGCCTACTAATTGCAATGCTCTTGTCTTTCTCCACGAAGAAGCAGCGTGTTATATATTTATTAAGATATTGTTGCTCTTTACTAAGATTGGGGAGGTGCATGTCTTCCTTGCCTTCTCATTGCAATGCTCTTGTCTTCCACCACGAAGAAGAAGCAGCATGTTATATATATATATTAGGATTTTGTTGCTCTTTACTAAGATTGGAGAGGTGCATGTCTTCCTTGCCTTCTCATTGCAATGCTCTTGTCTTCCTCCACGAAGAAGCAGCGTGTTATATATTTATTAGGATATTGTTGCTCTTTACTAAGATTGGGGAGGTGCATGTCTTCCTGGCCTACTCATTCCAATGCTCTTGTCTTCCACCACGAAGAAGAAGCAGCATGTTTATATATATAATATATATTAGGATTTTGTTGCTCTTTACTAAGATTGGGGAGGTGCATGTCTTCCTGGCCTCATTGCAATGCTCTTGTCTTCCACCACGAAGAAGCAGCAGCGTGTTATATATATATATTAGGATTTTGTTGCTCTTTACTAAGATAGGGGAGGTGCATTTCTTCCTGGCCTTCTCATTGCAATGCTCTTGTTTTCCACTACGAAGAAGCAGCAGCGTGTTATATATATATTAGGATTTTGTTGCTCTTTACTAAGATTGGGGAGGTGCATGTCTTCCTGGCCTTCCCATTGCAATGCTCTTGTCTTCCTCCACGAAGAAGAAGCAGCGTGTTATATATATATGTAAGGATTTTGTTGCTCTTTACTAATATTGGAGAGGTGCATGTCTTCCTGGCCTACTCATTGCAATGCTCTTGTCTTCCTCCACGAAGAAGCAGCGTGTTATATATTTATTATGATTTTGTTGCTCTTTACTAAGATTGGGGAGGTGCATGTCTTCCTGGACTTCTCATTGCAATGCACTTGTCTTCCTCCACGAAGAAGAAGCAGCATGTTATATATATATATATATTATTATTTTGTTGCTCTTTACTAAGATTGGAGAGGTGCATGTCTTCCTGGCCTTCTCATTGCAATGCTCTTGTCTTCCACCACGAAGAAGAAGCAGCATGTTATATATATATAAGGATTTTGTTGCTCTTTACTAAGATTGGGGAGGTGCATGTCTTCCTGGCCTTCTCATTGCAATGCTCTTGTCTTCCACCACGAAGAAGAAGCAGCGTGTTATATTAGGATATTGTTGCTCTTTACTAAGATTGGGGAGGTGCATGTCTTCCTGGCCATCTCATTGCAATGCTCTTGTCTTCCACCACGAAGAAGGAGCAGCGTGTTATATATATATATTAGGATTTTGTTGCTCTTTACTAAGATTGGGGAGGTGCATGTCTTCCTGGCCTTCTCATTGCAATGCTCTTGTCTTCCTCCCGAAGGAGCAGCGTGTTATATATGTATCAGGATTTTCTTGCTCTTTACTAAGATTGGGGAGGTGCATGTCTTCCTGGCCTTCTCATTGCAATGCTCTTGTCTTCCACCACGAAGAAGAAGCAGCATGTTATATATATATATATATATATTAGGATTTTGTTGCTCTTTACTAAGATTGGGGAGGTGCATGTCTTCCTGGACTTCTCATTGCAATGCACTTGTCTTCCACCGTGAAGAAGAAGCAGCGTGTTCTATTTCTGGTTGGGGTCACACCTGCACTTTTACCGCTACCTCTGCATTCAGTTGTTACTAATTCTCCTTCTTGCTTCACTGTCACTGTGATTGAAGATCACTGTCTTTGCAGTCTGCACAAAGCATTTCAGACCTTTGAAACACCATACATAATTCTCTACTAAGTTCTTTACTGTAACTTGTAACTTTATCAATAATCATCATAAAATCAGCATTTAAACCGTGGCTAATTTTAGTAAACATCCTATTCTTTCAATTGTATATTGCAGTTTCTCTGCATGTGTATCTGCAGGACACTGGGGATGCTGCCAGTAGCCTATGTGTATTTTTTTACCAAAATTACCGAGTCTTGTGTTAACTGGAGCGGTTTCCCCTTGGAGGTTAGTTGGTGCCCATTAAATAATTACTGATTGTACTTACAGCCCTGTGTCAAACCCGTTAACGCTAAATCGGCACTCCCGTACTTGGGCTTCACACACGCTGATCCCCGCTAGGCGTCAATACGGTACAGAGGTTGCCTTTTGTAAAATAGTTGCATGGCAGGAGTCTTATTTACAGGATTTTCCCATGGACCTGCAAGCTCTTGTAGGCATATGAACAAAAAGAAAGCAGATATAGTCAACAGTGAGAATATTTGCACATTTGGGAATATTTTTTAGAGAAAATGGCTTGTTAACTAATTATATTAATAGTTTTTGTGTATGTGTCAGTAATCAAAGCATTTGCATAATTTTTATTGCTGTATGCATTTGCACTGTTAAATCATGCCAAAGTTCTAATATTATTTGCATTGCAAAATCATCTGTCTTTTTATTGTAGTTACAGATAAAAGTGAAGTTTTTTTGTTTCTGTACTTTTTAAAATGAGAATGCAGACAAATAATTACGTCTTTATGGCCCTACTGGTACTATTATTTTTAATGTGAATTGTGAAAACTATAGGAGTGATTGAATTAATGAAGTGATGGAGATTAGAATGACTTAAAGTCCTCCCTTGTACATGTGAGTTGGTGTCCGGGCAAGAGAAGAGTAACCATACGTGGGTTTGCAGGTGCAACAGTGGCAAGTGCATCTCAGTGCGGTGGCGCTGTGATGAGGAGAAGGACTGTGAGGGAGGCGAGGACGAGGAGAAGTGCGTGGAGAAGAAGCCAAGGACGTGCGGCCCTGACGAGTTCCTCTGCAGCGGCGGAAACTGCATCTTGGTTAGTTCCATATTACTTACCTCTCTAACATCACTCTCTGGGCTCAGGGTATGAAAGAGTGGACTGTATACTAAAATATTTTACCAATTACCAGGGTAATGACGTACCACGGTTACGCCATGCTAACGACTGGTAGAAAACCAAAATGGTACCTCCTTGGGCGTCACTGTATTTCCAGCACCAAGGGCAGGAAGTTAGGGACATTCCTTGAAGTGTCCACAATTCAACATAATACAACACACAATACCTTGTTCATCACAAACTGAAAGATATTTACAATATGTAATGTCAACATCTCCATCTGTTGTTAGTTACTGAGTGGGGAGAGGGTACAACTACACTACGGGCCAAGAGAGTGTGCCATGAGGGGTGTGCACTTCAGCCACCCGTACAACTCCATCCTCTCCAGGAAACACCTTTACAATTCTGGCCAAGCACCAGCGCAGAGGAGGCAGGTTAAGATCCTTGATGAGATCTAATTGTACTTCAGTCACGTTCTTGTCCCCACTGATCCACTTTTCTCTTTGCTGGAGTTGATGCAAATACACTTGGTGCCATTGCTTCCAGAATGACTGGTGAATTCGTTGCGCTAATATCCATCGTTGCAGCCTGTTGGCGGGGACAGAGATGACATAGTGCTATGGAAGCACTTGCGGAGGGCCAAAGGTGAGGAAATGATTGGGAGTTAGTGCAGACATGTCATTGGGGTTAGTTGACATGGGACACAAGGGTCGTGAATTCAAGGATACTTCATTTTGGGCCAGTACAGTGCTCAATTCCTCATAGGACAGCAGCTGAAATCCAATTGTCTTGAGGAGCAGTGATTTTACACTTTTGATTCCTGGCTCCCACAAACCACCAAAATGGGGTGCAGCTGGTGGATTGACGTGCCATGTTATATTTGCTGAAGCTAAAGTTCGTACAAAGGTTTCGTTGATGTCAGCTTGAGCAAGAAATTTCTAAGTTCCGTCAACTTACGATTTGCTTTCAACAAAGTTGGTGCCACAATCACTATGTATGTGTAGGTGATCACAGTGTCCTCGTCGTACAATGAATCTTCTAAAGGCAGCGAGAAAGGCTTCTGTAGAGAGGTCACAAACAAGATCCAAATGTACTGCCTTGGTGGTGAAACACACAAACAGGCAGATATATGATTACAGTACACGTGGCTTTCTTCCTCTGGCCATGGTGATAGTAACAGAGCCACAATAGTCAACTCCAGAGTGGAGAAAAGGCTTTGCTTGAGACACTCTCTCTGCTGGCAGGGTTGCCGTAGCATGTGACACACTCTTGAGGCGAGTCCTGAAGCACTTCAAACACATTCTCAATCGACGGCGAATCAGATTTCTAGCACCAAGAATCCAAAATTGCTGTTGAAGAAGACTGCACAGTGAGGGCACCAGGGTGTAGACAATTTTTATAAAGCTGATCTATGAGCAGGACAGCAAGACGACTGTTTTTAGGAAGCAATATGGGGTGTTTATGATCCACTGACAAGTCAGATTTCGAGATTTGACCACCCACCCTTAAAATGTCCTTGCTATTCACAAAAGGTGACAACCTTTGAATGACAGGTGAACACAACTGGTTGCGGGCAAGTCCAACAAATTCCTCAGCAAATTCTGTTTGCGTTTCCTTGATCAAGACCTTGAGGACCTTTTGCAACTTTTCAGTTTGCAATGAGCCTGAAACCTTTACAAAAGCTGAACCAGCATTTTTTATCAATTTAAGACACCGCAGTAATCCTCTTGATCTTGTTCAAGGTGGAGTATTTCTCCATTAAGATTGACAAAGGCAATATTTCCACACTATTTTGAAGAACCACTGATGAGCGCTCTTCAGAAAACACATCGCTGGGTATGGTGCTTGGATGCTGAGGTCAATTTTCCTTAGATTAGTACAGCCATGCAGGTACAGACCATCACAGAGGATGTTCCACAAGCGTAGCAGGGGTTAGGCCACGTGATGCACAATCTGCTGGATTGTCAATACTTGAGTCATGTTGCCACCATTCCGAGGAAGTGTATTCTTGTATTTTGATAACCCTGTTAGCCACAAAGGTTTTCCACTGGTGTGGAGAGGCCTGAATCCATGCCAGAACAACAGTTGTGTCAGTCCAAGCATACACGTCTCTTTAGGGCAGGACGGAAGTATAGGCCTCAGTTACTGTGTGTAGACAACGGGCTGTACTCCAGCCAATGTAAACTATGTACTAAAGTATTACAGGTGACTCCACCTGGCTGTATGAGCCTTGAGTGGACTAGGGGCTTGTGAAATATAAACGCAGGATTCTCCTTAATATATATATATTGCAACTCTCAAGATAACAACACTTTACAATATATTTATTATGTTTAAACGGGAGTGCAATACTTTATATTAATAATACTGTTATGCAAAGCCACTCTGTTAATTAACTAATTATTGTCCTTACGATGATTCACCGGAACCGTTTCACCTTAAATTATGCCGAAGGCTGCGTCCCTCGACATATCCCAACGGCGGCTCCGGCACACCCCTCTCGTTGTCGTTCTTAAGGTCGGCCAATGGCTGACATCTAGACAGCGCCCTCATACTTCTAGCAGATGTCTGGCCTCGCAACGAGCCTTGCGCTGCCCTATGTTCTTGTTCGTTTGGGACTCGCCAATTGTTTATAATTCCCGCTTGACGCAATCTCTCTTGTCCTGCTTACCCACTTCGTGTAATGCAGGGTTCACGCACTGGCATTAGCTAAGAGCAGCTTCAGCCTGCTACAGAGCTAAGAGGAGAGCAGCTCACAGTTCCAGATGTGGGAGGGTCACCCTTTTCAAGGGCGCGACCTTCGACTTTGCAAGTAATAGGCGAGTTGAAACGGCTTCTGAAGCTGATACAAGTCGTAGGTAGACAACTGTAGCGTATTCCTTCTCTGGACTATCAGTAAATCTATGCACTTCTATGGCTGAATGGGCCTGGGGGTGAATGATGCAGCAAGGAATAGAAATGTTGGAACAACATGGCAATTCACTTCTTATGGCTTCCCATTTTTCAGCTATGTCACGAGGAGCTAGGCTGTCCCAGCCGACACTAACCAGCCACAGACATTGCACGAGGAGCTTGGCCAGGAGCATCAGAGGCAATAACCACCCTCAGGGGTCGTATATGCGAGCCTTGTCTGACAAGATCCCTCGTTTTGTGAGCACAGGTGGTTAAAGTTGAAAATCATAAGAGAAGATGTCCTTACCTGGATTCCAATGCAAACTCAGTACTTTCACACAGGTACTGATGTCAAACGAGTAGGTTTCTGATGACTGTTGTACACCTTCTGAAGGTTGGTTACTGAGGAGATCAGGGGAATTGCTGGAGAATTTTTCACAGTTGAAAACCGCCGCAAGAGAGTAGTTGTAGCAGGTCCTGTCACAATTTTCGACCAGATTGATGATAACTGATACCTGTAACAACATCATGCCCATAGGTGTCTGTTAGCAATACTTGTGCATCAAATGGGAAGCCTTCCCTCTCATCTTCAGCCAACTGATGCAATGTTCATACAGCAAGGTAAGGGGCTAAGCACACACCATATGTGACTGTATTTAACCTATATTCTTGTACTGGTTCAAGTTCACCTTCCCTCCAAAGAATACACTGAATGTCCCTTTGGTCTGGGTGCACCAAAGTTTGGTGGTACATCTGTTTAACATCAGCAGTGAAGACAATACTACGTGTACGAAAATGCAGCAGGACATTCAAAATGTCATACAGTAACTTCGGACCACTCAACAACAAATTGTTCAGCAAGTACCTTGAGTTGGCCTTAGCTAAGGCATCAAACACTACACTTAGCTTAGTGATACTCCTATTAGGTTTCTGAATATAATGATGAGGGATAAAATAAGACTTGTCTGATGCCACTTGATGAAGTTCAATATAGCTGATGTGTTCAGTGGCCTAGTAGACTTGCATAAAGGCCACATATTGTATTTTTACTTCTGTTTGTCATTTTAAAAGATGCTCTAAAGAGAAAAGATGACAGAGTGCCAAGTCACGGGATTCACCGAGATCTGGGTTAGTAGTTTTAAAGGGCAGTGCAACCATGTACCTCCCTGTTTTAAGTCGAACATGGTTTTCAAGAAATATGTTTTCACATTCATTCTCTTCTGGCGTGCAGACTGCCTTCACATCTGGTAAGTCCTCCAACTTCCACAGGTGCTCAACTGCAGTACCTAGACCTTCATCCGATGGATTTGAAGTTACAAAGAATGTGGAAGCTTCTCTGAAGGGCTGTGCATTATTAACTCTATCTATCAACATCCATCCAAAGACAGAGTCCGGTGTACCAGGGGGGGCCTTCAAGTTTTGTTCTTGTTATGATGTATGGAAACAATTCTGCACCAACGAGCACGTCTACACTACCTGGTTGGTATAGTTGGGGTGTGCCAACTTCATATGCGAAAGATGCTTCCAGGCATTTGGTTGCAAGGCTGTCAAAGGAATATGTCCTGTTAGACATGGAAGCACTGGCATGTCTGCAGAGAAGGAAGGTCCTTCCTTTGCACAAGGTTTCAGCACATATGACACAACTCCACGTGCCACACTGAGTGGCACTTGAGAAAGGTCCTGAAATGGCATTGTCGTCTTCCTACGGGACAGCCCTAGACGTGACAGGGCATCTTCTGAAATAAAACTAGATTGGCTACCTGAGTCGTAACAAAAGTTGAACGTGCTGAAAGTCACCCGGTGTGTCTTGAACCTCAACTACGGCGGTGGACAATATTACTGTAGGACAGCCAGTCCATTCGGAAAAAAAATGGAAGGACTGTTGCAGGAGGTGGAGTTTTTTCTTTCCCACTAAATTTTCAGGCATTTCTACAGGATCTGTAGGTTCATGTGGTTGTTGATCAGAATTGTCTATATCGACACCGAAGAAATGCAAAAGTGAATGATGGTGAGATAAGCAATGGTAACAAGAAGTGGAGGATGGACAGTTTGTCACCATGTGGAGAGGTTGTAACAGTTTATTGAAAGTTTGTGCTCCTTAACACACTCAAACCTTTCCTTTGAACTTTTCTGGGCAAACATACTGCAGTGGTAAATAGAATGTTTACCTTTACACACGCAACATACTGAGGATGGAGTAACAAGATATGCACCTGTTGTGGTACGCAACTGACCTTGAACTTTCTGAGTAAGGGTAGCTTTGTTCTGCCCCAACTTGAAGTGGAGCTGATTAGGCTCCCCATCCAAACTGCTTCACCAGACTTGCATTGCCTCTCGAGAAATGTCAGCAATTTTTGCAGCGTAGGAATTTCCAAGTCCTGTACAATTTTTCAAAGGGCCACACTAACACGTTTCTCAAGGAGATGAAGTAATAAAATGTCCCATTGATCCACTGGAAGTTTTAAGGCCTTCAGTGCTGCCAAATTTTCAGTCACTGATGATAGAAGATAATGCGTGGATGCTTTAAGAGTTCAAGTTGTCGACAGGAACCAAAAAAATGGCATCTATGTGGTGAGACATAATCAATCACTTATTACCATATCACTTCACCAATAAGGTCCAAGCAACCTCAAAATTGTCACCTATCAAAGGCAGTGACTGCACTAGTGCTAAAGGCTCACCTTCCAAGGCCAGCTTTAAGTATGTGAATTGTTCTACATTGGAAAGGTTCTGGTTATTTATTATCAAGGTCTCAAATAAATTTGAGAAATTGATCCAAACTTCTAGATTTCCTGTGAAACGAGGAAGGTTAATTGACTGTAGCATAACTTGCGATAAAGGTGTAGGCCCTTTGAGGACATGGCCTTACTTAGACTTACAAGATGCAATACCTATCTAAAATGGCCACAATATAGATCACAAAACTCATCCAGTGTCTCTGTGTGTTTATCTTGGTCAAAATCCACATTGGTCTTGCATTTCAACTCGAAGGTTAAGTGATCCTTCTCAAAGCTAGTTTTCAGGTCAGGCAAGTCACGGCATGTAAAAATAAACAGTCAACATTTTAAGATGTCAGAGTGTACCTTATTTGCAAGTGTCTATGCACTCTGCAATCTGTTTTCCGCACGCTCCAAGCAACTAGCCAACACTTCAACCTTCTCAGTCATGATGTAATTAAAGTACAAATATATTATGTAAACAAACAAGTTGATACAAGAAATCCACAATTGATTAGTCAATCTCCCATGCGCAGCAGTCAATTGCAATTTTGACTCAAACAGTACCTGTGACGACGTTACGTTATCTTGCAGTACCTTTTGTTTGTGACTGTTAACCCATAGATATATGTATATAATAATAATTAAAGGTCACTAACTTATTGCGCACCAAAATATCTTTACCAAATACATGCGCTGATTAACTTGATGCGTGGGAGACATTCCCAATCTTCAGATGCACACTTTCAAATTTCAGCACCATATTTACACACAAATGGTGTCAATCTTGGTACAAGACACAAACATAAACACGATGTGAACAATACAAGCAAACAAACAACTAACACGAGAATTGTTAGTTCAATCTGGACCAAATGTCTGGGCTCAGGGTATGAAAGAGTGGACTGTATACTAAAACGTTTACCAATTACCCAGGTAACGACTTACCGCAGTCACTCCATGGGAACAACTGGTACAAAACCAAAATGGTGCCAGCTTGGGCGCCACTGTAGCTCCAGCACCGAGGATGGGAAGTTTGAAAACCTAGACCAGCAACCTGACCTGGACAATCACATACAGCATCTATATATACAATCTCTTCCAAACACCCTCAATTTGCACAATGACATTAAAGTTCAAGCTTGTTTTATCATAGATGTTAAAAACCCACTAATATCATGATGATTGTCATGAATAAGATTTTGTTCTGAAATATGCAATGTAAAAACCTAATTTTATCCATTATTTATTTTTTGCTCTTTTTCTGCTAATTTTATTCACAGTATACAGTGTTCAATATCTCAGCCTAAAATGAATTATTGTGCACTCCCAGAACAAAGTTTTGTCAGGTCAGATACATTCGTGTGGTAGGCATGCCAAACAAGGGAGGGCATGACAGATAGTCATTCACATTGTGTCACACTTTCCTCAGCTCACAACAGGATGGACTTGGTAATTTTTTCTTCAAACATGTACAGATATAGCTCAAGTGACGGAATTTCACTAAAGATGGGTGCAATTGCTATGAATGTGAGCTGTATATTCCACGTGTACTGTTGAAAATCCTTAAATTTTTCAAAATTACAAAGCTGATGTTTAATCATGTAGTGTATAGTTGGCACTAGGATTGCAGGGTGTTGTGTTGTGGGGCAGAGCACGTGGGTGTGTGATGGTGTGCACGACTGTTCCCACGGTGAGGATGAGAAGGACTGCGAGACCAAGTGTGAGGAGACGCAGTTCCGGTGTGGCCATCCGGGCAACAACTCCTCGCACCATGCTGGGACAGGCTGCATTGGCCGCAAGCACGTCTGTGATGGCAAGCGTGACTGTCTCAAGGGCGAAGGTGTGTATTCCATAGACGACATTCTGGAGTTTAGTACTTTATATAGTCATGCTGTGCAGCACTCATTGTGTCACTTTTCTGATTTTTGCATCTTAGACATACATTTTTTTTTTAATCTTATGTATAGTTTATGTACCTGTATTGCTTATGTGATTTCTTAAATTTCAAGCGAAACTGAAATACACTGGGTGGTTGTCAAGGGGATGGAGGGTTCAGGATTCAACCCCCCTTCACCCCTAAATATGAAGAACACACTTTAAATATATATATATATATATATATATATCCCATCCAAAATAAATTTCTGTCTATGCCACTACAAATACATAAGTTATATTTCAATGCTTAAAATATAAAGTTGGCAGTAAGTATCCCTAAGCTTTGTTAAAATAGTCCTGTTTATTTTCTATGCAATTTTTTAAAATACCCGCACAGCACAAATTGTTTCAATGATATCCATCCTACATCTGCACTGGACATTTTGTACATCTGTAGGATATCCAAAATATCCAGGAAATATCAAATCGATGTCCCAAATACCTCTAGATGTCTGCCTAATATCCAGGATGTGGATATCTCTTGTAACTGCCTAAAAGATATTCTGCTGGATATCCATATCCAAGGCAAATATGTAAAAGATATCCAGCATGTGGCGATCAGACACAAGTTAGTATATTCAACATCAGTTAATATAAAATTTATTCAAATACGTCATTGGACATATAATTTCACCTTCCATATTACATACAATAACAATATACAAATTAAAATTTCTTGGAACATCTATATAAAATACTAGCAGCCCGGTATCGCTTCTCCCATGTTTTATGGAGTTATTAAAATACATACCTATATATTTTAGACTAGGCCATTTTACATCACTGGGACGGTACTCCCTCAGCGCGGGGGTAGATCGGTCTCTTGTGAGGGACCTTGGCCAACCAGTTGGTTGTCAGTTAGATTGCGGAGGCGAGGAGAAGCTAACCCCCTCCCACCACCACACCCTTCAAACATACTTTATGCTGCAAAGCTAGCATTCTTTTACAGGATTCCCAGGGTAGCACCTGGGAGCTGTTTCCATAGCTGATTTTTACTCTCTTTTTCCCTGCCTGTACGGGATAAAAGAGAGTGGTGAAGTTAATTGATTTTATCAGTGCGGAATTTTGCGAACGCATGTGACTACTTGCAACCACCCGTGACTACTTGTAACTTCCCATGACTACTTGTGACTGCTTGTGACTACCAGTGACTACTTACAACTACCCATGATGAATTACAACTACCCGTGACTACTTGCGACTACATGTGACTACTGGTAACTACTTGTGACTACCGGTGACTACTTGCAACTACTTGTGACTATCTGTGACAACTTGTAACTACTTGTGACTACCTGTGACTACCCATTACTACTTGCGGCTACTTGCAACTACCCATGACTACTTGTGACTGCCTGTAACTCTTTGCGACTACCTGTGAATACTTGTGACTACTTACGACTAACCATGACTACCTGCAACTACTTGCGACTACCTGTGACAACTTGCGAATACTTGCGAGTTTATTATATATATATGTATATATAATATTAAGATCCACTGGGCCACTGCGGCCCCACTTGAGAGTGCTCTAGCCACTAAGTCACTGTGTCCCCACTTGGGATCGCTCTAGTCACTGGGCCACTGCAGCCCCACTTAGTATTGCTCTAGCCACTGAGCCACTGCGGCCCCACTTGAGATCTCTCTATCCACTGAGCCACTGGGCCATTGCGTCACCACTTGGGACAGCTCTAGCCACTGGGTCACTGCCGCCCCATTTGAGATCTTTCTATCCATTGAGCTGCTGTGGCCCCACTTGGGATCGCTCTAGCCACTGGGCCTCACTTGAGAATGCTCTAGCCACTGAGCCACTGCGTGCCTATTTGGGAGAGCTCTAGCCATTGGACCACTGCATCTCCACTTAATATATTTATATCCACTGAGCCACTGCAGCCCCACTTTAGAGTGCTCTAGCTACTGAGTTAGCCTTTCGTAGCACTACACTGCTCTGTATGCATACGTTGATGGTAAGCCTACCTATCATTGTGGTGTGCTGCAGTACAGAGCGAGACTTACCCTGCTTCTTCATTGACCTCCCTCGCTTTCTCAGGGCAACATGCGGTGGGGTAGGCCAGGCAAACTTTGAGGGTAGCACCCGGTACCAGCCTGGCACCGCAGTGGCCCGGCAGGTTCACTGAGGCTGCAGACGTTGATGTGGCAGGAACTGCTGTGTAGTCTTGCCCTTGACTGCAGTCCAGGACTGACTAGCAGACAGTTTAGACGTACTGACAGGTCCACTGTCCAACGTGGTTGCCAGTGGGGTAGCTGCCACAGGCAGTGGTTCAGCTGGTGCTACTGCCTTTCTGATGGACGGTGTTGTGTTTGGAGACTCACTGATTCCTCCCCCCCCCCCCCCATGTTGGCAGGCTGTTGGTCCTCTCTCGTGCAGACGAGGTACCCCAGGTGTCTGCCTCGGTATGAGGTGACACCAGGGCTACTGGCACCGTAAGGGACAGGCCTTGGAGTAGACCATATTCGTCTGCCCCTCCTGTAGGAGTTGAAGAAAGGCCCTGGGTGTCGACATGTGTCACCGGGGTTGCAAGTTCCGTCTAGGGCAAGCCTTGAGATAGGCTTTCTTCTTCTGCCCCACTGGCTGAAGCAGTAGCGTCTCCACTTCCTGGAGCGAAGAACGCTTCTGCGGTCACGGTTGCTCCCGACTCGAGTACCGTACATGGAGCGGATGGCGGTTCCTCCATGTACTGCACAGCCCCCAGCACAAGCTCAACAAGAGCCCTCACAATGGGTTTATTTAGATGGGCATTTCTGATCTGACCCTCGCTGTCAGCCGGGGTTGTTCGAAACATTTCACCGGCTCTTCCGGATATGGCCGAGAGTTACCTTTCAGGCTGCTATACTGTGGTTTATTTCTATTCCAGGGAAAACGACTCCTTTCCTTGTATTGGGACTGGATGCCCACAGTTTCTCCCCTTTTGTAAATTGCATTCGGCGGCACCCTCTGCTGTTATTTTTCGCTATCTAGCGGACTACGCCAGGATAACTCACTGGCACTTGGGGTCCACTTTCCCCTCCGGTTTCCATCTTGCTTTTGAATTAGGTGGGGGTTGAGGGCAGTGTACGTCTCGCTGAACCCGCTGTTCTTGGTGGTGCCTTAGGCCAAGCCGGTGGCAGACAGCTCGTTCCTTGGCTGGCTATGGTTGCTGCTAGGCGCACCAGCTTTTTCTTTGGACCCGTGGGCGGGGTAACGTGGTGGTAGGTGCATCCAATTCCTCCAAGGCTTTGGAGGTTATGGAGGTTGCTCCTTGCACTCCCGGTTCCGGGTTCTCATGTGGGAAGGGCCGGATTTGTCCTCACGCTTCTTTGCGGATCTGCCTCTGGAGGTTTTCCACCCAGTAAACGTTATCGCGTCGACCGACCACCCTATAGGGGCTTTCCCATTTGCTGGTGAGGCCTGCGCTAAACTGTTTATTAGCTTTACAGAACGAATGGAGTCGCAGGAGTATAGACTCATCCATACTGAATGTTTGGGTGCCCATTCAAGGTTGCAGGTACTTGCGTTGAATATACTGCTCATGGGCTTCCCCCGCTGCATCGCCATGGACTAAAGCTGCCAGATGAACATCTTCTGTCTGTGGTAGTTTGGATGGGGGATTTTCTCACTGCCAGTCTCCGGGTCTGCATAAGGTGATCCCTAAGAGGAGATGGCTTGGACTGGCATTGGTGGCTTCATTTGTCCTTCATCGTATGGCAAACAGTATTTTTGGGATGTGCCTATCCCAAGGTTTGTGGTCATCCCCAAAAGGTGCAGGATTTTCTTTATCTCCTGATTTCTCCTTTAAGTGGGATTTTCTTGCGGGTGGTATGGTGTGGTGGTTCATGTCTCCACCCTCATTCTTTGCAGGCAATGAGCCACTTAAGGCTGGTGAACTGTATTTCATTGTCCGTTAGGAGGCATTGTGGGTATCCCCACCTAGATAAAATTTCGGCCTCCAACTTCCCAATGATGTGGTGAGTTTCTTGTCTTTGTAAGGGAAATGCTTCTACCCAGAGGGAGAATAGGTCAGTAACAACAAGTAGGTAGCAGGTGCCATGAGTGCTTTGTGGGTATGGGTCCATCAAGTCCGCTGCCATGTGTGTCCATGGGGTCTGCGGGCGTCAAGGCTTGGCCGTTGGAGGCTGTACTGGGTATGCATTTCCCCTACAACACTTCTTACAGCTTTCCACATATTGTCGGATGTCCCTGCTCATACCGTCCCAGATATACCGGCTGGCTATATCCGCTAAGATTTCCTTGGTGCCTGGGTGAGCGGCCTCCGGGTGATGGTGATAGAGGGCTTTAAGTACCCATATCCTCCATTTTACCCCAGACTCATCGTTGTGGGACCACACTACATGATTCCGGACCTCAAAGCATTTAGGGTGCATCTTGAGTAGCCCCTGTGTTTCCAGGTTGCATTGTTGGTGGGCGGCGATCTGGTCCCTGCTGATTTGCAGCTGTAGCAGACAGATCTGCTGTCCGGTGGCTGGGGTGGAACCATGCGGCATTGAGCAAATCATTCTATTTCCCGGAACAATGCTGTACCTCAAAGTCGAATTCGGTCAGAAACATGTCCCATTTCCCAAGTTTTGCCTTGGCAGCTTTGGATTCCCACAGCCATTGTAGCGTCTTACTGTCAGTGCGGAGAATGAAGTGAGTCCCTTTCAAGGAGTGCTGGTACTTCTGCACTGCCCATATGACAACTAGGCACTATTGTTCGTTGATATGGTTACGTTGTTCAGTTGCATTTAGGTAGATACTGGCATATGCTATTACCTGCAGGTGGCTTCCTTCATCCTTTTGGTAAAGTACGACGCTGAGGCCACTTTGGTAGGTGTCTGTCTGGAGAATTAGGGATCCCTCCCCTTGGGGTCGGTGAAGCTATTTTATATTCTGGAAGCTTTTCTTTAAGGCTTGAAATGCTGTGCTGTGTTCCGCTCCCCATCGCCATCTTGCTTCTTTCTCCTGTAGGGATGTAAGAGTGCCATAAGACTGGCGATGTCTTGTACAAATTCACGTAGACAATTACAAAGCCCAAAGAATCACCAGAGTTGCGTTGTTGGTGGGCTGCTCGACGGCTTCCTGGATGGCTCGTATAGAGTTCACTTGGGGAAATTCACCACTTGGCGAAACCACATGTCCAAGATAGTCTATCAATTTTTTCCCAAAGTGGATCTTTGATAATTTGGCGGTCATTCCATGGATCTCTAGGCATGAGAACTCGGAGTTGTGTTTGGTGTTCCTCCAAGGTCTTGGAATATATAATGACGTCATCGAGCTACACAAAGTAGAACTGCCCGACGTATACTGTTAGGACTTCCGATGACATGAGTTTCACCTTCTGGGCTAGAGAAAGCGGTTTAACGTCGGCTGTCTGGATGTACTGCTATTTGCCAGTACTCTGACTGTAGGTCAAGGGTACTGAAGATTTGAGCCTCTCCAATATCTCATAGAGTATGGGCCAAATTGATGGCTGGTGGAGCGATGGGATGGGTGACATCATTCAGGGCCTTATAATTTACACAGAACCGCAACTGTCCACTTTTCTTTGGAACCAGAACAACATGTGAGTTGTACGGTGAATTTGACGGTTCAATGACACCCTGTTGTTTCATCTCCTTTATTTGCTCCATAATCAGTTGGTGGTGCCATGCGGACAAGCACATGGAGACAATATCTCAGGTCAGTAGCATGTAGACAGCCATGTGGCATTCCCCTCATAGTACTTGTTAATAAAATAATAAAGTTTAGATTAAGAGCAGAGTTCCTGTTACACCATTACACTGTTCATACTGAACACATGGGTTTCTGGAGTGGGTACATTACGTACAAGTGAAAAAAATTAAGACTAGGTCCATTTGAAACGTATATTAACTGAGTGAGATGTACATACACGTGGCAATACACCAAGTCCCTCGAATTAAGTAGGCATGGCATACAAGGCCTGCCATAGACTGACATGGTAAAAGTACTGTTAAGCTTGTGTGGAAATTACCGTAGTATAATCTCCGGGGCTCCGAGTCTACAGAGAACGTGGGGGAAGAAAAGTTAATAAAAAGGTTCTGGAATGAATAAACTTTCTACTGCAGCTACAATGATCACACAAAGTAGTTGAAGTCCCCCCGCATCGCAAAGCACGTGCACTCTCCTTGGCCCACCGATCTAGACTGAAGATGGTGACTCAGAGATCTCATTACCTAGCTGAGATCTCCCACCAGCTCCATGAGGGAAATGCAAGATACATACACTTGAACAAGTATACATAGAAAAACACTCACAAGCATATAACAAGGTCCGGAGGAATTGTTATAGTAATTCTAATGTGAGAAACAATGTAATTAATGTTCAGAGTTCTTGTTGCTATGCGAGTCTGAGAAAATAAAATTTTGTGGAAAAGCCTGGGCAGGCTAGGGAAGCATTTGTAAAATAATTATAAATTAAAAGATAACATATAACTTAAATGGACACTCAAAAGATCAATAAATATTAAAAGAAAATTTTAATATTATGTAAGAAATTTTGAATTTGAGCATGTGGCATGGTGGACACTGGAACTGCCGAGATCATTTACGTTTCACATTAACAAAACTGAGAAATTTAAATACCTTATGCCCTTTTTAAACAAAATACATATGACACAAACACTGCAAAATTATTGAGCGTCACAAGTCATTGGTTAGTAGCATTATGTGAACAACGTGGCCGTCCACTCTGAAGCTTATTACACTTTATTTATGGGGAGCTTAAGGAAGATAACACATTCTCTTTTATATTTGAGACTCTGCTTTCAGGGGAACAAAACCCTTTCACATGATAAACACACAGGGATGAGTTTACTCAAGGAGAAAAAAACAGGTCATCTGGGTCACGGGACGGTTAACCGATGCGTTTCTGCATGAACGAATTGATGACCCATACACTACATGCACGATCGTGCGTGGTTTATGCATGAGCAGAACAGCAGTAGACTGCATCCCGAGCGGGACAGTGATTGCGATATCAGGGCATGGTTATGAACTGAAGATGCAGTGTTGTAACACTTTTGTGAAGAGCTCTGCATACAAAAACAACCCACTCTTCATAATTTTCCGTATTATACAAGTTGAATGCAGATTCAACCAGTAAGCGGGGCTCGGAAAGGAGTTTTTTTTTTTGGGGTTATTTTGAAATATCAAGCTTCAAATTACTGCAGTTTAAGTGCATTTACGTCTGTCTACCTGTTGGATAATAGTTATGTGTAGAAATAATTTTTTTAGGATTCTACTTTGTAAGTAGTAAGATATTTGACGCGAGAACCTTTCTGTAATGGGAACCCTTCCTAGTTCTCACTCATTAAGGTAAGGTCTTGACTCCGTTGGTAGATAAAAGGAATAAATATATTTTTCACTATCATAATTATCATTGCCATTATTATCAATCAGTCAGCCATCATCATTCTTCATCATCACATTATTCTTATTTGACTTCTTCTATTTAAGTTACAAGGAGTAGCTGCACACTTGCATGCCTATGAATAATGTGCTGTATGGTCAGCATGTTGTTGAACAGCAATGTATGTTATTGCGAGAGACAAACACACACACACACTTGTAAGGAAGTTGGTGTTGCAGATGAGAAGAACTGTCCACGGAAGAAGAACTGTGAGGCAGGTTCCAAGTGCCGGCAGCTCTGTGTTAGGTATCCCAATGGCACAGATGGTTGCAGTTGTTTCCCGGGCTACAACCTTGCCAAGGACGGCCACAGGTGTGTAATGTATGGCTCTCATTGTCATTTGGCTGGGCGGCTATCTACGCTTGGTCATTGCCTATATGATGTTAACGTATGGCTCAAACGCACCAGTCATGGGACCATCAACCCAATCTGCTCCCAGGATGTCAAGATGGAAGATGGTACAGAGTATAAGGCTTCTCTTTGGATGAGCACAGACCCGAGGACCTGTGGGGCACACCGGCCACCATAGTTTCATTGAGTACAAGGAAATTTCATTTTAAAAATTTTCAAACTATGTTAAGATATTTAACCATTTCCAACAACTGAAGTTTAGTTATCTCTAGAGTTGGGTCCAAGCCCCATTTTGCCGATATTATTGATACAGATATTTTGTGGCAGATCTCTTAGATAGTGCCAATATGAATAATTTCATTCGTAATTTTTTTTATATCGTGTCTGAGTAACTTTAAAATGAGTACAATATGTACAGGATGTTGAAAAATATTTCAATAAATACAAAAAAGTTACATTCAAATCCTTATACAATATATACACTATAAATCATTGTGGATATGACACTGCAGTATTTAAGCACTTGTCTTTTCCCGTCCACTCAATGTTTACATTGCAGTTTAGCATTTCGGTCAGTTTATAAAATAAATTCATTTTATCAAACTCCAGGGCATGATCTAAAACAGTAACTATTTTTCACATTCTTAACTGGTTTTGTGACATAATCAGCCAGCTATAATCACCAACCTCTCCCAATAGTTGCAAATGCCGTATTTGTCAAGAACCTAACCACAAAACACAGAAGATGAGTAAAGAAGGCATAGTTTTTAAATACAGCTCACATGTTCAGTGCGTAAATTGCATTCGCATTCTGCCGCTTTATATATGCATCTATTTAAGTTCTTCATGT
This sequence comes from Dryococelus australis, assembly GCA_029891345.1. Taxonomy (NCBI): domain Eukaryota; kingdom Metazoa; phylum Arthropoda; class Insecta; order Phasmatodea; family Phasmatidae; genus Dryococelus; species Dryococelus australis. The sequence goes on along the minus strand of CM057003.1, from coordinate 2,845,691 downwards.
CGCCAACGTTTATGGTTAGAGATGTTTGTTTATAAATAAAATGAATGTTATGATTTTGCCCATGAATGAGCCATAGCGAGTTGTCTCATTCAAATCAGATTTGTACATAAAAGAAATAAATATTGCTACTAATTGATTTATGAATTGTGTCATGCTACGAACAAAATATTGATATACAATGTGGGAGTGATAGATCAATATACAGTTGATTTTTATGTGATAGAAAATGTACAGCTATAACTATTATAGCGTTAAAATTTTTTTTTACAAATGAATTTAACCACATGAAAAGCAGATACCAGTATTATAAGTTTAATTACTTTTATTTTACGAATTTCACGAGGTATACCTTATGTAGAGATAAATATGTAGCAACACCAAAGCCAGCCATATCAGTTTCCGTTTAATTTCAAATCACCTGTTACTAAAAGATAAAAGTAAAACTAAGAAAATAATTTTTTGGTTGCAAAAATTAAATAATTTGTTTGTGAAAACATGTCATGGCTAGATGGCCGCCATTTTCAAAATAAGTGTCTGGCATAATTTAAACATATTTGTACATATAAACTGTCGTAGTACTACTAGATTGCCAAATTTTGTAGGAATCTATCAATTGTTATTACACAAAAACTTTAATTTACATAGCACTATCTTACAAAATGGTGGGAAAAATGGTTGTTTTTGGTGTATATGTTGCTTGTAATAGATACTGTCAGCGTACAAAATTTTGTTGAAACTGGTCAAACAGTGTGGTATGCCAAATAAATATAAAATATTTACAAGGGTTGCCATTTTGAAAATAAGTGCCTAATAAAGTTCAGTTGCTTATATTTTACATGGTCTGTCATTGTATTACTTACATGCCAAATTTGGCAAAAATTGGTTGAGTAGTTTTAGAGCTTTATTTTTCATGTGTCACTATTTTATAAAATGGCGGACATATAACAATACTCACCACTGAATTCAATGCTTACACTTCGTGCTACAAAATTTGGTATAAATTGGTTGAATGGTTTCAGAGATATGACTTATCATCCTAAATTTTAAAATGGCCACCATTTTGAAAATAAGTGCCCGGCGTGGTCGAAAACTATAAAAGTCAAGTGTCATGTGTACTGAGTAGGGTGAAATTCAGTTCACGCGTTCAAAAATATGATAATTTATTAATTAGGGTCGATGAAACGATTTGGTTGGACCATGGCTGATTGTAACAGATAGCAATTTTGGATAACTTGGCCGATGTATCTGTATCGATATCTGTCCAGCGCTAGTTATTTCACTCTTCTTATTGAGGTTCACTTCTGCCTCTCCACAGGATTGTATGACAAATATTACAGTAAATATATGGTATTGTAATGGCAAAACAAGTCTGTCTCTCCTCTTAAATCCTGCCACAATTCTCGCATCTAGCAGCACGTGGGGCATGAGGGGACCCATCCATTCTATGATTAATGAAAATACAATGTTTCAGAAATACACACTTGTAAGGATATTTCAATGCGAATGCCGTTTTCATAAAGATAACTGATATATTCGTGCTAGAAATTCTACACAACCATCACGAGTAACAACACATCATACAACGAGAAAGAACAAAGGAATAGTTCTACAATTGATTATGAAATACCTATATAAATATACAAATGTGACAGAAATTAAAGTTATTTACATAGCAAATAAACACAAATGTTTAGTCAATATTCTGAACACTGACTAAATATTTCTGCTCCAATATTCTCGATGACCACTTGTATAATTTCTCTTGGATGTTGGAAGTTTGCTCTGGGAAGTTGTTTAGTTAGCAAGTCTGCTTCTGTTCTGTAGAAGTGATGTACTCCAGAGACGTGTCCTCTTCTTCATATTTTTCTTGGATGAAAAGGTATTTTACATCAATATGCTTCGTTCTTTTATGGATCTCACAATTTGTTGTTAATTTGATTGCAGTTTGACTATCAACACACAGTTTTGTTGGCACTTTGAATCCCAGAAGTGTCGACTATAGCAGTTCCAGACAAATAATTTCTTTCACAGTTTGTGCTGCAGCGACATACTCAGCTCCAGTTGTTCAAAGTGCAGTTGTTCTTTGTCTTTGTGAGCACCATGCAGTAGTTGAGCTCCCTAATTTCATAACATAGCCAGTGGTCAATTTCCTGGTGTCCACATCTTCAGCATAGTCTCCATCACTACATGCAAACAGCTGTATTGACTGATTGGATTTGAAAAACAGTCCATAGTTCAAAGTTCTTTTACGAATTTCAAAATTCTCTTCACAGCATTTCAATGAATCTTCACAGGGTTTTCAAAGTATTGCCCAGCATAGTTTGACGCCGGGTAACAGCCAGCGGTGCTAGAGCTCATGACGGCGCTCACGTGTCCCGCACGTGCGCAAAGAGGCCGATAATTTTGAACTATCCTGTAAAAGTTCATTTCAGGGTAAAATGTGTTATATTGTCTTTACAGTGTTTAATATGTCATTAAATGTTTTAAAGTGCTTGTACTAATTTTAATTGTTTGGTTATGAATATTCAAAATGCCCACGGCACTCAGATTAAGAACACCTAATATTCTGGCATGAACGCCATCGCAAAGAGACATTAAAATAATACCAAAATTGATAAGAAAGTTATAGAAATGTAAAACAATATCTAATTTAATTTGTGCCATTTTATTTTCAATATAAAATATTTAACTCGGTGTGCATAGCACTTCTGCTTATGTGAACCCCGTAGGCGACCATGGTAGGTCCGTGCGACGCTTGTATCTGGACAGTCTGTCGAGGAGAGCTGGCGAGGTAAGACACTGTCATGTACGCACTACAACTTTTGTTCACTGATGTAGGTTTCCATAGTCAATGTAGTTTACTGGTTAACCTTTGCTTGCGTACTTTTTGCCAGATATTTTCCCAAGTATTATGCTTATGCTTTACTAATTCTTACGCCCTTGTGGCATTTTTAACTTAATCAAGGAGAAGGAGGAGAAAGATGTCTGAGAGGTCACGCGACCCGCACATTTTGAATCAGACGCCATTTGCCTATGTTTAGGGCATTTCAGTGCAACTTCTGCATAATTGCTACACACAATTTTAAGAGCTTTATTTTTATGTATGTATTTGAGAGTAATTTTGGTGTTTGAATATTTTACGGCAACATCACGTGGCCGACTGAAGCCAAGTCTTTACATACGCCGTCATTGCATTTGAAGAGTTTATTTGTTTAACATTATAAGTGCAATCATTTATTTCAGTGTTCTATGTCAGTTTTATTCAGGGTTCAATGTATTTTTCACGTAAATTGATGCTTTTTGTACTTGACCACGCTGTCACAGTAATGTTTGATTTCACCGCCATCAGGAATGTTACAAGCCTGTAACGACGCTAATCGTTAAGAGAACCACTTGCTCAACACGAATAATATTTTATCTGAATTTAGATTGCCGTTTCCACTCAGAAATATTGCAATTTCACCTGCACAAAGTGGTCTGCTATGAACTTTATCCAGCGGCATCCGTGCCACCTAAGCTTATTTTCACACGTGTGTGTTAATTATGAATATTCATCTCGTGTCCCATCTTATTTCATGTATAATTCAAGGGTCTATGTAATTGTGTAATTAGTGTACGGTGCAATTACTCCCGTTCTAGCCGGCTCTGTGTATAGGCCACCATACTAACCACATGCTGGAGGGCGAGTCCCGATGAGTTTGCGTTAGTGATGCCGAGTAATCACATGTATTAATGTGTATTAAGGGTTTTAATTTGTAATTCACTGTGTCCTGTCTTCAGGGAAAAATTGTCAGTCCACCCTAGTGGCTGTTGGCCCTCTTCCCTTGTGAAGTCTGTGCTTTCACGCACCTTGGTGAGATCATCCATTTAGGCGTGCGCTAGATTAATTACGGGCTGGAGAGCACCCAAGCGGAATTGGCTAGTCATGACCGAGATAACCATTTCATTGGTACGTTGATGTGTATGAGCAATATCAATAAAAACAAGTCTACAGTGAACTTATATATTTTATTCAGTAGTGACAGTGTCCTAGCCACATATGTTTTATCAATTGTTTATTTCAGTGATTTTTATAAAAGTTTAGTACTGCCAACGTGTTTATAAGTACGCACGGGTGAGACGGACACACAGAATCCACAACATCCCTGAGAACCCTGAGTCTCAACAGTGCAGTGATTGGGAAGCACCTCTGGCGCCCAAATTACCAGTAAGTCTTTGTGTCATCGTTCATCTCGTGTCTCAGCCGACGGCATCAAGTTAACTGCAAAAATGATATCAATTCTTGTCCCCACTGACAAGTACATTAAGCTACCAACCGCTTTACAATATGATGCATTGGTAGTTTGGTTTTCTCCAGTTGGGTGCAGTGCAGTGCATATTTGGTAATGTTTATCCACAATTCTTATGTGGAGGCGATTGCCTGTCACTTACATCCTGCCATGGCTGTCACTGTGGAGGCTTGCTGGCCCACCCATATGGAATATCGTTAACACAACGCCGCCGTTTCTCAAGGAACTGCATGTCTCTGCTGTGAACCGCTGGCCTGAAGTTGAGTGGAGATGGTTTTTCAACATTTGATTTCTACGGCTTAGATATATCTGTTCATGTAACCTTCCTGACTCCCATGGATGATTCCTAACACTCGTGACATTCACCAGTCGTCCATGCCTTGAGCACTCCTTGCTTATTTGAGGGAAAACTTGGCCTCTCAGTAAAATCTCAGTTATGTGAATATACACTGTTACAATTACACGAAATAAATGCCCTAGTTTATACTGCTAATTTTACTATTTGCTTTCACTACTTGCCATCATTGCATTAACACTTGGGTTCTTACATATTCACAGGGAACACTGAAGGAGGCTTTTGCCAAACAGTAATGCAAGGAGTTGGTAAGACACACTCTTGTGGTGAGGTCAACAACTAACTGCTGTTACTAGGTGTCACTGTAATGTGTATACTGAAGAATGTTGTGAACTCGGCTAGAGGGATGGGCAACTTTACTTCCTGTCCTGCTTTTTAAACAAAGCATATTTCAAATAAAGGATAATCAAAATGCTTATAACGCTACCAATGATAAGTTAAGTTTATGTGGAAAGTAGTAAGTTTAGTAGGTCACCTACCTGGTGTGTGAACTGTGTTGTAGCATGTTTGAAAAACGTGTTGTTTTTTATAAAACTATTAATCTTGCCCTTAACATGTACAACTACAGAAAGTAAACATTCCGCAAAGCTAGGACTGAAGGTACATTCCAAGTTACATGTGTGCTATAAATGTTATTTTGGAGCCTTCCCGCAATGTTAGAAATGCCTTTTTCTGAGTGCTGTATCTAAAAACATACTACATACATATGGGCTAAACTATGACTGGAGCCTGCATTCAAACTGGCGACACACTTTCCGCCAATTAAATGATAGGGTCTTAGCTGAGTCCTGTAGGTTCACACAGCTCGATGATAATACTGCACGCCAGTTCAGAGCCTTGTGCGTAGCAGTGATTGTGCACTTGACGAATGTAGCAGTGTATCTGTTATCACTGCGGGGCTTCTAAGCTTCAAATGCCAAAATAGGTCAAGATAGGTGACTGACTTAACCAGTCATAGTTAGGAAATGTTAACGAGATAGCCATCCCTGTTACACGTGGAACTCTAACGGAGTGTTTTTGTTGTTGTCAGCTGTGTGGATGTGGACGAGTGCATGTTCGAGACGGAGCCGGTGTGCAGCCAGACGTGCAACAACACAGTCGGCTCCTTTTCCTGCGGCTGTATGACCGGCTACGTGCTGCGCCCTGATGGCCGCTCCTGCAAGGCCCTGGGAGCAGCCCCTACACTCCTCTTCGCCAACAGGGTTGACATACGGCAGGTAACTCCACCCTCTGCCCCATCTCCACGTCCTCAACTGGCACACTATGTAGCACACTTCCAGACAGGAGCACAACTAGACCCTCAGTTTGTGGCATTGCAGTAGGTTACTTAACAATCATAATTTTTGGAAACAATACTAAATGAATCATATAAAATAAGTATTTTAAACAATTCTCACATTATGTAATTTTGGTTGTAGAATATTCATACCACAATTTTATGTCCATGTGAAGGTTTTAATAGGGTTAAGTCTCCTCTTATCCGTTCCACCTGATCAACCCATACTTCCTGCCATATCATGCTGTGCACTGTCTGGTACTGATACGAAATAAAGTTAATGGACTTTTTGAAACATCATTGAAACATGGAACAACTTTACCTAATTGCTGCCAACTTGTCTGGAAGTATGCATAATCAGTAGGGCTGTAAAAAATTTGTACAGTTGTAAGCAAGGATTTTATACTGAAGGGTTATTTAAAAAATGCTTTGTTAACAACAAATTTGCATATCACTATATCCAAGGTAATGTTAATATTTTGACAGCGGTGGCTCCAAGAGGGAATCATTTAGCTAGAACCTCCCCCCTCCCGTCCACATTGCTTGGAGCTTGATTTTTCTCTGGATGAAATGAAATTATTCTGTATGAAATGAAATTATTCTTGAAACCAAGCACATTGTTAATAATGAATTTTTAATTTGACGCCGGCTAAGAGCTAGCTACAGCAAGCCCATACCATAATGGTGTTCACCTATAACGCAATACGTGGTGTGGTGGTAAATACATGTGCAGTACCACTGCATGGACTTTCTCAAAACAGAATCATTTATTTCAGTGCTATATATTTCTTTTTCAGGGTCAACATATGTTTGCAAAATTTAATATGTTTAATTTCAGTGTTTCATGTAATGTTGTAATATTCAAATTCTAAGTACGTGTGTTGCGGAAGAGAAAGACAATATTATTCAGGCTAAGCCACCTTTCAAAGACATTGAAATAACAACAGCAATTCAGCATTAACAGTCTATTTGTGAAAATGTATTAAAATGCTTTTTATACCATTTAAAATTCAAAATATTTATATTTTACTCGGCATGCATAGCACTTCCAGTTGTGTGAACCCCGTAGGCAGCCATGGTAGGTCCGCGTGACCCCTGCATCCGGGCAGTCGTTCTAGGAGAGCTGGCGAGGTAAGATGCTGTCCCTTAGCACTTCATACTTTTGCACTGATGTAGATTTCCATTGTTCCACTTCAATATACCAGTTAACCTTTGTTTTGCGTATGTTTGCCAGACATCCCCAGCGTAATGCTATCTGCTTATCTTAATTATTTTGCAGCCCTTGTGGCTTTTTGAACTTAAACGAGATGAGAGGAGATAATGTTGGAGAGGCCACGCGGCCTGCACAACTTGTGTATCAGGTGCCATCCGTCCATGTTTAGGGCTTTTTATCGTATTTTCTGCTTAATTTCAGCGAGCAATATTAATGGTAATATTTGTGTGTACTTATTTCAGGGTTTTTGTCATGTTTAATTGTTGTATAATCACATCACCCACTGCCATGTGGTTAGCTACCACCAAGTCCATATCTGCTCCATCACCGTATTTAAAGAGCTAATTCTTGTTCTATTTTGTGCGGCTTAATTGATCTTAGGGTAACATGTTATTTTTGTTCAGCGTTCGTGTATTTTTGATTTTTGATGCTTTTTATGTATGACCACGCAGTCAATTCACATGTTTGTACTTTCCCGCCATCCAGCGTCGGGAGATCTTTTGTATGCTTGCACATTAGCGAAAGTATTTTTCGTAATGCAGCTATCATTTTGGCCGACAATTCTTAGCCAAATTTAACGTAAAATAATGCATTTCACAGTTACTCAAGTGGACTGTTAGGAACTTCATCCGGTGACATCTGGGCCATCAAAAACTATTTTCACGCTTCTGCGTGTTTGTTTAGCCTGTTTATGTCATGCCCCATGTTCATCCAGTGAACTTTGTACGGCGTTACTATTTTCTGTCCTAACCCGCTATGTGTATTGACCGTCGCTACACAACATGTCGTTCGGGGATGAGTCCTGACGAGTAAACTTTAACACACCAAAGATAAGCGCACATGGTAGTGTTTGTGTTCGTATTCATACTCCATGTCCTGTCTCTGGGCAAAATCTATAGTCCTTCATAGCAGCTGTAGACTCCTTGCCTTGTGGAGTCTGTGTTATCAGACACAGCGGAGGATCATCCATCTAGGAGTGCGCGAGTTAAGTAATGTGCTGGGGGAATCACCCACCGAAACTGGCTAGTAACATCCGAGTGGTTAACCATACAATTCATTCTTTGCACGATGTAACTTGCATCAATAAAACCAATCTTTCCATTGTAAAATCTTAAATGTATTCTTGTAGCGTCAGAACCCAGCTTTCTCCAAGTGTTTTGAAGTGCAATGTTTAGTATGGCAAAGTGTTTTGTAAGTACGCACGGGTGAGACGAATGCAGAGAAGCCACAGCATCCCTGAGTCTCTAATTACTGTGTGTAGGAACCACCGCTTGCACCCATCTACTGGGTAAAAAGGTGTATCGTGATTGTCTTGTGTCTCACCCGACAGTATCAATTTCATACACTTAATGTAGTAACGGTAATTTAAAAAATTCAGATAGTCTGCCCACTAAGAACTGTTATTTTTATGTAGCATCAAAACTTACTGCTTACTGGTCAACATGTAGTTCAATTATTATGTACAATAGACTACCCCTCAAGTAGGCCCCTCGTTAATGGGTCTGTATATCCAGCACTCTACGGTGATGTGGCTGTGGTAAAACACAGAGCGAGTGAGGATGGAGAACACAAGTGTGTGTACATGTGTGGTAGGTGAGCCTGAACAGCGCCAAGTACACAGCTCTGCTGAAGGGGCTGCACAACGCCATTGCGCTCGACTACCACTATCAGCAGGGTCTCATCTACTGGACAGACATCTCCATGGATGTCATCAAGAGGGCCAGCTTCAATGGGTCGGGAGCTGTCGGTTAGTTTACTATCTGCAACTGATTGTTTTTCCTACAGCTGTAGAACCTTGTTATGATGTTTCTGAAGGGACCCAAACATTTCTTCTTCACATAATAGGAAGCTGTGTATAGACTTTTAACCATAAAATTAGCACTTTTGAAAGCCCTGCTTCAGATCTACTTGTATGCAAGTCGCGTATTCTTCCGTCTTAAGTAAGATAAACATTTTCGTGGGACTCATTACATTATTCATGATTTGGTCAAGTGAAACTGTTAAATTACTATAAAAATAAATATCAAACAAATCTGCTCATTTTTACACTTCGATGCATTAAAAATTAAACAGAATTCAAAATAAATAATTTAAGTTATCAGAAATGGTTACCTAACACTTTTTATTCAACGTTAAGATACGGAACTACTTCCCATCCAACGTTACCAACTTTACTGGGTTCATGTCACTCAGTGCGCCCGTTAAAATATATGCAGGCAGTAGCAGTGACTTTTTTCTAAGGTTGATTTGAAAAGTGCTCACTTTATCGTGAACAGACTTTAACAGCCTTGTTTCCTAACGACTAACATATTTGGGGATCAAGTGAAGGTGCTTTATTATCTATAACATTCATTGAACAAAGCAGTGGTTTCAATACGATGGAGGAAATCAATTTCTATGGCAGATATATTAATTAAAGTTTCTGATATTTTAGGTTGACTTACTGAATTTTTTTATACTGGAAACACTTATTGGAATTTATTTCTGGAATGTGGCATATAATACATAAAAGTACATTTCTTTGCGCTATGATTTGCATAATTTTGACGCATGATGCTCTCAAGCTCAGGTTGAGTTATATTACGGTAGAAGCAGGTTTTTATTTTGCAGGCCCATCACACAGCTGCTACTTCACAACTCAATTGGTCACAGGGGCCTGTTCAGTATAAAGTATAGGCAGAGTCGCCTGTCTGCTGGGTACAAAGTCATATGTTCTGCTTGACTATTTGCCGGGCCGTGTGACCTGAGGTCGGTGGCTTACTCATGCAGACGCTGGGGTGGCTGGGTGGCTCTACTGGCTTACTGGCGGAGCTGGTTGGTCCCCAGATACTGTCGTGGCTGGAGCTGCTGCTTGTTGCCCGGTCCGGGCTGTGGTAGCGGCAGAGGTTGAACCACAGGCAAGCTAGGTCCACTGGCACCTTCTAGGATGCTGAGTACAGAGAACGGCTGAAGCCCCATCAACATGCAGGTGGCTTGAACTTGTCCCCAGGGGTTGTCGTAGCAGAGTGCCTTATCAGACTGGGTGCATGCAGCTCCAGGTAGCATTGTATGTAGTGGTTGCCTTCCGCTCCTGCAACTCTTTCCCACCCCTTTTCATGCAAGGCTTGGGGGGTGCTAAACCTTTCCTTAGCTGAGGGGAGCAGGCGACGAACAGGTCCGTGGCTAAAGTGTTCTCCTGCCGCAGCAGCTGGGCCGACACCGAGGCTAGCTGTTACTCCGGCCTGCAACACATGGTGCAGTGGTTGGGGAGCGGGTTTTCTCAGAGTCGTTCCAACAACTACGATAAGTGTAAGTCCTATGGTGGACAGGTCCAACCCAGAGCCGGCCAAACACTCCCTCCGGCAACTCACATGGAGCAGTGGACAAAGTGCAAACTAGTCTGTCTGGTGGTCTGTCCTCCCTGGTGGAGTATGGCTAGTGGGTGGGGCTTTACAGTATGATCCACTGGGTGCTTCAAACGGGCGGCCGTGGAATGTGTGTGTACTCTGATGCACGAATCCCTGAAGGGGAGGCCGCAGTCCTACGCAAGGTGGTAAAATAGTGAGCTCAAGTCCCCGTCTACTACTCCACTCTGGGGAGGAGCATTGTGTCTACGAGGAATCTCAAAGTCACCTAAGGAAATGAAAAATCAGAGTAGGTGGAGAATGTGTTTATTCTGGGAGGAATAGAACACAGTGACCCGTACTACCTCCTGACTACCTCGAGCTAACCGGAAGTATATACTACCCAATTTATCCAGGTGAAGGGGACCTGATTCTAAACTAAAGGGTGGCAGTTTTGACTAAGGTAGCTAAGTAACTTTCCCTGTCTACACTGTTCCATGTCCTGAAGGGACTTAGAGGGCCCACTTCCTGAAGTGTGGTGGGGTAGTTGTTGCCGGCATCAATCGACTGGGGAGGGTTGACATCTTCATGAAGGTCTGCTGGTGGAGAGCTTGTGGAAGATCTGGACACTGGCAGCGAAGATGCTGGGTTGTCTAGGAGATGAAGAGCGTACAGAGAGCTCCAGCGCACAAGACTGTGGAGCAAGCTGCCGGGGCTGAAGTGGATCTGAGAAGAACCAATGACGAACTGATGTTTTCATCTGGTGCCCTCGTCAGGGCTTGTGGTGGGTGTGTGACAGGCACTTGTCTGTAGGAGGAACTAAGGGCTGTCTGCTTAGCTTCCATTGCTGGCTGGAGCGCGGGTTGTGCTATCCCTCGGTGCACCCTTCAACTACCTGCTTGCTTGGGGGTGGCAGCAGTGACTCGCCTGCTCGCTCACTCAAAATTGATTTCCTCTTGAGGGGGGAGGCTTGGCATTTTGTACTGACCACAGTGATGAAAAGCATAATTCTGTCACGTCTGTAATATTCCCCGCAACCAGGGAATATCCTGTAGCCACTTTGATAGTAATTAAACAGTGCAGACTGTGTCTGGTGCACTGGCAAAAATGTGCATAGATGAAGTGAAGTCATTTTATTCTGGGCCAGTATGTGTCATGCGTCAGTTTGACTATTTATCTTCTGGAATAGGACAGGGAAAATTGCCACTCTTCTCCCTGTTCTGGCTGCATTTATGAAGTGAAATGTTACAAATAGAAACAAGGGTTTCTTTTTATTGATATGCCTGATTTTTTCTGAAAGTACATCAGTTTCCCCATATTTACACATACACTTGTGGCATATCTTCATTAATGTTCTCAGTGCTGTGTAGTCTTTTAGTTTAATTATTAAAAGTGTTTAATGTTTAAATAAGCACTATCTGAAATTAGGGTTTGTTTTATTTCATTTTCACATGAATATTCATTAGCGCAATAGTACTTAATGTATTTTATAATTTAATGTCTTTGCCAAATTATTGGAGGGTTACATGCAGTGTTACTTTTTCCTTGTGTACTTTGTCATCATCATTTGTAGCCACTCCCAGCCTGTGGCCAAGTCAGCTTGGTAAAATATCTCCATCTTGCTGTGTCTGTACACCATTCTCCTCTCCTCTCACTGCTGCTCCCCAGTCTTCACCTTACCTCCTTGCTCCTTAACCACTAGCTCTTCCCATCTCTTCTTTGGTATTCCTTCTGGCCTTTTTCCATTGTACTTCAGTTCCAACATTCTTCTTGTCAACCTCTCAGTTTCCATACATACGCTTTATATTCCCACACCACCTAATTTTTCCATACTCTGTGATCTCTGCCAGCCCATGTAACTGTACTTTCTTTCATACCAACTTGATTTAGAATTCTTGCCACTATCATTTTCCCTTGCAAGTTTCATGTCCATTGCCTCTATCTTTCTTTCCATCTTCTTGTCCACTATCCAAGTTTCTGCTCCACATGTCACAGTGAGTACAAAATATGTTTTGTGGCACTTCTCTTTATTACAGTAGGTCCCTCACAGACCTATAAATGGCATCTCCATTTTGCCCTCTCCTTATCACCTCTTCCTCAACAACCAAAGACAAAGAATGAAACTGGACTTTAAGAACTACTGTGTTGATTATGGATCTGAGACAACTGAGCCAATGGAGCAAGTGTGAGTGTTGCATGCGCAGATGTGATCCGCTGGGGGCTGGAGTCGCCCGGTGGCATCGCCATCGACTGGGTGCATGACCTGGTGTTCTGGACAGACTCGGGGACGCGCCGTGTTGAGGTGGCCACCCTGGATGGCAGCCAGCGAGTTATCATCGCCTCCAGCGACCTGGACAAGCCGCGGGCCATTGCCTTGCACCCGGGCGAGGCGTTTGTTTTCTGGACCGACTGGGGTGAGCATCTTTGCCAGAGTCCTGGTGTCAGATGAGTAGCGTAATGGCAAGTGGCTGTGATTGTCGCGTGACTAACGAATATTTCTCCAACCACAATGATCAATGCCAGATTCATGTGTGGTCATACAGGCTATGGTTAGCTAGTAGCTAGGGTGATCATCTTCCACCAAGGCAAACCTGGTTCATTTCCCAACAGGGCTCACTCCCAAATTTTCACATGTGGCATTCATTCCAAATGATGTCGCTGGTCAGTGGGTTTTATCAGGGATCTCCTGTTTCCTCGTCTCTTGCATTCCACACTGCTCTATATTCGCCTCGTTTCACCACATTGGTTATCAAAACCTTGTTCTTAAGAGTCGCCTAAACCTGTCCTCACCCCTGATGGCATCAAACACCCAGACTTTCATATGTTGCAGACCTTGTCAATACAACGGTATTGACGGTATACAACGGTATATGGTGAGTTGTCTCAGGATATGCAATCCATCATCGCTCCATCATGCAGCCTCATTCCATGTTACAGCATTCAGGTGTGTTAGACACTTACATGTCCCACTTGACGCAGGATGGCGTCCTGGCTCTCAGACCATTGTTTGCCACGCCGCGCGTCCACCGCATCAGCTGGCACATGGGTGTAACCAGTGCACAGCAAGTTCTAAATGTGGTGCAGTCCAAGAGCTAGGGCAGTGCAGCACAACAACCTGCCATCCCCCCGGCGGGCAGGAGTGCGTTATGGCAAGCTCAGTGTATATCATTTGAAGAGCAATTCAAAGCAAATATTTGAAAGTAAAGGAAGACTCATTAAGGGTGTGAACGTTCAAAGATGCCACTACTAGAGTGTTTCAGTGTTTTCATTTTGTAATTTTTTAATTCACGTTTTTTTCATCTCAGTTGTTTCACCCTCATTTCATGCCATCCAAGTTTAAATTGTAACTATTTGTATTCAGGGTAGTTAGTGTATTTATTTTGTAAATTTTTCATGCCAGAGTGTATGTTCTTTGATTGTTGCAAGTTAGAGACAAACAGAAAGTAGTGCAGGTGAGCCATGTTCCGCCATAGTTTGTCTCTCGTGTACTCGCCAGATTCAGTCACCATCTAGTATCTCAAGGGGTCGATCGCATTGCACACATGCTCCGTGTGAGCTCAACTTCTGTGCACCAAATCATGTAGTTTTCAATAGTAAAGTAATATTTGGAACCTTTTTCATTTCATTTTCATCCAAAGATGTTACCACTTCTTGCCCAGGACTTGCATTGCCTGGTGTAGCTTAATTTTCACAGTATATCCACAGTGGCAGTTCGTGCCATTTTTCACCATGTAGCCTTTCTGGTGGGCCACCTAATGTAATGTAAAGTGTTTGAGCAAGGATTACATTCAAGTTTTCAGACTTTGTGTCTTTTATTTAAGCACTGCCTTTAGGCGTTTCGGGGTATGTATCCCCTACAACCTACCTTCACCTAATTCCACATAAGTCACCTCAATAATTAGCATGCTCAACTCATAGCTTTTCACAGTTGAAGGTGTGTGGGTCAGCCTTAATATGCCCGCAACACATCAGACATAATTTTCAAGCGTGAGAATAGTCTGATTCGCCTGGTCTGAGGGGCTCATCCAACAATTCACCAAGGGACTACGTACGTCGAGGCGAATGGCCCGCCTTACCCTGAGACCATCATCATCATCAGCAGCAATCATCAACACCGCCTGCTGATGGTGTCTGGTACCTAGTCGGGTATCACCATCACAAAATCCACCTAACACTTTTGTACGGCCCCTCAAAATTCCATTTCACTCAACACCACACTGCCATCATGTGTTACACTTCAACAGCTTTTGTTTGGGTGTAAAGCCACCCTCGTACATAAGCAGGAGAATGATAGTTTGATGTAAATAACTTTGTTTACTGGGTTAATAGCTCTCCTTTGTGCCAAAAGTTAACCAATAGAATGGCTTGAACTTATGCTTAAAGCAACCCACACATGCATGAATTACCTGGGAATCCAGTAGTCTACAGATACACCAGAGCACTCAAGAGTTGGATTGAAGCAGGAGGAATGAAACAGAGTTGAGAGGTTACACAAATGAAATGTGAGGTTGAGTGAACAACTCAGCTTGTTTGTTTGCTCCTGGCAATGTCGTGGCACTATACAGTCAACATGTGTACACCACCAGTGGTTCTCCTCACACTCACAGCAGTTACTTACATTTAGTGAGTAAGTTTTTATAATTAACCCAGACATAAAGTGTGTTCGTAATGTACAGGGAAAAAATTTTTCACTGGTACTCTACACTGAAAGACCCAATTTCCAGTGCTCTTACGTGAAGCACCAATCTTTCATTGCTTCAGAATTAGCACACTTTCTTCTTTGCGTTGGTTTTTCTGTTCCCTACCATCTAGAAAGAACCTTTCACTTTCGGGGTGTGTCCAAGGTTACAATTACAGCTGTATCATTAGACAGCCTTGCTTTCACCATAATGAATATGCCCATATTTTAAGCCCTCAATTTAACAGGCTTGTTTCCCAATATGTACTTATGACAGAACTTATCATCTCTACCTGAAGTTACTGTTAAAAGTGAGCAGCTAATGTTGAACATGCATTGTAGTATTTTCCAATACACAATTTGAAGCAGTTAAAACATGAAAATAATAACATTTTTTCAGTTAAGACAAGGAATAGCTCCTTAGATTTTTAAGTTACTGTGCAGCTCAATAAGTTTCACTCTTGTCGCATACTTTATGAGCTAGGAAAATCTGTGCGACTGTTACGGAAGATAGAAATGTATAATCCTTTACTGGATTGGGTCAGGAGATAGTAGGGTTATCATTAGCAAAGATAGACTTGTGTGAGTTCGGTGTTGTGTGATATGAACTGAGCAAGTTTGCAGCTAACTGATAACCAGGGTCATGCTGTGAGGCTCTGGTGGCAGCGAACGGAACTGAACACCTTCTCAGTAGATGTAACACGGGAAAGAGAAGTTGTAAGCAGCGCTACTACTGTAGTAAATTAATGATTGATACGATCACTGGAGCCGAACACGAAGCCTGTAATTTATTGGTTGCGATAATCAAACAAGTGTTTTTTTTTTTGCAGCACCAGAAACCTTGAATTAAAGGAAGTCTGAAAGGGTTGCGAGATTAAGCATGTTGTAAGTTGCTAAACTCTGTCACGGGTCAAGGATGCAGTGTAGTGTTGTGAGTTTGGCAGTAGTGACAGTCAGCCCATTGTCGTACTGTGCAGGACCGAACCCAAAGATAGAGCGTGCGGAGATGGACGGCTCCAACCGCCAGGCAATCATCACGGAGTCTCTGTTCTGGCCCAACGGCCTGTGTATAGACTACACCATGGGGAGAATATACTGGGCAGATGCTAAGCACCACGTTATCGAGACTTCCAGGTTCAACGGCAGTGACCGCAAGAAGGTCTGTACCTGCTTCCTCGCCACTATTCATGTTCCTTGTCTTCATCATTTCGTACCCTCTAAACTTGACTTTATCTCTAGAAGGTCTGTACCTGCTTCCTCGCCACTATTCATGTTCCTTGTCTTCATCATTTCGTACCCTCTAAACTTGACTTTATCTCTAGAAGGTCTGTACCTGCTTCCTCGCCACTATTCATGTTCCTTGTCTTCATCATTTCGTACCCTCTAAACTTGACTTTATCTCTAGAAGGTCTGTACCTGCTTCCTCGCCACTATTCATGTTCCTTGTCTTCATCATTTCGTACACTGTAAACTTGACTTTATCTCTAGAAAATGGCAAGAAATTATCTTCGTTATCATTTTTAAAAATTGTATAGAATTTAAAATTAATTTTTATTGCTGTATTTTAGAACTGAATTAAATATTAACAAAGAAAATTTTTCCGAAATTGACATGATTTTATTTTTAAAAACCTCAAATGAATGTAACAAATGGACAAAAATATAACTGATATCAGTATGAAATATTACAGTTTGAAGAAAAGTTAAAAATAAGTACAGTAATCTTGTAATTTTGAAACATGCATGTAAATTTTATTTGTCACTAAGTGGACTACATCCATTGTGTATAGGACACCACTAAAATAAGGTTGACGCGTACCTGGTTAGACTGACTGGCACGTTGGTCGAGGATTTTTTCACTAGTCCAAAAGCAGGGTGGTTAAGTGTGGCTGGAAGGCGTGAGGCGAGGTGAGTTTGTTATAACTTATTTACACTGTCGTCTTGGGGTTTTGTTGGTGTGGGTTTCATCCAATAGTGGCGAGCTTGTTCCACTCCGAAGCTGCAATTCCAGTTGTAGGCTTCACGGCTCCAGAATTTTGGGTTTGCGTAGCCGTATCTTGCCTCAGTACGATTTAACAACCCTCTTACCACAGGGTGGCATGATGGATGAGTGTGAAAGCAAGGTGACAATAGATTACTAGGACTGGAGCAGGCGCTACTGCTTGGTGCCTACGTTGGGCGGCGCAATCCCGTCCCGCCTGTCTTTCCTCCGTAGGAGGTGGTAATGCGATCCACAGTTTGATAGCAACATGAGCTAGGTATTGTTCCCTACGTCTTATGCTACTCTTTACCTTGTAAGGCAGGTTTGACAGCCTACGTAATGCACTTAGACAGGAACAGATACTACAGTATAACCCAATAGTGACTTGCTGTCACGAGCTCAATAAGAGTCCCCACTGATTCCCCACGCATGCCGGCTGATCAAGTACGTGGAGCCGTGTCGACCACCAAGCCTCTACTGCTTGTGCGTTCACACAGGGTTGAGCGGCAAACCCCAGGCTAATGTCACTTCAGCACTGAATTAGTGCTCAAAGCGAGAGATAACCTGAGCTTGTAGCCCCTCCCTGTGTGAAGGTGTTTCTAGTGATTGTGACATTGCTGTTTCTCCCCACTAGCACTAAATTAGTGCTCGGGTGGCTAAAAAGAAACAGGTAGTCATCTAATGTGGATGTCACCAATCTCTTGGTTCCTGTCGGCAGTGCACGTCGTATTCCGTCTCTAACCGTTAACACAGACAAGTATCCTGTAAATGAAAAGTGGAAGAATATTGAACAATCAGCATTTATTAAATACTCAATATACACATGACCCATGCTACGTTCTACCAAACCATAGAGTGCTGAAGGTAACTGCGGTTCCAGGTGTAGGCAACCTGGTTCTAGGTTCAAAGGGGAACAGCGGGTTCTAGACGAATATAAAGTTAGTTTAAGTTAAACTGAGCTAAGCAAAAGGTGTCTGGAATAGACAAAGTGAAGTTAAATATGTGTGTACGTGTTCGTTGGTCGTCAAGACGTGGTAACTATCCGCTGGGGGCATACTTAAAACTTTCAAGATCTCTGGAGGTCCTAGCACTGAATTAGTGCGCTGGGATATTGCGAGAGAGTTTGAAAAAGAATGATTCCCGAACCCAGCAGCGTCCGGACTTATATAGGTGAAGCGTGTAGGCTGCTGGCGCGGGCTACGGGGATGGCGAACATCCTGCCCTGGTTGGCATGGGAGTTGAAAAACTCGGGTCAGCAGTAGTCAGCGTTTCTGCTTAATGCCTCTTCGGCGGAGCTCGGCCTTGCCCGGTGGTGGGCGGCTTGTAGGCTCTCATCGCTGGGCAGGGGGGAGGCTAGCCTGCCGGATTGCGTAACCTTCAGGTAAAGAGAATAGGCTCATAAGTTTCTGGTGCCTCGTAGAGTATGCTGCCGAGAATTCATGTTGAAAATTCTCTGTATGTCTGTAACAATGGAAGTAGGAACATTTAGCGATGAATCGTAGTCGTGGCTAATTAGTAGGTTGAGTGGCACACGTCAAGGTGAGCCCCATAATTTTGCTTGGGTATAGCAGAAGAATTATTTTCCTACCAATTATTTGGACATTTATTTAAAGATGATTTTGATTAACACTATTGTGTTAAAAAAAATACATTTCATTACAAATTTTTTTAATGGATTAGGCTGTAAAATGTTTAATTATGAACAGTTTTTATTCTTCTATTGAAATTAAAGTTGTAATGATTACTGTATGATACTCGGAATACACAGCAAACATCAGCTCGAACTAGCTCAGCTGAAAGTTTGTGACTCTCAATAAATAAAATTAGTAAGTTTGTTGCTAACAGGAGTGCAAACATAAAATTAGAAAGTTTGTTGCTAACAGGAGTGCAAACATAAAATAAGTGGACAATGAAGTCAAATGTTTACTGGAAATGTATTACCGTCTCTTCAAAAACAATTGACATTCGCAGCAGAAGAAAAAAAAAAAAAAAGACAGAATGGTAGCATGGTCACTCGCTGCCTTACAGAAACACTACAATGCTGAACTGACTTAATGAATTGATGCATGGCCGGATAGACTACTAGGCACGATGGTCGAGGATTTTGTCCGCTAGACCAAATGCGGGGTGGTTTACTTTAAATAGATGCCGAGAGGCTAGGGGTGTTTGATAGTACGTATTTACTCCTGTTTCTTGGATGCCATGGTCGTGGTGGATTTTACCCCGACGTAGCGAGTTAGGCCCACGCCGAACTGGCGATTCCACAGGTTAGCTTTGTTGGTCCAGAACTGGATGTTATCCCAGTCGAATCTTACTTCAGTACCAGTTAACAACCCTTTTACCACGGGATGGCACGCGGGATGAATTCGTAGACACGGAGATACGAATAATATAGTTACCAGAGCAGTCGATACTGACTCATGCCTGAGTTGGGCGGCATGGTCCCCTTCCACCTGTCGCTCCAGTGTGGGTTGAGGAAGTGCACTCTACTGTCTGGCGGCAAGGAATGCTGCGTTTTGTTCCGTATGTTTTCGGCTGTGCCTATGGTCGTAAGGTATTAAGTCTCCGCGCACAGATTACTAGGTACACCTCACTCAAGGGAAGCAAAAGGGAGATAACACTTTCCCTTGTGAATTTTAGACTCTGCTTTATGGGACACAGATCATAATTACACTGCATATTCATAACACTGAGTATACTCGTGGAAAGAGGGGGTCAGGTGGGTGATGACCCAGTTCAGTGACCCTTTCTTGCATGAACGGCAAGGATGAGCCATACACGAGGTGTACGGACGTACGTGCCGGTGCATGAGTGGAGTATCAGTAGTCTGCCACCCGAGCGGGACAGTAAGAGCGACATCATTATCTAAGAAACTTTTTAAAAAAATTACTGGAATGTCCTTTTTAATCTGATAAATACCTATATGGGAATGCATCAAGAATGTGTGACATCATCTGATATGAATGTATTTGAAGTGTAGTATGCTGTACATGAGAAACAGGTTAACATAATTACATATTTTATAACTTATTCCTTCTACTACAATATTTTTCGTATAAATACTTTTAATTACAGAACGCTGTGTTGACTTTATATTCATAGTCAGTAACAAAACTGTACTTCACTGAATTTTTTTGTTTGTTATAAGTGGATAAAACTAATAATCATTTACTTAGCCCAAAGAGAAAAATCCTGAGACATATATGTCCCAATAATTTATGAGGAAAATGGATGATCACCTCATTTTCAAGAGCTCTCCTAAATTCAGATAATCATGGTACAGTTTTATGAAATTTTTATTAAAGTTCTGAATGACAGTCGCAGAGAAAAATATTTCCTTTCTTCTAAGATCGTGTTATGTCAATTTTTTTTTGGCTACTCTATTGACAGTGAAATTTGTGTATAATCTGCTGATAAAAACCCTTACATCTAGTCTGCGTCGCGTTGCTGTAATTTTAAAATATTAACAACATGTATTTTTTTTTGTCAAGTATACAATTTCTTCCAATGGATGTTAAATTATGTAAATATAATTTTTAAAAATATTGTTGAGGTGAAGTTAAGAAATCTTTGATGTTCTGAAAAGAAACAAATCTACGTACATTGCTGGAAAAGAAACAAACTTATATACATTGCTGGAAAAAAAATGAACAAACAGAAAACAACAACATAAGTTAATGGAGGTCAAAGGTCACACAACACTCGCTACATGGTGTTACAAGGTTGATAAGTGAGCCAAGGAAACATGTGAATTGCATTGACAAGTGTGAGTGCTGCTGTTTTGTTGTAGGTGATAAACAAGGGGCTGCCACATCCGTTTGCACTGACGTTGTTTGAGGATGCCATCTACTGGACGGACTGGCACACCAAAAGTATCGCCACTGCCAACAAGCTGACGGGAACCGGGTTGAAGACTATCCACTCCGGCTTGCACTTCCCCATGGACATACACAGGTGAGATGCACCTGTCTCACACTCAACCATCAGCTTACACCTATTGTGTGAGGAAATTCCCGCTCAGGATAGACTCCAATATTCTAAATGCTTGTTATTTGCACAAATGCAGTTTATTGTAAAGTAACCAGAATGAAGTAAAAACTATGTACTGACGCGTGTCCGATTAGCTAAGGCTGGATCACGATCGTGTGGCTCTTGTTGCACTAAGGTCAGTTGTTCTTGCAGGGTTGGCTTACTGGCTTTTGCGGCTAGATACGGTAGTCGGGTACGTAATCTTGCGCAGAGGAACGAAGTTCTCGATGTTATGGTTAGCAAACCCCTTATATTGATCTGCCCTATCGCTAGTAGCATGACTACTTGTCATCGGTAACTGGCAGGAGGTGCTAGTGTTAGAAGACTTAATGTTGTCTTGAGGATGAGGGTTAACTGGGTACAGTTTGTTGAGTCTGGTGTATTCAGCCCGGGCGGCATTGAGGGCACTGTGCGTTGCGACACAAAATCTACTGTTCCACCGCGTGGCTGCTACACTCCAGAAGGTGGCGTTCGAGGTTCCAAGATGTTCCTCTGTTTTGTTGATTACCCCACTCACGATGCGGTGGCAAGCAGGATGTGTGCGAACAGGGGGTGAAGAGAAAGTAGTTAGATCACACACTGCAGACATAGGTCGCACTAGTGACCTGACTTAACACTGCACAATCTCGTTCTTCCTGTCGGCCTGCTGTAGGGGGAGCTAAACCACCCTGCTGCTTGGCAGTGAGGAAAGCAACTCTTTGCTCCTCCCTTCTTCTGCAGTGCCTCACCTTAAATGGCATAGAGTGGGTTTGGCTGCTGAGAACTGTGGGTCGAGCACCATGGACACGAGTATCCCTAGAATAGTGTTGCCCAGTAGTGACTGATAGCACGAGCCCGGTGCCTTAGAAGGTCCCCCACCTTAGCGGGCGAACCAGAAGCATTGAAGCCATGTGGGATACCATTGCTACTACTGGGTGTGAGTTTCCCAACCAAGGCCAGGCCGTAGCATGTAGGCAAATACCCCCGCCAGAACCCAGGTGCTCCGGTAGGGGTACAACTCAGGCATACTGTACTGTCTCTCCCTGGGTGGGAAGTGTTGCTAGTGATTGCGGATTCCAATACCTGTATACTTGGTAGGAATAGAATAGATGGCCGTCTAATATGTGTGTATCAGAACTGGAGCCGCCTGAGGGAGAGTCTCCAGCTAGATTGTAGTAACAATTTCCTGTTCTCGGTCGGCGGTACTTGGCTTGAGGTTCTCCTAGCAGTTGATTCAAAAGTAGTCTATGAATGAGACTCGTAGTTAGAAGAAACAAAGCTGTGTTTATTAATCGCTTAGTAAACACAGTGACTCGTGTTCTCCTGCCAAGCAGACGGGTGACTGGAAGTAAACCTGCGGTAGCCAGGTGTAAGTGACCTGGTCCTAGGCTAGTTGAGGAAAGTGAATTAAAACTGACGGAAATTGCTTACGACAAAACAGACTATAACTGGGGTGTCTGTAGGAGACAAAGAATAAAGCCATTGCTCTAGTAGCGTGGTAGTGTGGAATGTCTGGCTGCTACAGAAAGCTTCTGGTAGCTATTGGCGATTGGCATTACAGGAGCGTCTGGTCGCAGGTACTGCATCGCTCTAACTGTGATGTCAAGGGGGCAGCCTCTGAAAGGACTGCTCAAGATCTAACAGTAGTTGGGAGGCTCCAGCACTGGAAATAGTGGAGCAAGCTCGAAGACTGGCAGGAACAGCTGGCGAGGTCTGCAGCGCACAGACTTACATAGTCATGGTAGCGCGTGTTGCGGTGGCCGTGAGGGAGGGCGTGTGATGTCCTTCTGCTACGAGGCCGGAGTGGGGGGTGGCACTCTTTAGTCATTTCTCGGCCTTAGCGTATCTTCGGTGGAGCTTGGGCATTCCCTGAGGCGGCTGACGACTTGTGTGCTCTCAGTGCATGGGGGGGGGGGGGGGGGGTGACGTGCCGCTTGCTTGCGCTACCCCTTGTATCCACGTGTCCGGCTACCCTCCAGAAGGTGGCAGGCCATGACTTCCGTGTACAGGTTGACGCAGGGTTTGACTCTCACTTGTATGAGATGAGTCGTAATCATAATTGGTATTTGATTTAAGCGACACGCGTCAGTACAGTCAACTCTCGCTTCTAAGACTCCTGGAATAGCAACCCTCGTGAAATAAAAACACTTTTTTGGGGGAACCAAGAAATAAAGTTTACAGTAATTGGAAAGGCTTTTCCAATAATAACCGCTTCAAAATAACAACACTTTTCCCGGCTTGTACCTTACATATTTGGAACTGAAAAAATTTTTTATTATTTTCTCACGATACCTACTTCAGAGTTCTGGACATCTAACAGCACTATGCCACTATGATTCATGGGCTGTTGTCTAAGATGTGCAACAGTTGAAATGATCCTGCATGAAAGTGGGTGTGAGCTAAAGTGTTACAAGCTACGTAGTTAATGGTTTTGTGAAAGTCAGGTATCCCTAACCATGCCAGTGTACATGAGGTAGAGTGACACCCAGTTGGTAGACGTCAGAAACTAAACAGAATATATTAAGTTCTGATGCATGCCAACATGCTACGCTGTGCAATTGCTCACTGTACGGGCGACTTTGCCCTATCCAAGAGCGATTTGAGCTCAGAGGCAAGTCATAACAGTGGCAGAATAATTTAAACGTATCGAGCAAGGAGATTCTACAAGTCAGGACAGCCAAATGTGTGATCGTAATTAACACGCTTAATTACAATATGCATTGCCCGCCTGAAATCCCACATGCAAGCGCCACCCCTGCGAATAAATTAAATATTTTTGATATTCCACTTTCCTTCGCTTAGCCATGGAAGAATTTTCAAACAACTCCAGAAATGGCAGAACCCCTGTGGCCTTGTGACGTCACAACCCGCCAGCCTCAGGACAAGGTGTTCTAATTTATCGTCGCCTCCAAGCGGAGAGATGAGAAATGAGCGGCACGCCCACTACGCTGATAACCTACCCCTGTGTTGGATGCTCCACTACCCTCGCATCCCGAAGAACTGCTAATCAGAAAATTTTCAGTATAAATAGGTCCAGCAGCAAGGTCCAGCAGAGATGCCGTGCTCGCCCGCCGAAGAGGTTCATGAGCTCTCACTGGTCTGCAGAAGACTCTCTCCCCTCTCATAGTCTGCAACACGGTTCCCCCCTTAGCTTGAAACATAGCTCAGCTTCAGATGTCTGCACAAGTCTTCAGCTCGCATCCGCAGACTACCAAGACTGCAACTTTCAGCAGCTTGGACAATGCTCATCCACCACTACTCCGTCTGACCGTGAGGGCAGCATCTCTCTCCAGAGGTAATCCACGTTCTGCACCCACAACACTTTACCTCAGTCAACTTCCCTTGACTCCCGCAGTAACAGGTCGTCGCGATTCTGGAAAACCCCTGTCACGCTCTAAAAGGCGTACCATAGAACTTTTTGCATATTAGAGTAATTAGGAAATTAATATTTTCTCCAGGCTCACCATCACTTGACTTTCTCTGTACTGAGAGTTTAGTTATCATATTTTCACCTAGCTAATTTTCAATTTCTTTTTGTAATTTATTTTGCCGGGACTTTCCGCTTTTCTTCCTTTTAGCATAATAAAAATTACGTGAAACCTAACATCTCAGTTTACCGTTATTTTGCTGTAGTTCTTCTGTCACTTTTAATTACTTTGTTCTATGGTAATTTTTTGCAGTCCTCAGTAAGATCAGTAAATTAAATTCCACTGGAGTTTAGCTGTGCGGCACACCAAACTCAACAGGAGACGTGAGCTTGAATAAAGTATTAGTCTGAAAATGACACGCCAAAGCTCCTGGGTTTCCGGTGTTCCCACTGTTACCTCCTGTGAAGTCCCAATACCGAACTGCTGTTTACATGTCAGGGCCTTAAGTGTGCCTGCAGAAGCCATGCCCCAGGACTGCATGTACGCAGAACAGATCACGGGACAAGCCAAATGCACAATAAGAAAGGTGGTTTACAATGCCGAGAGCGTCCTGCATTAGAAAGAGCACTTAATTCATACACCACAAATACACTGCCCACTACAGTAGAACCACAGTCTACACAAACTACTTCACCTCCACGACCAGATTCGCCCATACTTCCGCCCACACAGGTACCATGGTTCAATCACCTGTTAGGAGCATACTGGCCAGAATATGACCCCAAGGGAGATCAGCAATGTCAGGATAGGTCGACATCCCCAGTAACTAGTGTGACCCTCACTCAGATCAAACCCCGTTCATTCAAGTATTGTAAGGTTGGCTTCTGGTTAGGTCATTCGAGTCCGGCACCCGCAGGACGTGGCTCTTCCCAATCTCTGTACTACTAAATTAGCCCCTGGAAAGATTGTATTGGTTCAACTCCCGCCACACATAGCCCCTAAACCTCACGTTGTGGCATCACCCACAGACTACATCCTCACACGATGTCTGACCAGGCCCAGCTTCGCTAGCCAGGTCATCCACATCCACCCTCACAACCATTTAATTAGTGCTCACCGCATTCATCCCGGGACAACTGGTGTCCTGAATTTTGACAACCGTAGTAGTGAGGTGGATAGAACTCCTTGGGCGGGAAACTATCTCGTTCCACCTCACTCTGGGGTTTGACTCACCTCTTCTCTGACGTGTCAGAGAACGTGGTCAGTGCCCTAACCTCTATCCCTTTAATCCGAAGAGGAAGCGCGCGCGTATTTGCTCTGTTAAGGTCTCTCTCTCTGTGAACACTGCAGTCGAGGAGGTATTCCACTTGCATATTAATAAATCATGCCAGTTTTTATGTTTAATATTTTTTCTAATTAAAATTTAATATTAACTTTGACCCACGCCCCTCTTGACTTTCTGTGGGAAAGAGGTTACTATGCTGACCACCCTCTCGTGTTTGTAAGAAGAGAGGAGAGTCAAACCCCAGAGTGATGTGCAGGGAGATTGTTTTCCGTCCAGAGAGTTTGATCATTCTCACAACTAGGACTGCCAACAGGCGAGATGTCAGCTGACCCTGGGTGTATGGCTTACAAAAGAATAAAATGAGATTCAAGCAAGGTTGATGATGGCGATGGGTGATCTGGCCAGCGATATAGAAGCTATGCGCAGAAGACTTGTTGGGCGGTGTGCAGGATGTAGTTGGCATGGGAGGGGTTCGCATGAGGTTTGAGAACGACCTTAGGCAGGAGTCAAACCCGGATAAGTTTTCCCGAAGCCAACTTTATTAAGTAGGAGTTTGATAAAGCCTTCTCTGGGACTACCTGGGGAGCAGTTACACTTGCTACCAGTGGGGGAGTCTCTGATTGATTAGTATGTGGTGGTTCCGATTCGCTTTCTGGCCAACAAGTACCTAACAGATAGGGTTTCTTTTGTGGGTGGTAAGATAGGCAAATAATTCAGGGGTAAGTCCTCTGGTTCCGTAGGGGGAGGTTCTACCTTACTCAGGGCCTTATGCGGCTATTAATGCCACCCTGTTTGCTGTGCATGAGTAAAGCTGTCTGCCTTTCCGCTGACGAACAGTCCTGGGGGTGTGACTTTGGCAGTTGCGGCCCAAGGCCCTGTCATACAGAAGTGCGGTCCAGTATTGGACTACGTTGAGGGTAAACGAGGGAACACCAGAAACCCAGAAGCAGTGGTATGTCCTTGCGAACTCAAATCATTTGCAAGCTCCATCACCTGTGGAGTTCGGTGCGCCTCAAGGTTATTCCATAATGGGTTGTTTAATTGCACAGGTTTCTTAAATTACCACAGTTAATGTCTCTGTGAACAAGAGTCTAATACTAAAACTACAGTAGACGAACAAATTCAATTTTCTTGTAATATTTATTATGCTAAAGGAAAGGGTTGGAAAGTCCTGGCTGACATATACACAATTGAACTAGCTAACATATTTATAAAATATATTTACGCACTGGAAAGAGGCGAAAGTGAGCCTGGTAAATTAATTTACAAAATTTAAATGCCAAAACACTAATTTACTAAATTTACGCAATATCCCAGGGGGCGTTAGTATCGTGACGACCTGCTACCGCGGGAGGCAAGGGAAGTTGACTGGGGTAAAGTGTTAGTGGGTACAGGGCTTCGGATTACCTCTGGAGAGAGAAAGCTGCCCTTGCAGTCAGTTGGTGTGGACGAGCCTTCTCAAGCTGCTGGGCTGGAGCGTGTGCTGCCTTCTCAAGCTGCTGGTCTGGAGCGGGTGCTGCCTTCTCAAGCTGCTGGTCTGGAGCGGGTGCTGCCTTCTCAAGCTGCTGGGCTGGAGCGGGTGCTGCCTTCTCAAGCTGCTGGGCTGGAGCGGGTGCTGCCTTCTCAAGCTGCTGGGCTGGAGCATGTGCTGCCTTCTCAAGCTGCTGGGCTGGAGCAGGTGCTACCTTCTCAAGCTGCTGGGCAAGAGTTGAAGCTGCTCTCAGGCTGTTGAGAGGAGAGGGGTCTTCTTGCAGACCAGGGAGTGCTCACTGACCTATGCGGCCGGTGAGCCCGGCGTCTCTGTTGGAACGTGGTTCTGGACTTCCATATATACGGAAAAATCCCTTGATCAGCGATCTTCCAGGGGTGCGAGGTAGAGTAGCCTTCCAACGCAGGGGTAGGTTTATCAGGGTAGTGGCAGTGCCGCTCATTTCTTATTTCCCCGCTTGGAGGTGACAACAAATTAAAACATCTCTTTCTGAGGCTGGCGGGGTATGATGTCACAAGGTCGCAGGGGTGCTGCCATCTCGTGGGTTTGCTGGAACTTCTTCTGCAGCTAATCTGTAGTGTAGTGGTTGGTCAAAAATATTTAATTTAATTGTGGAGGTGGCGCTTGCATGTGGGATTTTGAGCGGGCCATACATTTAATAATTAAGTGCGTCAATTGCGTTTACATATGCGGCTGTCCAACGCATGGAGTCTCCTTGCTCGATACGTGAAATTACTTTGCCACTGTTACTGACTTGCCCCGAGCTGTGGTTGCTCGTAGATGGGGTGAAGTCGCCTGTAGAGCGCGTATCTATGCTATGCAGCATGTTGGCATGCGTCAACTTGTAAAATTTACATTTTATTTTTAAAAAATAATAATGGATAAATAAAAAAAATTTTCTTAATTTCTTTACGTGGCAGTTTTTTCTGACAAAGTAGAATGGATATTTTTTGTTTGGAACAGCAGTTATGTATCTTTAAAAGTTATGCACTGAGAAAGAATTTATTTAGCATTGATAACCCTCCCCCTTCTTCATTCATTTTTAAACTTTGAGGCTGAAAAACTTAGTAGCATTAGTACTTTGTAACAAGTATTTAGTTTAGATATGGAGCAGGTGTCGGTTGGAAATGTGTGCAAGAGAGGTACGTTATTGTGGCAGCTACCACCCGCAGAGACAGCCGACGTTCCAGAACCACTGCGGGGTGAACAAGGGCGGCTGCTCCCACATGTGTCTGCCACGCCGGACTGGCTACCAGTGTGTCTGCCCCATGGGCCTCAAGCTACATAGCAACAGGTGACACTCATTGCTACTTACTCTCCTCTCTCCTTCTCCTGTCCCTTCAATATCCTTCACTGAGCTACCTCTGTGAACGAGGCTGCTACAGCGGTACCTTCCAACCACCAAGATGTCCGCAGTTCCTCTCTCTCTGAGTAAATCACTGATGTCAGGCCTATTTCAGGTATAGTTATATGTTATTTTAGCTATTCAGAGCCATGGTACTAAAGGCTGTTCACGATAAAGTGAGCACTTTAGAAATCAACTTTAGAAAAATGTCACTGCCCCTACCTGCATATATTTTAATAGGCGCCCTGAGTATCTGCGCCCAGTAAAGTTGGTAATGATGGATGGGATGTAGTTGCATATTTTAACGCCCAATAAAAAGTGCTAGGCAACCATTTCTGATAACGTAAATTTTTTATTTCACTTTTTTTTTTTTTTTTTTTTTTTTTTTTATGCCTCAAAGTGTAAAATGAGTAAATTTGTTAAATATTTACTTTCTTAATAATTTCACAGTTTCACTTGACCAATGCATGAATAAAGTGATGAGACCCATGATAATGTTAGTCTTACATAAGATAGAAGAATACACAATGTGCATACAAGTAGAACTTAAGCAGGACTTTCAAAAGTGCTTATGTTACCGTGAATAGTCTATACCTATTGTTCATGTAACACACAGGATGGTTATTTTTGGCTTGTACAGTACTCTACATTGTAAGACTGAATGCCAAACGCTCTTCCTTGTGAGTGAATGACAGATGAGGACAGTTGACTTTAACCTGGAATAACAATATCAGAATTCTTTACTTGTGACTTGCAGTGCATGAGCTCAGTAAAACTGCATGCACATCACTTTTGCCAACTGCAGCACATGGCTGAGAGACATGGCCGCACTTCCCAGCCCCAGGGGAAGATGACTCTGTGCACATCCTAGCATGGAGGTGTTGTTATTTTAATAACTTCTACTTAAAATAAATACACTATATATTCATATGTCTTGCTACTTTTATTCCAGCATTTCTCTACATGTTTTTCTACATTTTACTAACACAATACACCACTCCCATGATCCTTCTTTTCACACACATCTACCAACCTTACAAAAATAACATGAACAAAATTGCTGCCATCAATACCAACTTTACACAGTTACAACACTTCCCCTTGGCAGTAGTTTTGTTAAAAACCAACAGTAGATAGCACATACTGTTTCAGTACAAACAAACAAACAAATTTTTACAATCTGGTCAGCTCTAGGGTTGTTACAAATTTTGCTGTCTTTATACCACCTAGTGGTTTGGTAAACAAATCAGTTACATTATCGTTTGTAGGTACATATGTAAATTATTCCTCTTCACTGACAACCTGGTTCAGAAAACATAATTTAATAGGCATATGCTTTGACCTTTAAGAATCTGGTTCATTTTCAACCAAACACATTGAGCCTAAATTGTCACATTTAATCACAAATGGTTTGGGGATGATGTGTTCCTGCCCAAGTTCTCTCAACGTCATAATGGGCCAAAGTGCCTCTCTAGCCGCTTCACACATGGATATGTATTCAGCTTCTGTGGTGGACAGAGCAACAGTGGTATGTTTTTTGGTTCGCCATATGATAGAGGCACCTGCCATTATGAATACATGACCACTTATTGACTTTCTGTCTTCTCTATCGTTTCCCCAGTCTGCATCACAATAGGCATGGAAATCCAGGGAATCCTTTCGATACTGTACCTAACTTAAATTCACTGGTAGGCGACACAACCAACTTGATAACGGGGCGCTTCACTGTTCAATGTTGCTGCTTAATGTTGGCCACCCTGCAAACTCTATCCTTTCCAGCATGTAGAACTGCAACACGTCCAAGCTGCCACTGCAGAGGTGGCAAGTGGTCTTCCTTGACAAGGACAAGGTCGCCAATCTGCACCTCACCTTCACTCTTGGTCCACTCTCCATGTGGTTGTAGTGTGTCCAGGTACTCCTTGTACCATCTCTGCAAGAAGTGATGAGTGACATACTGTACCAGCTGCCACCGGTCCAATCTGTTTGACTGGATCTCTGTAAGGTCTGGAACTGGAGGTGCTGTCAGGCTGGTACCCACAAGGAAGTGTGCTGGTGTCAGGGCCTCTAAGTCATCTGGATCTGACGAAATGGCACACAGTGGACGTGAGTTAAAGACAGCTTCAATCTGGGCAAAGAGAGTAGAAGAACCTGCGGGCCTAAAACTCTTTTCAGATGGTACTTTGCAGATTTAATACCTGCAAGGGTATCCGCAACACAATGCAAGTCGGCACTCTTACTTCAGAATTTCTATAGATCATTGAAATAACGGCGTGCGCCTGTAAAGTTTGTTCTGCAGTCTGAAAATACATTTTTACACAGCCCTCGCCTAGCAGTAAATCTGAATAATGCATCAAGAAAGGCTGTGGTGCTCTAAGAAAAAACAACTTCTAAATGTACTGCATTTGTCACTAAGCAAACAAATAGGCACAAATAAGCCTTTGTCACATGACTGTTCTGAACACTCCTCCAGCACATCTCGAGGTGGAATTTCATCCCATGACACACCCAACAACCAGAGTATTTGGAGGCAAATCTTAGCTTGAATTACAACTGGAGTAAGCCACCCTAATGGGTCATACAACCTAGCAATGTCTGAAAGAATAGCTCATTTGGTGACTCTTGTGCTGGCTGATTGAATATTATATGAAAACACATCCAACCTTGAGTCCCACTGGAGACCCAAGTACCTTGATCACTTCACTATTTTCTTGAAAGCTAGGTGGACTCTTGGTGATTCTGTGGCACTGCATCTAAGATGGCTTGGCTATTACTGGACCTTTTTCTTAATTCAAAATCCTCTCGCTTTAGGAGATTTATCAGTTCTTGCTGCAACTTGAGGGCTTCTGCAACTGATACTGCACCTGTCACGTCATTGTCAACAAATATGTCTTCCATCCCAACCTTAGCCGCTGTAGGATACATGCCACCTTGAACTGCGAGCTGTTGCAAGGCTCCTGTAGCCATGAAACTAGCTGCTGACACACCTTAAGTGGCATTGTACTGGAACTGAGGAACATACAAAACATTCCACAAGCTTAATTTCCATCCTCTGCATCCCTCAGTCGTTGTGATTTCAACATTCCCATACACTTTTATGTTTGCAAAGCTCTTGCCCATTGATACCTTCCCCTCACGTGTTTCGAATGTCTTGAACATATCACGTCTGTAGCACATGCGGTCGCTGGCAGCCGAATCCATTGTCCATTCATCCATCTGTCTTACTGGAGATAGAAGTCCACTTGCCGTTACACATGTTCCATATTTCTCATTTTCACCCTTTCCTGATACAAATCTTGTCGACGATGTTTGTCTGTCTTGGTCTGAAACTTGAAAGGTACACTCATTTGCCCTGTGGCCAATGCTTCCACAATGAAAACATTTAAATTTTGAACAGTTTCTTGCAATATGACCCCATTCGTTACATGTAAAACACCTCCGATTATCTTCCACTCACTTATTTACTTGTTCACTTTGCTCAAATTTTACAGAATTATTCTGCCAGCCATTACTTTAATTTTCTCGACCTCTTCCACCATAGCCCTTTGCACCCAACTGTCTTTTTGTTATGAATGCCCCGGAACTGTCACTTTCTTTGTCAACTTCTTCTCTTAGCAGCAGCGACTTAACCTTCTCGGTAGTTAAATTTGGTACTCGGGCAATGAAGTTAACCAATAGTCCATATTTGTCCTTTGGCAGTCTGATAAGGATTTGCCCTGCTAACTGAGCATCATTAACCTTGACATCAGCTAACAGCCAGTGGCGCTAGAGCCCATGACGGCGCTCACATGTCATGTGTTCCGCACGTGGACAAAGAGGCCGATAATTTGAACTTTCCTATAAATGTTCATTTCATGGTAAAATGTGTTATATTGTCTTTACAGTGTTTAATATGTCTTAAAAGGTTTTAAAGTGCTCCTACTAGTTTTAATTGTTTGGTTATGAATATTCAAAGTGCCTGCGGTGCCGAGATTAAGAACACTTAAAATTATGGCATGAACGCCATCACAAAGAGACATTAAAATAATATTGAATTTCGTAACAAAATTATAGAAATGTAAAACAATATTTAATTTAATTTGTGCCATTTTGTTTTCAATATAAAATATTTCACTCAGCGTGCATAGCACTTCTGCTTATGTGAACCCCGTAGGCGACCATGGTAGGTCCATGCGATGCTTCTATCAGGACAGTCTGTCGAGGAGAGGTGGAGAGGTAAGACACTGTCATGTACGCACTGCAACTTTTGTTCACTGATTTAGGTTTCCATAGTCAATGTAGTTTACTGGTTAATCTTTGCTTGCGTACGTTTTTGCCAGACATTTTCCCCTGCATTATGCTTCCGCTTTACTAATTCTTACGCCCTTGTGGCATTTTCAACTTAATCGAGGAGAAGGAGTAGAAAGATGTCGGAGATGTCACGCGACCCGCGCATTTGAATCAGGCACCATCTGCCTATGTTTATGGCATTTAAGTGCACCTTCTGCATAATTGCTACACGCAATTTTAAAAGCTTTATTTTTATGTAAGTATTTGAGGGTAATTTTCATGTTTGAATATTATATGGCAACATCACGTATAACCACGTGGCCGACCGAAGCCAAGTCGTTGTATATGCCATTGTTGTGTTTTAAGAGCTTATTTGTATAACGTTATCTGTGCAATAATTTATTTCAGGGTTCTATGTATTTTTCATTCTGGGTTCAATATATTTTTCACCTAAATTAATGATTTTGTACTTGACCACGTGGTCACAGTAATGTTTGATTTCACCACCATCAGGCATGTTACAAGCCTGTAACGACGCTAATCGTTAAGAGAACCACTTGCTCAACACGAATAATATTTTATCTGAATTTAGATTGCCGTTTCCACTCAGAAATATTGCAATTTCACCTGCTCCACATGGTCCGCTATGAACTTTATCCAGCGGCATCCGTGCCACCTAAGCTTATTTTCACACGTGTGTGTTAATTATGAATATTCATCTTGTGTCCCATCTTATTTCATGTATAATTCAAGGGTCTATGTAATTGTGTAATTAGTGTATGGTGCAATTACTCCCATCCTAGCCAGCTCTGTGTATAGGCCGTCACCACATTACCCACGTGCTGGAGGGCGAGTCCCGACGAGTTTGTGTTAGTGATACCGAGTAATCACATGTTAATATGTATTAAGGGTTTTCATTTGTAATTCACAGTCTCCTGTCTTCAGGGAAAAATTGTCAGTCCACCCTAGCAGCTGTCAGCCCTCTTCCCTTGTGAAGGCTGTGCTTTCACGCACCTCGTTGATATCATCCATTTAGGCGTGCGCTAGATTAATTACGGGCTTGGGAGCACCCAAGCGGAATTGGCTAGTCATGACCGAGATAATCATTTCATTGGCACGTTGATGTATATAAATACTATCAATAAAAACAAGTCTACTGTGAACTCAATTTTTTATTCAGTAGTGACAGTGTCCTAGCCACATGTATTTTATAAAGTGATTGCCTACGTATTTGTAAGTATGCACGGGTGAGACGGACACACAGAACCCATAACATCCCTAAGAACCCTCAGTCTCAATAGTGCGGTGATTGGGAAGCACCGCTGGCGCCCATATTACCAGTAAGTATTTGTGTCATCATTTGTCTCGTGTCTCACCCGATTGCGTCAAACTCTAAACCAATACCTCCATTTTGCACCTTTCTATTCCAGGATTTGATTTGCGTCATATAGTCGTCCATACTCACTTTGTCGGATTTCTCGATATTCACCATCTCTCATAGCATTTCCAAGCACTGAGGGAGAGTACATGAAGAGTGAATGCGTGCTAGTTTCTCCCATGCTTTTTTGGCCCTCTGTATTTCTCCGATGTCTTCTACATAAGAATTGCGTACACTTCTTAGCGGAAATGCTATTGCCTTCCTATTCAGTCTAGTTTGCGTCTCATTTAGTTCTGCACTGTCACAAAACCCCGGGTCTACGGCATTACAACAGTTTATTTCTATTAACTCTGCTTGTGCTCTTCTGGACCATACGTAATAATTATCTTTCGTTAGTTTTGGTATACCATCTCTTGTTTTGTCAGCCATCTTTCTTTGTTCCACTTTTTCACTGCAGGCTACTTCTCATATTTTCTTCAGCGGCGCTTTGCAATAAGCCCTTGGCCCATAACCTGTTGTTATTTTAATAACTTCTACTTAAAATAAATACACTGTCACTTTCTTTGTCTTGCTACTTTTTATTCCAGCATTTCTCTGCATGTTTTTCTACATTTTACTAACACAATACACCACTCCCATGATCCTTCTTTTCACACGCATCTACCAATCTTACAAAAATAACATGAACAAAATTGCTGCCATCAATACCAACTTTTCACAGTTAAGACTGGAAGTGGATGAAGCCACCTGCGCTCCCTTCTACGCCACAACTTGGTAAAGTGTGCCAGTGAGAAAGTATAAATTTATAGTTTTTCCGTTTATTCTTATATTGCAGTGCATCCTTCAGTGCAACACTGTTTTTGTTTGTTCTATGCTGAAAATGTTTTTTGTATTGAAACCATGAAGTAACATTCGGGTATATTTTGTCTTTTATCTTTTTCCAGTATAACATGGTTAACATTTTTTCTTTTTGATTATAATTAAAAGCAGAATAATAGAGAACTGGTTTTATTAATAGCACACTGTTCACAAAGGTTACTTACTTTGTACATTTCTGGGAGCAGCTGACTTTATAATCTTCAGTATCTCTGACACTGAGCCAATGAGGGACCCCTGATAGACAGGGCTGCTAATTACCAAGCTTGTAGCATGCAAGAACCCTTCTATCTAAGTATGCACAGCTTATTCTGAAGCAATTAAAGTTTGACACTTTATATAAAATCTACTAAGGCACATGGCAGGAATTAAAATCATTAATTTGTGTCCGAGCTGCACAGTTACTTAAAAATCTGTCTGTATTGAGTAGTAAGTACTGCAATGCATTTTAAACCACACTGTTCAACAGTTGCCAGTCACTTTGGACAGTAACATCAGGTGAAGATGATAAGTACTATCATGAATACAAATGTTGGGAAACATGCCTGTGTTACATCAAGGGCTGCACCATTGTCATATTAAACGATGGTTACGAACTGGCTTATTGGAAACTGTCGAAGTAGGTAGGAAGGCTGGGCTTAATGTCTTGTCCACAGAGAGGTCACTAGAGGTGCAGTAAGTTGTTGATAGAAGCAGGAACATGGTCTGTAGTGAGGATTCATCCCAGCCAGCATTCA
Organism: Dryococelus australis; assembly: GCA_029891345.1. Taxonomy (NCBI): domain Eukaryota; kingdom Metazoa; phylum Arthropoda; class Insecta; order Phasmatodea; family Phasmatidae; genus Dryococelus; species Dryococelus australis. Next base: position 2,809,825 of record CM057003.1, on the reverse strand, counting down.
CCTGGAGTGACATCGGGAAACTGCGCTGTCTAAGTATCATACACCAGAGATGTTGTCCATAAGCGTAATGGGAAAGGCTCTTGTAGAGAGTTGGGATTTTCTGTAATAGGCTAGGCTTTTAGACAACCTGTTTGTGAAGTTTTTATAATTTTTTTTAATTATAGCTAATGTGAAGTACAGTATATCAATTGTCCACAGCCTTAATATTTAATGTTAAACTTAAGAACTAATGAAGTAGAAAAATACATGTTCTTGTAAGTAAGTAAAATGCTTTAAGCCTTCTGTCATTGATAAAAATTGTGATGTGTAAATCTATATTTTACTAAAGTTTTTCTTTAATATTTGTATTACCTATTTACGTATGTGGAATTTTTATGATTGGTATGAAAATTTTGCATTTTGAATATGGAAATTTTAACAAGCTGGTTGGCTCTCTTGGTCTGGCGGTCCATGGTGACTATGACTGTAAAAGCACAGGTCTTGACATTTACCTATATACTAACATTTTCGAATTGTCACTCATATAAACTAATTTAGTTCATGAAGTAGCCGTATAGTACTGTACCAAAGTAAAGTGGTTTCATGTAATTTGTAAAGGGATAATACCATAGATGTATCAAGTAATAACTTCTCACCTCCATGGATAATACCATGGTAATATGGCTAATACGTACATTCCTGGCATCCTCTAATCTAGGCCTACCTGATAACATTTACATCCATTCTGTTGTCAAAAATATATCCTTACTGCTTTTCTTAAGCTTGTGAAATTGCAATAATTTCTAGTATCAACCACAAACAGGAACATATTCTCAAGTAATTGACACGGATATTTTACACATAAATACTGTTATTACTACTGCACTTGGCTTGTAAAACTAGCACTATTTTTAATAACAGCACTCTGCAGCTATTTCATAAACTAAAGCAGTCAATAATTGTGGCAACTTTTTACATCAGTGTCAAGACTTGTGTTAAGATTGTAACAAGAACACACATCAGAGAGAGTGAACATGTGTTGGAGGGAGTGTCTCATCATGTGCGACAGGAAGCAATGTGACTCAACGCCAGAGAAGCTGCTGCTATTTGCACGCAAGAAGGACCTGAGGATCCGGCAGCTGGACAAGGGCCCCAATAGCGATGCAGATATGGTCGTGCCGGTGGATGGCATCAAGTCAGCCGTCGCGCTTGCCTGGGACAGCAACACAGACTCCATCTTCTGGACGGACGTTGAGGCTAACACCATCACACGTGCCTTTCTCAACGGCACCAACAAGAAAGTTATCATCAGCTCGAACCTAGGTGAGCCTCTGTTGCATCAGATCATATGTTTCAAACCTCTTCTTTAATGCTATCTGGTTCTTTGATGCTGGCTAGAAATATCTGCACCATGGCAGTTGCTTGCCTACTCCTACCAGTCAGGGAGGATTATACAAGTACAGTTTTGACCATTCTTTTATAAAATACCCACAATTCATGGCACAGGTAGTAAAAGATTCAAAAGTAAATTACTCTATTTGCGTGCTATGCAGGTACAACGAGGAGGGAAAGAGACCGTACACTGAATTACACTCTCCATCCACATTCACAGAGTACAATTTCAACTATGCCATTAAAAGTTTTTACAATGAATGATTTTTTTTTTATACTGTTATGGTCAGAACAGAAATATTGGGGATAATTAAATGATTAAAAGATTATTAGTCCTTTAAAATCAATTTTTTTACTCACAGCTACAATCAAAAATCTCACTAGAATAACCAAGTAGACCTAACAACAGATGCTGATTTCCCTATTGAGTGCCAAAACCAAGAAGGATGTCAGTGTTGCTGGCATCTAGATCAACTAAAAATGTTACACACCAATATTCATGCTTGCAAGCTGCCGTCGCCATTGTTGTCTTCAATCAATTATCACCCATTATCATTCATCATCATCAAGCCTAGCTGTTTTCAGCATGTGGCCAAATCAGCTTGGTAAAATGCTTCCATCTTCCTCTCTCTCCACCTATTCTCACTCTCTCAGCCACTTGCTCATCGTATTCTCTTCTCGATCTTCCTTACTGCCTTTTTATATTGTACTTCAGTCCCAACGTCCTCCGTAGATGTAGCACATATTGGCAAGTAATATCAACAATAATAATCTATTATTGATTTCTAAGACTTTCAGGACAGAACTATACAGTCAAATTATCTTCTTACATACACCATGACTCAATACATACATAATATATGCTTAGTTTTCTTGTGGTACCATTTAATACAGTCTGTTTACAGCATCATCACACTTTTTGAATCAAGTCTTTAAAAAAAATTACCCAATGTATGACATGTTTGTATGTCATGTTGGTATCATAAGTGTTAACGTAAAAGTACAGTAGAACCCTGCAGTTGACAACCCTCACCTCATGGTGTCCACGAACAGGGTTGTGAGTGAGGGATGGTGTTAATAGGGGTTTGGAAAATTTGACAGATTTTGACCCACCCTACTTCTGTATATCAATCTATTTTTAGATATCCACTGCTTGAAGTGGTGTTAAACACGTGTAGTGATTTATTTTTTAATGGATTTTCCCTCAAATTTTCATATTCTATATATATTTTTTACAGTTCCTTAAAAATGGGTCTTTAAAGAGAGATGGTCTTAATAAAAGGGGTTGCTTGAGAAAGGTTCTACTGTATCATATTTTTTGTTAAATTGAACTTTTACTTATATATTATATATAGATTATATGTCATTCATAATTAATATGAATAAAAACAGAGATAAAATAAGTGTGTTTTTAATACCTAAGAAATAATTATCATGCAAATTATTATTAATCTAAGTGTGCACAAATACAGAGCATTGTCCTTTTGCTTGCATGAGGCAGAGAAGTAGTCTGAATGTTGGACTGCATCAAAGCTTCAGAACAATTGGAAGCAAGCAAGAATGAACTACACCCTTCATACATTATCTGTATATTATTCCCCTTTTAATATTCTCCTGAGTTTTACAAAACAACAGAGTTACTTTGACAGTGTAACACAGGTTTGACAAGGTGCTCACTGAAGGTAAAATATTGAGATTACATTGTGTGCACTTGCTCTGTGCCCCAGAGTCTCCGGCGGGGCTGGCAGTGGACTGGGTGACGTCGAAGCTGTACTGGACAGATGCGGGCACTAACCGCATAGAGGTGTCCAAACTGGACGGCAGCATGAGGGCGCTGCTGGTGTGGGACGGACTCGACAAGCCACGTGACATTGCCGTTGACCCCATAGGTACGTTTGCACACTCACTATTACCAACATCTTGTCTTCAAGATCTTTCCGGGTTCTCATTGCTGAAGTGACTAGATGGTGTAAGAGAATTCCCTAACCCTAACTCTATATTATGCTCTTCACTGTTACTCCTGAGCCAGTTGGCTGCTGCTAGTCAGTTTAATATCAGAACTCTATAGGATAGGGAGGCCTACAGGGGGTTGGTAGCTACAGCCAGATGGCTGTTCAATAAGTAAAGTAGATTCTACTAAACACATTTATTACATTAATCTCTCTTCTCGTATTGTACATTACTTTAGATACAAATACATGCCGCCGTTGGGTGAGACATGAGACGAACGATGACACAAATTACTTACTGGTAATATGGGCACCAGCGGTGCTTCCCAATCACCGCACTATTGAGACTCAGGGTTCTCAGGGATGCTGTGTGTCCTGTGTGTCCGTCTCACTCATGCGTACTTACTATACACTTTGTGATACTAAACTTTTACTAAACATTTAACATTTGAAAAACACATGTGGCTAGGACACTGTCACTGCAAATAAAAGAGTGGAACACTGTTTTTATTGCTTTTATTGATACTGTTCATACAAACAACGTGCCAAGCAATTTAATTATGAAACTCAGTCGTGTCTAGCTAACTCTGTTTGGGTGCTCCCCAGCCTGCAATTACTCTAGCACACCCTTATATGAATGACTTCACTGTGGTGCTTGAAAACAAAATCTTTACAAGGGAAGGGAGTCGACAGCCGCTAGGGTGGACTGACGATTTTTCCCTCAAGAGAGGACATGGAGAATTACAAGAGGAATCAACAGATGATACATAAACACGTGTGATTATTTGGCATCACTAGCGCAGACTCGTCGGGGCTCGCCCTCCAGCACGTGGTTAGTGTGGTGACGGCCTATACACATAGCCGGCTAGGACAGAATGTGTGATGTGGCCGTAAAATGATCAAACATGAAAAATACCTTTAAATACATACATGAAATTAAAGCCTTTAAAATTGGAAAATTGGACGCAACAATAATACAGAAATTACCATGGAAAGTCTTTAGCAGTAGCAGATGGCGCCTGATTCAAGTTTCGTGGGTCACGTGACCTCTCCAACATCTTTCTCCTCCTTCTCCTCGATTAAGTTTTGAAAAAGCCGCAAGGGCACAAATTATTATTTAAGCGGAAGTATAATGCTGGGGAATTTCTGGCAAAAACGTACGCAAAGCAAAGGTTAACCGGTATACTAAAAGCTATGAAAATCTACATCAGTGCTCAAAAGGTATAGTGCATACATGACAGTGTCTTACCTCACCAGCTCTCCTCGACAGACTGTCCAGAGACAAGCGTTGCACGGACCTACCATGGCCGCCTACGGGGTTCACATAAGCGGAAGTGCTATGCATGCCGAGTAAAATATTTTATTATTGAAAAATTAAAGGCACTTCAGAAATTAAAATATGAATTGACATTATACATATTAATTTGTAATTTCTCATCTTCTTTGAATGTCTTTTGTTATGGCCTTCTGACCAGAGTAGAACTGTTCTTAATCTCCGCGCAGCACGTGGTTTGAATGTAAAACCAAACATTAGAGGAAAGTTCAAGCTGGAGCCTCCTTGAGCACATGCATGTAAATGTGTCATGTGGATGGTGGGCATCGTCATAGGCTTTAGCGCCACTGGTGTCATGTATAGCAAGATACAACTACTTTACTTTACTTTTTCGTCGACAATTACAAGAATGCAACATGCAGTTAGTCTCTAACCTTGCCAAGGTATTAGTTAAGTATTTTACTTATGGGGCCTCGAGGACTGGGATGACACCCTACTGTCTAGCCGGAAGAATTATGCTTACCAAATATCTGAAGAAGGGTAGATTGCAGTTCTACCTGGAGCTCCTCCATACCCTGGTCTCTCATTGCCTTTATCTTCGTGTCACTCTGACACTATACGACATCGCTGTTCAAACTCTCTGACGTGTTGGGGGGGGGGGGGGGGGTATTCACAATCTGACCCTTTATAGCCTGCGGTAGTGGGTCATAGGGAATTTGTTAGCCAAACAGGGGGCTCTCAAGAAATCCATAGTCTGTTCAACCTTAATTCGTTGTTTGCGGCCCCCTAGAGCCCGCCGCACTACCCTCCAGGTCGAAGTAGCAGTCCGTCCCGGTTACTGTATGGTATAAGGTCTGTAGTAATTATTCTGATAGGGCTGGGTTGCAGTGGTGGGGTCGAGGAGCTCAGGCACAAATCATCATGTAGGCAATTGGTGGCATACGCGAATATACATAAGGACAGTGTCTGTGGTGGAATACCTGAGTTGAGGCACCCTTTCACATATAGTAAGAACTGGCTGGTAGTTATTTAAAAATGGCAAGTTAGGAAATGTATTATCTTTACATTGAACGAAAAATTGAATTTTGACGAATGCCCAATTAGAATGACGTGGTACATTGATTGAGGATTTTGTCTGCTAGACCAAAAGTGGGGTAGTTTGGTTTAGATAGTCAGCGTGAGGTGAGGAGGGTTGGTTAGCACTTACTTATGCCAGCTTCTTGGGCATTGTGGTCGGGGTAGGTTTCACCTAGACGCAGCAAATGCTGTCTACACCGGATCGGAGATTCCACAGGTGTGCTTCATTGATAACCAGAAGTTGAGGTTGTCCCAGCCGAGTCGCACTTTGGTAACGGTCAGAAACCCTTTTACCACAGGATGACACGTAGTATGTATATGGATACAAGGTGGGAAGTCAATTACCAGAACTGGAGTAGGCGTGACTTACTGACGCCTAAGTTTGGCGGCACGGTTCAGTTTCAGCTGCCTCTCCTGCATAGGACGTGGTAGTGCGATCCATGGCTTGAGAGCAGAGTGAGCCAGATACTGTTCCCTGAGTTTTCTACCACTCTTCTCATAAGGCACAGGGTAATCAGTTCGACAGCCTACGTAATGCACTTAGACAGAAAGGTTGACAGTGTAACCCAATAGTGACTTGCCGGCACGAGCTCGATAAGAGTCCCCACTGATCCTCCACAGTATGCGGGCTGATCAGGGACATGGAGCCGTGGGGACTGCCAAGTCTCTACTGGTTGTGCATTCGCACTAGGTTGAACGGCAAAACTTCAGGTTACGGGGTCACCGCACACTGACTTAGTGTGAATGGTGAGAAATAACCTAGTCTGTTGCCACTCCGGATGCGAAGGTGTTTCTAGTGTCGCTGTTTCTCCCCCACAAGCAATGACTTAGTGCTCATGTGCGATCTGGAAGAAACAGGTAGCAATCTAATATGTATGTCTTCTGACGTGCCGACACCTGAAAGGGTTCCACAGTCAGGCTAACTCAGTTTAAACAAATCTCTCTGTTCCTGTAGTCAGTGCATGATGTATTCTATCTCCAACCGTTAATTCAAACAAATACCCTGGAAATGAAAAACAGAAAGGTAGAGAACTATGAATGTTTATTGAATATTAAATAAACACGTGACGTGTGTCCGGTTAGCTAAGGATGGATCACGGTCGTGTGGCTTTTGTTGCACTTAGGCTGGTTGTGCTTTCAGGGTTTAATTACTGACGTCTTTATGACGAGTGGTGGTTGGCTACCGACGGTGGATGGTGGTGTAGTCTTGTTCTAGTCATCTGAGCAAAGCAGCACAATCTCGTTAGGCTCGTCTGCTACCTGTAAGGGGAACTGAACCAGCCGGCTGCTTGGCAGCAAGGCACGCAACTCCTTGCTCCTCCCTCCTTGCACCATGTCTCACCTTAAATGGCATAGAGCAGGTTAGCTGCTGAGAACTATGAATCAAGCACTACGGACATGAGTAGCCCTAGAATAGTGTTGCCCAGTAGTGGTTTGGTAGCACGAGCCCGGTGCTTCAGATGGCCCCACACCTTAGAGGGTGAACCAGAAGTGTTGAAGCTGTGTAGGCTACCAAGACTATTACTGGGTGTGCGATCCCAACCAAGACGGAATTCAATTTGGCCCACGCGCATGCGGTCATAGTTCACATACAGCGTTCCAGGAAGTTACTCTTAAACAATAATGATTTTTACTTATTAGATTTGTGTGCCTGCTGGCTTAAGTTTGAATTGAAACTTTACACATTGTATTACTGGAAATATTAATTAATATAAAAACATGGAAAATCAAACTGAAGGGAAACTTAGTTACTAGATACCTTTCTTCCTATAGGCAAGGAAGTTTTGCATGCCTATGTTGGATGTGCTGCATGGTGAGGCAGTGTTTTGTTGACTCAGTGCAGCAATATTACGACTGAGCTGGCCTTTTGCCGACTTGCGGCGTATTATGTTTGACAATTTGAACATAAAATACACCGGAGTGGCTATACAACTTCTTAAGAAGATAAGTACAAACACAAATACATTAAAAACACATTTACAAGACACCATTATTACGTAAAACTATGAGATGGTTTTTATTTTTGTAAGTCCCATTCAGGAATCAGTAACATCACTAGAATTGTAATTTCAATGAGTACAATTAGGAACATAATATAATAACAGTATAAGGTAATTAAAGTTTGAATATTTACAATTAGGAACAATATTGTTAAAACAGACATTAATTTTACAGAGTAAACATTTTTGGTACCCATATGTTGATTATAGCACGTGGCCGGTAATGTTTTTGCACCTTAGATTGACGATTTCTGTGTATAAGTTTTGACACGTAGCCGGCTAAGTCTAAATGGCATGTTTGTCAAGGATTTTAACACTAGACCAATAGCGTGGTTTTAATTAGGCTTAACGGTGTTTGCCGAGGGGTGTTGGTTACTGACTTACACAGTCGTCCTGGGTGGTGCTAGTGATGCTGTGTTGTTCTCACTCAATGGTGGCAGGCTCGCCCCACTCTGAAGCGGCTATTCCAAGCGGACAACTCTCTGCTCCAGAAATGTGGATTGGACCAGCCGTACCTAGCCTCGGTCTGATAAACTATCCCTCTCAACACCAGGTGGTACTCCTGGTTGGTACGGTAAGTCAGTGAAAAGTATACAATTATGACCGGAGCAGCCGCGACTGCTTGGCCTCTGAGTGTGGCGTCGCGGTCCCGTTCTGCCTGCCTTTCCTTCATAGGAGGTGATAGTGCAGACCTCTGTCTGGCAGCAATATAAGCTTGGTATTGTTCCCTACACTTGAGGCCACGCCTTACCTTGTAAGGCATGGAGCCATGCGGATTAACAATTTACGTAGTGCACCTTGACAAGAACAGTATCTACAGTGTTCACCCAATAGCTGCTTGCTGGCACAAGCTCGGTAATACTCTCCACTGATCCCCCACACTTGGCGGGCTGATCAGAGACGGGGAACCATGTGGACCACCAAGCCTCTACTGGTTGTGTGTTCAGGCAAGGTTGAGCGGCAAGTATCAGGCTATGGTCACTTCAGCACTAACTTAGTGTTCAAAGTGAGGAAATAACCCGGGCTTGTAGCCCCTCCTTGGATGAAGGTGTTACTAGTTGTAGGAGCTCTGCTGTTTCTCCCCTCCAGCACTGAATCACTGCTCGAGTTACTGGAAAGAAACAGGTGGCAGTCTAATGTGTGTGTTGCTAGACTTATTCCCTGTTCCTGTCAGCAGTGCACGTCGTATCTTGTTTCTAGCTGGTGAAACAGAAAAGTACTCTAAAGAAGCACAAAGAACAAGAGCTGTTTACTGTGAACTCAGTAAACACGGGACCCGTGCTACCTCCTACCGAGCAGTGGAGTGCTGAAGGTAACTGCGTTATCCAGGTGTAGGCGACCTGGTTCTAGGTTACAAGGGTAAGAATATTGTTCTAGACAAATACAAAGTGAAGTACTGTTGAACTGTATTAAGTAAACAGGTGTCTAAAAGAGACGAAGTGAATTTAATAAGTATTAGCGTATTCGCTAGATGACTGGTCATCGTCAATGGAAGTTGCCTCAGGAGGCATACGTAAGACTTCATAGATCTCTGGAAGCCCCAGCACTAGGTAGTGTTCTGGATGTTGCGAGAGAAGAAACAAGAATGACTTCTGGAGCCCCGCTGTGCACGGACTTATATAGAGCTCAAGTCTAGGCTGCCACAGCGGGGTGCAAGGAAAGCATGCGACATCCTTCTGCCATGGCGTGGGAGTTGAAATCTCTCTTGTCAGCAATACTGCTTCGTTTATCTTTGGTACCGCTTGGCCTTGCCCGGTGATGGACAGCTTGTAGGCTCTCAGAGCTAGTGGGGAGGTGGCGTGCCCGCTGGTTCTGTAACCTTGTGGCTACGTGTTCAGCCGCCCGGGAGAATTAATGCCTCAGAAATTATGTGCAAAGTGTTGCATGCACAACTCTCTCGTGGGTGAAGTAGACAACTCTTACGTAGGTTGAAGTAAGTGTATACATCATGTAAAGAGCGATGAGTCATAATGGTAGTTTATTAGTAGCAGGAGCGGTACATGTCAGTTTGTTGCATTTTTACGATGCACAAAAATTTTCTATAAGTGTCTTTCAGTATACAGTAAAGCACTGGTTCTTATATTAGGTGTGGATATAATATTTGTAGCTTTAGAAGGCACTCCTCGCAGAGCTAGTGTCCTTGTATAATTTCCACACTTAATATTATAGGAAAATAAATTATTAAACATCATCGTGAGGTACTTACTAGCACTAAATTTGTGCAACATCGTTATATACAATACTCATTAACAATATAAAAAAAACAGTTATGCAGAAATGCTTATGTCTAACGATACAATCTTAAGTTACTAACAGTTGTCTTAAATCTACAATTTGGTAGGGTCTTATTTGGTAGGGTTTTTTTGTCACATATTGTACATATATTAAAATATAAAGTTTGGAAATGCCTTTCATTACTTATATAAGGTACTGGCATCCCAAGTACCTAGTTTTTTTTTTTTATTTTAAACTTTGAAACAAACTATAATTTCATATAGGGATAGTAGGGAACAACCTATTAATAAAAATAGCGACTTGTACACTAACTGTACATGTATATTTATCATTAACTTTTCGTCGTTATTGCAATTGAGATTGCTGAACTACAAATGCCTTTAACTGGCATGAACTTATTGATGCCATTGGGCGAGACACGAGGCAAACAATGAAACAAATACTTACTGGTAATTTGGGCGCCTGCAGTGATTCCCAATTACCGCACTATTGAAACTCAGGGTTCTCAGGAATGCTGTGGGTTCTGTGTGTCCATCTCACACGTGCGTACTTACAAACACGTAGTAAATACTAAATTTTTACTAAACATCACTGGAAATAAAAACTTAATAAAATACATGTGGCTAGGACACTGTCACTACTGACTGTAGACTACTCACTGTAGACTTGTTTTTATTGTTATTATGCATACACATCAACGTGCCAATGAAATGATTATCTCGGTCAGGACTAGTCAATTCCGCTTGGGCGCCCCCCAGCCCGCAATTAATTTAGCTCACATCTAGATGGATGATCTCACCAAGGTGCGTGAAAGCACAGCCTTCACAAGGGAAGAGGGCCGACAGCCGCTAGGGTGGACTGACGGTTTTTCCCTGAAGACAGGACACTGTGAATTACAAATGAAACCCTTGGTGATAACATTTTAATATGTGTGACTACTTGGCATCACTAATGCAAACTCATCTGGGCTCGCCCGCCAGCACGTGGGTAGTGTGGTGACGGCCTATACACAGCCGGCTAGGATGGAAGTAATTGCACCGTACACAAATTACAAAATTACACAAATTTCATAAATACCCTTAAAAGATGATGGGCACGATATGAATAGTCACAATAAACACACACATGTGTGAAAACAAGTCTATATTGCGCGGATGTCTCTGGATGAAGTTCGTAGCGGACCACGTGGTGCAGGTGGAATTGCAATATTTCTTTGTGAAACTGGTAAATTAAATTCCAACAAAATAATATTCTGATGGGGAAAATTATTCTCTTTACGATTGAAGTAGTTACAGGCGTGTAGCTTGCCTGATGGCGGAAAAATCAAACATGAAAATGACAGCGTGGTCAAACACAAAATCATCAACTTACGTGAAATTACACGGAACCCTGACAAAAATTTAACATAGAACCCTGAATAAAAATATTGCACACACTATATTGCATAAATAAGCCCTCAAAACGCAATTATGGCATAGACATAGACTTGGCATTGGTTAGCCACATGGTTATACGTCATGTTGCCGTAAAATATCAAACATGGAAAATACTCTCAAATACATACATGAAAACAAAGCCCTTTAAATTGCATGCAATAATAATACAGAAATTATGATGAAACACATTTAGCAGAAGCGGATGGCGCCTTATTCAAGTTTCGTGAGTCGTGTGACCTCTTCGACATATTTCTCCTCCTCCTCGAATAAGTTGAAAATGCCACAAGAGCGAAATAAATTATTTAAGCGGAAGCATAATGCTGGGGAAATGTCTGGCAAAACGTGTGCAAGCAAATGTTAACCGGTATACTAAAAGTGCTATTGAAATCTATATCAGTGAACAAAAGTTTGTAGTGCGTATGTGACAGTGTCTTACCTCGCCAGCTCTCCTCGACAGACTGTCCATATACAACCGTCGCATGGACCTACCATGGCCTCCTACGGGGTTCACATAAGCGGAAGTGCTATGCACGCCGAGTAAAATATTTTATTATTGAAAACAAAATGGCACAAGTTAAATTAAATAGTGTTTAACATTTTATAATTTTTAAAAAATTATTCATATTATTCCAGTGTCTCTTTATGACGGCATTCACGCCTGAATATTAGTGATCTTAATCTCGTAGCCACGGGCACTTTCGATTTCATAACCAAACTATTTTAAAATAACAAACACTTTAAAACATTTTAAGACATATTAAACCCTGCAAATACAACTACAAATCACATTTTGCACTGAAAAATAGTATTTATATGAAAGTTCAAAACATTGGCCTCCCTGCGCACGTGCAGGGCACATGACACGTGCGTGGTGAGTGCCATCATGGGCTCTAGTGCCGCTGGCTGTTAGCCGGCGTCAAATTGTATTAAAATCACATGTAAAATATTCTGACAGTTCCGGCTCCCGCCATGCCAATATATCAATGTTAAATAATTTCATGCTCATAAAATTATTTTCAAAATTTATTTTACCTATTTTAAAGTGTTTGCGTGGTTCTTAAATGTCATGTTAAATAAATGATCGCCTCCACGTGCCTTGCCGGCCATTCCGTCTTTTTTTGTTAATTATCTTTTTCTGACAAAAATTACTTATAAAGACTATGGGACTCTAATTAACAGACATGGCTTGTCATAAATCTTCTGTAATTTGTTCTAGTGTTCAATATGTATTTTTAAATAATTTCTTGTCTACCTTTTGTTTAATGAGCTTTTATTAAAATTTCCTCTTTGTGTTGGCTGGAGATCTCTGGCGATGTAGCCAGACATCTCAGTCACCATCATTAGTCCTGAGCCAGCAGGCTAACAGAGTACATGCGTGCTGCGTCGCAGGAGCCTTCAAATTTTACCAACCATTTAGCTGCAAAAGTTAAAGTTTTAATATACCAGAATGTCTATGTCTTGTGTAATTATTAATGTAACATTTGTAAGCAGGTAAGCAACATGTGTACTGCTATTCATATTGTGTGGTGTAAGACAGTAATCCGCACGGCCGGCATGACGGCCAAAACCTGCCCGCATGCCGTGCAAAGAAAGTCAGTCATATCTCCGTGTCTCGAGGGTGTGGATATGCGGACAGACGGGGTCGTGTTTCGCACGCTCTGGCGGCACTTCAACCTTTGTTACCAATCATTTCATTGCAATAGACTTTAATTACTGGAACTATTTGTTTTATCACCGCCCGAGACTCTCCACCCCTCTCCTTTCCTTGGCTTGCATCGCCTGGGAAGGCATAACTTCCACTTAAGTTTTTGTGGCCTCGTGCCTTTTTGTACAGTGCTACCTAACCGGCGGGTTTAAGCATGGAAGTGTCTCTTCAGAAGAGTGGAATAAAAACCCATTGATTTAGAGTTAAGGAACTGTGTGCATCTTTATTCATGTTGCCTATGGGCTTTAGGGGCGCGGGCCCCAACTTTCTCGCAACTTCATAAGTATTTGCAAAGTGTTCATGTAATGTTTTCAGTGTTTATTTTGCTGTGTTATGTATGGTTATGTGGGTCGCCCTGAGAATCCACTGCGTATTATGCATACCACAATAATTTCTACTTAAGGAGCAACACCGGAAGGATGCCGCCTTTGGCCAATGGCACACGACCCTGAGGAGGGAGTCAGCTCTACACTACAAGTTGGTATTGCACTCTATTCAATGCCTGGTGCCCAAGTATTACAACCAAGATTCAATGAGTTTTCACTTTAAATATCCTACCCCAACTCCTAACCTTAAATTTAACATATTTTGCTCCACCATCCACCATCGGTACTCTGATCTCCGTCAGTCTCGCGGCCTCTTAGAGTTTACCAACGTGATTCTTAACTACATGCTTAACAGTACTTTTTGTTGCTTCGGCCAATGGCAGACCCAAATGCCATGCCTACTTAAGGCTAGGATAGTTGTATTGTGTATCAGTGTACTGTCTCTTTGACCAATATAGCCATTCATGACCCTAGTCTCTGTGTTATTATTTAATGACGTGCATAAGTGTACTGACTGTAATATCTGAACTTAACTTATTCTGCATAAACGTGTACTAGTGAGGGGTTCGCCACGTGGCTGTCGGCCTTCTACAGCCCTGAGAATAGGACTCCACGTGCTCACCCGTGCGTAGATGAGCTGGCGCCCTTTGGAACTTTTAAATCATTTTCTAAACTTGATGAGTGCTGCTTCTACATCTATTCAAATACGATTACGACTCATCACCTAGGGCAACTCTTCCATCTGTACAAGCATGAAAACACGTTCCCTACCCTAAAGGCAACGGGAACTTCCTGTGTTTTTCCTTCTCACATTGAGGATACGCAACCCGGCAGGCACGCCGCCCCCCTTCCATGCGCTCGACGCGTACAAGCTGCCCAGACCCCGAGCACACCCGACAAGGCACGAAGCCAGAATCACTGATGAGAAGATTCTCACGCCTCCTCGTTCCCCGTGCCGGAACCCACAAGCTTCCACTATATAAGTCCAGCCGCTGCCGAGCTCGGAAGTCATTCTTTCGCATCTCTAGCACCCTCCCACAGCACTGCTAGTGCTTGGGATCTTCGGAGAAGTTTGTTACCTTACAAGTACGCCCCGCAGCTACTTACTACGTACGTCGACGACCAGTCAACCCGATGACATATGAATACAAACATTTTCTTTCAATTTCACTGTGTCTCCTCTATACGCCTTTTATTTAACTCATTTATATTCGTCTAGAACCAGTTTTTCCCTCTTACTTAGAACCAGGTCTCCTACATCTGGAGCCACACAGTTACCTTCAGCTATCCTCGACTTGGTAGGAGGTAGCACAGGTTACGTGTTTATTGAACTTTCAATAAACACACATTGCTCTCTACCTTTCTGGTTTTATTTCAAGGGTATTTATTTATATCCACAGTTAAAGGTAGACTACGCTGTGCACTGTCAACGGAAACCGGGAATTTTACTAAACCGAATTAAGACATATATAATAGAAGGCTACCTGTTTCTTCCCAGCTTCACATTAGCACTGTTAGTGCTCGTTGGGGAGAAACAGTGACGCCACAACCACTAGCAACACCTTCACACCAGGAGGCATAACAGACTCAGGTTGCTTCTCACCATCCGCACTAGTTAGTGCACTGAGACTATGGCCTGCAGTGTTGCCGGGCATCCTAGTGTGAACGCACAACCAGTAGAGGCTTGGCAGTCCACACAGCTCCCACGTCCCTGATCAGCCTGCCTACGGTGGAGGATCAGTGCAGACTCTTATCAAGCTCGAGCCGGCAAGTCACTATTGGGTTACACTGTTATTATTTCTATCTCAGTGTGCTGCGTGAACTATAGAGCTGTTACCCTATGACTTAGCGCTGACTAACAGCCAGCGGCACTAGAGCCCATGACGGCACTCACGTGTCACATGTTCCGAATGTGCGCAAAGAGGCCAATAATTTTGAACTTTTATATAAATGTTATTTTCTGTGCAAAATGTGTTATATTGTCTTTACAGTGTTTAATATGTCTTAAAATGTTTTAAAGTGTTTGTACTAATTTTAATTGTTTTGTTACAAAAATTCAAAGTGGCCGCGGCACCGAGATTAAGAACACTTAATATTCTGGCATGAACGCCATCACAAGGAGACACTAAAATAATATTGAAATTAATAAGAAAATTTTTGAAATATAAAACAATATTTAATTTCATTTGTGTCATTTTATTTTCAATATCAAATATTTCACTCGGCGTGCATAGCACTTCTGCGTATGTGAACCCCATAGGCAGCCATGGTAGGTCCGTGCGACGCTTGTATCTGGACAGTCTGTCGAGGAGAACTGGCGAGGTAAGACACTGTCATGTACGCACTGCAACTTTTGTTCACTAATGTAGGTTTCCATAGTCAATGTAGTTTACCGGTTAATCTTTGCTTGCGTACATTTTGCCAGACATTTTCGCCAGCATTATACTTCCGCTTTATTAATTTCTTGCGCCTTTGTGGCGTTTTTAACTTAATCGAGGAGAAGGAGGAGAAAGATGTCGGAGATGTCATGCGACCCAGCAACTTGAATCAGGCGCCATCTGCCTATGTTTATGGGTTTCATTGTAACTTCTGCATTATTGCTACATGCAATTTTAAGAGCATTATTTTTATGTATGTATTTGAGGGTAATTTTTGTGTTTGAATATTTTATGGCAACATCACGTATAACTACGTGGCCGACCAAAGCCAAGTCTTTGTATACGCCATCACTGCATTTTGAGAGCTTATTTATGTAACATCGTATGTGCAATCATTTATTTCAGGGTTCAATGTATTTTTCACATAAATTGATGCTTTTTGTACTTGACCACGTGGTCATGTTATTGTTGGATTTTACCACCATCAGGCAGGTTACAGGCCTGTAACCACTCTAATCGAAAAGAGAATCATTTGCTCAACACGAATAATATTTTATGTGAATTTAGTTTGCCGTTTCCATGTAGAAATATTACAAATTCACCTGCACCACGTGGTCCGGTACGAACTTCATACAGCGGCATCCGCGCCATCTGAGCATAATTTCACACATGTGTGTGTGTTTATTGTGAATATTCATCCAGTGTCCCTTCTTATTTCATGTTTTAATTAAAAGTTTATGTAATGTTGTAATTAGTGTACGGTGCAATTATTCCCATCCTTGCCGCCTCTTGTGTATAGGCCGTGACCATACTACCCACATGCTGGAGGGCGAGCCCCAACGAGTTTGCGTTAGTGATGCCGAGTAATCACACGTGTTAATGTGTATTAAGGGTTTTCATTTGTAATTCACCGTGTCCTGTCTTCAGGGAAAAACCGTCAGTCCACCCTAGCAGCTGTCAGCCCTCTTCCCTTGTGAAGGCTGTGCTTTCACGCACCTCATTGATATCATCCATTTAGGCGTGCGCTAGATTAATTACGGGCTTGGGAGCACCCAAGCGGAATTGGCTAGTCATGACCGAGATAATCATTTCATTGGTACGTTGATGTGTATGAATAATATCAATAAAAACAAGTCTTCTGTGAACTCAATTCTTTTATTCAGTAGTGACAGTGTCCTAGCCACATATGTTTTATCTATTGTCACATTTATTAAAAGTTTAGTATTGCCAACGTGTTTATAAGTACGCACGGGTGAGATTGACACACAGAACCCACAGCATCCCTGAGAACCCTGAGTCTCAATAGTGCGGTGATTGGGAAGCATCGCTGGTGCCCAAATTACCAGTAAGTATTTGTGTCATCATTCGTCTCATGTCTCACCCGATGGCGTCAGCCTCAATAGAGGAGGAGGAGCATCATCAGGCTTATCCTATCTCAGGCGGAGGATAGCATCACCCCATCCAACTCAGGATGGACAGGTGAAACGGGACCATGCCGCCAAACTCAGAAGACAAGCAGTCACGCCTGCTCCGGTTGTGTTCATTAACTTTTCATAGTGTGTCCGCAGCCACACCAAGTGTCACCCGATTGTTACCCGGCTTCTGACTGGTACTGAAGTGCGCCTAGGCGGGGACAACCCCATCTTCTGGTCTAAAGAAGCTCATCTGTGGAACATCCATTCCGGCACCGACATAATTTGTCCCGTCTAAGGACATATCTACCTAGAATACACAGCTAGAAATAAGAGTGTACAAGGACTAGCCAACACCCCTCATCTCATCCCAGCTACCTAAACCGCTTTTGATCTAGCGGATAAAATCCTCCACTAACGTATCCAGTTAGTCTAATTGGACACTTGTCAAACAATTCAACCATGAGCCAGGGTTTATTTGAAATCTGGTGCATCTCGCCCTCACCATTGTCCAGACCATATTAAGTTGATTGTGCTATCACCTTAAATTTCTGAATTCACATTTTTTTGTGTGTGTGTTTGGGATTGCAGATAGTGTTGCCAACTTTTTCAGTTTCACCATAAGGGATGCTTCTGACAACTTGACACTCACCTGGTCCCAATGAAGTGGTCAAGGAAATTTATTATTTAAAAACAGTTTTAAACACTCTCTGTGATGTGCAAATACTTGTATATATTAGTGAACATGTTCTCTGAACATGTACAACAACAAAATATTACATAGTTGTATGTAGAAAATTTGTATCTAGCCAGTTTTGTGATCTGAAATAGTAACTTTTCATGGAGCCACTACTGGGAGTTTGGAAACTGTTGTTTTAAGTCTGTTTTGGACCTGTGATACTTACACCTTGTAAAACAGTACATTCAGACATCTGCATGAATGACATAATGAGGTGAGAGATGGATTGTTGCAGGGGGCTTCATGTACTGGAGCGACTGGGGCAGCGTTCCTAAGATAGAGCGGGCAGGCATGGACGGCTCAATGCGCGCACCCTTCGTCACCAACAACCTGACGTGGCCCAATGGCCTGGCCATCGACCACAATAAGGGTCGCCTCTACTGGGCTGATGGCGGTACGAAGACCATCGAATACGCCTCCCTCGATGGCACTGGCCGTACCATCCTCATTGGTGAGCTCAGTCCCCTGGCCCTCTTCCCAGTTGCTCTGCATGTTTGGGAATACATACTTAAACCCAACAGCTTGATACATCAGTAATGCCAAGATCATCAGTAATGTAGACAAATTCTTGACTTTTGCGTTTCAGCTGCATCGCAGTCAAACAGTATCCCAACACTTTGTCCCACATTACTGTTCCCATTTTCAGGTTAGTAGAAACTGAAGATGGTGACTGTAGTGCAGTTGAAACCCAAAAGCCAAGAATTCTTAGACAATGGTCAGATAAGCCTGCAAACTTTATTACTACAACTATACTTAACATTTCATTCTTAGTATCAGCATCAATATATATTATCAGTAATGTTTTAGATATTCATATTATGTATCAGTCAATGACTTTGTTATAATATGGCACGTGACATAAAAATATTGATATTATCTGTATCACACATTAGTAGACAACTATTACTGTAATGATCGTAATTATATATTGTTAACATTATCACTACAAACACATTAATATTATATTCATTTATCCTGTTTGAATCTTTTTATCATAAATGCAGTGTTGTCAGAAATATTAGTGCAGCAGGGCATAACATATTTTCTTATTTTGAAATCATTAGAACAAATTTTGAAGTACTATTCATCGAGGGTTTAAATAATTTGTTAGAACAAGTTCTGTGTGTCAGTACAATTGTGAGCCACAAAAATTTGTGACTAAATTTTCCAGTATATTTTATAAAATGGTTCATAGTGGTAATGTGGCAATGTGGCGTGATGTGAAGTCACGAACATCGAAGATGAAGTGAGGGGCTCTTGGTGTTGCAGGCTCTGATGTGCCGCACCCGTTCGGCCTGACCGTGTTTGAGAACAGAGTATATTGGTCAGACTGGGACACGGCAAGCATCCACTCAGCGGACAAGCTCACTGGCAAGAACAGGACTGTGCTCAGGTGAGAGGAGCTTCCGGTTATGCCATTGCGACGCCACGCCATGCCCACGCCTCGAGGTAACCTCCTCCCATACAAGTACAGTGTGTCAACACTGAGCCCTTTCCAGAACCATGCTTATTGCTTTCTTCTAGTCATTTGTGTATCCTCCTTTCGTAGCCTCACTCAAAGACAGTAAACATATAACTGTTGTGTCTAATATAAAGGTAAATCTCAGTATAAAGAAATTCATATTAAAGTACTTTTCACTCAAAGTGTATTTTTGAAATCACCAGCAGATGTAATATCAAATACTTGTCGAATGTAAAGTATTTTTCAACATAAAGTATTACATTTCAAGTCCCTTTTGTACTTAGTGTCAAAATTCTAATATAATTTTTTTTCAATGAGTTACTTATCTACGTTAAATATACATAACTTTAAACAAACACATGAAATATGGAGTGTTTGTCCAGCCCCTACCACATGCCAGTGAACTATCCTGCAAGCCACCCTTGCACCCTGCTTCCTTAATAGTTGTGTGATGTGTTTCTCATCACCGCCATGACACCACTGCTGCTGTCATAGGTGTGCACTCATTGGCAGAAGGGAAGGGCTGTTTATGTTATGACAAACCAGAATATTTTCAGTCTTATAGTTTACTCCAAAAACTTCATCATCGTGTAAGACTCACCCCTCTACCTTTTGAATTTGTTTCTGAGAAAAATGTGTGAGTAGAAAACAGGCGAATAAAGTATCTATTTGTAAATGGCAAATTTTACTGTAATTATTTATTATGTATGATGTAGAACCATAACTTGAACATTTTTTCCAATGAAATATGCCTCAGCTCAATGGTCGCTCTTAAAATCAGACATTCAATATGTTGGCAAGCTAGGAACTTTTTTTGTGCTGGATAAATAAAAGAAAGATGCAATATTTTGCATAATTTTATTTGTTTACATGTTTAGTAGAGCATGTAAGATATAAATGTTGCTCATTTTGGTAATAGCAGAGGAGAAAATTCTAATACACACACGATCCTTTAAAAATACATTAGAATTCTATTTGTAACCTTCCTGGAGTGTTATAAAAATATGATAACTTTGTATGTTGGCAGTATTTGGAATTTTAAATAGTGCATGAATTTTTTATAAACAGTGAAAACTTTCATGGCCGATTTGGTGTAACCGTGTAGAATGTAGCTCGTAATAAATACGACAACTGGTGACAAGGGTGGAATTTTATATTCCTGAGCACCATCGAGTTTGGCAGCTGTAAGAATGGAACTCAATCCAGTTGCTGTCACGAAGAAGTGAACATAATGTATTATTATTGAGGTGTTTTGTTTGCTAGGCTGGTGAGACAGGCAGCAAGACGTTCTGCAAGATCAAGGAGTTTCAATGCGAGGAAGGCGATTTTGAGTGTTATGTGCAACTCCTGGAACATTACTTTAAGGCACTCAATGTTAAGGCCGAAGAAAAGTGTAGCTTGTTTTTGACATTGTCAGTCCCCAAAACATATGTGGTTCTGAAGAATTTGTGTGTGCCCAATAAGGCAGGAACAAAGTCATAGGTGAGAGTGGTGGAAATACTGTCTGCTCATTATGCTACAAAAAAAAATTGTGATCTCAGAGCGAGAGAAGTTGTTAAGTAGAAAACAAGCCACATCAGAGAGCATTGCCAATAATGCGATAACCCTGCAAAAAATGTTGATGTCATGTGATTATCGTCAGTTTTTGGATGACGCATTATGATAAGGCTACTTGCTCCCTGTGATATACAGCATGGTTCGTAGTGTACGAGTTACCTCTCTGGTGCCGACTACGGGTGCCTTGGGTGTAGAGGGTTGAAACCTTGATTAATACTTTGTCTCCTTTTTCTCTACGGCCGTAAGGGTGATGAGATGTCGGGGGGGGGGTTGGCGGCAGATATATTCTGTCATACTCTTACCCAGGTGACTGTTGTCCTCTGAAGGGTACGTGGTGTTACTGTCGTCCTTACCAGGTGAGAGGGGGATCTGCTACTGATGGTGGCTGCGATGTAGGTGGTATCTCAAGGCGGTGGTCCCTCTTTCTGTTCCTGTCCCACCGTATGAGAGAGAGCGGATGGTAAGCATTACAGTTAACTATTAAACTGTATTTACATAGAAGTACAACAATCAAGTTGTGGGTTAGATAGCATGATTTTTATAGGCAAAAAATAAAAGCACTGTCTGAGTCTGTACCCAGCAAGTTAGGGACTTTAAGGGCGGGATCAAATACATATGTTATTAGATGTGTAAACTCACTGACGATCCATATAGTGAAGGATGTTAGGCGTCGGACTCACTATTAGTTAAGATGTTCCTTGAGCGACGAACGCCGGCAATAAGCTGTTTGTGGCTCTTGCTCGGGTACTTCCGGCAGCAGATTGAGGTCAAATCAGCTGGGTGGCCCTTCACGGGCTCTTGGCTGGGTCTCATCGGCATGGCAGTCTAAGTTGGCATCTTCTTCAGGGGTTGGATGTCTTTAGCAGCATGGTGGTCCCTGCTGGCTGCTTCCTATGTGTCTGGATATCTTTGGCGGTGTGGTGGTCCCTGTTAGATGCTTCCTATGTGTCTGGATCTCTTTGGCAGTGTGGTGGTGCCTGCTGGCTGCTTCCTTTGTGTCTGGGTCTCTTTGGCGGTGTCGTGGTCCCTGCTGGCTGCTTCCTTTGTGTCTGGATCTCTTTGGCAGTGTGGTGGTCCCTGCTGGCTGCTTCCTTTGTGTCTAGATCTCTTTGGCGGTGTCGTGGTCCCTGATGGCTGCTTCCTTTGTGTCTGGTTCTCTTTGGCGGTGTGGTGGTACCTGCTGGCTGCTTCCTACGTGTCTCGATCTCTTCGGCGGTTTGGTGGTCCCTGCTGGCTGCTTCCTTTGTGTCTGGGTCTCTTTGGCAGTCTGGTGGTTCCTACTTTCTGCTTCCCATGTGTCTGGGCCTCTTTGGCGGTGTGGTGGTCCCTGCTGGCTGCTTCCTACGTGTCTGGTTCTCTTTGGCGGTGTGGTGGTCTTTGCTGGCTGCTTCCTTTGTGTCTGGGTCTCTTTGGCGGTGTCGTGGTCCCTGCTGGCTGCTTCCTTTGTGTCTGGATCTCTTTGGCAGTGTGGTGGTCCCTGCTGGCTGCTTCCTTTGTGTCTAGATCTCTTTGGCGGTGTCGTGGTCCCTGATGGCTGCTTCCTTTGTGTCTGGTTCTCTTTGGCGGTGTGGTGGTACCTGCTGGCTGCTTCCTACGTGTGTCGATCTCTTCGGCGGTTTGGTGGTCCCTGCTGGCTGCTTCCTATGTGTCTGGATCTCTTTGGCGGTGTGGTGGTCCCTGCTGGCTGCTTCCTATGTGTCTGGATCTCTTTGGCGGTGTCGTGGTCCCTGCTGGCTGCTTCCTACGTGTCTGGTTCTCTTTGGCGGTGTGGTGGTCTTTGCTGGCTGCTTCCTTTGTGTCTGGGTCTCTTTGGCGGTGTCGTGGTCCCTGCTGGCTGCTTCCTTTGTGTCTGGATCTCTTTGGCAGTGTGGTGGTCCCTGCTGGCTGCTTCCTTTGTGTCTAGATCTCTTTGGCGGTGTCGTGGTCCCTGATGGCTGCTTCCTTTGTGTCTGGTTCTCTTTGGCGGTGTGGTGGTACCTGCTGGCTGCTTCCTACGTGTCTCGATCTCTTCGGCGGTTTGGTGGTTCCTGCTGGCTGCTTCCTTTGTGTCTGGTTCTCTTTGGCGGTGTGGTGGTACCTGCTGGCTGCTTCCTTTGTGTCTGGGTCTCTTTGGCGGTGTGGTGGTTCCTGCTGGCTGCTTCCTTTGTGTCTGGATCTCTTTGGCGTTGTGTTGGTCTGTGCTGGCTGCTTCCTATGTGTCTGGATCTCTTTGGCAGTGTGGTGGTCCCTGCTGGCTGCTTCCTTTGTGTCTGGATCTCTTTGGCAGTGTGGTGGTCCCTGCTGGCTGCTTCCTTTGTGTCTGGTTCTCTTTGGCGGTGTGGTGGTCCCTGCTGGCTGCTTCCTTTGTGTCTGGGTCTCTGGCAGCCTGATGGTTCCTACTTTCTGCTTCTCATGTGTCTGGGTCTCTTTGACGGCGTGGTGGCCCCTGCTGGCTGCCTCTTTGCGACCATGCTGCCTAAGAGACCCAGACACAAAGGAAGCTGTGGTGCGACAGTCTTAAGAAAAAGAGACAGGGAGTGGTGCAAATAAAGATTGAAGATTCAGTCCAGGGCAGTGATGGTGCATGGGCTGTTTCTGTGAGGTGTGGTAGTGGCATGGGAGAACGAGGTGAAACATTTGAGGCAAAAGTCAAGTCAACGAGGGAATTATAACTGTATCTGATATAATAGTGGCAATCAAATGGCTGTACAGTGTCAATTTGCCAATTATCTTTGCAACACATGTGAAAAAAATGTTTATATTAAGAGACTATGCCAGGCTCTAGGTTTTGAGTGAGTCAAAGAGGTAAATTCTGAAGAGATGGACCTCTTTAGTATGGATTTCAGTGAGTGAAGGGGCCATGCAAATAGTTTTAGAGTGGATGTGTTGTTGATTGGAAGGCCAGTAAGTGTGATAATAGATAAAGAGGCAGTGGTATCTGTGTGCTCGGAAAGCACACATAGCGCAACATTGCAATCATGTAAAGTGAAGAAGACAGTATTGGCTTTGAGAACATATTTTTGGAGCAAACATAACCAATAATTGCGGAATATCATACTCTAGTGGAATACCAAGTTAGCAGTTGAGACCGCCAATGTAGATGGTAGTATGCTAAGGAGAAACCTTGCTGGCCTTTTTGGGAAGAAATTGGTTGACGTCCATGTGTTTTGACAGGAACGATATTGTAAAATCCAAAAGAAGTGATTAGTGGACCAGGCATTCAAGTGCAAGACAATAAAACCTTTTTGTCGGAACGGGAAGTCATTATCACCGAGCTCATGTCTGAACTCAAGTCTGTTTTTGAACCACAGATTGGAACAATTTCTGGTTTCGAAGCTGATGTTTCTCTAATGTAAGGGGCCGTTCCTGTGTATTGCAAGACCCGGTCAGTCCCATTCGTGATGAAGGTAGCAGTTGAAGCAGAAATTGACAATAGTCCAGTTAAGAGCCATGTTCCCAGTAAATAAGTCAAAGTAGTCCATCCCCATGGTTGTGTACAATCCAGGCAGCCACCAGGCTGCATAATAACATAATCACAGCTCCTAACCACACTCATCAACTATTCCGACAATTTTTCAATTTTCCCACCACAGTCTAGTTCGCCACCCAACCACTAGGATTACTACTAACAGCGCCTGTTTGAGCTTACAAAACTGACATGACCCGTCCGCCATTGCTTCACGTAACTGCTATTTACCACCACTTGCCGTGCTAGTTTGACACTCACATACAGTATGCAAAACTGTCTCAAGTAACACAAATTAAAAAAATGTGAGTAGTGCCAACATTCCGCCCACCAAAAATAAGTGTTTTCTAATTGTAAGAAGACTACCACTGAAAGAGTACACATATACAACACAAAACAAAAAAAATTCATTATCACTAGCGTTCTTCTACTCCACTGGCAAAGAACAAATCTTGGTGACAGGCTGAGTAAGCTCCCCTTCAGGTGTCTGAAATGAAGCCATTTGAACCACGCCATCAGGGTCTGAATGTACTGCAGCCACTTGTGCTGTTTTCCACTTCAGTGGGGGCAGTATAGGATCCTTCACAAGGACCAGGTGATCCACATTGACATTTGGATTGGGTTTGATCCACTTTGCTCTCTGCTGAAGGGTGTGGAGATAATCCAGACTCCGTTGTTTCCAAATTCTCTGGAGAAGCCGATTCACCATTTGCCACCTATTTAGTCGATTAAAAGGCAACTCCAGCAGTCCGTGGTCCTGTACAGTAGCAAAGGATTCCTCAACAAGGAAGTGTCCTGGGGTCAGCACATCAAACTCTTCTGAACTTGCTGACATGGGCACAGAGGTCGTGAGTTGAGTACTGCAGATATCTGAGCCAGAAGTGTTGCTAACTCTTCGTACGTCTAGAGCTGGTTGCCTACAACTTGCTTCATGTGATATTTAATACTCTTCATAGCGGCTTCCCAGATACCACCAAAGTGAAGGCTGGCCATTTGATTCCTTGTTCAGTCGCACTGTCTGCTATCTGCTGCTTGTTCGCGCCTTCAAACAATTCTTGGTGCACCTCTTTCTAATAATTGCTTGTCCCCACCCCACCATGTTGGTGCCATTGTCAGAGTAGATGTCCGATGGCAAGCCTCTGATGGAAACAAAACTTTTCAGAGCTGCTAGAAATGCTGCCACTGACAAATCTGTCACCATTTCAATGTGCACTGCCTTGGTGGACAAGCAGACAAATACACATACATACAACTTTAATGCAGTTCTCTTGCAATTCACGGCTGGCATAGCACGGAATGGGCCACCAAAGTGAGTACCAACTGAACAGAAGGCTTTCACCTGTCTCAACCTTACCTTTGGCAACACAGACATCACAGGATTGACTGACGGAGGTTTGGCTCTAAAGCAGTCACACCTTGCATATGAGTGATCGTGCAGAGATGATCCAATAATATCTACGAGTGAGATATAACATTGTTTGTGGTCCAGTATATAAGTCGTAAACATGATGGTGAAGCACAATTAGCTCTGAAAGTTTTCTCTGACATGGTAACAAGATGGGATGCTTAGCCGTTTCAAGTACCACTGCATTCTGCAACCTGCCGCCCATCCTGACAATTCCTTGCAAATCAATAAATGGTGCTTGTGCCTGGATGGGCTTGCTACATTTTTCACCACCTTTGAACTGAACAGTTTTAACTCACACGACCAAGGCATTTCTCCGCTCTTCCAACGTCAAACCTGGCTCGCATGAAAGTGTCTGTCTCTGAAAGGCTCCCAGAACCCACGCCGTAACGCACTGTAGTTTCCTGCAGTACAACGAACACTGCAGCTGACGAGTGATACAGCTCTGGAACTTCACCTGGGTCTTGAACATGGTGTGACGGCCAGTGTTCCCCATGCTGCAGCAGCCGGTCAGGACCCGAGAACCAATTAGACTGGCCCAGATACTGGTCAGGCTGACATCCACGCGAAGCTGTGTCCACTGGGTTTCACTCTGAGGGAACATGACTTCATGCACTAGGAGACACTACTGAATGGATTTATGCAACATTGTTGGCTACAAAAGTTTGCAACCTGTGCGGCGACATTCTTAACCATGTTAACACAACTGTCAAATCTGTCCAAGCATCCACTACTGTATCCGTGATCTCAGGTTGGAAGAGTCCCAAGACATGTGGCCACAGCTTGCTTAACAGGTGTGCAGCACAGAGCTCAAGTTTAGGAATTGACACAGTCTGTAAAGGAGCTGCCTTGTATTTTGCAATCACCAAGTGAACAGTGGCTTCTCAATTCACGCTCTCACACCGAACATACATAACTGCTGCATAGGCCTTTTCACTTGCATCACAAAACCCATGGAAGTGAACCTGGGATTCACGTACTGGAGTGAGTCTTTGTGCTCTCACCAGAGATAACAAGGGTAATGTAGCCTTGAAGGTCTCCCCTACCTGCTCATCCCAACCGAGACCTCTGGTCCACAGCACCTGGAGCATTATCCTTCTTGCAGTCACAACAAGGGCTAGCCAGCCACATGGATCGTACAACCGTGCAATCAGGGATACCATACCACGTTTGGTCATTGGTACCACTGGCACTTTTACCTTGTAGCAGAAATATACATTTACCTTGTAGCAGAAATATACATTTACCGGGTCCCAGTATATTCCTAACACCTTCACTGAGCTTGTGCTTTCAAAATTATAGAACCTTCACTTGGGTCAGTGCTGTTTACTACACTGCTATTATTAGAACACCACTTGGGTAGCTGGAAACCACCTGCTCCCGGCAGTGCCACTAACCGAGCCTTCAGTTCAAGTGCGTTAGAAACAGTCTCTGCCCCAGTCACAATGTCATCCATGAACACATCATGTAACAAGATGCAAGCAGCCAAGGGATACTTGGCACCTTCATCAATTGCCAGTTGCTGTATTGTTCGGAGTGCCTGGAACGGCGAAGATGCTAAGCCTTAGGTCATTGTATTGAGTTCAAAAATACTTACTGGGTCACCAGTAGAGTTTCGCCGAAGGATGCACTGGAACTTCCGATCCACAGGGTCCATTACAATCTGGCAATATATATTTTACACACATCAGCTGTGATAGCAACTGGTGATGTCCTGAAGTTCAGCACTATGTCGCCCACATCCTTTTGCAACTTAGGCCGCGACAGGAGCACATTATTTATGCAAGGGCCACTGCTAATAGTCGAGGAGCCATCAAACACAACGCACACCTTAGTTGACACATTTTCCTCCTTGATGACCGCATGATGAGGAATGATGTATACTGGCTGACTGTGTAATTCTGATGCTAAGGACACAGCAGCCTTCCCATTGGTATTAACTGTTAATGTTCCAATCTGCAACATGTGACCTAAGCTCTCGTACTCGTCCATGAACTGCCTGTATTGTTGAATCAACTCTGGTGACCTTCATAACCAACGCTTCAGTCCATACAGTCGCTTAAGTACACTACCATAAGAATCACTAAGTGTGACATCTGTGGCTGTTCCATCGGAAGCCTAAACACATACCTGCCCTCACTGTCACGCATGTGAGTTTCCTGGAAGTGCTGCTCACAATGTTGGTCTTCAACAGATATGAATGTTTTCCGAGGTAGGTCTTCATCAAGGGACAAATCAGTAGATACCAGTAATGACTATGCTTGTTGAGCAGACTGTGCACATAGCGCATTACCTGCCAACACCCATCCAAACCCGGTATGGCAGGAATATGGATGTCCAGCGATCTTGGGTCCTGTCATCACCTCTGCCACTATCTCTGCAGACAGCAACATGCCTATTGCACTGGGTGTGGCAAACTGTGGATCAGCCAGTAGCAGTACATCGAGATGCTCGAGATCTCCTACTGCAATCGGGACAGAAGGCATGTCTCTGGTAATCTTCTATAGAATAAGAGCTCTGCTAGTGATGTGAAGCTCTGGTGACTGAAGAGAACCATTCTCACACAAAACTGCCCCTCTTGTTTCTGGAACCGCAATGTTGCCGACACCAGTGATGCTCACTTCAGTTCGATGTCACCTGAGACTCAGTCTTTGTACGCAAGCCTCTGTGATAAAGGAGGACTGAGAGGCCCTGTATAGCAATACACAAACCACCTGAAAGTGTCCTGTCCCATCCTCCATAAGTATTAATGCTGTCTTTAATAAAACAGTGGAAACTTGAGTGTCAACATTACTCCCTTCTGCTGCACACATCACAACTGTACTGTCATCTCTAGCTTCAGGTTCATCCACGTCTGAGCTTGCAGGTGGAGTCTTCGGTTTGTGTCTATCTGCAACGTGGTGGCTGTCTTGTCAGAGCTGTCAGTGATACTGTGCTGCCACATGACATCCTCTTAGGCAATCAAAACACAGCTTTTGTGTTTGCACACACATCCGTCTTTCCTCATAGACTTTGCGAGTAATACCTCACATTTATGTACCGCATGAATCCCCTCACACATACAAGCACATGGAGAGTTGCCGTAATGCATACACTTAAAAACTTCTTCTCCAACAGACCCCATATAACTTCATAATTCTTCTCTGTGACTCACCAAGTCCCGTACCTCACCTCTCAGACATCCCAACAAATAATGAGTTTTTTGCACTTTTGTTAAGTGGGAAACATGGCCAACCTTCGAATTAAATAAGTCAGCGAATCCTTTCCATTTTGCACAGTTACCACTGAAAATGGGCAGTGGTAATGTTGGCAACATTGACATCTGCGGGAAAAAAAGCTGCTTGCACCTCATGAGTAGTGTTGCCGGGGAACATAACCTCACTTTTTTTTGTAAGCAGTTTATTATTCACTTTACGTAGTTCACGAAAAACAATCTCGTAAGCCGCAAACAGTTCCTTGACCTCATTAACATCAATTTTGTAGTCTGCTGGAGGGTTAGCACACAACGCACAAAAGTTTGCCAATAACTTGTTTCGTTTGTCAATAACCTCTTGGAATATTATTTCGAAGTCCTCTAACTTAGAGAATCATCTTGAAGCAACTCTTCATACATTTCACGCGCTTCTTCTGCTTTGCTCAATAGAAAGCAGAAAATTGTGTGTTGCATCTCCGGTGTTTGTGACGCTGCCATTTTCTCTTGCCAGTAGTGAGCTGTTGCCGCTCCTTTGCGTGAAATTTTGTTCAATTCTTGCATCACAAAAACAACCACCCGATACCATACACAGAAACCCAATTTATGATCCACTGCAAGTCTAGTTTACCATCCCAAGCTCTTGCAGCCAATACACTTGGTGCCACGAAGTCACATTTTTTTTTTTACCGCATATTGCTGTAAGTAGTATTATTTTGAGGATACGGCATCACTTATCACGCACCGATAATATTCATTTTCCATTACAATCTGGCCCAGAAGACCAAAATGTTTGAGCACACAAAACTAATGACACGAACCATCCCCCATTATGTTGCTTAATTGCAGTTTACCACCACCCACAGCGCTAGTGTGACAGTCATATACAGTATGCAAAACTGTCTCAAGTAACACAAATAAAAAAAATGTGAGTGGTACCAACAGCTCCCTTCCACCATACTGCTGTGTCCTACAACTTACTGCCTGCTGTAGCTTAGCCAGCAAAACGTTGGAATTGTGGAACTGCGTGGAAAATGTGTCATCCTATTTTGTGTGTGTAAGCTTGATGAGTACAACACTGTGAATACTTGAATTCCTGTCATTTAATCATTTTTGGTAGCCTAGCGGCCTACTTGTAACCTTACCTAACAAAAAAGATGGAGGGATTAGGATATGTGAGGACTGCAAAGTGATTTTGAATTCAGTGGTTGAAATGGATCATTATCCGTTGCCCAAACCAGCTAATATTTTTATCAAGATAGCTGTGGAAGCAGTTTTCTCAGTATAAGACTTGCATTCAGCATATACTCAATTGCCACTCAACAAACACAGTCAGCCATTACTGACAATTAATACCCACAAAGGATTCTGTTGTTACATTAGGCTGCCTTTTGGGTTTTGCAGTGCCCCGGGTATTTTTCAGAAAATGATAGGGGAAGTGTTGAAGAGCATTAAGAGAGTGTATGTGTATCTGGCTGATGTACTACTGATGGTAATTTCAGGTCTGAAAGATGCTAGTCACAAGCTGGCGGAAGTTTTCGAAAGACTGACAGCATATGGGATTATAGTACGACTTGAGGAGTGTAGGATACTGTGCAAGAGTGTAGTTTATTTATGTTATCGGCTATCCAAGGAAGTCATTCAGACTACCGAAGATAAGGTCAGAGTGATTCAGGATGCTCCAGCTCCTAGAGATGTTTCAGAAATTTGTTTATATTTGGGATTTCTTCAATTCTATGGTGAGTTCATACCCAACCTAGCAACAGTGTTGCATTCCATTATACCAGCTACTGCAGAAACATCACCAATGGCAGTGGACGGCAGACTGTGAACAGGCATTGGAGGAAAACAAGCAGTTGTTGTTAAGTAGTCCAGTACAGTACTTGTATGCTGCCAATTATAGTGACAGCAGATGACACTGCTTATGGTGTTGGAGCTGTACTAGCCCATGTGATGCCTTCTGGAGAGGAACGGCTGATAGCCTTTGACTGTGTCGAGAGTAGAGGCAGGATACAGCCAAGTAGAAAGAGAAACTTTTAGTTTAGTGTTCGCTGTGAAGAAATTTCACAAATACCTGCATGGGCGCAAGTTTATTCTGGTAACTGACCTCAAGGCACTAACAACATGGTTAGGGACAAAGCGTGGGGATCCAGCCAGAATACAACGTGGGGCACTGATGCTGGGGGCCTATTAATACGAAGTGAAGTACAAGCCAAGTTCAGAGATTGTTCATGCAGATGGGTTATCACATTTGCCAGCACAGGAGGAGACCGGAAGCTGTGAACCATGGTTGGGAGAGGCTGTTTTCTTCTTTGAAGACGTACTTGTGGGAGCAGCAGACATAACAGAAGCAATGCAGTAATACACTGCCTGTCAAAATCATCAGATTTCATTCCATGTGGATGGCTACAAGTTGTTTCCTCAGAGCTGAAACCACCTGTTTTCCAAAATTTAGAACTATCCTTGGAGCAAAATTGTGTATTGTAGTGTAACAGAGTGGTCGTTCCAGAGGTGTTGCAAGAAAGGGTACTGAAAATATTTTGTGTTGTGGCTTGGTATGGATAATGAAAAGGAAGAGGTGCTGCATAGTGAAGTTTGTCAGTTAAACCAGGAGACTGCACCGCCAGTTACACAGCATCCATGGAGTTGGCCTGGTAGAAGATGGCAAAGGGTGCACATAGATTTTGCAGATGAGCATAAACAGAAGTTCCTGGTTGTAGTCTATGCCTTTTTCAAGTGATTGGGAGTCATTCCCATGAACACTACAATAGAATTCCATACTGTGGAAAAGTTGAGAACATTGTTACAGCATTTGGGTTATCTGAAGTAGTGGCCCGCCATTTTAGTCTGACGAGTTTGGTCATTTTTGTTGTCAAATGGTATAAAACATGTTTAGATCCCATCATATCATCCACAGTCAAACGGTGTGCCAGAGAGGCAAGTGCGGACTATCAAGCTAGCACCTAAACGTCAACTGCAGGAAGATTGTGTCAACCGCAACCATACGTTACAGCATAGACTAGATGTATCTTGTTTGCATATATGAACACACCACATTCAGTAATGTAGAAGACTCCGGCATAATTGTTTTTACACAGGCAAGCACGAACTCGTGAAGACCATCATTTTCAAGTGCAATGGCAGAGCGGCAAGAGGACATTAAGCTCAGGGCAGACAGAAGGTGATGCCCAATGAGGAGGTTTAGAGAGAGGGAAACCGTTCTGATAAACTATGAGAGGAGAAAATACCAGATGGAGACAAGGCAAGATAAAAAAACAAGTGAGTGCAGTTAGTTATCAAGTAAATGTGGGAGACAACGTGAATTTTATGCATGCTGACCACTTGAAATATCTGGCTGTTAACATGCCAGCACACAAGAACATGAGGATTGGTGAGTAAATACAAGACGGAAAGAAAACTTAACACTCCGAGAAGGTGTAGGGTTTCAAAGGGAGTACAGCATACCATCCACTGAAGAATCAGGGGCAGCGATATCCACCAGGCCACAAACCAAGAGACCGGGACAAGCTGAAGAGGCGGGACAGAAAGAAAATGACAGTCGAGCCAGCCAGCTCAGTTAGAAGTGAGGAAGAGGAATGGTTTCGAAGATTTTCACAACTACCACATCTAGAGAAACATAGTATTGTAGACTTTCAAGTAGACTGATTGCTGTACCAAAGAGACTACATTTATAAGGGTTGCAGGTTATAAATGGAAGGGGGAGTATAATGTTGGCAGTAGGTCCTACTTGGAATTGTAAATAGCATGTGTGTGTTTTTTGGGTAAACAGTGAAAACTGCAATGGTGGACTTGGTGTAACCTTGTAGAATGTAGCTAGTAATAAACACAACTTAACATGGATATTGTGTAAGGGCACAGAAAAACACATTATTGATACCCTCTGGTCTTACACTGTAGTGGTATTATATTTTTAATGTATTTCCTTTAGTCTCATACAGTGTTCATACAGTTCGAGGTTCATTGATTTTTGTTTGTTAGAATATTTTCTACATTAAATTTTTATTTTTTTTGTAAATTATAGGAAAGGGATTTCAATGTAGCTCATTACTCGGGGAAATACTAACATGGAAGAAGACTGTGATGCAGTACGTATAACAGTGTTGATGTGATGCAGTGCTGAAGTTACTGTAATTGTATGGAATGCATTAGCATGCATGCATGAGATAAAGTGATGTGTTTGTGCACAGGTCCGGAGTGTCTGGCCTGATGGATGTACGGGTGTTTCACCGTGGACGCCAGCCCATTCCCACCATGTGCCACTCCCACAATGGCGGCTGCTCACACATCTGCCTGCTGGCACCTCTCTCAGGCCCACATTCCTACAGCTGTGCCTGCCCCATCGGCATCAAGCTACTGGTAACGACCACTTTGCTTCCTTCACTGGCCCACGTCTTCCCCTATTAACCACGCCCTCACCCATGTGAGTCGAGACCACCTCACCTCACTACTTACTGAACTGGGCTCTCACCCATGTGAGTCAAGACCACCTCACCTCACTACTTACTGAACTGGGCCATCACCCATGTGAGTCGAGACCACCTCACCTCACTACTTACTGAACTGGGCTCTCACCCATGTGAGTCGAGACCACCTCACCTCACTACTTACTGAACTGGGCCCTCACCCATGTGAGTCGAGACCACCTCACCTCACTACTTACTGAACTGGGCTCTCACCCATGTGAGTCGAGACCACCTCACCTCACTACTTACTGAACTGGGCTCTCACCCATGTGAGTCAAGACCACCTCACCTCACTACTTACTGAACTGGGCCATCACCCATGTGAGTCGAGACCACCTCACCTCACTACTTACTGAACTGGGCTCTCACCCATGTGAGTCGAGACCACCTCACCTCACTACTTACTGAACTGGGCCCTCACCCATGTGAGTCGAGACCACCTCACCTCACTACTTACTGAACTGGGCCCTCACCCATGTGAGTCGAGACCACCTCACCTCACTACTTACTGAACTGGGCCCTCACCCATGTGAGTCGAGACCACCTCACCTCACTACTTACTGAACTGGGCTCTCACCCATGTGAGTCGAGACCACCTCACCTCACTACTTACTGAACTGGGCCCTCACCCGTGTGATTCGAGACCACCTCACCTCACTACTTACTGAACTGGGCCCTCACCCATGTGAGTCGAGACCACCTCACCTCACTACTTACTGAACTGGGCCCTCACCCATGTGAGTCGAGACCACCTCACCTCACTACTTACTGAATTGGGCTCGAGACCACATAGCTACCCTCTTTGACTGGATATTGGTTCTATGATTCAGAACCATTTTGCTTTCTTAATGACCAGAGGTCCGTGGTGGTCTAGTGGTCAGACTAATTGCTTCCCACCTAGGGGAACTGGGTTTGATTTCTGATGGTGTAGTCTCCTGGATTTTTGCATGTGGGAATTATGCCGGACGATACTACTGGTTGGCTGGTTTTCTTTGGGATCTCCCGTTTTCCCCACCCTTTCATTGTGGCGCTGCTCCATGCTCATGTTGCTTCACCCTCATTGGCTCTCAAGACCTTGATGTTAAGAACTGCCGAAATCTCTCCACTTCCACTTAATGACAAGGCCTTCACATGTGAGTGAGCAACACATCCCTCCACCTAGTAATTGGGCCCTCACACCTGTCATTCAGTACCACATTACCTCCTTACAGACTGCTTACTCCTTTGAGTCAGCATCACTTTGCATCCATGCTGACTGGACAATCACACTTGCGAGTAAGTGCACCCTTGTATTCCCTTACTGACTGCGTGCTTACTCCTATAAGACAGTGCCATCTTTCTCCCCCCTACTAACTGGGTTTTGAATCAGTACTGCCTCACTTCAAACTGGGCACCTCCCTTCCCCTATTTATTTATTGTGGAAATGTATTTATGTATATTGTACTGTAACAAGATATACATAAATATACGATAACATTTGCAAACTATACATTGACTGCACCAAGATCACTGTTGTGTGTTGTGTTCAGGTAGAATTAGGTTAGGTAGTATGTTAGTCGTTAGGTTGGCAACAGCAGTAGCCACAAAGCTAAACACCAGTAGCCGGGCAGCCATCATAGCTACATGTATGCAGTGTGGAACATAATAGTTGGTGACGAGGTTTAAAATATTGCATGTGGTCCGGATCAACAAAAAATGGCACTAATTGGAGTTATAGGCGCGTTTGCCCCAGACAAGGAGTCGTGGAACTCGTATCGCGAATGTCTACAATTTTATTGCGTTGCAAACATCAAGGACGACGAAGCTAAGCGGACAGTATTTTATACAGTATGTGGCCCAGAGTTGTATGGTCTGCCGACTTCATTATTGTCATCATGATCTACCGATGCAGTACCTCTTGCGGATGTGTTCACAAGATTAACGAGTCACTTCCACCCGAAGCCCAGTGAAATAGTTGAAACTTTTAAGTTCCTGAAGCGCTATCAAAAAGAAGGGGAAACAGTTGCTGTGTATATTGCAGAGTTGCGACGGCTAAGCACACATTGCAATTTTCCAAATTTGGATCGCATGTTACGAGACCATCTGGTTTGTGGGGTTCGGGACAAAGCTGTACAACAGGCTCTCCTCGTTAAGGATAAATTGACTTTGCAAGAGGCAGTGGACATCGTGATGGCTACGGATGCGACAGGAAGGAACATGGCGGACTTGTGAGGCAGTACATTAGTGGAGGAAAATGTGCACAAAATGAACAATACAGTCGAGAGGAACGTGAACGCGGGAGGATTGGTAAAGTCAAACAGTGTATCAGTTGACAGGCAAAGAAAGGAAATAAGTGAAGGGAATCAGCAATGTTGGCGGTGCAATCGTAACCATGCAATCAATCGATAAATGCTGTCACTCAAATACAGTGTGCTGTTTTTGCAAAATGTAAAGGACACCTTGAGCAGGCATGCATAACTTAAAAAAAAAACAGCAGGTAGGTTCGAGTGCAGTGGACTTGAAGCGAACTGGTGCCACACAGGAAGTGCAGGATTTTGAGGTGGATGTTGCAGACTGTGTGGGTTCAGAATATAATTTGTACAGTATGCAGGAGCAAGCACATAGGAAGTCATGGTGTATTGAAGTGCAGGTGAACGGACAACTGGTGAGCATGGAAGTTGACACTGGGTTCAATTATCAGCTGGCACATATACAAGTTTCTGTGGCCCAGTGAGCCACCTTTGAGAAAAGGGAACATGGTATTGCGTGCATGGTCCAGTGAACATTTAGAAGTGTTGTGGTTAAAGGAAGTGTCAGTAAAACTCAAGGGGCATAAGGCAGTTATGCTGGAGTTAGTTGTGGTGTAAGGACGTGGGTTGTACGCTGGAGTTAGTTGTGGTGTAAGGACGTGGGTTGTATGCTGAAGTTAGTTGTGGTGCAAGGACGTGGGTTGTTGGGATGTGACTGGTTCCAGCCCCTTGGAATTAAATTGATTGGGGTAAACAAAGTTCAGGAAGACGTGGTAGATTGGCTTGTTAATGAGTTCCCAGCAGTGTTCAAAGCGGATGAACTGAGAAAATATGTGGGTACACAGGTCACCATTAAAGTCCCGCAAGACTGCATTCCTGTGTTTAAAAAGGGCCAGGTAGTGCCCTTCGCATTGAGAGAGAGACAAGGTAAGTCAGGAAATAGAGAGATTGGTACAGCGGGGAGTTTATGAACCTGAAAATTTTTCAGAATGGGCAACACCTGTAATACCCATCTTAAAAAAAGGATGACACAATTAAGCTATGTGGGAGTTATAAGGGAACAGTGAACAGTGCATGTGCCACGTGTGTGTGTCCATTGCCCTTGGTTAACGAGCCGTTAGCAGTACTGGAGGGAGGACAACTCTTCACCAAGCTCGATTTGGAGGAACCATATTTACAGGTAGCAGTAGATGAGGCAACAGCCGAACTGCGTACAGTTAATACTGTGAAAGGGCTTTTCAAGGCCGAGATGTTGCCATTCGGGGTTAGCAGTGACCCAGCAATATTCCAAATGTTGATGGATACTCTGCTTGCTGGCATTCCAGGGACTGTAGTATTGCTTGATGATATACTGATATCGGGAGGAGGAGATGAAGATCACTGGAGTTGGGTGCGTCCAGTTCTAGAAAGGCTGCAATGGGCAGGACTCCAACTGAAAATATCCAAGTGTGTGTTTGGAGTTGATTCTGTGGTGTTCCTGGGTCGCAGAATCGACAAAATAGGTATTCATCCCTCGTCCAGTAAGGTAGTTTCTCTGACTTTTGAACTTCTATGCGAGGTTCCTTTACAACACAGCAGAAGTGTTGGTGGAGCTGCTGCACCGGTAATAAGATGCAAATACTCCATGGCGTTGGATAGAAACACACTGTGAGGAATTTCAAGACACCAGAGCAGGCACTTACACATTAAGACCTCGATAAGCCCTTAATTTTGAAGTGTGATGCCTCAGAGTATGGAGTAGGAGCGATACTGGCCCATGACATGGGTGATGGAAGGGAAGACCCAATAGCATTTGGCTCTAGGACCCTACAGAAGAGCGAGCGAAACTATACGCAGGTGGACAAAGAAGCCCTGGCTGTAGTTTTTGGAGCAAGCGAGTTCAAACAATATGTGATTGGTAGGAAGATCAAGATAATAACGGATCATAAACCTCTCTTGCGGCTGCTCCATCCTAAGAAGTTCCTTCCAGATACAGTATCCCCTCGGTTGTTGCGATGGAGTCTCATGTTGGCGATATATGATTTTGAGTTGGAATACAGGCCAGGATACCAGATAAAACATGCAAATGCTCTCAGCAGACTTCTGCTCCAGGCACTAGAGTTCGAGGTACCAGCACCTGCTGACATTCTCATGTTGGAAGAGTCAGCAGAGATGTTGGTAGAGCCAGATAAAATAGCGGCAGAAACAACTAAGGACATGTTACTGTCTATGGTTCTGGAGTACACTTGAAGTGGATGACCAGCGAAAGTGGCTGTGGCAGTGCAGCCATATTTTGTGCGCAGTCACAAACTGTCTATACATAAAGAGTGTTTGTTGTGGGGAAACAGGGTTGTGATTCCATCCCAGCTGCGTTCAGAAGTGCTGAATCTACTGCATGCTCAAAATAATGGGGTAGTGCATATGAAAGCAATGGCCCGAAGCTATTTCTGGTGACCAAAACTGGGTGCGGCCATCGAGCAAGTGGTAAAGTATTGCAACATTTGCCAGCAGTGCCAAAATAACCCACCTAAAGTTAAAATGGTAGCCTGGCCAAAACCAGATAGACTGTTGTCGCAGTTGCACACTGATGTTACAGGCCCATTTCAAGGTTCAATCTTTCTAATAGTCATTGATGCATTTTCCAAATGGCCTGACATCAGGTGGGTTGGAAGTCTGTCGGCCATATCAGTCATTTAGGAGCTGCGCGATATGTTCAGTTGCCATGGACTGGCAGACGTCATTGTAGGAGACAATGGGACTGCATTCCGATCTCAATAAATGGCAGGGTTTGTGAAGAATAATGGTACAGAAGTAGTTTGTTCCTCTCCATACCATCTTTCTAGTAATGGGTTGGCCGAAAGGACTGTACAAACAGTGAAACAGAAGTTAAGAAAAGTTATTGAATGTGACTAGTGGACACGGTTGGCACTAATGCTATTATGTAGCATGGCGGACAACCCCACAACAAGGGGAAAATAATACCTGGAAGACTCCTGGAGAGTTATTAATAAGGCGACCACTACAGACGGTTCTGGCCAAACTGCATCCAGGTACAGACAGAAGCACCTCCTAGGATGCGCAGGTAGCAGGTGCAGTAGTGGCAGGGGCTCAACACTTCAGTGTGGGAGAGGCCGTATAGCTGCGTAACTACGCGAGTGGCTTCAAATGAATACCGGACTGGATCAGTGGGGAGGAAGGATGGTTAATTAACCATGTCACAGATGAGCAGGGCAATTCTCATATAAGGCATGTAGACCAGCTGCGATGGAGAAGTTGTCAATCAGTGTCAGATTCGAAGGTCAAAGAAGCAGTTTCCAGCAGGGTACAGACAGCAACCAGAGTGTTAGAGCAGTTCGGGCCCAGGATCGCTCATAGCAGTAGAGACCCACAATGTTCTGCATCAACGGGTGCTGGGACATCGGCTGCAACCTACCAGAACACCAGGGAGGATTCCACAGCTGCAGGTGGAGTCGAAGCTTTAGGGTCTCCGTGTGTAGCTCTGGGAAAGTCAGAAGAGGCAAATGGCTCAGCTGCTTCCCGAGAATCGTTTTGAGAAAGGGTTTTGTGCGAGTAAAGCTCGAGGATGTATTCGGGGCAGAGCGTCGAAATGACAGTGTGTGCCCCCAAGGAAGCTGGACGATTATGTCACATTTTAAATGGGGAGGAACTGTTGTGTATTTTGTTCAGATAGAATTAGGTTAGGTAGTGTGTTAGTCATTAGGTTGGCAACAGCAGTAGCCACAAAGCTAAACACCAGTAGCCGAGAGTCACTAAAACCATTTACATAATCATTGTGTTGTGTAACTAAATAAGCTGCCAATGTATTATGCGGTGAGCTGATAGGCAGATCAGCTCAGAGCAAGCATCACTCTAGACACTGTCTTTCTCTGTCTGTTGCTCCTGATGGCCAAGCCAAAAAGAATGCATTTCTTGGGTTGCTTCCTCGTAGTAACTTAGTCACATCTTGTATCTGGGCTGCTGGTGAATGCGATTTTACTGAACGTAGGTATCTCTTGTTGCAGAAGTAGGTGACAGGTGATGAGCATGCATCACCAGTTATTTATGTTGCTTAAAGGAAATAAGTAAACATACTGCAAAATGCTGTCTTTTACTCTGAGTCTGCCTCTCTTGTTACTCTTTGTAGTTAGGTGATTTAGAACAAATATTGCGCATTAAGTAAACTACTTAGAATGTTATGTTCCATGCTCTGTTTTGTTCATTAATGTTTTATTGTAAAATGAACCCTATCAATACTCTGCAGTTATGGAACCTAGCTGAAATTGCTTTGTTAACTGACTGTATATGTAAGATCTTCTCTGTTTGTTACACCCAGCTCCTCTATCTTTCATCAACAGAGAACAGTGAAGTGCTGGCATTGTAATTATGCTCATACTCTCTTGGGTATGTCTAGGAGGATGGGAAGACATGTGCAGTGGGCCCTATCAACTCCCTGATCTTTGCTCATCGCATTGACATTCGTCAGATCTCACTGGATGTCCCATATGTAGTTGACGTGGTGCTACCCTTGCCGCCACTGAAGAATGCGATAGCTGCTGATGTGGACCGCAAGACAGGTGAGGATGGGCATGCTGTATGTTGTCATTCCTGCAGTGGGTGTGGAGTCGACATTCTGTCTGCATGTCGACCATCTGGTTTTAGAGTGGTTCTGATACTAGGTATCTCTATCCACCGATACGTACTATTTACTAAGGTATTGGGTGGTGTGGTATCTGCCGATACTTTAGTACCTATTTTAGAAAATATAACTATGGTCTCAGAAAGTTTGCAGATATAAAATAACCATGCTAAAATGCAAGTAAATTTCCAAAATGCATGATTAAATGCTAATTTTGTAGATTTAACAATAAATGTAAAAACTTTGTCAGTGCACTAAAATTGTCACTGTTCTCTCTGCAACGACAACTAACATAAAGAAACTTTATTGTGCACAATACATATTATTAAAAAACTGCAAAATTCATCTTATTGTGTAGCTGCAGACTAAACTTCAAGTTGTTGGAGGCTCGTGTGACTTCTGCTATTTCCAGACAACTTATGTAACATCCTCCAAGAATACTTTTGGCCTATAGTAAATCCTTAGCGGTTGAGCGACCTATCTCTAGTAGAGCAATTGCACAGGTAAATGACATTGTATAGTTGCCAATGAAATCACGAACTGCGCTCAAGTAGGTACAGAGCACTCAAGTAATACCGTGAACATCTTTAGATCTTTTACATTCATGGAGCACTTCACCCAAAATGGTTTTCCTCATAGCTATGACCCTAATACAAGCAGTGACTCATCTGAATGTCACAACCTTGACGCACATATACTGTCATCTTTATCTGTGACATACCGTATTTACTTGTGTAAGTGCCCTATGCAATGCTTAACAAATACCCCTTTTTTGTTTGGAGAGTTATGACTTTGAAGTGCTGGGGCGAGGTACACAGGAATATGAGAAGTAGGCATGTCTTTAACTAGCGAGTGGTTGGTTGACTAGCTAGTGTGTGACCACTCGCTCTACAGCATTGACACACTCTATTCTCCATTTCGTATAAGTGGTCTCAAATTTGACAGACAATGTGATCAACCTACATACTATGTAAACAGCAAATGCTCTCGCTCTTACAGTATTGTATCAGCTGATGAACTGCTGCAGGATTCGTGTTGTTAGTTTGGCTATTTTGATGATGTCTTTGGAAGAAAATAATACTCGGAACTACAAGTTGTAATTTAAAATCTCAATTATACTTACAACATGTATGGTTTAAATTATGTTTCTAA
This sequence comes from Dryococelus australis, assembly GCA_029891345.1. Taxonomy (NCBI): domain Eukaryota; kingdom Metazoa; phylum Arthropoda; class Insecta; order Phasmatodea; family Phasmatidae; genus Dryococelus; species Dryococelus australis. Next base: position 2,768,386 of record CM057003.1, on the reverse strand, counting down.
AGCAATATTAAATTTGTTGGCTATTAGTAATGGGACTTTAAAAACATGTTCAGCATTTATGACAGAGTATGTCGACACATATGAACAGTAAACGTTTCCAGCCAATGGCTAGCCATGTTTATGTTTCCAGCCAATGGCTAGCCATGTTTATGTTTCCAGCCAATGGCTAGCCATGTTTATGTTTCCAGCTCAGGTGAAGGCAGTTGTGCATGCACTTTTTCCTCATCGTGTTTATTATACGAATATCTTATTGGTGTTGTCGGAATATTTAATTGGTAGTTAATAAGTTTTATTTGCTTTTTCAAAACATAATTGGTTGTAAGTACTGTTGTAGTACATGTTGTTGAGTGAAATGTAATATTAATCGGCACATTGTTAAAACTGCTTGTTCCATCATTATTTTCCTAACGCCCTTCCACAGTGAAGTGACACAAATAAAATTTACATATATAAGTTTAAGTTTGTTTGTATCAGGAAACGTGCGAAGTGTTAATTTTACTGAATGATTTTGCAAATAAATTATTTAATGCTAGTGACGAACAAACGTGATTTTTGTGAAGTGAACACGCAAGGATTGCCATAGAAAAACACATGTTCAAGAGGTTACAACAGTAAAGGCCAGCCTACAATTGATTTAGCACAGAATACAGCACATGCACAGAATACAGCACATGCACAGAAAGTAGAATGCAAGTCTTAGAATGGCACTGCCTACAATAACGCACTACACAAGTACAAAATTCACGCACAGAATCCACGCACAGATAGTTAACCATTATTCTATAATTCCTGTGCATGTGCGCCGTGCATGGCTAATCAGAGCGTCGATACCACGGAGTTCATATGACGATCAAAACGGCTGCAAAAGTAATGAATTTGGCTAGTACTTGGGGGAGATTGGTGCAACATAAACATTGGGTTATTTTGATTGAAATTATTATTGTACAAGGAATGTATGTTAAGATGAATGGTATAGCATAATAATATTTCTACAAATTAAAACACGAGCAGTAAAGTAAACAGCTGTCGACAATATTTTTTTTTCATTTCAGTGTGACCAACACACGCACGTGAAATTTACCGTGCATAGTTTCTTTCATTTTCACGTATGTTTTGTTTAAACATCCGTCGATTCTGTGTGTGTGCTTGTTTGAATTTAGGCTTTCAGATTCAAGCTGTACGTATGTTCTGTGCTGTCGCAGGTGCCTTCAGTTTGTGTGTTTTGTAAACTGCTAACATAATTATTGAAAGGCACGTGGTCTGAAAAATGCTGCACTTGCCACACTTTTGTAGTTAGTGAATAATATTTGTTTGTCTCCATCATAAATTCGAGGTGACGCCGTCGGGTGAGACACGTGACGAATGATGACACAAATATTTACTGGTAATATGGGCGCCAGTGGTGCTTCCCTATCACCGCACTATTGAGACTCAGGGTTCTCAGGGATGTTGTGGGTTCTGTGTCCGTCTCACCCGTGCGTGCTTACAAACACATTAAACTTTTACTAAAAATCACTGAAATAAACAATAGATAATACATATGTGGCTGGACACTGTCACTACTGAATAGAATAATTGAGTTTACTGTAGACTTGTTTTTATTGATATTGTTCATACACACCAGCATGCCAATGAAATGGTTATCTCGGTATGACTAGCCAATTCTGCTTGGGTGCTCCCAAGCCCGTAATTAATCTAGCGCACGCCTAAATGGATGATCTCACCTAGGTGCGTGAAAGTACAGCTTTCACAAGGGAAGAGGGCCGACAGCTGCTAGGGTGGACTGACGGTTTTTCCTTGAAGACAGGACACAGTGAATTACAAATTAAAACCCTTAATACACATTAATACATGTGATTACTCGGCATCACTAACGCAAACTCGTTGGGGCTCGCCCTCCAGCACGTGGGTAATGTGGTGACGGCCTATACACAGAGCTGGCTAGGATGGGAGTAATTGCACCATACACTAATTACAAAATTATATAAACCCTTGAATGATACATGAAATAAGATGGGACACTGGATGAATATTCACAATAAACACACACATGTGTGAAGACAAGCTTAGGTGGCACTGATGCTGCTGGATGAAGTTCGCAGCGGACCATGTGGAGCAGGTGTAATTGCAATATTTCTGCGTGGAAACGACAAACTAAATTCAGATAAAATATTATTCGTGTTGAGCAAATGGTTCTTTTTACGATTAGCATTGTTACAGGCTTGTAACATGCCTGATGGCGGTGAAATCAAACCTACTGTGACCGCGTGATCAAGTACAAAAAGCATCAATTTACATGAAAAATACATTGAACCCTGAATAAAACTGACATAGAACCCTGAAATAAATGATTGCACATACAATGTTATACAATTAAGCTCTTAAAACGCAATGATGGCGTATACAAAGACTTGGTGTCGGTCGGCCACATGGTTATACATGATGTTGCTGTAAAATAGTCAAACATGAAAATTACCCTCAAATACTTACATAAAAATAAAGCTTTTAAAATTGTGTGTAGCAATTATGCAGAAGGTGCACTTAAATGCCATAAACATAGGCAGATGGTGCCTGATTCAAATGCGCGGGTTGCGTGACATCTCCGACATCTTTCTACTCCTTCTCCTCAATTAAGTTAAAAATGCCACAAGGGCGTAAGAATTAGTAAAGCGGAAGCATAATGCTGGGGAAATTTTTTTGGCAAAAACGTACGCAAGCTGGTAAATTACATTGACCATGGAAACCTAAATCAGTGAACAATAGTTGTAGTGCGTACATGACAGTGTCTTACCTCGCCAGTTCTCCTCGACAGACTGTCCAGATACAAGCGTCACACGGACCTACCATGGTTGCCTACGGGGTTCATATAAGCAGAAGTGCTATGCACGCTGAGTTAAATATTTTATATTGAAAATAAAATGGCACAAATTAAATTAAATATTGTTTTACATTTCTATATTTTTCTTATGAATTTCGATATCTTTTTAATTTCTCTTTGTGATGGCGTTCATGCCGGAGTATTAAGTATTCTTAATCTCGGTGCCGCTGGCATTTTGAATATTCATAACCAAACGATTAAAATTAGTACAAACACTTTAAAACATTTTAAGACATATTAATCACTGTAACGACAATATAACACATTTTACCCTGAAATGATCATTTATAGGAAAGTTCAAATTATTGGCTTCTTTACGCACGTGCGGAACACATGACATGTGAGCGCCGTCACGCGCTCTAGCGCCGCTGGCTGTTGGTCGTCATCAGGAGTGTAAGTTTAACTTCGATCAAAGTGTGGTATATATTGCTGCATCTGTACAAATAGGTACAGTGACGTATGTATCGCATTTTATATTTTCATACCATGTTATAATTTTCGAAGTTAAATAATTTAAATGTTATTTCCATACGAGCTAAATTTTCCACTGCTCCATCAAAACAATGTGCAACTCAAAATGCCACACACTCATGCCGGAATCACATAGCCCCGACCAACACAGCACAACACAACCAAAAACGCAACTACGACACATTTCAATGTTACTACTTGAATTTACAGCATGACCGACACCATGCTCTCAGCATTTAACCTAACTATTTAGAAGGCGCTGCTTTGCTACGCTAGTCTCAAAGGCCGTGAACAAGAGAGAAATTTGTAATACATAATGGTGACAAATTGGTATCGCTAATGCATACAAAACTAAAATTATTATTTTTAAGAGTTAGATACAGTTTTTCTGTTAAGCTGCGTGTTTACCATTGTAGGGAAAGCTCGCAATACAATTTCATTTTGCAATGTTGTACATTCTATGTGTCGTGCCGCACAACCTAACGAAGAATAGAAATAATTTCTAATCCAAAATTGCTGGTCGGACGACAGAATCGGTCGGGCTTACAACGATCTATCTTGTATGACATCTGCTGTTGGCTGTTATGTCGTGTGCGTTGGGGCTACGTGATTCCAGCATCTTAAGAACATCAAAATAATCCCGTCTCACGAGCGACGATAAACTAAAACTCCCCCCCCTCACTCTGCTCACTATTCCCATTTTCCCTCAAAATAAAAGTAAGATGATACCCTAATTGGGCCCACATTTCATTGCTATGAACATTTCTCTGTGTTTTTATTGATTGAAACTCTAACACTCTGGTTCTGGAGGGTTTCGAAATGTAAAGCTTACTGGCCATACAAACTTGTTAGTTGTATCACTTTATTTTTTTTAGAGTGTATATAAAATTTGTCAAGCTTGTTAGGCAGGGATACTTGTTAGCAAATAAATTTAAGGGTTTTTCCTGTTTTTAAAGGCTATATTTGAAAGTAACATAATGGCATGTAGATTACAATATTGGAGTCTTTCATAAACGTTTTGAGCATTTTTGTTTTGCAAATTAAAAGCACTCATGCGTTGTTAAGAATATTGTAAGAGTAACAGAAGAAGAATTCACATAAACAGAATTTACATTGGAAAGACAACTTTTTGATATCAAGTAAATTACAACATGCTTATCAAACAAAATTCTTTCAATTTAAGCACCCAGCGAAGGTGCTCCAACATCATAAAGAAGTGTCTCGTGCATCAGCAGGAACTGCAGCATTCCAAAATTAATTGCTAAGGAAAATTAACTTTATGATGTCTTCAATCTTGGGTAGGTGGAGCATCTTGTTAATGAGTAAGTCATATGTTTGTTTGATATATTGTTTCTGTAGGTCATATCTACTTCTCTAGAGCACTTTGTAACATCTCTGAACTGAAATACAGTTTTTCATTAGGTACCCGAGAACAAGCCAAGGGCTGTATTCATAATTTTGAGGAGGAAGGTGTTGCGACTGAACTTCAGTGTAAATATCAACACTGATTTGGTCAGAAATAAGTTTTTATTCACAGCATGACAATCTGAACATGTAGGTATTTGAGAAAAGTTATTAAAATATTTTATATGTAGACCTGCAATACTTAACATTTGAGTTACTAAATGAGAGTTATTAAAATTACTGAAATTAAGTAACATTTGCTTAAATATTATTTTGGCTACCTACATACTTTAACATCCGGAGAATTATAACCATCATAAAAGTATCAGGTTGTACAGAGTTTGTTGTCATGTCGTACCACAAAGCTGAGTTATGTACTTTTAATGCAATAGTAGGCATAGCCTGTGTGTAAGAATCTATACGGTCTTTGAAAAGAAGGTGTGGGAGGGAGATGGGGGCGATATTTTGGTATGTGTGCATTCCTTAGGTGGGGGGAGGGGGGATCTTGGTATTTGGTGATCGTCGAAACCATGCAAAATTTTTATGTTCACAAGAACTTTCCTCAGGTAAGTGTGACAAGATTAATTGTCATTAATATATTTTGAGTACCATATATTTAAAAAACATTAAAATATCTTATTAATTTGACAGTCAAAATACAATTCAATTTTCGTGCATCTTGGTTACAAATTTCTTGCAAGGTAAGAAATTATTAATTTATGGACTTATTACATGGGCTGTTAGTCATTTACATAAAATATTCATAAACTAAAAAATGGGATTGTTGCCAACTTGCAACTGTTTGAACAGCCCTTCACAGCTTCAAATGTCATTTGGGAGAAGGCACATTTAGTTTGTTTACAAAAACAGGCTGTCATATATTGTTGGTTTACAAATACTGGCAGTCACATGGTGTTTGTTTGCAAACAGTCTCCTTCAATGACAGTTCAGCTGTGGCGGAAGGATACATAGCCACCCAGATGCCATTGGCACTACTTTCCTAGAAGTGTCAAATTTGAAACGACTTATATGAAATAGACAATAACTATACTTGGACAAGCATGGTACAGTGATAACACAAAATGAAAGTGACGGGCAGAGAAAGAGTGCAGTTACACTGTTGCGTTCAAGTTATTGTTATTAATTAATTACACCACAGAAAATGAAAAATGAGTTTCTGTGAGAAACTATGATGACCCAAAATGTATCAGATGTTGGGTGTACCCAAAAGGAACAACCTAGAGAAAACACCAAAAAATAAATGTACCTTCTGTATAAAGAAATGCAAAACCTCTCCACCTTTCCCATCTAAGTTGAGCTGTACAGATAAGTCATTGGCTGTTTTGTGTAAAGAAGGCTTTATGAATGGCCAGGAACTAGGTGCAGGTGGGGATGAGCTACAAGTGCACACCTGGCAATATCACGTAACACCGTGCTAACTTCACCTGAAAACAAAAAAATTGTCAGATTATAAGTTTCACCATACTTCTAATTTTGTGAGTTAAAGCTACAAGTAGGCTGTTAGGCAACCAAAAAATTATAGAAGGACAGTAATCCAAATACCGACAGTCTAATACTTGTCAAGAGGCACCCACACAAAGTAGGACGACGCATCATTACGTTTTGTTGGCCAGGTCAGTTTCATCAGGCTGTGAAAAATGTGTTGTCCTTGTTTGTGTGTGTGCCTGTTGACAAGTATTAGACTGTCAGTATATGGATTACTGTCATTTTATTACTTATAATTTTGTTTATTATTATTTTAAAAGCCAAATATAAATACAATAGAAACCAATTGTCTGACTCCTCGCTGCTTTTAGGGATGGTCTTAATAGAAAGTTTGAAAAATTTGACATATTTTGACCCACTCCGACCCTTATTCATCAAAATGGGGGTGGTACCTGTTTCTATATATGCATGGATTGGATTAGTGACTTATTATGCATTGTGACTTATTTTTTAGCTGATTTACCTCAAATTTCCAATTATTTTTTACCAAACTCTTTATGGTTCCTTAAAAGTGTGTTTTTAAAGAGATGTGGTCTTAATAAAAGTGGTTGCTACTGTGCGGTTCTGCAGTAAAATCTTGGCTGCCATCTTTACTCATATGAGCTGGGTTAGTTATCATCACAATGTTAACTGTACTGTAAGTTAGATTTATTTGTCAAGTAAACTTTGCTTGTATGTTAACCATGTCCAATGCCCCTTCCTTTTGTTGTATTATTGGATGTATTACTTGTTGGTTTCTATCAAATGATAACATTGCATTGCTGCCTGGCACCTTATAACATATTTTATCTTATTTGATACCCTCAGTAATATTATGTGTTGTAGATGTAGGCTATAGTTTTTGTTTTGTTGCCATCTCTGCATCTGACAGGACAACCCTTGTTTCTCCACAGGAGAGATATACTGGACGGATACTGCAGAGGACATCATTCAGAAAGCCACATTGGATGGAAAACACATCGAGAGTGTGATTGTGGATGGTCTGGAAACTGCGGATGGCATTGTCGTAGACTCAACAGGTAGAAAGGTATGGCTTATTCACTGTAGCATTTCAACTGTACTAGAAGCCTAGAATAACAGCTCTTTAGTAGCTTTACAACTTACAAAGCTTCACTGACAGCCCATGAAAACTCTGCCTTAAGTATTATTTTACATATCAATTATGTATTTACGCTGGGCTTTGATAAGTTGGAAGAAATTGACCTAGGATGGTGTCCTGCCTCTCGGACCTATATGACGCGTCTACAAGCATTTCGAGGTTTAATTGTGTTTATTTTCAAATTCACATATTTTCCCACCTCAGTTGTTTCATGCCATCCACGTTTAGTTTGTAATTGTTATTGTGCAAGGGAATATTGTGTATTTATTTTTATCATTTTCATGCAAGGGTTTATCTCTATTTGAATTGTTGCAAGTTACCAGCAAGTAGAAAGTAGTATAGGGCGAGCCCCTTGCCACCATAGTTCACATCACGCGAGCTTGCCAGATTCAGTCGCTGTTTAGTGTTTCAGGGTGTTGATTGCATCGTGCGTACGCTACTTAACTTTTGTGCACCGATCATGTAGTTTGCAACAGTAACGTAATTCTCTGAACCTTTTTCACTTTATTTTGACCCGGAGTCGCCACCCCTTCTTCCCCAGGACTTGCATTGCCTGGAGAAGCATACATTCCATAAGTAAATCTACAGTGACCATTCATGCCCTTTATACAGTTGAAGCTATCTGGTGGGCCGCAGGCCAGAGCCTGTGTAATGTTTTCACCTAGAGTGGTGTAGTGTTCTGTGCAAGAGTAATTACATGCAAGTTCTAAGACTTTGTGTCTTTTATTTCAAGCACTGCCTTTCGGCATTTCGGGATCAACACAACCTGCTTTCACCTCAATCTCATGTAATTCACCTTCACCTTAATAATCAGCATGCTCAACACCAAGCTTTTCTCAGCAAAAGCGTGTGGGTCAGCCGGAATAGGCCCACTTCATCCTGACGTAACTATAATGTGTGAGGAATGTCTGACTCTCGTGTCCAGAGGTGCTGCGTATATCTGAGTGAACGGCCCACCATACCTTGAGATCATCATCAGCAGAAATCATCGACATTGCCTGCCGACAGTGTCTGGCACCTATTTGGGTATCCAACTCCAAAACCCAACTAACAATGTTTCACCACCCCTTAAAATTTCTTTAACCCATCACCACCCAGCCAACAAGCGTTAATTATCAACCTTCTGTGGGGCGTACCTTTCCTTTGTTATTCCTTTCACGTTTCTCGACCCAGAAATCTCCAAAATTTCCTGACACCTCAACGCCTCTTTGAGCATATTTCTCATTTCTTCTTCCCCCCCCTCCTACCTTGAACAACATCAAGAGCACGTCAGGAGCATTGTGATCAACTTGGGACAACGTTCTGACACCAGCCAGACACCAAAGCTACGCACACCAGCCAGACATCAAAACAACTCCCAGAGACACCACACCATGTGTCATAAAAAGTGTGCCAAAACCAGCTGCGCAGCCACCATTACATCAATGGCACAGGGCACACGCAGCGAGTCAGCCTTAACGGGACAGGGAGGTATCATCACCTCTCCCCCTCCAGCACTGTGAACTAAGCAGCAGGGCGGGCAGGTGCACGTGCACTCACCCCTCCCCACTTCAGCAGCACAACACACCAGCTGGGAGTATCGATCGGTGCAGCGGGCTGTGTGCCCGGGCATGTACACCCCTTCCACTGTTGGCCATACACCCTTCCAAGCCGTTGCAGGGAGGTCTGCCATGAGGGGTGGGCCATGACCTTGACCCCCACCGCCAGTTTCAGCTGCCGCACCATGACTGTCAGCAATGGCTGGCCTAACACCTGAAGGCGTCCCGGTAGTGCTTGCACCCCATCCCACAGAATGCAGTGGCCAAGTATGAACTAGGTACAACATATTGTAAGTGGGCTCGTAAGACCAGCCCATCAAGCAACCGTGCTGTGAGCAACCATGAACACATGGACAGCTCCGATGTGATAAACTAAATTCAAAGTCTGTGCAAATTTAAAGTTTTAAGTTTTGGACAATGCCAATGAAAATTCCAACATCCACTTTCCAGCCTACAAAATTTTGGTGCCAGTTTACTGTGCACGGGCCAAAATAAACCTACTCTCCAGTGTACCATGTGCCTACAGCATTATCATTCAATGTACCTAACCGCGACCAAACTTGCAACTGTACAGAACAAAAATTTTCAGTGCTCACAGTGCCACAGCAATAACAATCAACTGAACACGTCTACAGTGTACAAAGATTTGTTAATCTGTCCAGACTGTCAACCAACACAATGTCACCCCAGTGGGCCCAGGGGGCAAAAGCAGTGACTTGTTGGAATGCAGAGTCTGTGAAATGCATGTACACGGGCAATGTTTGCAGCATGGCACGAGACTGACAGTACAAGACGTCAAATTCACGTGTCAGCAATTTATAGCAGTGGCAGACACAGCACCCCAACTGACACGTGCCAACAACGCGCATGTTGCAGATGTAAACAAAGCAACACCGCACGCTCATTCCACATCCCGCCAGCCGGCCTTGACTTCAGCACCTCTCCCTCTCCTACCTTCCGCCCCTTACATACCACCACTCGCCACCTACTTTCCCATGCCTGCCTTCCCCCAATGCTATCAACCCACACACCACAATTTCTGCAACCAAACCTGGTGACACAATTCCCCATTCACAACCTTGTCCCACCAACTGCGAACACATGGCCACAAAGTGGCCTAACCACTGCAGTCATCCCAACCCTTGCACCTGGACCAACCAGTGTTACTACGCCTTCATAATTCCAGTTGCTACCCACCTTTGTGACATGGGGTATGCAGGGGTATGGTGGAGAAGTGGCCTATCTGCGTTGGTTGTTCAACTCTCCGGAGAAGCACGTTCCGGGTGATAATCCATTAATCGCTATGGCTTACAATGGGAGGAGTTCCTCCATGCTTCCAGTGCCGCTTTGCAAAAGCATTCACATCACTACAAGCACAAAGCAAACTGACATTAGAACAACAACATCCAGTGGAGAAATTAACTACATTTATCACCAGAAAAATACATTTTGGCAGACATTTCTACCCACATCTGACCAAGCGTGAAATGCTCAAAGCGGTGGCAGAAACTGTATGCCCGGATTACCGTGCCACATTGGCACCACTGCTCAATAGCAGCCTAGATGAACTCATGTGTGCTGCGATAATTCAGGAGCTAAATCTATGCCAACCACGTCATGGACGAGAACTGAGTGCTGCATGATGGAGTCACGAGCAACGTCAGGACAGTGTGAAAGGAAAGGATACAATTCAAAACAGTGCTAAGACACACTTCTTCGGTTACAATGGGACAAAAATTCCAGTGCAGGAAATAATACAGAAAAAATTACGGTACAAGTGACGACAAAAATAATAGTGCAACTGTTGATCAGGAATGAATACAAACCATCAACAGCCGCTACGATAGTTCTCACTGTGTCAACCAAAACAATGGCTCCAGTATGGCCAACCAAACAAATTAAGTCACACACATAAAGAGTATTATGCACTATAGACATCATGAACATACTACCCACCAAAAATGATTATTTTCAAGTTCACAAAGAAAACCATACAGTATAAACATGAAATGTGTAGGTCTACAACCACTGATGTTAATCCACAGAAAGTGGACAAATCTTGTTGACAGGTCGTACGAACTCCCCCTGTGGTGTTCTTAAGGTTACCACACAGACTACATCGTCATCTTGACCTGGATGTACTGCTGACACTCTGGCAGTCTTCAACTTCAGTGGTCGCAACACGGAGTCTTTTAGCAGCACTAACTGGTTGATGCACGCATCAGAAACCGGTTGTGTCCATTTTCCCCATTGCTGGAGATTGTGTAAGTACTCCACACTCCATCTCTTCCATATTTGTTGGTAAAACTGTGTGATCATTTGCCAGTGGTCAAAGTGATTCAAAGAAATATAACACAGATTTTGGTCAGGCAAAGCTACCAATGGCTCACCTACAAGGAAGTGGCCTGAACATCATATTCTCGAGGTCTGTTGAAACAGCACATATAGGTCTTGAATTCAACACTGCAGAGACCTGCGCAAACAGCATTGAGAGTTCTTTGAAAGTCAGTAACTGAGTACCTACAACTCTGTATAGATGCTGCTTAGCACTATTGATTGCTGCGTCCCACAGACCTCCAAAGTTTGGACTTGCTGGAGGGTTGAAGTGCCACTTTGACCCTCCCAGGTTTACCTTAGCTGCAATCTCTTCCTCATTATCCCCTGATAATAACGTTGCATATACCTCCTTGAGTTGAGTTGTTTATGTGCTCCCACAAAGTTGATGCCATTATCGGAGTACACATCAGTAGGGATTCCTTGTATTAACACAAATCACTTGAATGCAGACTGAAAATGTGCAGTTGACAAGTCTGTGACCAGCTCCAAGTGCACCGCGTTATTGGTGGCCATACAAACAAACATACCTTGAAGATTGCCTTCTTCCTCATTCGTACAGGTGTAGCATGGATAGGTCTTCTAAAATCTACCCCAACGGACTGGAATGCTCGAACCTGAGCGAACCGTGGTTTCAGTAGAGTGCCCATTACTGGATTGTGAGCGACTGGTCTGGCCTTAAAGCACCGAATGCACTTGTGAATCACATTTCATACTACAGAGCATGGAGAAACTATCCAGTACTCCCTGCGGACTAGATACAAGGCTGTGGATGGCCCTGGGTGCAAATTGACGATGTGACAATGGGCAATAATTAGTCTGGACAACTGGCTTTGCTTTGGCAGCAAGATGGGCTGGATAGTGCAGTCGTCCACCAACCCTGATAACTCCATTTGAATTAAGAAATGGCATCAGTGGCTGCGCAACTTTGGGACAGCTACTCTCTCTTTTTGAAGAGCAGACAATTCTTCCCTGAAGCTACGTAACTGTACATGATTGACCAATGTTACTGTAGCATTACTTAACTCTTCAGTTGTTAAGAAATTACTCTTCGCATAGCTTTTTTTCTTGAATGCTGCTTTTGCACGCAATATCCAAGCTGTGATGCGAGTCAATTTGACCAGCGAAGATGACTTGTGAATTAAACCTAATAAAGCTACACTCACTCTTGTTCTCTGCTACTCTGTTAGCTACAAATGTTTTCAACTGGTGTGGTGACAGATGTAACCATGCCAACACAACACTTGAATCTGTTCGAGTATGAACCTCTAACTCTTTGACCTTGTCAAAATACAGCCTGTTGATGTGATGCCACAGCGTACTCAATAACACTGCTGCACTCAACTCAAGTTTGGGCACAGTGATTTGTCTTCAGTGGGGCCACCTTTGACTTTGAACAGAGAAGACTGACTTGAACATGTCTGTCCCTCATCACACAACGGATATAGATGACTGCAGCATAGGCTTTCTCGCTGGCACCACAGAATCCATGGAACTGCACCTCTGCACCCTGAAGAGGAACAAACTTAGGAGTTTTAACCTCACAAAGGCTAGGAAGTAACTTCTTAAACTCCTGCCACTGGTTAAGTACATCATGTGCTACAGGTTCATCCCAGTCAAGACTTTGGGTGCGTAACAACTGAAGCAAGATCTTGCTAGTTCCGATCACTGGGACCAATCATCCACAAGGGTCGTACAAGTGGGCAATGGTTGAAAGAATGCCTCGCTTGGTGTTTGGTGCATCATATACCTGTACCCTGTATGTGAGGCAGTCATGGCCTGGATCCCAGCGCAGCCCCAACTCCTTCACAGATTCACTGCAGTTCAGGGTTCTAGACTAAGATGATACACTTCCATCAACCATCATCTCCTGACTATTCGAACACCATTTATGTAATTTAAACCCTCCAGCATCCAATAATCTAATTAGCTGTTCTTTTAACTCTTTAGCTTCAGTGATGGTAGATGCTCCTGTGACAATGTCATCGACAAAGACATCCTGCAGTAAAACACGTGCTGCTAAGGGATACTGGGCTCCTCCATCAGTTACCAACTGCTGAATTGTACGCAGTGCTTGGTAGGGTGAGGACGCTAACCCATAAGTCACTGTATTTTATTCATAGAGTTTGACCGGCGAACCTGGGGTTGGTCGCCGCAATACGCATTGATACTTCTGGTCTTGTGAGTCAGCACTTATCTGCCTGTACATCTTACGCACATCAGCTGTAAGTGCTACATTTTATGTTCGTAAGTTCAGTACAGTATCACAAATATCCTAGAGTTTCAGACTGCACAAGAGCACGTCATTAAGGGATGATCCATTCAAAGTTGGTGCCGAGGCATCAAACACAACTCTAACCTTTGAGGACACGCTGTCTTCCTTCACAACTATTTGATGGGGGATGATGTAAGCAGGTTTTTCATGTGATAAATATATCAGCTCCAACACACCCTCTTCATCACATTTCAAGGTACCTACACATGTCATATGCCCTAATTGTTCGTATTCCTCCATGGAGTGTTTATATTCAGAGTGCAAACGTGATGACCTTCATAACTTCCGCTCCTGACCACAGAGGCATCCGAGTGCCACCCCACATGAATTCCCCAACAAAGTATCACGGTCATCACTCTTAAATGGAATATGTAATACCTACCTCCAGGATCATCTTGAGTGTGCTTTTCACACTTGTGGTCATCCTTGGAAATGAAGTTGCTCCTTGGAACCTCCTCTATGTCCCAGAACTCCTGTAGGACGCTGTCAAGACTGCTATGTGTACATACAAGTAATGAAGTTGACTCTGGACTACTGTGTTTACGTAGGGCTTTTTCAGTCAACACCCAACCAAATTCTCTTTGGAAGTCATTACCTCTGCAACAACCTCTGCAGAGAGAAGCATCTTGATTGCCCCAGGTGTCGCAAACTGTGGGGATCCTTTAGGTTGACATCAGAATCTTGATCCACGCTGCACTGCTCTGAGGTAATTAAAGCACAAATGTTTCTCTATAACATGTCTCCTTTTTTCATCAGGTTTAAACGACAAGAATGACTGGCATTGTATCAATGTATGTGATCCATCACACACATCACAATTTTGTTTTTCAGATACCTTATCACCGACTGAAACTAGTGTTGTCTTTGAAGGATTGATCAAACCAAGCTGCATACTTGTGCTTAATGACCTTATCTTATTAGGCCATGTATTTGACATCTTATTACTCAGAACAGTCGTAAATGAGTTAGCCCTTAGTTCAGAGGGAGTCAACAACTGCGCATGTTCCGCAGTAAGTGATTTGTGTTGCAAAAATCCCAACAGCCGTGTGTATAATGGAATTTCATCATCCTGTGACATTTTGAATGCCTGTCTCAAGGGTTCATCAAGTTTCTCCAGCAATATATTTAGCAACAAAAAATCCTACTTGTGAACTGGAAAATTTCAAACCTTTAGTGCATTAAGATTTTCTTCAACTGTGCACAGAAAAGCTGAATATGATGCGTCATTCTTACTATTTATGGGTGGAAGATGCAGGATTTTTGCACATGAATGGTAGCTGTAAGCCATACACTTGTGTATCTTTTCTCCAATAAATCCCATATTACATTATAATTCTTATCAATAACTGGGAGGTTGCTTACTAGGTCCCATGGTTCTTCCTTCAAACAGCTCAATAAGTAGTAGAGTTTTTGCACTTTACTTATGCTAGGAATTTGCCCAACCATTGAGTTAAATATTTCAGAAAACCATGTCCACTTGGCTCAATTTCCTGTAAACACAGGAAAGGGAAAATTGGCAACCCTGCCGATTGTGGAGCATCCTGTATCCTGTATAGTTGTTACATTGCTCTCGGCCCTGACAAGTTTGAAGATTGTCGTTTGAGTCTGTTGTATACTACATATTTCCCAAAACACTAGTTCGTAATCAACAAATTATTGCTATCTCACTTCTTCTATATCGATACCTTCATTGGCAGGGTTTACATATAAAGCAAAGAAATTGGCCACCACTTCATTTCTGTTGCTTATAATCTCTTCAACTGCAATCTCGGAATCATCAATTTTTGAGGCATATTCTTCGATGGCTTCATGTAATTCCCTTTCACCATCAGCTTGTGACAAGAGGAAATTAAACGTCACATGTTGTAATGCTGTTGTTGCTGCCGGCATTTTGCGTTGATGTCGTTAACTGGTATAATTCTGAAAGTGGACTGTATTTATAATCAAATTACTTGCACTCCCGTGGTTTATCAAACCGCACAGTCTAAAGCAAGTATACACTGCAGTCATTTCCTGTATGCATAGTCTACTTCCACTATTCACTGTATATCCCATTAGCTGACTTTACCCGTACAAGTGTTAAATGCAGTCAGAGGTGTCACACCCCTATGTAACTCTCATCGTGTGCAATCATGCTGATGCGCGCTACTCTTTGCTTTCTGGGGATAGAGGTTGGGGTGCTGACCACCCTCCTTGATTTGTCAGAAGAGAACGGAGGCGCGCTACTCTTTGCTTTCTGGGGATAGAGGTTGGGGTGCTGACCACCCTCCTTGATTTGTCAGAAGAGAACGGAGTCAAACCCCAGAGTGAAGTGAATGGCAATAGTTTCTCGCCCAGGAAGTTAAATCTTTCTCACAACTAGAGTTGCCAACAGGCAAGATGCCAGCTGTCCCTGGGTGTGTGGGTGGCGAATTGAAAAATGTAATTGGTATTTAAATGAAGGTGATGGTGGCAGTGGATGATCTGGCCACAGATATAGGGGTGATCCGCAAAGGCCTCATCAGTTGGCGTGCGAGAATATCATTGGCAGGAGAGGGGTCTGCACGGGGTTGGGGGCAACCTTAGGCAGGAGTCAAACCCAGATGAATTTTCCCGAAGCCAACTTTATTATGCAAGAATTTGTTGGGGCCTTCTCCAGAACTACCTTGATCGGGGTAATGGTTGTTACCAGTGGCAAAGTCTCAGACTTTGTATGTTGTGTCCCCTCCGGGTCGGTTCGTATTCTGACCAACATGCACCTAACAAATGGTCATACGGGGACTCTTGTGTGCGTGGAAAGAGGGGTGAGCTTGGCCGGGGTATGAACTCAGATGTCGTCGAGGGAGGTTTGACCTTGCTGGTGGTTTCACTAGTGGGGTTGGCTTTGAGAGCTCTCTCTAAAGCATGGCATTCTCTACATTATCTGTGCCACTGTAATCCACCCTTCTTAGTATACATCTGTTCTGTCCTGTGACCTTTTCGCAGATCTACAGTCCTGGGGGCGTGGCTTGTGCAGTCACACCCCAGGCCCTGAAGTACCAACGTGCAGTCTGGTATTGGGACGTCAACTGGAGGTAGATGCTGGTACACCAGAAACCCAGGAGCTTCTGCGTGTCTTGTGCAGACTAAGGCGGGATTAAGTTTCTGAACTTGGCACAAGGTTAACTAACACATCTAAAGCTAAAATGATAATGACTGAGGGACTAATATTAAAATAACGGTAAATGGACAATTTAAGTCTACTTAAGTTTTATTATGTTCCTTAGGAAATGTGCAAAGTCCCGGCTAATCAATTACAAGAAATAATTTATCAACTAAAAATATATGTAAAGTATTTTATGCACTGAAACAGGCAAAGGTGAGAATGGTAAAATAATTAATAAAAAATAAAACGCAGAAATAATTCTACGGTAAATTACATAATTTTACAGCATCTCCCCATTTACAGGGATTTATCCAGAGTGTAAACTAATGCGCGACGACCAACTACTGCGGAGTAACGGAAGTTACCTGGGGTAAAGGGTGCAGGGTGCAGGACTGTGATTACCTCTGTAGGTGTGCTGCCCTCATGGTCAGCTGGTGCAGTGGTGGACAAGCCTTCTCCAAGCTGCAGGGATGATGCAGTCTTCGCAGCCTGCAGAGGTCATTTGAAGTCTTGTTGCAGGCTTCTGGAGATTGAGTCGTGTCATAGGCTGAGGAGAGGAGAGAGAGGTCTTGCGCAGACCAGGGAGAGCTCATTGACCTACGCAGCCAGTGAGCCCAGCGTCTCTGTGGGGGTGAGCTAGCGGACTTCCTTATATACAAAAAAATCACTTGATCGCGATCTTCCGAGGGTGCGGGGTAGAGCAGCCTTCCATTGCAAGGGTAGGTTTATCAGGGTTGCGGCAGTGGCACTCATTTGTTATCTCCCCGCTTGGAGGCGACGGCAAATTAAATCACCTCTTTCAGAGGATAGTGGGATATGATGTCACAAGGTCGCAGGGGTGCTGCCATCTCGTGGATTTGCTGGAACTTCATCCACAGCTAAATGTAGGATAGTGGTTCGTCAAAATTATTTTATTTTATTGTGGGGGTGGCGCGTACGGGATTTCAGGTGGGCCGTACATTTCAAACTAAACGCGTCAATTACTTTTACGTATGCGGATGTCCAACGCATGGAGTCTCCTTGTTCGATACGTGAAATTACTTTCCCACTGTTACTGACGAGCCCTGAGCTCTCATCAGCTCAAGATGGGGCGAAGTCGCCTGTAGAGAGCGCATCTGTACTGCACAGCCTGGACACCTGGCAGCTTTTCAGCAGCTCCTTGACAAGCGCCGAGACATGTTTGCAGCACACGTCGAACCACAGTTGCTGAACATGCCATACAACTAGTGCAAGACAAGTGTATATACACTCTGCAACATAGTATTTACCACATTAAGCAAGGATTTTTAAACAGAAAATTCAGGAAATGTTGAATGATGGTGTTATTGAACCAACAAACAGTGATTTCAACTCTGCCATAACACTGGCACCTAAAAAAAAAAAACACGTGGAGGTTTTATGTAGACTTTCGGCCAGTGAACCAAGTGACACGTAGTGTGTTACTACCATACATCAGCATCAAAGATGACCTCAGTTCCTTAGAGCAAGCGAAGGTCACATCATCCCTTGACCTTAGGAGCGGCTATTGGCAAATGCCCCGTCAAGCTTGAAGACTGTGGCTAGATAGCTTTCATGACCTCCGACGGCAGGTGTTTACAGTTCTGCGCCAAGCCGGTCGGACTGAATTGTGTACTGGCCACCTTCCAGACGATGATGGTAAGAGTGTTGGATGCCCTCATCGGCGAATTCACACTTGCCTACGTGGATGACCTGGTGATATGGTCGGCAAGTTGGGAGGAGCACTTACACCACGTATCACTTGTGCTAGAGAGTTTGGCCATCACTGGCCTCACGTGCGCAACTGCAAAATGCCACCTCAGAAAGACCAACATCAACTTCCTGGTGCATGTCATTAATGAGGAAGGCAACAAACCCAACCCTGAACAACTGCAGCTGATCGACGAGTACCCAGTACCACATATGTGCAAACAGCTCCGGAAGTTCTTAGGAATAATAAACTGGCTCCGGGAGCATATCTAGGATTTAAAAGTCATCACCTCATCACTCACCGACCTGCTGAGAACCAAGCGGTGCATCAAGATTATAAATTGTCATAGTTAGTATGGTTATAATGCTTGTTTGAGCAAGTTGTTATTTCATTACAAATTAAAAAAAAAAAAACTGGAATACATTGTACACATTTTTAAAACTTGTACAGCTTTACATTCATGTTTAAAAAACATCTTCTTTATGCTTTCAAACACTTGCATGTCCGTGCAAACAAACACATACATATGTGGCTTTGTCATATATTTACAGTCGTAGTCTGCGTTTTTTCCCATCTCTTGAAATTTTCATACCTATTAAAAAAATTACATACTTCATCATTTGCATCATTTTCTGCCACAGTAAAATGTTCTCTCACAATTCCATGTCTAAAAACATAATCAGGTTTACCAGAATCTGCAAACCAAATATATGCTGTTGCCAGAAGGAAAAAAATTAATAGTACACGTAAAATTTTTGTGTTAAATTAGGAACGCAATACAATTACTGGTCAACATTTGCGTTAAATCCTTTTAAGAAGTTCTCAGTTTAAAAAGTTGATAAGCTGTTGACATTCATTTTGTAATGTGATCCGTTTACAAAGTTTTTATTGCTAATGAACATATTTATGTCACTTCAAGTTTGTCTCAAGAGAATTTTAATGTACGTACATTTACAGGTAGAGACTTTTTCTCATAGGTTGATTTGAAAGTTCTCAGTGAAGCAGTTGCATGAGCAAGTAATCAGTTTGCTGAAATATGTGCAAGTGTTGAAGGAGCAAAGGCGAGAGTGTTGATGCATGTTGCAGGTTTACTGGACGGATGCAGGGCGCAACAGCATAGAGGTGGCAGAGTTAGATGGGCATAACCGCAAGGTGCTGGTGTGGTCTGACCTCGAGTCCCCCCGAGCCATCACCCTCCACTACCATCACGGCCTTATGTTCTGGTCCGACTGGGGGCGCAAGGCGCGCATCGAGCAGGCTGACATGGATGGCAAGAATAGGTGATACAACCAGATCCACGAGTGTAGATATGTCTCACTTTCACATTTATACAATTTGCCATGAGAGCTTAATTGCAGATTACATGATCCTGTGAACTGCCAAATGGGCTCCCAGTTCAAAACAAAACCTTAATACAACATGGCACTTGTGTCCATGTTATGCTGACAAGGAGCAGATATAACAGACTGTCAGTTTTGTTTTGCGGAGGATGAGTCATTTCCCTATTGTATCGGTGCAGGTTTAGTTTTGGGTCATGGCAGGTCATTGTCTGATCATCATTTTAGAAAACAGTTTTAAATTAATGGTATTAAATATTATTTTTAACAATTCTGATATTATTTCATTATAGTTTTAAAACTTTTCCAGGACAATTTTTTGGCAAAGTAAGGGTTTTAGGGACTGGTCATGTCCCACGTGACCCCGCTCTGGAAGATCAGCCCCTGATACTAACCTGCAATTTATACACGACTTTTGTACAGTTCATTAGCAGTTCTCTTTTCCACAGCACTGAGCATGATTTCAGTCATGCCGTTACAATACCAGGCAGTGATTATAGTTGTTGCATCCTCGAGTATTGCAGTCAAATTTTTTTTTCTATGTTGTTTGATTTTTATTTTCCATGCAAATTTCATTTAATATTTTCGAATATACTGTGTTGTCCTATTTTCCTTTAATGTTTCAGTTCATATTGACCAGTTGTTCAAAAATTGAAACAAACCTGGCCTCTCGGAAGCACAGTGGTTTGGGAATGTCACTATTAAGAAAGTGTTAGAACACGATGATGTTCTCCACTCTGGCTTACAACAATCATACTCTTATAAAAAAAAATCAAAATAAAAAATATCATTAGTCTTACTTTGTTGTTTTTATTGTTTAGAGGGAGATGGGCTCCAATATCCTTAAAAGAAACATCACAGCTACATCATTGTTGGCCTTGAAATAGGACTACCTGATACCTGAACACTGACTAGATCTAGTCACAGCTATGCTCTGCATTTGTCATATGATCATTGTAATTCCAGATTGACACTGATATCAAAGGGGCTGGGTTGGCCCAATGGACTGGCTATCGACCGGCCAGCAGGCCGGCTCTACTGGAACGACGGCAAGATGAAGACAATAGAAAGCTCGGACCTGAGTGGCAACGACCGCCGTGTGGTTATACACAACGTGCCACACCCGTACGGCCTGGTGATCGTGGGGTCGCACATTTACTGGACAGACTGGCAGACGGAAGCCATCCACCGCGCAGACAAGGTCAACGGCAACGACACCATGGTGATTCGTGAGAAGCTGGAGGGGTTGATGGATATTCGCTCCGTGCAGGTAGGGGAGAGAAACTGCTGTACTCTGTTCGCTCTTACATCTGCTTACTTCCTCATTTATAAATATGTCAAAGATCATCCAATCAGAAAGCCAGCAAGATGGCTAAATCACCTTGTAATAAGATTTGCTGAATATTTTCAGGGCATATGATCATCACTGATGATCATGTTTGTTCATTGATGTTCACTTTATATGTATCCCACCAAGATGAACCTGCTTCGATTCCCAGCGGGGTTGCCCACGGATTTTCGCATGTGGGAATCGTGCCGGATGATGCCGCTGGTCAGCGGTTTTTCTCAGGGGTCTCTCATTTCCTTCGCCCTTACATTCTGGCACTGCTCCATACTCACCTCTTTATATCCTCATAGGCTCTCAAGACCTCATTGTTAAGAGCCGCCCAAATCCCTTTGCCCACTCACTTATTCTCCTTATATAAAATTTGCCCTAATGGTTGGTTCATAGTTAAATAAGCACTTTTGAAATCAACTTTTGATAAACTTAGATGACGTGTGGTTGCATGTCAGTCGGTGCAGTGGGTGTTGAGGTGCGGTGAGGTGGTCGTTAGGACACTTTGGTGAGGATTATGTTACCCGATTAGGCTCCACGGTGTGGAGGTGCCAATATTGTTGGAGCTGGGAGACTCTTGATGCTCTCAGGGTGCTGCGGGCCGTTCATCCGGATCTAAGCTCTCATTCCTGGGTTAATACCCTTCACTTTTAATACCTGCCTTGTTTACTAAACAGTGGGCCTATTAAAGGCTGACCCACTTGCCTGCGACTGAATTACTGAAAGACTTACACTCACAACGGTACTGATTTAAAGATAATGATGATTTTGGTGGGTTTTAAGGGAGCAGTGCCCTGACATGCCTGAAAGCACTGTGTGGAAATAATACATGTTGTTCTTGCCAGATGTATCAGATGTATATTTACCTTGAAGAAATTCACTACACTCTCCCCTGTGGGAGACACTTTATTCTATTTACTGGGCTCGGCCCACCGGTAGGGCTGTGCAGAGATATGGCTCAAAGCCGACATGAACAAGTACGTGTAAAGTTTAAGCTTCCCCAGGCAATGCAAGCACTGAGGAAGAAAGGCTGTGTCTCCGGTGGCAAAGAGATGAAGAAGGTTCTGGTATTTGGAATAAACTCATGGTACAATACATGGTTTGTTATAAAGCGTGATGTGCCACCGGAGCACGCAATGACGTGACTATGCCCTGCGGAGTCTCGGATGCTACTGATTCCTCCGCGGCTGCGCGCTGCCGGGATGGTGGAACGCGGCACATGGAGAACTATGTTCTGTTCATACTTGCTTATGAAAACTCTGAAACATGAAACCTTTGCTAAATAAACATATAATAAAATGCTCGGCAGAATTAATAAAAGTAAAAAACACAACCCTTGTAAAAATATGAACATGAAATTAAGGGTAAACATGTTGGCATGACTGCAACAATAATGAAAAGAAACAAAACTAACTCTGGAAATAAATTGTAGGGGCGTCTTTCTTAGTGCCCATGCTTGTGGGTTCATTGCGTAAGCCGTTAAGCCCTATTGGGGGCTCTACTTTGCACTCATTGCACTTTGGTGCTCTACATTGCACTTCCTACATTCACCACACTATTGCACTGGTGACACAGTGAGGCAAAATGCCATAGAGTGCTTGTGCCTGCTGCGGTGTTGTAGAGGTGCACGGCGGGCAAACGCTCTCAAGGGCACAGTTACTGGTATACATCAAAAGTCCTCCTCCCCTCATTTGTGAGATAGTGTGCAGCTGTGCGCCATTAGGCACAATACATCCCCCGATGTCTTGGCTGGCCCGCACACCATTGGAACAGCTGTTTCTGTTGAGGTTGGCCTGCTTATGTGTGGGACGTGTGGCTGTTGACGTGACCGGCGGAGGCAGAACGAGCCGTCGCCACTACAGGTGCTCTTGCTCCTGCTGCTGCACTGCCGCCGGGAGCGACCCTGGGCGGGTAGCGACCAAGAGTTGATGTTCACGTGACAATGTCCACCTGGCTTCGGCGGTGCTCATGGTGTTGACCTGCAGTTAGTGTCCACCCCCTTGCCCATGGTGGACTTCTCCAGTGACTGCCTTGATGCCTTCAACACAGTGGCAGGGGGCCCCGGGATGTTACCTGGTGTGGGCGACATGGCAGAAGTGGACACCTTGGATGGTGGTGATGCCACTACGTTGGGCGTCTCTGTGTCCTCAGGCTGAGTTGTTCCCAGGAGTGCTGGTGCCTGGAATGACGCTGGTGGTTGAGTGGCGGTGCTGGTAGGCGGTGCGTCGGGCAATGTCGGGCCTTCCGCCCCAGCTGGTGGCCCTCCTGGGAGAGAGCTGACACACCTTCCTCTGCTGCACCTCGCCGGGGATGCTCAACAGCAGTGTAGCCATCGTAGGTTACCGGAGGTGTTGCCTCCGCTTCGTTGTGATGTTGCCTCAGGGTGCTGCTAGTGTCAGGGCGATGACACCGGATGGTGCAGCGCCGTCCCCAACACCTGGACCGCCGTTGTGACGACCCCTGGTGGACAATGGTGTCTCTGACGTGCGCATCACGTTGGTCCCTGGTGGAGACCCCTCCAAGGGAGATGCAAATGCACCTTCCTCCTGCGTGGCTGTTTGGGAGAGCTCAATAGCTGGATCACCATCATGGGGCCTCAGGGCACTCCGCACAAATTCGTCGGCGAAAACAACCCGGCGATAGTCGGATGTTGTCCTGGTGTGCCTTGATTCTTTTCCGCCCAAGCCGGACCATGTAGGTGATCGGAGCGATTCTCTTAATTACCTCATGCGGCCCACTCTGTTTTGTTGCCAGGCCCGTGCAGAAGTTCTTGCGGGCGGTGGATTATGGGTGTGCATGGAGGTAAACAATCTGTCCTGCGTGCAGTTTGGGTTGTGACTGAGTGGCGATCGGTACCCACTTCGTGGCATACTCCCTTTGATGTTTGCGCAGTGCTTTGTGCTTCTGTCTGCACCGCTGACGTCAGGCGTCGCTGCTGACTGGGTTACTGTCCTCCCTCACCTGCGGACAGTTGGATTTACTCAGCAGGGGAGATTGTGACCCAGCAGCACATTGACTGGTATCTTGCTGGTGATGGCCTTGATGCATCGGCGGAGAGTGAAGAGGGCTGCAGGCAGGTGTTCGGCCCACGTCGTGTGCTGCTCCCCCACCCGGAGTCGCAGTTGCATCTTCAACTCTTGTTCGTGGTGCTCCATGGGGTTCACGAGGGGTTGGTATACCACCTTTTACATATGCCTTTCCCTCAATATTGTGCAAGTTTTACGCCACTTCTACCCAGTGAACTGCATCACGTTGTCCGTTAGCAAATGCTTCAGGTACCCCTACCTGGGGAAGAAGTCACCTTGTAGTACTCTTACAATGTTTGATGTTCATGCACTGCTCATTGGATAACCTTCCACCCTCCTGGTATAGTTATCCATGACGACCATTATGAAGTGCTTCCTCCAATGGACCTGGGGTAGGGCCCCATAAGGTAGAGGCAGACCGTCTCAAATGGCTTATTAGGTAAGCAAGGTTGTTGTTGGGGGTCATCAGATCTCTGTGCTCTAAACTGGTTGCACATAGCGCATTGTTGCATGTATTACCAAGCCTGTCAAGTGAGGCCAGGCCAAAAGAAATGTTCTTTCACATTCCTCACTTTTTGGTCCATCCCTGGGAGTCCACAATGTTCATCTGTTGGAGACTCGCCTTGTGCAGGGACTCCTGTGTGATAGGTGGTAGGATTTCTTCCCATTCTGCGTCGTCATGGATGATCACGGTCGATGTTGGGAGACCTGGACAGCATATCTGCCAGTTGATTTTTGCTGCCGGGGACATGCTCAACGACAAAGTTGATGCGTGCCCAATTAGACTGACTTGGTACGTTAGTTGAGAATTTTGACCGCTAGACCAAAAGCGGTTTAACTGGGTTTAGATAGCTGGGGTGAGACGAGGGGTGTTGGCTAGAACTTACTAACTCCTGCTCCTTGATTTTGTAGTCGAGGTACGTATGGCTTTAGGCGGGACAAATTTGGTCGATGCCAGAATGGATGTTCCACAGACGAGCTTCTTTAGACCAGAAGATGAGATTGTCCTAGCTTAGGCACACTTCAGTTCCGGTCAGGAGACCATTGACAACCGGGTGACACGTGGTACAGATGTGGACACATGGTGGAAAGTCAATTACTAGAACCGGAGCAGGCGCGACTACTTGTCGTCTCAGTTCGGCGGCATGGTCCCATTCCACCTGTCTATCCTGCGTAGGATGGGGTAATGCTATCCTCAGCCTGAGAATAGGGTGAGCCAGGTGTTGTTCAATGCGTTTTCTACCACTCCTCCTCTCGAGACGCATAGAGTAACAGCTCTATAGTTCACGCAGCACACTGAGACAGAAATAATAACAGTGTAACCCAATAGTGACTTGCCGGCTCGAGCTTGATAAGAGTCTGCACTGATCCTCCACCGTAGGCAGGCTGATCAGGGACGTGGGAGCTGTGTGGACTGCCAAGCCTCTACTGGTTGTGCGTTCACACTAGGATGCCCGGCAACACTGCAGGCCATAGTCTCAGTGCACTAACTAGTGCGGATGGTGAGAAGCAACCTGAGTCTGTTATGCCTCCTGGTGTGAAGGTGTTGCTAGTGGTTGTGGCGTCACTGTTTCTCCCCAACGAGCACTAACAGTGCTAATGTGAAGCTGGGAAGAAACAGGTAGCCTTCTATTATATATGTCTTAATTCGGTTTAGTAAAATTCCCGGTTTCCGTTGACAGTGCACAGCGTAGTCTATCTTTAACTGTGGATATAAATAAATACCCTGGAAATAAAACCAGAAAGGTAGAGAGCAATGTGTGTTTATTGAAAGTTCAATAAACACGTAACCTGTGCTACCTCCTACCAAGTCGAGGATAGCTGAAGGTAACTGCGTGGCTCCAGATGTAGGAGACCTAGTTCTAAGTAAGAGGGAAAAACTGGTTCTAGACGAATATAAATGAGTTAAATAAAAGGCTTATAGAGGAGACACAGTGAAGTTGAAAGAAAATGTTTGTATTCATATGTCATCGGGTTGACTGGTCGTCGACGTACGTAGTAAGTAGCTGCGGGGCGTACTTGTAAGGTAACAAACTTCTCCGAAGATCCCAAGCACTAGCAGTGCTGTGGGAGGGTGCTAGAGATGCGAAAGAATGACTTCCGAGCTCGGCAGCGGCCGGACTTATATAGTGGAAGCTTGTGGGTTCCGGCACGGGGAGCGAGGAGGCGTGATGTCCCCTGGCCCTGGGTGGCGTGAGAATCTTCACATCAGTGATTCTGCTTCGTGCCTCGTCAGAGCCACTCAGACTTGCCCGAGGTCTGGGCAGGTGAGAAGGAATTTCTTGTAAATTCCCGTTGCCTGTATAGTAGGCAACGTGTTGCTCCCGTCTGTAGAGATGAAAGAAGTACTCTAGGTGATGAGTCGTAATCGTATTGGAATAGATGTATAAGCGGCACGCGTTGACGTTGTACTCTTGTATAAGCAGCGCCTACCGGGTTAGCTTACT
Organism: Dryococelus australis; assembly: GCA_029891345.1. Lineage (NCBI taxonomy): Eukaryota > Metazoa > Arthropoda > Insecta > Phasmatodea > Phasmatidae > Dryococelus > Dryococelus australis. Next base: position 2,741,903 of record CM057003.1, on the reverse strand, counting down.
CCTCGTTTCTCTCATGTTGGGTAGCCAGACGCGGTAGCAGTTGTCCATGCGGAGTGTAATGCACTGGTATTCAAAGTAGGCCGAGTATGTCTTCATTGGCCAAACATTCGTGCTCGTTAATGTCATACCTGTGTTCGGTCTGACCCAACTTTGCACTGGCGAAATTAGTCGTATGATGGTCGCCTTCCTCGTCGCACTGATACAGGAACGCGACCAGGAACATGTGTCTCCTTGGAGTTGCACTCCAGACGCAAGTCACCCACTCTTCCTTGCATACCCCATAGTGTTTTAGTCATGATGTGCAGTCCTTTAAGAATGCCATTGGGTCTTCATTGGGTGATCCCGCAAAGGTTGGCAATGTTTTGAATTGTGATGGAGTTGTTTTTGCAGTGGACCCAGAGGCAGGTGTGTTGATGATGGCAGTGATTTCTAGTTGCCTTCCGCTTTCCTGTGGCCAGTTGTTTGCAGTTGGTTGTACTCAGCTGGATGCTGAGAATGGCGTTAGCGGTTGAATTGACGGGTACGGTGGTGTGACAGTTGGCAGGATTGGTTGCAAATTTTGTGGGAAGTTTAGCATCTCAAAGTATGCCAGTATTTGTGGTAGGTGTGAGGCAGGCTGCAAAAATGGAAGAAATGCTGGGTTAAGATTGTAGTGTGGATTGGGCGCTGCATGTTATTGTTTACATTTTCCACATGTGCGCTGTGGGCGTGTACCAACTGTGGTTTGATATTTGCCGCGGCCGTGCAATGCAGACACATGAACTTTCCTTCTTGCAACATCAGTTTCTCACTTTGTTTTATGCACTGCTCGTGAATCTGTACTGTGCAAATATGACACGTTGCAGTTTCATTGCCTTCACGTCTTGTACATTCCGTGGTATAACACATGTTAATTTGTAATCAGTGCGGTGAGGTAATTGTTCCAGTTGGTATTTGTCTCTCTTGGTTTTACTCTTGCACTACAGGATGAAACTGGAAGTCCTGTCCTTGACGGTTGCTGTCTTGCTCATACTTAGGCACTCTGAATGGTACTGCAATTTACACAAGGTACACTAAAGGTTCAATGTTCCTTACTCACTGTACATTAAATTGCTGCATAAAATGTTGTCACTGAATTTTTGAATGTTTAAATTTTGTTGCTGTTGGTTAGCCAAAATTTCAAACTAAACATGATCAGGTTGAGGAATTTTCCTTTATAATTTATCTGGAGTTGTCTCTACACTTGCGGTTGTTTGCGACGTGGCTGAGGGAAAAGCTGCGCTTACGCTCACATCTGCAGTGTTTTGTGCCTAACTAAAACTTTGCCATCACATCCTGGGGGATGGGGCGTAGACATTACAGACACAGGGGCGCCGGCATGCCCATGTGGGTCTGGCCAGCCATAACAAATACGTGCGCGACTTGGAAGCACGGCGCTGTGATGAATGGAAGGTACGCCTTCCCCTCACGTGGCTGTCCCCTTTATGCCCATTATGGGGTTGGACCGCCTGGAGGGGAGAGGGAGGTGCGGGGTGCACCTGCTCTTTTGTCCAGTGTTGAGGAGGTGGTCCACCTTCATGCACGTACACTGTCCCATTGTTACAATGGCTGCTGTTGCGAGGTTTAGCATGCTTTTTCCACTCCACGAGGTGCATCTTTCTGGCATCTGGAGGCTGTTGTTTCCAGAATGTGTCTTCCATGATGTTCCTGTTGTAGTCAGAGGGAGAATTGCTGGAAAACTTGGCGGCAAAATTTTGGATAGGAAAACTTCTGGGTGATGGAATTTTGTCTGGCTTTCGGGCTCAGATTGCTAGGAATTTTTTAGGGAAAATAACATTTGACACCGTGTAGTTGCATGGCAGTGCGTGCAATGGGTGTTGAGGGGCGGTGAAATTGTGGTTAGGAAATTTTGGTGAGGATTATGTTACCAGACCAAGCTCCAGACACCACCAGTGGTGGTGTCAATGTTGTTGGAGCTGGTAGTTACCGGGCTTGGCCCACCAGTACGGCTGTGCAGAGATATGGCTCAAAGCCGACATGAACAATTACGTGTAAAGTTTAAGTTTCCCAGGCAATGCAAGCACTGGGGAAGAAGGGCCGGTGTCTCTGGTTGCAAAAAGATGAAAAAGGTTGTGATATTTGAAATATAATATTAGTACACTACATGGTTGGTTACAAAGTGTGATGTGCCACCGTAGCACGCAACGACATGACTGTGCCCTGCGGAGTCTCGGATGCTACTGATTCCTCCGCGGGCTACGTGCTGCCGGGTTGGTGGAACGCAGACCGCATGCTGCCGGGATGGTGGAACGCGGGCCACGTGCTGCCGGGTTGGTGGAACGCAGACCGCATGCTGCCGGGATGGTGGGACGCGGCACACGGAGAACTATGTTCTGTTCACACTTGCTTATGAAAACTCTGAAACATGAAACCTTTGCTAAATAAACATATAATAAAATGCTCTGCATTATAAGTAAACATAAAAACATAACCCTTGCGCAAATATGAATACGAAATGAGGATGAACACGTGACATAACATATTTACACTTTGCAATAATAATGAACAAAACAAACTCTGGTAATAAATTGTAGGTGTGTCTTTCTCAGTTCCCATGCTTGTGCGTTCCTAGCGTGAGCCATTAAGCCCTGTTCAGCACCCTTCCTTGCACTTTTTACCATTTACTGCACTACACTGCACTACACTCCCTACATTCGCTGCTCTATTGCACTGGTAACACTGCAAGGCAAAATGCTGTAGAGTGCTTGTGCCTGCAGCGGTGTTGCAGAGGTGCGCAGCAGACAAACTGTCTGGAGAGCACAGATGCTGGCACACGTCTACTTCTGCTTATAAATGTGTAAAACCAGCATATTAGGAAATGTAACCTTTAATTTCTCATCAGAAATACAATATTTTAATTAATGGTTACTAAAATTGATTGGTTTTCTTTTTACATACTTATCGGAATAGAATTAGGGTAATAGAACCACATTAACTACTGTGTATCACTTGGATAGTAGTCCAGAGATATGCAGCAATCAAGTACTGCCAAGTAGATTAGAGTAGGATACTAAAGCCGATATTACACGATACCTGTTCTTGTACAAGGCCTGGTGCCAAAACCAGTATACCAGCCACTATATGAGTCGCCATGGAAGTTTTATATTACACAACAGCAGTTTGTGTACTAGTATTTGGCACTCTCTGTGTGTGCGCAGTGTGTGGTTTGTAGTAAATATGAACCCCATTCCTAGAACTGCTACCAGTTAGTAACTTGCGTAAGCCTATGAAGAAAACGAGTTAGTACATCTTAATATTGCTATATTATTATTAGTCTTTTACGTAAATTGATTGCTTACTAGTATAGTTTAATAGTATAGTATAATTTTCTTGAAAATGACGTGCAGTCACTAGATCACGAGTGTGATATTTTTAATTTTAACGAAAATTACTGACCGGTTGCAAAATATTGTTTTTTTCTTTATGTACCGGGATATTATCCGCACGTAAAATTTATTGATAAAAAAATTTGGGTCCAACGAAGTTTGAACTCGCGCCCAAAAGTTACACGTTAGTAGCAAATGCCGCAACTTTACCTCTGTACTATCAGTTCACACGCTAAAAGTTTAGATTATATATTATAGATATGGTAAACAGTTTGAATTAATATTGACCTAGAGCAGGTAATGTTTTAAGTATTTAGAACATAGTTTTAAATAGTAATTTAAAGTTATCATCGCCAATATTATTCGTCGTTGTCATATTTTTAATCTATTTGAAAGCGTTTCAACCTCACGGATGTATAATCAAGATGGAGGCGTTCTGTTTCTTTATCAATACGATTCAAGTTGTAGCCATGGAGAGCGCCTTACGCTCTGAAACTGCGATGTGATTGACCAAGGTACCAAACCAGGTATGGAACCTGCCACAAAAAAAAAGGACGTGTCCAATTACCAAACCTGGTACGAAATCTGGCTGTACAAAGTGGGAAATGCCACGACGGGTGCCACACTAGCCGGTATAACGGCCACTATGGCAGACCTTCCACAAGCTTTTACAGAATCTGGTATCATGTAATATAGGCTTAAGCACTGCTTTCAAAAGTGTTTAATCAGTTGTGAATCAGCAATACATATGTGTACAACATTTCCAGCCATTGAGTGGCTTCTAGTCTTTGCATAAGCTAACTGTACGTGATCAAGAAGCTGGTGGTGCTGTCTGTCCGTACTTGTCCCTGCCCACCAACTGCAGGCAGACAACGTCGCAGAGAATGCTTGTGGTGCGGACAACGGGGGCTGCTCTCACCTCTGCTTGCGCAACCCGACCGGCCACTCATGTGCATGTCCCACTGGTATCCTGCTTCGTGAGGATGGCCGTTCCTGTGCGGAGCCGCCGGCCACGTATCTGCTGTTTGCGACACGCAGCACGCTTGCACGTGTCTCCCTTGACACTCCAGAGCTGTGGGACGTCACACTCCCTATCCCCGACGTGCATAATGCCATTGCTGTCGACTTCCACTGGGCGCGGCAGAAGATATACTACACTGACGTGCAGCTCGACATCATCAGGTGAAACAAACTAGCAAGTTTCTCTAATTTGTTTATACACTAAACTTCATAATTTGCTTAAACATGTCACTGTGGTGGAAAATTTGAGATGTTGACAAAGTACTGTTAAAAAATTGGAGTTTTAATGCATAGTTAAAACATTTTTCACTGTTCTGATATTACTCCTGCAAGTTATGTATATGTTAGTTTTGTGACAGTATTATATATAAGTGCTGCAGTATTATATATAAGTGCTGCAGTATTATATATAAGTGCTGCAGTATAATTTTTGAAACAAAATTCACAAGTTTCATAAAAATTGCTTACTGAAATTTAGAGAAAATTCATTCTTAGTTTGACGTAATGTGATATTGACGGTGTCTGACAAAAGTATAATTTTGCAGTCAAAGAGTATATACAAGTAAGTTAAATTTTTCATTTGTAATTTTTTTACTTATTATACATGTTATTGTAGTATAACTTCTGGCTGGGTCCTTGCTTTTGTCACTGTCCTTGTGTACACTTGACTGTGTACTGCAGCAAGTGGTACACATGCATGCAGTGAACAGCAAATGGTACGCATGCATGCAGTGAACAGCAAGTGGTTGTTTCAGGAGCGTGGACATGCACAACCTGTCGAGCACTCACGCACTTGTGTCCACCAACCTCACTACTCCGGATGGCTTGGCAGTTGACTGGATTGCAGACAACATTTACTGGACGGATGCAGCCCGCAAGGTGTTGGAGGTGGCACGTCTCGACGGCTCCTGCCGCAAGGTCGTTGTGCGGGAGGGACTAGATGAACCCCGTGCCCTCGCCATATTTCCCCAGAATGGGTCAGTACATCCCTGCTGTGAACTCTGTTATTTGAACATGTGAATAATCATTTAACCTTACTTGCAGTTCACTAATTTTTTCAGAGTAGTTTGATAAACATAATCTAGACTGTTTTTCAAATGCTTGAAAGAACAGTTCTTAGATAGGGTAAGTGAGTGGAGTATATTTTTCACAGGTTAGCCGGACACACAGTGCAATATCAGTGTGAGAGAAGTAGATAGAGTACCTACAGTTGTTTATACGTGCTGTGTGTGCAGCTACCTCTACTGGACAGACTGGGGGGATAACCCTAAGATAGAGCGCTCGCTGCTGGACGGCTCAATGCGCCGAACTGTTGTGGGTACTGACTTGGGCTTCCCGAATGGCCTGGCATTGGACTACACTGCACGTCGCCTCTACTGGGCAGACGCCCTGCGCGACCGCATAGAGACCTCTGACTTGCATGGCAAGAACAGGGTTCACCTCGTCCCCGAGGCCACGCACCCCTTCGGCCTCACTCAGGTACCTGCCCCTTCCGCTCTACCCATCAACTGTAAACAGTTCCAGAGCATCCTTCCTCATCATATGTATTATTTCAAATGATCTGTTTTCTTTTTGAAAAATTTTCTTTTTCGTTAAAACAATATTTCATTTCTGCCATTTCCACTTTTACTGTTATTCGTTTTAAAAGTTATTAATTAACTATAAAATTTAAGCTTTTACTATCATTAAGGATTATAAGAATAAATAATACAAAATTTTGTTCATTCTTTATACTACTAAATGATTACAGTACATATATATATTTGAGTGTATTATTAATTTAGGTACCATATTGTAATGAGTGGAAAATATAACCGCTGAAAAATTTAATACTTAATATCTGGAGCCGAAATACCAAATGTAACAAAGGGGAAAATTAACAGCAAAAATCATATAACAGTGTACTCAAATGAAAAGGTAGCCTCACCCACGTGCTTAAATAGAATAAAATAGGTAGAGGGTGAGCACATAGCACTCTTTAAAAACAAATGTCTCACGATACTTCTCCTAAAATAAATAGTAAACCTCATTAATTTCACTGAAATGACCAAACAGAGCATTAATTAAAATAAAATATCAAAAACAGGGAAAATGATTAAAACAAGGAAAAGCTGTGGTGATTGGGGGTGGAAGGAGGGGGGTATAACACACAGAGCCGACTAGGACGGGAGTGATATCACCATACACAGAGCCGACTAGGGCGGGAGTGATATCACCATACACAGAGCCGACTAGGACGGGAGTGATATCACCATACACAGAGCCGACTAGGACGGGAGTGATATCACCATACACAGAGCCGACTAGGACGGGAGTGATATCACCACACACAGAGCCGACTAGGACGGGAGTGATATCACCACACACAGAGCCGACTAGGACGGGAGTGATATCACCATACACAGAGCCGACTAGGGCGGGAGTGATATCACCATACACAGAGCCGACTAGGACGGGAGTGATATCACCATACACAGAGCCGACTAGGACGGGAGTGATATCACCATACACAGAGCCGATTAGGACGGGAGTGATATCACCACACACAGAGCCGACTAGGACGGGAGTGATATCACCATACACAGAGCCGACTAGGACGGGAGTGATATCACCATACACAGAGCCGACTAGGACGGGAGTGATATCACCATACACAGAGCCGACTAGGGCGGGAGTGATATCACCATACACAGAGCCGACTAGGACGGGAGTGATATCACCATACACAAATTACAAAATTACATAAATACTCTTAAAAGATGATGGGACACGAGATGAGTATTGACAATAAACACAAACATGTGTGAAAACAAGTTTAGATGGTGTGTATGCCGCTGGATGAAGTTCATAGCGGACCACAGTGGTTACAGGCATGTAGCATGCCTGATGGGGGAAAAATTTAAACCTGAAAGTGACCCTGTGTTCAAACACAAAAGCATCAACTTAACGTGAAAATTACACGGAACCCTGACAAAAATTTAACATAGAACCCTGAATAAAGCATTGCACACACGCTATTACATAAATAAGCTCTCAAAATGCAATGATGGCGTAGACATATACTTGGCATCGGTTAGCCACGTGGTTGTACGTGATGTTGCTGTAAAATATTCAAACATGCAAAATACCGTCAAATACACATATGAAAACAAAGCCCTTCAAATCGCATGTAGCAATAACGCTGAAATTACAATGAAACGCCTTTAGCAGAAGTTGATGGCGCCTTATTCAAGTTGCACGGGTCTCATGTCCTCCCCGATATCTTTCTCCTTGTTCCTCAATTAAGTAGAAAATGTCACAAGGGCAAAATGTCTGGCAAAACGTACGCAAGCAAAGGTTAACCGGTAAACTAAAAGTGCTATGGAAACCTACATCAGTGAACAAAAAGTTGTAGTGCGTACGTGACAGTGTCTTACCTCGCCAGTTCTCCTCAACAGACTGTCCAGATACAAGCGTCACACGGACCTACCATGGCCGCCTACGGGGTTCACATAAGCGGAAGTGCTATGCATGCTGGGTAAAATATTTTATTATTGAAATAAAAGTGACACAAATAAATTAAATATTATTTTCCATTTTATAATTTTCCTGTGAATTTTTCATATTAATTTGGTGTCTCTTTATGACGGTGTTCACTCCGGAATGTTAGTGTTCTTAATCTCGGTGCCGCAGGCACTTTGAATTTCATAACCCAAACATTTTTTAAATAACAACAAACACTTTAAAATATTTTAAGACATATCAAACCCTGTAAATAAAAATACAAGACACATTTTACACTGCAAAATAATATTTATGTGAAAGTTCAAAATATTGGCATCTTTGCGTACGTGCATGGACACGTGACACTTGTGTGGTGAGCACCGTCATGGGCTCTAGCGCCGCTGGCTGTTAGCCGGCACCAGTATCTTAACGGAACTTGTATTACGCATGAGTAAAAGTTATTTTCTGGAACATCTCAGCCTGCGACAGTGCACAGTCGTAAAAGCTATTTTTGGAACATCTTGATTTGCACATGTGTGCATGCATGAATGTTTTTTCTTGGAATGCCAAGCTTTCGAACATTGAACATCGTAATTGTTATTTCCCAGAATGTCGGAACGGGCGAGAGGTGTTTCACAGTAACCTGTTGAAAAAATAACATGTTACTGGAACGTGTCACTTACTTGGAACTAGAACGATGTAATACATTACCTGAAAGTAGCTGTTTGGCCCATCCCTACTTGTAATGCAGATAAATTAATAATGGGACCACAGAATATGTTCCGGAGATGTAGACTTTCAATCCATCTGGATTCAGTACATGGAGGTTCCACTGTAGACCATTTAGAGTTACTTTGATATCAATAGAGCACCTTTAATTGTTTAGCTTGTGGAATAAATGGGAATCATTAAAATTGTCACAAATGGTTACCTGACACTTTTTATTTGACGTTAAGATATGTAACTACTTTCCATCCAGCATTACCAACTTTACTTGGTGAATGTCACTCGGTGCGCCCATTATGATATATGCGGGCAGGGGCAGTGACTTTTTTCTATGGTTCATTTCAAAAGTGCTTACTTTATCGTGAACAGCCTTTAGCAAAATTCACTTCAGGTTCCTATTGTACTTTGACTTGTGTCCAGCTAGTATGTTTTAAGATACAGCAGTCCAATATAAGTCATTTTGAATTATATTGGAGGGCTTCAATATAATATTTACAGCATGCATGGTAAATTTAAAGTACCATTTCTTCTTCATGGGGATTATGATGTTTTGTGTAGGCAAACAGACTGGTGTATCGCTCTGTACTGTATATCGTAGTGTGCAACTCATCGGTCGTCAAATACATTACATATTTTTAAGTAGTTTGTCACAATATTAATGGTATTTGCCTATATTTCATTGTTATTTTCGGCCTCCAGGTAACTGCAAAGTTAATTAATGTTAGTTTTAATCATTAACCAGGTTTTTTAACAATTAAAAGTTAAAAGTTTGTTAGTTTTAAAATTAACTAATAAGTTAAAAATTACACACTTTTTTAATAATTTATTTTAATCGTTAGTTCTTTTAATCGTTAATCCCAAGTATGCATTGCTGTTATCTGCTGAAGATCGAGAGTACGAATGGGTAGGTATTTAATTATTTTCACCTGAATTAAATATCCGTACAACACTTTTTACAAATCTATTTCCTTTTCATTAAAAAAAAATCCGTTTCTAATGACATGACAACAAACTCGTCGGGCATAGCGGATATCATTATTTCTACTGCTAGCACTGTTGATGTGTGTTTCTCCACTTAGACCACAGGCTGGGCATTGGCGTTCGTGAATGTTTGCCTGATCAGTAATCTCAGCGTTGTCAGTAGAAGAAGGAATACAGCCATAAAACATAAAGAAATCAATCTTGGTGGCCATCAATTCAAACATTCTGTTAATGATACATCCTGATATGGAACTTCCAAAGAGTTGTAATGAATCCAATAATAAATATTTGCATTAAATTATAAGGTGTTAAGGGTAAAGGCATTTTTTCAAAGGTGGAGTTCAAAATACTGAGGTGAGAAAGTAAGAGTGTAAGTCGAGTTTCTGCGACCACCAAACTGAGAAAGTTTGTGATGTATGACAGTATGGAGAGCACATCTACTGGACAGACTGGTACAAGAAGTCAGTGGAGCGAGCGGATAAGCGCACGGGCAAAGACCGCATCGTGATCCGCACGGACCTGGATGGCGTGATGGAGATCCGGGCGGTGGCCGCGGGGAGGCAGTCCGGCTGGACGCCATGTGCCGTTAACAACGGCGGCTGCTCCCACCTCTGCCTGTTCCGGCAGGGCAGCTACGTGTGCGCCTGCCCTGATGAGCCGGACCAACGCCCCTGCCTCACTGGTGAGCGTTTCTCCGTTCTCCTCCTATCCCCTCCACAACCCTACCCTCGTCTACTGCAAAACAAACTGTTAATTTTAAACTTATAATATGTACTTGTGAAATGAGAGTGAGTGTGTGATGCCTTATGTTCCAGTCCACAGCATAATTTAACAGGTCAATAATGAATATGAAGTTTCCTTAAGAATGGAAATATTTTGTTTCCTTGTGCATCTTAAGAAAAATATTGTGAGAACATAGTCTGGGCACATTAGTAATTCTTGTTTTCGGGAAACATGTACAGTATAAGTGAATACTTAAAGTGAACATGCTTATGATCCTATTTCCATATTTTATTTTCACTGTCAATAGTCCCAAAATGTCAGTCTTTGAGAATGATGTGACTATTTTTTAAAGTTTGGTTACAATTTTACTTATCAATTTATTTATTATTTGCTACAGTGAACTCTCGATTCTACAACCAACCACAGTTCCCGGGAAAAGGGTTGTTATTTCGAGAGGGTCGCTATTCCAGGGATCTTAGAATCAAGTGTTGACTTAGTTTGAATAAAATGAGCAAAACCCATCCTAACATATTCCTATCTGTCACAAACTGGAAAAACAAACTGTAATTTCTGAAGTATAGCAGTCAAAGAATAATAACAGTACATACAAAACCACTTTGCAATTTTCCTACTTTGCATATTGCGGACCAATAAGACTTGACACACTCTAAGTTAGGCTTCATAGTGGGTTTTGAAAATATGTTACAAGACAACAACCTTCCCACAACATGGCATGCTGACTGGTTCAGAGGCTGCATGAAGCTGTTACCTGTTACTTATGTATGTACTACATTGCAAGAAAGAGTGATTATGACAGTTAAGTCTCAAGGTTGAGCTTAAGACAGTTTTGGTCAAGACCATCTTATTTCTCAAAACAGTGTTATTTTCACACCATGTTTCATAGTCTACAAGCAAGACGTCTTCGTGAAGGCGTACTGCTCAAGGCATAGCTTATTTTTTACCACTTCCAGCTTGGTTAAGCACAATCTTAAGGTATAGTACTGACGCGTGATGCTCCGACTGTCTGGGAGAACACTACGTCAACCAGTGTAGATTTTGTCGCATGCTAGACCAGGCGCACTCTATTCTGGTGTGATTCTTAGGTTTTCAGTCCTTGTGAGACACGGGAACACCCCCAGTGTACAGGACTGGCCTGGTAGCTTTGCGGCAGGGCACACAGTCTAGTTCTGGTAATGAGATTTACGCTTCAGGTTGCATGCAACTGGTGGGATACCTGGGTGACTCGTCTCTACTGTGCTAGGTCCACCGTAGGCTGTTCAGTGATGCGTAGGTGTGGAGCAGGTAGGTGCGTATTTTCACTGCTGATATTGGTACGTCCCGGTAGGGGCAGAGCAAAAAAGTTGAGTCGTAAATAGGTGATGGGGCTGTTGGGGGCTGGTTCGGCTGACAAAGGTACTCAATGAGCCATGGGTTTGCCTCACCTCTGAGTCAAGTCGGGGCCTCGAACAGTTCCTTCAGGATTGCTGGTGTGACAGGTACAAGGAGATGACGCAGGATCTGTGCCTGTTCTCACGGTGCAAGTTGGTTTATGAAGGCGACAAGGAAGGGGGTCAGCTCTTGTAAACACCCGGAGGCAAAGAGCACCTGTTGAATCTTCTCCCTAGTACTACTACATTTGGAATAAGGAATCTGGAAACACACAAGCCAAGACACGCATACGTTCGTGATGCGAAATGCAGGGAATGTGATTCCTTATGTAGTGTCGAGCCATGTGGAGTGTCTGCCGACTGCACAGACACTCTATTCCAGTGTTCGGTGCCTAAACGTGGTGAACACTGTGAGTCAAACCTCGTTGTCGACAGTTTTAACAGATGGGTGTAGGCTTCAGCCGAGTCTTCCCAATCCAGGGAACGTCCCCTATGACACCGAAAGTGCGGTGGAACGGGCAAGCACCGAACTGACCAGCTGGTCTGAAGGCAGAGTACTTGTGAGTGGGCTTTACCGTTCTGCCTACCAGAGCATTCAGAAAGTTTGGCCATTGAAAGTGCGCGTGGGTTAGAAATAAGTGTGTTGGCTCGATTGAGTAGAATTCTCGGGTTACCTGCGTTTCTCTCAAGGGGTGAGGTAAACTGGGATAAGTGCAAAGTCTACAGGAACGTGGTACTTGTGAATCGGACTGAAGACAATGTTTATTCCTTGTGAAAGGAAATAAACACATGGTGTCACACTACTTCCTATATGTACAAGAGCTTAGGGGAAGCTATGCCTGCGTAAGCCAGGTAGAGGAGACCTGGTCCTGAGCTACAAGGGACGGCATAGACTAGTGATGTGATAACTTGACTAACTCCTTATTCCACTGTGGCTGTGAAGGGGCCGCAGTGTCTAAGCGTGTAGACGACTTGGCGGTAGGTCTCTTTGGCACGGTGCTTGGTTTTCTAAGCAAGGCGTGAGAGGATTGATCTTGGCGAGGAGACCAAGGATTAGGAGTCCCTTCTGGTACTAAAAGCACATTGAAGAGGGAAGGTAGAGCTGAGGAGCGTGGGTAAGCGGACTGGTCAGTTTCTCCAGCAGCGAGTGCAGTGGATAGTTGAAGACTGGCCGCGAGTCAAATTCTGACCCCGTATTTATACTCTGCCGGGCGTCTGCCTCAGCGATCATTGGTTGCCACTGAGGAGGGGGGTAGCAAAAGCATAGCTTGTCCGGCATGATGTCACCAGCCGGCTGGAGAAGGAAGGAAGACAGTGATGAAACATACTGGCGTTAGCCATCTAGCAGCGGGCAGTAGTACTCTGTGCCTTCGGCTGCTTAGCTTCGGTGTGCCTGTGAATAATACAAGTTGCAGGCTGTAACGTCCATTCTTGCCATGGCGAACAGTACTAGTTAAAAGTCATGTGACTGTCAACAATGACAAACTCCGTTGAAATCAGATGCATTACAATGCCATGCTTATGAGCTGAAGTTGTTTAATTACCATTGTTGGCAGTGCGTTAGGAGTCAGTTCAAAGGCTTGAATTAAAACAAAACATGGCGGCTAGACATGAAATAAAAAAAAAAAGTACACTTGTCATCACAATGCAATGTCTATCCGATGAGATATGTAAATTGAGAAAGAAAGTACCTATTCCAAATTAAACATAAGTATTGCAAATACATAAAAACATGGTTATAAACTAACAAAGTGACTCTAATTGGTTGAAATGTAACAAAATTACTTTTTTTGCTTTTGAAAAAAATGTTGCAGATGAGCGTAATAATATATTGTAAAGAAAACTGTATGAATGATGTAATTTATTTACATAGCAGTCAAAAAGTAACTCAGCGCACACATGAGATAGTTAGTTTTGAAATCAAATAATGAAAACCAAATATAAGGAAAATACCTTCTATATCATCTTTGTAGTATAAAATATCTGTGTACAACATATTAATATTAACAAAACTTTTTCTCAAATTTTTTATTTAACACACAGTATAAGTTCGTATAGTTTCTTTTTCATTAAGTACGTGCGCATGCACGCGTATGTGTGTGTGTATATCTAGTGTATATTACAAATTCATTTCAAAAGAAATAATTTTTTTTATAGATAAGTAACATGACTGGCTGAGGCATGGTTCTACACGTTGGACTTTTTGCTGTTCGGTTCGAACCAAAATTTGGAGAGTTTAATTATAAATCGTAGTTTGGAAATATAAATTTTAACACAGGTGGCATTCAAAGTAACAAAAGTAGAGGTTTTATACCGCAATGCCAGTATAGTGAGGAACATGGGTAAGGCAGGGACCTTAATGTTTGGTAGATGCCTTCCCTGAGTATATAAGACTGGCCTGGTAGGCTGTCTGGTGGGGGACGAAATACACAGTGGTGGTTACAACCCGGCACTTTACCTTGAGGTATCTAGGAGGAAGCGGATTCCTCGTCTGCGGCTGGCTCAACTACTCTGCAGATGGTGGGGCTGTAGATGGTTCTGGCAGGCTGGGTAGCTGTGGAGAGCCACTTACTTGTTGAAGACTGTTGGTAATTATAACGGGGAAATTAGGTAGACACAACCAGGGGTTGTCCAGACCTAGTGGTGACCTGGATGTAGAGAGCATTTGATTCTTTCTGGTGGGGTAGGTATTGCACAAGTGGGATTACTTTCAGAGGTATGTATTGCCTTCCTTCTTTAATCTCCTCTATACCCTTCCTTTCCGGGAGTATGGCATAAGGAAGTTTAAAAGGGTCTCGGTAAGAACGAGCCGGTGACTCCTACCTTATTTTGTTTGGCTAAATATTCGGACTTGCAGCGAACGGCACCCAAGGTTGTTCCGGCCCCGAAGGAGACGGTTGACAGAATGTGGATATTGTTCAAGGTGTTTCCAGTCTGAATACCTGGGTGGGAATTCCACATGGGGTTGATCAGATTAGGCAGTTCCAGCTCCGTTCCGGCCCCAAAAAGAAGCGGTGGTGGAGTATGGAACTACTTAACTTGCCCAAATCACTTCGTGGATGAGTTCCTAGTGAATTTGGGTTCCTTCGAAGGACTACCAATTTGGCAGAACTTGAGCGGCCTCTTATTGTATGGATAATTAATTTCATATATGCGTAATGCCGGCTTGACCTCTGCTGGTTAGGTTACACAGGATACCAATACTTCCAAGAAAATCAGATTACAGAAATAGACTGAAATACACGTGTTTTTATTATTGAAGTAATAAGAACACGGTGGCTCCGTACTACCTCCTAATATAATATGACTTGCAAAGGGAAATTAATAAATCTAATGTAATTAACCAGGTGAAGACAACCAGGCAAAAACTAGTGAGTGAAGGTGAACAATTAATGATTAAATGTAAGTTACTAATCAGTTACCTAAATTTACGATATGTAACTGTTGAGGGTTGTTATGAAGGAATGTCTACCAGAAGAGTCATGATGTTGATGGTAACACTGTCTGGTGTTGTGTGGGTGTCCAGAGGAGACGTCATCACCGATAACTGGAGTGGTCACCAGTGGAGAGGGGGGGGGGGTGGTACGGGACGAAGCAACTTCTTTGGGAACCTCTAGTGGTGGTTGAGTCTCCCAGAAGCTGCTGGAGGATCTGTGAAGGCGGCAGATGGTGGTATCTTCAGTGGTTTGCTGAAGAGGTGGTGAGCTTCTGTTCAGAGAATCTTCCTATTGATAGAGATCCCGGCTCCAAGATAGGTGGCAGAATCTCCAGTGGTACCAGTGGACATGCACTCCGATGGCAACCTCCGGCCCTGAAGAAGGCGGTGGAAGTGCAGAGACTGTAATGCATATGAGTCCCGATGGTGGCTGCCTCCAGCCCCGTGAGGGGTGGTGGAGGATCTGAGACTAAAGAGCGTTGGCCATGCAAGCCCTTTTATTCTTATTTCTCCAGGACATTAGTGATGAGGGGTGCGGGGAGTGATAGCCTCTGCTGTAGGGGTGGAAAATTTCAGGATGCTATCATCCCTTATCTCGACCACAGGTGGTGGCGAAATAGGTGCTGCCCTCCAGTGGTGCGCTATGACACTAGAGTGACCTTTGCTGGAGGGAGCCGGCGGCTTGGTCAACATTACAATATTGCGACAAGGGGTTGCCTGCATGACAAATCTTAGCAAGTCTGGGTGAACAGTACAAACTAGGATCACGTGTCTGTAGTATCTTGATGGCACCAATGTACTCTGTAGCTACGTGTCCTGCCTCTTCAATACTGTTTACGGTTTGTGACCTGTCCCATTGTGAATGGTGTGCTCAAAGAAGGGGCAAAGTTGTATAGTAGGGTGCACATCGTAACTGCGCAGGAATACGTCACACATCAAACTTAAGTTCTATTATGCAAATTATGTTCAAAAATTAATGGTACGTGTAGAATTTCAGTTCTGTAATTACTTTCTCAGGGCAAAAAAATTTTGATTTTCGCCCATACTCATAATTAAATCATTAATCTTAACCTAATAGTACATGCTTTGCTAGCCCCATTTTGCAGAAATCATTAATAGTATGACATTAAAAATTATCCAATCAACCTCCGCCATTTAAAAAAAACCAGTCTCAAGTCACCTGTACAGTAAACTTGGCAAAGACTAGCTTATTTGCCATCTTAATCAAGGTCTCAATGACTATGAAATGTGGTTTGAAATCACAATCTCAAGCAGTGACTATGCAACAGAATATTCTATACAAAAATTAGACAGCCTTCGTTAAGACTGCCGTGTTTGTTTGTGCTTGAGAGAAGATTAAGTATGTCCATGACCTATAAATATCAAATTAAGACACCTAATAACATTATCTTGACGAAGATAGTGCTTGAGATATGTTTATGAAATACGCTCTAAGCCAGAATTTACCTCCATACATTTACTTTATTGACGCGTGCTCCTCTTGGGTATCAAGTGGTTAGGGCGTTGACTGCCCTCTTGGACCTTACGAGGTAGAGGGGAGTCAAACTCCATGTTAAGCTATCCGCTCCGGGCAGCCTTATTCTCTGTACCACAAGGGACGTCAATAAACGGGATGCCAGCTGTCCCAATAAGAGTTCAATAGGATACAAGAGGTGAATGAATGTGGTGGTGAGTGATCTCGCTTACACTGACAGGGTTTATCCACCACGGTCTCGTTGGCTGTCGAGCGGGGATGAAGTTGGCTAGGGATTGTTCCAGGTGTGTTCAAGAAACTACCTTGGCCAGGGAGTACTTCTGTTCTCGGGTGTCGAACCCAAAGTATCCTGCTAGATTTCAATCTTATGATACTTGATATGCTAGAGGGGTCTGGTGTGTCAGTAATAGATTTTGATGTCTGTGTAGGAGTTGGTTGGCCGGGATTTTCTCGGAGCAGGATTCTTTGTCCGGATTACACTAACCTAGCAAGTGCTTCAGTGGGGTTTCGTGGTCAGGTGGTGTAATTATACTGTAGTCAATATGTTCACTCTCAGGTTCGCTAGATACCAGTACATTTGGGTTTGAGTTATTAATTAGTTGATTTATTAGTGCGTCGCCTCTGACAACTACCGGTACCTCTATGTTGTTTGCGCATTTAGTAGTGAAATACGTACAACAAATGAAATAAGGTTGTCAACAGAGGTTGTGGACGAGCAGTCCTGGGCGAGGCGAAATCTCCAATCACTCCCACAGACCTGCTGTTCACAAGGGCAACCCTAGTAACTAGACTTTGTGTCTTGTATCGGCGGAGGGTGCCCTGGAATCTCAGGGATTGGTCCTTTATCAGGCCCTGCCTCCTTATGGATACAGCACATTACACAACCAGACAGAGACATGAGGTTAATTAGAATTACTGCGCAACTGATTGAACACACAACACTGAAATTAAATACTGGATCAATAAAGCAATATAAAAATTACACACTATCTAAAATTAAAATTACGGTAGTCGACACACAAAGGGGTTAAGTTTGGAACATAATATAATAGCAGAGACCCAGCTAAGTTATTACACACGAAAAGCTAGGTAAAGAATAGTAATCACTGTAAAATATATATGGATTTCAATCAACAGGTGAAGGCGAGCCTGGGGAAAATTTATCTATTAAGAAATTAATTTCTACCAAAAAAATTACTAATCAATTGAATTAATGCTATTACCAGCATGAAACTGAGTGGCTCTATCCAGGGGGACATAATCATGCAACGACCTGTTACCATGGAGTCATGGGAAGTTGACTGAGGTAAGGGTAAGTGAGTACAGGTTTGGGATTTACCAAATGTAGAGAGCTATCCCTGGGCGGTCAGCTGAAGGAAGCTGTGCTGGCGGCCTTTTGCAAGCTGCCGGCTGGAGGTAGTGGTTCGAGCCCTGCCGCGAGCTGCTGAAGTGAAGGAGGCTAAACCCTGGGCGAGCTGCAGAAGAGAGGAGAGAGAGTCTTCCGCAGACTGTAGGAGAGCTCACGAACCTATGCGGCCGGCGTGCCCAGCATCTCTGCTGGACCATGGAACTGGACTTCTAATTATATTAAAATTTCCCTGTGTCAGCGATTCTCTGTGGGCAGGGGCGGGGGGGTAGTATAGCCTTCCATCGCAGAGGTTGGTTTATCTGTTGCGGGAGCGCGCAGCTTGTATTTCTTATCACCCCTGGTGGAGTCATAGATATTTTCTTGCATCCCTGACTGAGGCAGGCAGGCAGTGATGTCAGAAGGTCACAGGGGTGCTACTATATCGAACTTCTTGGCCAGGCAGGGTAGCGTAGTATAATTTAAATAAATTTTATTATTTCTTCGGCGGGGTTGCTCTGGCATGGTCCTTTTTGATTGGATGTGGAAGATCATAATTCCAGAGGTGAAGTTCAATTGCATGGATGACTAACCAATGCATGTAGTCTTTTTATTTTATTATTTCCAAGTCTCAACGGCCAATGAATTTTGATTTTACCCCTCGCTTGGCGCGGTCAGATGGGGTAAAGTCGGCTGTAGAGTATGTAGCGGAGCATGCTGGCATGTGCCAATATAATATGTAGTTTATATAGGTTCAAAATATTAATATTTTCTGAGTCCATTATCAAAATGTTGAATTCTTAGATTAGGTAGTACCAACATTGTTTGACTAAGGACCACTTGTGAATGATAGTGAATGCATGAGTGTGTGTGTCTATATATATATATACATTTATATACATATTGAGTGCATCATTACAGTTGTCTACTTATGGCTAAAATTTGGGTCTTTTATTTTGGAAATTTTTTCAAGAAGTAGTTTAAAATTTCAGTGTTTTACCTCAAAAATATTTCAATTTACGCATGCTGCTTATACTACTATTAATTACGATTACGACTCATCTCACTTCAAATCAAGTTTACCTACTTCTACCCACAAGAGAGTCAAATCCCGCGCCAACCCGTACACGGACGTCGCGGATGCCACAATCCTGGAGGGCAGCCAGACATGTGGATATGAGGGGTTTTGCAAGCCAGCGGTGCATGACTACCCCTCCCCCGCGCTGAGAGCCTACAAGCCGTCAGTCACCTCAGGGCATGGCCAAGCGCCACCGAAGATACGTGAAGGCCGAGGGATGACTAGAGGGTTGCTACCCCCCCCCCCCACTCCGGCATCGCACCAGAGGGATGTCACCCCCCCCCCCAGGGGGGGGGGGCCACCGCGACACCTGTAACTCTGACTATATAAGTCTGTGCGCGGCGGACCACGTGAGTTGTTCCATCCAGTTCTTCAAGCTCTCTCCACCACTTCCAGTGCTGGGGTCTCCGACTACTGTTAGATCTTCAGTAGCCCTCCAGAGGCTGCTACCAACAGCTCAACAGTCTTCAGCAGCCACCAGAGGCTGCCAACCTTGACATCACCATTAGAGCTCTGCAGCACCTGCTCCAGTGACATCAATCGACAACAGTTACCAGAAGCTCTTCATTGGTAACTAGAGACATTCCATACACCAACATTCACCGTCTGTTATAGACACCCCACTTTCTATATAGTTTGTTTTTATATTAATGAATCTTCAACAGTTTTTATTAACTTTCCAAATCAGCCTAGGACCAGGTTGCCTACACATGGCTAATGTAGGTTACTTCCAGCCACACAGCTGCTTGGCAGGAGTTAGCACAAGTCACTGTGTTACTAAGCAATTAATAAACACAACTTTGTTTCTTTCAACTGCAAGTCTCATTACTAGAGTACTTCTACATAAGCTGCTAGGAGAACATCGAGCCGTGCATCGCCGACCAAAGACAGGAGATTGTACTACGAACTAGCTACGGCTGGAGACTCACCTTCAGGAGGCTCCAGTCTTATACTCAGCCATTAGACGGCCATCTGTTGTATTCCCACCGAGCACCCAGGTGCTGGAGGAATATAATAGAAGATCCCCTACCACTAGGAATACTTCTCAAATCAGGAGAGACTGTACGCCAGAGATTTATCCCCACCGGGCACCTAGGTGCTGGCAGGGATATTTGCTTGGGTGCTACGGCCTGGCCTTGGCTGAGAAATCACACCTAGCAATAGCAGTGGTGGTCCCCCATGGCTCCAATGCTCTGATCTAGTTGTTAGAGTAAGGGATCTTCGGAGACACCGGACTTGTGCTACCAAGCCCTTACTGGGCTGAAACTATTCCAGGGTTCTCTTTGTGTCCGTGATGCTCGACCTGCCGTTCTCAATAGCCATTTCCACTCTACGTCATATAAGGTGAGACACGGCTCAAGGAGGGAGGAGCAAAGGATTGCTCATCTGCTGCCAACCAGTGGTACGACAGACGGAACGAGACCGTGCCGCCTTACTTAGGTTATTGGGTAGACCTTCATCGCCAGTGTGTATGTATACTATTGTCTCTCCCCCTACCCGTACACACTCTGATTACCACACTGTCCTGAGTGGTGTGGTGAATGAGACACAGGGACGTCTTGTAATTTCCAATGCCACCATTTGGAGTTCAGCTGCAGCAAGGTGGAATCGTAAGTTTCATGTTGTCGAGCCCAGTATCCTCGCTGCCTCTCTTGAACATCTACAGCCAGCCACCACTCGCCAGCAAGTCAAGTAACCTTAACACCTCCCACCAGTCGCCAACTGTAACCAAGAACGTGGTCAGTAAGAAGGGACATAAGGGACTAATCACCAAAAACCTAGAGAACTTTGTTCCCCTGCGCAAGGCTACGTGCCCGTACGCCGTATCGAACCGAAAGTGATCCCTACAGAAAACACTAGACACGCCTCTGATCTAAGTGCAGCTAAAGTCACGAGGGCCATGTCCCAACCTTAGTTAACCTGACATGCATCACAATGTAGTGGTTAAGTTGAATCATAAAAACTATACAGCATAAACAAAATCATTTACAGTACCCGTCTAAAAAAATTGATTACTTCTTCTACCATAGTCACATATTTGTTATTTTCTTTGTAATGTCACCTGTGTGTTGAGTTGTTGCTGTCTACAACCATGCTGTGTTGTCTGTGCAGAGCCGAGTATGAGGGTGCCCACACGTGTGCGACCCGACCAGGAGGAGGATACTGAAGAGCCACTGCTCCCCATCAACACGCATGGTGGAGGTGCAGTGGGGATCCTCGACTTGCCCGGTGTAGGCACCAAAGACTCCGTGCCACAGGACGAGCGGCACGACGCGGCCGTGCACAGCGAGATCCTCATCTTCGTGATCACTATGACGATCAGCTTGGTTGTGCTTGGCTCAACTGCCATCCTGGTGATCATGCTGTTCCGCCGCCGCAAGCGAGACAAGAAGTACCTGTACGGGCAGGGCCGCAGCGTGCTCACCTTTTCCAATCCCAACTACAATGCCTCCAGCTCGGATGTCAACACAGACAAACGTCCCTTCCTCTGGAAGAAGCTCCGCTATGACAAGTCCCAGGTTAGTGGCTGTCTATCACTCAGGATGTCTGAACAGTGTTTGCACTTGTATATAGTAAAACAGGACAGTGTCGACCGGAGACTGCTGGCTGGTGTGTTGGGCTGTAGTCAGAGCAAGGGTGTGGTCTGGTTCCAGGAGCGGGTGTTCAATGTGCCAGATGACAAGCAGTGCGGTAGCCATGAGGTGGTGTCGCTGATCCCTATCGCACCTACACCGAGCACGGGCAGTGGCCCCAGCCCGGAGTGTGTACCTACACCCCCGCCAACCCCACCGCAGAGGCTCGACAGCATCAGCCTCAAGGCAGGGTGAGACCCCGCCTCTCCCTTCACCATCTGGTAACAAGTGTGCCGAGCCATCCGTCACATCCATCAACATTAGATAGGCCTCTGAGTAAATGTTTGTACCACTGTCAACATACATTCCTGATCATAAAAGTGCATTTAAAATGGAAAAAAAATTAAAGTCTTAAACAGTTGAGCTATTGAACCAATTTGAAAAAAAAATTGAAGGTCAATTGTTTTTGATTGGTGAATCCAGAAAAGACGTGGCAGTTATGAGTAGCGGGGCATAGTTTGGTTCTGCCGTGCGTTCGGAGAGAGCATACGGAAAAAGTATGAAACCTACCACATGCCATGTTGGTTGAATGAAGAGCGAGGATTCGGAAACAGGATTATTCTACTTGATTGTTTTGCTTTGATCTCAACTCACCTTGTTGACATCATGTACATAACTAACGTGTTGCCTGTGCATGCTGTGTTTTTATAGGTGTACCATATTTTATAAGTGTACAATTTTTATGGTCATGTGTACATACGTATGGTACGTCCCATTACTACGAAAATCCAGAGGTTGTGAAAAATGGAGTATTGCTCGAAGTAAAAAATAACATAATACTTGAGAAACTACGGCAGTGTAGTTTTGTTGGACGGGTACGAGTATGCAGTATTTTAACCCCTACAGAACCTAAACTGCCGGATGCAATACATCAGATAGCCGGCATTATTAATTTAAAAATAATTTATTCTGCAATATTGTGATACCAGTGGCCAATAATTGTGTACTAGGTCAGCCCAGATTGTATTAACGAACAAAACAATGCTGCAGCAAACATTGAAGGACGTAGCACACATTATAGAAATAACTTTTTTTGACTAGTTGCCAGCTCTTGGTTGGCAAGGTGAGTGCTCCTGTAACATTATAAGTCAATGCAAATAAGTGTAGAAATAATACATAATACTGTATTACATTTTAAATATTAACTACAGCAGAGACCATAACAGAAGTGTAACATACTCAGCTACCAAGTAAACATTACAGTATTTTGTTTTAAAACTGAAATATATCATTTTAATTTATAAAAACTTGATAATTTAATTGCAGTGTGAGTAAAGATAAAAAATAGAAAAAGAAAAGTTTGTAAATATTAATAACTACTAAAGTTATCAAAGTTGATTAAATTTCCAACTTTAGCAACTGCTTAAAATAAATACATGGCATGACACAGATAATAAAATTTATACATTATTCTCTAAAAACACAGTCTAATTCCCTATCCAAATGCTATCTCTAAAATATATCTCTTGCTAAGATCTCTTATTTGCAAAAAATCACATTTTCTACCGAGTGAACTTTTTTCATGTCACTTGTGTGGCGAAATAAAACCCTCTGACAGAATCCTAAAGACATCTGATAGACCACGAATGACAGCAAGTGGCTGGAGGTTGGTATTGCTGTATATGTAGTGTGTTCAGCTGCAACAGAAGTGTGGAATCAGCTATCCTACACAGTAGAGTTCAGCTGTTATGAATGTATGTCGCGTGTAATTCTGTCATAAACGTGGCTGATTGGTCAAGAAAGGTTCACTAATTTTATGATTCTTAGAGACACTGCTCAGTGCAATTAACACATCACAACAACTTGTAGGTCTTTACAAACCACAGTTATTTAGTTTTTTCTTTTCGAAAAGTTAATGTTCAGTAATATTTGTAGCATTAATATGTTCATCGACTTAAAGGAAAGAAAGTTAAGTAAGTGAATGTGTGTGTCAGATGTAAGCAGACATCGCCAAGATAATAGGTTTATGCGATAATGGCATAGTGTCCTGTGTTACAGCAGGATATACCTAAGGTGAAGATTGGAGAGTTATGGTCTGCGGAAGCTATGCAGTCTCATGAAAAATCCAGGCACCCTTTGTACATTCTCAAGGTTGGTTTATCGACTGAGTAGTTCTGTTCAATGTCAACAAGCTAAGTTACCAGCCACGCATTAGGATATTGCTGTCAGTTTATTTTGTTCTTTCTACCTTCTCCAGTTACACCAAATTTTGATCAAAGACCTATCTATACAGTAGAACCCTTTTTATACACCATTCAAAGGATCCAGAAAAAATTATGTAAAAAGCAGGAAAGTGTAAAATGAGGGAAATGAAGTGAAGTGTTTCAAATTGATGAAGTTGTAATAAATCAACATTGACATATCATTAATACTATATAAAAAAAACTGCTGAACATGGAAAGCTCTACCAAAATATAATCCAGTACATTTGCAAATTGAATATGCATAGCAAGAAAAGGCAAATATTGAAGATAGAACAAATAAACTGACAAATATAGGCATATTTACACACTTTGCGTAGAACTTTCTTGAAATCTTCTGTCACAACTTGGAATTTTAATAATAAAGGACATAAAAGTAATAATCAAGGTAATGCACCTTTAGAATTATTATTTACAAATTAATGCACTACAACAGTTCACACTTTCCAGTTAATTAGACTTTGAAAAGAAGTCTCAGATTTTCCTCTGCTACAGCTGCTGACTGCTAACTTGTTAAATAAGGACATTCAGCTGACTGAAAATACTGGCCTCACATTCGAATCCCGAGCAGTAGTTCCTCACAGTTGATAGAACTTGTAATGCCTCATGCATACGTACTTCTCCCTCTTCATCACAAGCTTCGTTATCTTCTTGGTATTTGCGTTCCATGACATGGGAACTTTTCCTAAAGCAGTTCACAATTTGTTTTCTGTATAACTTCCTTCCATGCAAGAGAAATAATGTGGTCTGCATCCAACATCCTTATCTTCTTGTCATGTGGATTTTGTCCACTGTCAATAACGTAAAGAAAAGGTGTAAATAGCGGGAAACAAAAATTATTGTGTGTTGTAATTAGCGGGAAAGATGTACACAGAATCAAATGGAGATAAAACAGGACCAAAATAAATGGTGTAATTTGTGGGAAAATGTAAAAAGCGGTAATGCAAAAACGGGGTTATACTGTATTTAAAAACTAACGAAACACAACCACCCATAAAATCAGCCACTAACTTGAAAAATAGTATCACAAAGACATCAAAACCATTAAAAATGTGGATTTTGCCCGTTCCACTGCCGTCCAGGACTACATCACACAATATTTGTCCATGAAACTTTATCATTTTACGTGTATCATTTTTACCTGCCCTGGGTATGTTTTCAAATGAAACAGTATCTTAGCTCTACTTTTATATTGAGGTTAGTACAGTGAAACCCACTTGATAATTTTCAAGCTTAGTAAGTCCATTAACTTTACACCTTGTCTCTACACGCACACATGCATAATTTATATTTAACCCTTTTAATAAGTTTACGTGGTTAGTATGTATGATTTTTCAGTCCCTTCAGAAATTTCTAAACAGGGGAGGGCCAACCAGATGCCTCCCCTAGAAATTGATTTTTTAATGGAATATGACTGATCCATCACAACAATTTTTTGTTGTAAATAGTTAGTGTTTGTAATTATTATGTACCACAATGTGTGCACGTTTCCATGACTACTGGCCGGCTACTAACCGTAAGTGTTTGGCTGCTGTTGTTGCCAACCTACATAATTAACACACTACATAACCTAATTCTACCTGAACACAATACACAACAGTTCCTCCCCATTTAAAATGTGACATAATCGTCCAGCTTCCTTGGGGGCACACACTGTCATTTCGACGCTCTGCCCCGAATACATCCTCGAGCTTTACTCGCACAAAACCCTTTCTCAAAACGATTCTCGGGAAGCCGCTGAGCCATTTGCCTCTTCTGACTTTCCCAGAGCTACACACGGAGACCCTAAAGCTTCGACTCCACCTGCAGCTGTGGAATCCTCCCTGGTGTTCTGGTAGGTTGCAGCCGATGTCCCAGCACCCGTTGATGCAGAACATTGTGGGTCTCTACTGCTATGAGCGATCCTGGGCCCGAACTGCTCTAACACTCTGGTTGCTGTCTGTACCCTGCTGGAAACTGCTTCTTTGACCTTCGAATCTGACACTGATTGACAACTTCTCCATCGCAGCTGGTCTACATGCCTTATATGAGAATTGCCCTGCTCATCTGTGACATGGTTAATTAACCATCCTTCCTCCCCACTGATCCAGTCCGGTATTCATTTGAAGCCACTCGCGTAGTTACGCAGCTATACGGCCTCTCCCACACTGAAGTGTTGAGCCCCTGCCACTACTGCACCTGCTACCTGCGCATCCTAGGAGGTGCTTCTGTCTGTACCTGGATGCAGTTTGGCCAGAACCGTCTGTAGTGGTCGCCTTATTAATAACTCTCCAGGAGTCTTCCAGGTATTATTTTCCCCTTGTCGTGGGGTTGTCCGCCATGCTACATAATAGCATTAGTGCCAACCGTGTCCACTAGTCACATTCAATAACTTTTCTTAACTTCTGTTTCACTGTTTGTACAGTCCTTTCGGCCAACCCATTACTAGAAAGATGGTATGGAGAGGAACAAACTACTTCTGTACCATTATTCTTCACAAACCCTGCCATTTATTGAGATCAGAATGCAGTCCCATTGTCTCCTACAATGACGTCTGCCAGTCCATGGCAACTGAACATATCGCGCAGCTCCTAAATGACTGATATGGCCGACAGACTTCCAACCCACCTGATGTCAGGCCATTTGGAAAATGCATCAATGACTATTAGAAAGATTGAACCTTGAAATGGGCCTGTAACATCAGTGTGCAACTGCGACAACAGTCTATCTGGTTTTGGCCAGGCTACCATTTTAACTTTAGGTGGGTTATTTTGGCACTGCTGGCAAATGTTGCAATACTTTACCACTTGCTCGATGGCCGCACCCAGTTTTGGTCACCAGAAATAGCTTCGGGCCATTGCTTTCATATGCACTACCCCATTATTTTGAGCATGCAGTAGATTCAGAACTTCTGAACGCAGCTGGGATGGAATCACAACCCTGTTTCCCCACAACAAACACTCTTTATGTATAGACAGTTTGTGACTGCGCACAAAATATGGCTGCACTGCAACAGCCACTTTCGCTGGTCATCCACTTCAAGTGTACTCCAGAACCATAGACAGTAACATGTCCTTAGTTGTTTCTGCCGCTATTTTATCTGGCTCTACCAACATCTCTGCTGACTCTTCCAACATGAGAATGTCAGCAGGTGCTGGTACCTCGAACTCTAGTGCCTGGAGCAGAAGTCTGCTGAGAGCATTTGCATGTTTTATCTGGTATCCTGGCCTGTATTCCAACTCAAAATCATATATCGCCAACATGAGACTCCATCGCAACAACCGAGGGGATACTGTATCTGGAAGGGACTTCTTAGGATGGAGCAGCCGCAAGAGAGGTTTATGATCCGTTATTATCTTGATCTTCCTACCAATCACATATTGTTTGAACTCGCTTGCTCCAAAAACTACAGCCAGGGCTTCTTTGTCCACCTGCGTATAGTTTCGTTCGCTCTTCTGTAGGGTCCTAGAGCCAAATGCTATTGGGGCTTCCCTCCCATCACCCATGTCATTTGCCAGTATCGCTCCTACTCCATACTCTGAGGCATCACACTTCAAAATTAAGGGCTTATCGAGGTCTTAATGTGTAAGTGCCTGCTCTGGTGTCTTGAAATTCCTCACAGTGTGTTTCTATCCAACGCCATGGAGTATTTGCATCTTATTACCGGTGCAGCAGCTCCACCAACACTTCTGCTGTGTTGTAAAGGAACCTCGCATAGAAGTTCAAAAGTCAGAGAAACTACCTTACTGGACGAGGGATGAATACCTATTTTGTCGATTCTGCGACCCAGGAACACCACAGAATCAACTCCAAACACACACTTGGATATTTTCAGTTGGAGTCCTGCCCATTGCAGCCTTTCTAGAACTGGACGCACCCAACTCCAGTGATCTTCATCTCCTCCTCCCGATATCAGTATATCATCAAGCAATACTACAGTCCCTGGAATGCCAGCAAGCAGAGTATCCATCAACATTTGGAATATTGCTGGGTCACTGCTAACCCCGAATGGCAACATCTCGGCCTTGAAAAGCCCTTTCACAGTATTAACTGTACGCAGTTCGGCTGTTGCCTCATCTACTGCTACCTACAAATACGCTTCCATTTGAATGAGTTCAAGCTTGTTGCGATGGTGACAGAAGCAGTTTCAAACATTGCTTATAAGACTCACCCATGATGAAACTGCAGTGGCAATTCTTAATTCTAAGGTAGCTTGGCAGCTTGCAAGAGACGATGGATGTTTGTTTTGAGAGATACTTAGATGCATGGCTAGTTATCATAGAAAAGTCATTAGTTCCTGTAGGGCGCCAGCTCATCTATATCGCGGGAGAGCGCATGTATTCGGGTTCTCAAGGCAGTAGTTGGTCTACAGCCATGTGTATCCCTCTCGCAGCTCACGTTTACAAATAAAATACATAAAAAGTCACAGATGCCTTTACGTTACATAAATGATGGACATATACTCTGGAGTGGGCCAGGACCCGAGGTGAAATAACGTTAAAATGAGTTAAGACCAGAAACACTGAAATTACGTATACTGATTGAAAGAAAGAGCACATATACAATCAATTACATGACGTCCCTTGAATAAAGTGGGCATGGCGTACAAGGCCAGCCATCGGCAGACACTGTGATAAGCACTGGTTAGCGTATGGACAATGAAATCATTAAATCTTTGGAGCTGCGAGTCTACGGAGATGAGAGTGTGTGCGCTGGGGCAAAAAGAATTATATTAAATGTTCTGGATAAAAGACACTTACTATTGTTGCTACTGATGAGACAAATACGATGATGTTCCCCTGCGATGCGGAATGCGTGCATTCATCGTCGAACTAACTGGGGAGAGAGACGTGGACATGCCGTTACCAAGTGGAGATCTCCTGCTAGCTCCGTGAGGGAAGAAGCAGTTACACATATCTTACAAACAAGTTCATGTAAAACTGAATACAACATAGCAAAACACTTGGAGGAATTAAGGTATTAATTCCGACACGTAATTATTTCTTTTAAATGTTCAGTGTCTTTGCTGCTATGCGTGTCGGGGAAAATTATGATACAGTAAACACGTGATTAACCATGTTAATCAGGGCCAGAGAAAACACAAACTAATTTGTAGAAAAAAATACAGATTATAGAGTTTACATATTTTTACTATTAATGGAACAGTGATACTGGTTCTGAAAATTGTAATAAAACACACTACCTATTGTACATTTCAAAGCAACCACAAATCACGTACTGCATGTGCAGGATTTAAGTACACGAGACTTTAACTGATATTTATATTGCACCGAGTGTAGTTAATTCACGGCGTATCAATTATACACAACTTTTCGCCGGCACCGGGCGGGCGACCCAGGGTGATAGATAAGCGGTCCGTACTTGTGTGTGTCGCCTTCTCAACGTGCATCACTCAGGCCCGTCCTTAGATGGTAGAGTGTGTTGAAAGTTTAGATTGCAATGCAATATAGACTAGACTATAATGGGACTTTAAATAGGGCAACCTGGCATTTTAACAATACAGTACAATTCCCATTTTAAAAATATCTCTTATATTAAAAAAGCTTATTAAAATTTTACCGACCTACAAACACAAAAAAGTTTAAAATCTCTGAAATGTTTAGTTTTTTGTTAACATTTAATCACTTGAAATGAAAAAATTTAAGAAAATTTAAACCTTGCCTTTCTTGAAAAAGGCTTCAATTTTCTTTTGTTTGGCACTGGAATTGATGTTTTTGTTTAAAACACTCCATGCTCAAATTGTTTTATTATTTCTAACTTTTTCCACAATAGTTTAAACTGTCCTTTTACGCTTTATTGTTGTTGCAAAAATGAGTGAACAATGACCCGGGCAGACGATCGATTAACTGGCAAGATGGGTTTGTGAGGGTAACTGAAGCCGTGTCCGAAACCGAAAATGGCAAATTAATTATTTTGTAATTTGTAATTTCTTAAGTTTCTCTTCGGAAGTTGTCGACAGTCACTTGTTTAGCACTCGGGGTGACACATTTTTACATAACAGTGAAAAATATTTTTATCTAAATTTAATACTTAAAATGGGTGTTATAGTATTTCTACAATCATCACTGGAATGCAATAAATAATAAAATAATAAGTATTGCTATAATGACTTTTAAAAAAAATTGTTGCAAAATATATAAACGAAGCACAACAGTTACATGCTTTTTAAAAAATGCCTAGTGTATTTTATGAACAATTATTTATTTTATAAAACATTAGTGCATGTAATAATTTTGTATTTTTTGCTAACATCCGCTGCTAAATAGAAAATACAAAATACCAAATTACCAAATATGATGCCATTTGTGTATACAAAATTGTGTCACGTGAACATTTTGTCAACAAAATCTGCCATTTCGGACACAGCCTGAAATGAGTCAGAGTCGATGCGCTTCAATGGATGGAAATGGATGTCTCACGTAGGTCTCTGTGATAGGCTGACAGTTTAAAGAGATAAACATCAAACCATGCAGCACAGCGATAGAAGTATCATTCCGCTGCTTGTTAAACAACACACTTTACAGCATCGCCTGACTGCCGCATGGATAAGCCGAAAACTGGTTAAGCAAAGCACATTTAAGCGGGAGTGTACTGTACTTCGAAAGGCCTGAATAGACTTGCAAAATAAAAATTACACAAGACATTTGACAGTGACAAAACCTTTAACTTACACTTCAAGAAATTAAAACATAAATTTAGTGAAAGCTCTAGGAATTTGAGTGTGCGCGCTTGGCATGGCGGCTGCTGGATCTATCGAGATCATTTACTGTTTACGTTACTGAAAACTGGAAACACAAATACGCTTTAAATTAAAAGAAACATAGCACCAAGTCTGAAAAATTACACATTGGATTTAGTGTGTCTCCAAATGTAGGTCTTTTTCACAACACTCGACCCTTTAAATCATAGACACGCTGGTTCTGTCATGGTGAACGGGTCATCTGGATCACTAAACAGGTCACTTAACCTGTTCTGCATGAACGGTACAGGGAACCGTACACAACACGCACTGCAATGCGTGGCTGATACACAGTGAGCAACATCAGTCTGCCTCACAAGCAGGGCAGCGTCTGTTCTTTATGCACCTGTCTGTCTCTTTCAACCACAATTAAGAGAAACCATAAACATTGGTAGAAGCCCTTGACAATAATCATAAATCCCAGGAATTGTTTGTAATAGCTGGTAATAATTGTTTGTAATAGCTGGTAATAATTGTTTGTAATAGCTGGTAATAATTGGTTTTTGCAGTACAACTCCTAATGCAAATGTTTCTGGTCCTGAGTTCATTTAATTAAGACTAATTATTTTGCGTTCTTTGTGGGGAAAATTGTTTCATAATGTTTGGCCAGACCATGTGGGTAGTATTTAACTCTTGTTATTAATATGTGTAGGGTTATTTCGTTAAAAGTACTGTCTCAGTTGGAATGAATATTAAAACGAAGGAACAACTAGACCAACGGAAAAGACAGAACATTCAAGCATGCAATTTGCTTATTTTTTGTACAAATAAGCAACAAACTTAATAGATAGTGGTGAACATGCACACAAATATGCCTACCATATTTTTTATTCTGCTCATATTTCTTTGCGTAGTGTTATGTTTCGAAATGTTAGTGCTTAGTTATTAATCTCAGTGGCAGAATGTGTAGGTTGGTAACTGTGATGTGTGTTGTTTACCGCAAGTATTGTTCAGAACAGCAGTCTGTTCGGACGTGTGTTGATGGCGGACAAGCCAACAAATTAGGTAACTGTATCAGGACACATCCATGCAAGATGAGTAACTATGTACATGAAAGTGGCAACAAGGATTGTGGAGTTGTTTTGGGAGTTCAGTGTTAATATTATGAAGTAGTAGATATGGTGACGATCTGTGTAATAGGAAAATTCATGCCGGATCGGGACATGTGGAAGACTTACCGCAAAAGAGTACA
Source organism: Dryococelus australis (assembly GCA_029891345.1). Lineage (NCBI taxonomy): Eukaryota > Metazoa > Arthropoda > Insecta > Phasmatodea > Phasmatidae > Dryococelus > Dryococelus australis. The sequence continues at coordinate 2,710,098 of CM057003.1, read as the reverse complement.
GTTTTATTTTATTGCTAATAGAATTGAAAAAGATGGAGCAAAGAGCATTGTATTTTTTACAGTCTGTGGAACAGAATTATATGACTTGATTACGTCTTTATTGGCACCATGAATGACGGATAAGGTATCATTAAGTGAGGTGTTTACAAAACTCGCAGAACATTTTGAGCCGATGCCGAGCAAAATTGTTGAAACCTACAAGTTTCTGAAACGTGATCAGCGGGATGGGGAAAGTATTGCAGTTTATCTGGCAGAGTTACGATGCTTGAGCACACTTTGTAACTTTCCTAATTTGGAGCGGATGTTGCGAGACCGGCTGGTGAGCGGAGTACGAGACAGGGCGGTGCAGCACACCTTGCTTGTGAAGGACAAACTCACCTTCAAAGATGCAGTCGACATCGCCATGGCAGCTGAGGCAGCAGAAAGGAATGTTGCAGATATACGATGTACTGGAACAGTGGTAAGCCCACTCGAGGAGGACCGACATGCAGTGCATGCTGAGGCGGATGGAAGACGCACAGACAAACGCACTGACGTTCAGCCGGTAAAGCAAAATGTACAGGAGATCTCATTTAAGAAATCGTATTGGTGGTGTTGTGGGAACCATGGCCCAGAGACATGTAGGCGGCATGTGGCAAGTGTGTGCCAATAACAGGGTCACTTATAGAGAGCCTGCCTTAAGAATAAACAACAACAAAATGTAGATACTAGGCCACAGGGTAACAATGGAAGCAAATAGCAAACAGGTAGGACTCATACACTGTTGATTACAGTAGAGGAACAATATGATGAAACATTAGCAGTGTACAGTTTATACAGCTTGCAGGCACTGAGAAGTAAAGCATTGTTTGTTATGAATATGTGTTTGGATGGCAAGAAGCTTTGCATGGAAGTAGATACAGGGGCAAGTTTTTTCGGTTATAAGTTGGGAAACATACAAGTCCCTGTGGCGTACACAACCACTCCTAGACAACTGCAACATTCCCCTGCCCACTTGGTTGCGAGAACAGTTGAAGGTTCAGGGAGCTAAGACAGTTTGTGTGAAAGTGACTGTAAATGCAGCAGCAGCATTTCTGGTGCCCATTTCCTGCAGCCCTTGTTAGTGGCTGCAGGAAATGGACCCAGTTTATTGGGGAGAAATTGGTTCGAGGCATTGGGTATTTCAGGGGAAGGTATTTTTAGAGTTCGTAGTATTGGGAAAGAGATGAATGTGCTGCAGGGAACAAGTACATGTGAGAAAAATTGTGAAGACCAGTGGATAAAGGCACTTATTACAAAGGTGCTTGATAACAGTGATCTGGGACAGTATAAGGGCCCGCCAGTCACTCATGCACTCCAAGAGGGAGCCACACCAATTTTCAGAAAATGTAGACCAGTTCTATTTGCAATGAGAGAGAAGGTAGGGACAGCAATCGACAAACGTGTGTCACGGGGGGGATATGAACTAGTGGCCTATTCAGCATGGGCAACACCCATTGTGCTTATCATGAAAACTGATGGCTCGGTGCGCGTATGTGCTGATTACAAGGGCACAGTTAACACAGTGTGCAAGACTGAGTGCTACCCCTTTCCGACCATCAATGAAGCACTGGCATCATTGGCTGGAGGGAACTTCTTCACAAAATTGGATTTGGCAGATGCTATGGTTGGTGTAGATGAGGCAACAGCCAAGTTGTTAACTATAAATACCATCAAGGAGGGCCTTTTTAAGATTAACCGCGTTCAGTTTGGAGTGAGCAGTGGTCCAGCAGTCTTTCAAAGACTTATGGAAACACTACTAGCAAGGGTAGGTGGAGTGGTGGTAATGTTAGACGATGTATTAATAACATGACCAAATGAAAAGGAGCATTGGACATGAGTAACAGAGGTGATTGTTAGAATTGACTAGGCACGGTTGTGACTGAAGAACTGAAGAAGTCCAAGTGTGTTTTTGCTTCAACGGTGGTGAACTTTTTGGGATACCAAATAGATGAGGATAGCATTCACCCCACAGAAGACAAGGTGGAAGCTATTCGTAGGGTACCAGTTCCCCAAAATAAGAATAACCTGCAGACATTTTTGGGGTTACTGAATTTTTATGAACGATTCTTGAAAGACAAAGCTAGTTGGAGTCATTACATCGTCTTCTTGACAAGAAAGCTGCATGGGAGTGGAAAACACAGCATTCTGAAGTATTTGCCATGACGAAGGAATTGTTGCAAGTTGAGTGCGTGCTTGTACATTCAAGGCCATTTGTGTTAACATGTGATGCATCGGAGTTTGAGGTTGGTGCAGTTTTGGCACATATTATGGATAACGGTGAAGAACAACCAGTGGCTTTTGGGTCACACACATTGTAGAAATGTGAACGTAACTATGCTCAGATCGATAAGGAAGCCTTGGCTGTAATTTTTGGTTTGACAAAATTTCGGCAGTACTTGGCAGGCAGGTCCGTAACCAGTGGTTACGGACCACAAACTGCTCCTGCGACTGTTGGACCCAAGGTGACCAACCCCAGACATTTTGTCACCACGAATGCTACGTTAGAGTCTGACGTTAGGCATGTATGACTACAAGATCATCTACAAGCCAGGAATCTGGATTGGACATGCGGATGCCTTGAGCAGGTTGCCTCATCTAATACTAACCTTCGAACTTCCACAGGTGGCAGAAGTTCTCATGTTAGAAGAGATGTCTGAAACACCCTTGGTAAACCATGGAAGACCTGGTCCTAAAGCAGGTCAAGCAGGATGTGTAATATGGGTGGCCACCCATATTACACATACTGAGAATGTTCTACCATATTGGAACAGACGATTGGAAATATCTATCTACCGTGATTTTTTGTTGCGGTGCACTTGGGTGGTAATTCCACATGAGCTGCGAGAAGACCTGCTCCAGATGCTACATGCATCACATGATGGAATGGTGCACTCCAAGGCCATAGCACGAAGCTATATGTGGTGGCCAAGAATGGATCAAGATATTGAGATCATCAGCCACTGCCAGAATTGTCAGGCAGAACGTAGAGCTCAGGCAAAACATGTGTGTCATGGAGTGCACAGAAGAAACCATGGTCCTGCCTTCATGTAGATTTTGCTGGCCTCTTCCAAGGGAAAACATTCCTGATTGTCATCGACGCATTCTCCAAATGGCCAGAGGTGAAGTTATTGTCATCAGTGTCATCAGCTGCTGTAATACAAGAGCTCAGGAATATGTTCAGCACCCATGGTATCCTTGATATGATTGTGAGATGAAGACATTCTTAGAGAGAAATGGCATCAGTTACAGATACACACCTCCATACCATCTCGCTAGCAATGGCCAAGCACAACGGACCGTTCAAACAGTCAAGGACAAACTGTGGAAGTTGAAAGCAGGGGATTGGAATACAAGGTTACCAAGAATGTTGTTTACATTGCGCACAACTCCAAGTACAGTAACACAGAAAATGTCTGCAGAACTAGTAATGGGCAGGAAGTTGCAAACCATCTTCGACAGACTGCATCCCCATTCATCTTCCAGCGCAGCAGAAGAAGTAGCTAAGGAGGGTTAGGGGTAGTAACATGAGAGAGTTTAAGGAAAAAGACACTGTGTTAATGTGCAACTATGTGGCAGGACCAAAGTGGATTCCTGGAGTAGTTTGCACCAAGGAGGGCCCAGTGACTTACCAAGTGCAAACACAAGATGCTCATATGACACTGCGACACATCGATCAGATGCTGCAGCACCCTCTTCAGGAAAGACAACTAGACCATGTGCAGCGGGTGGGTTCATCCTCCAGACCATGGGATAGCTCGTGTGAAGTGTTGAGAATATTCAGCTTCATCATTCAGAAGAGCTGATAAACTTCCAGGATACTTGTGCGAGCCCCTTCAGCGAGATGCCCAGTCCCCAGTACCAAGAGTATCTGACCAGTCGTGCGAGTCCCAAGATGGACTGGTTTCACCAGCAGGAGCATAGGGGACGTAGACGAACCGAGAAGATCGGGACCGACCTCACTCACCAGGGAACTTGGAGGTGCCATATTTAGGGCTTCCCATGGAGATTCGAACTGAGCAGGTGGGCCGAGTTCTTCCTGGGAAGCAGACAGCAAAGGAACTACGGAGAGGCCTTCAGTTCTCATTACAGAGTGTCCCAATAAGGTCCCGTGAACCGGACCAGGGTCTGGGGACTCCACTAATCACCAGGAAGCAGTCTGTCTTGACACGGGTTCGACAGAAACCAAAGAAACTGAGTCACTATGTCCTTTAGTGTACATAATACGGATCTTGTAGTGTTTATTAGTATAGGATAATCATCATTCTTGGAGGGAAGGAGTGTTATGTTTCGAAATGTTAGTGTATAGTTATTTACCTCAGTGGTAGAATGTGTAGGTTGGTAACTGTGATGTATGTTGTTTACCACACATTTTGTTCAGAACAGCAGACTGTACAGGCATGTGTTGATGGCCGACAAGCCGACAAAATAGGACACATCCATGCAAGATAAGTAATCAAATTCATAAAACAGAGGTACTTAGTTATTACTAAGTTTATTAAATTATTTATTTAAAATTTCCTGGCTGGGCTTAGTAATTTGTTGTGATTGTGGCAAACATTCAAATCACTGAAACGTAAGCACTTTACACAATTATATTTCGAACACCTTGGCTAATGTAACAAAGTTGACATAAATAAACAGATGTGACATTTGAATAATTAATTTCATCATATAAACAGTTCGCAGTTAAAACATATAAATTTCGCTACTCCGATATTTGCAAATCACATACACACTGGCAAAATGGAAGGTAACAATACACATTCACAAGCAGCGGACACGCCACACGTTATAGGATATTTATTCCTGCGGTTGAAACACTGATTTGTCACAACATCGTAACTTGTATGGGTATGTTTACAAAACGCAATGTACATAAACTTGATGCGGCAATTTTAGGTATTTTTTCGCAGTAACAAAGATTAACACTTCATTCAGGAAAGCAATATCCTATATCATGTCGCCACTCCACTTTGCCACACTACTTCTGCCAACTTCGGATTTGAAAGCATCCCACCATTGCATCTAAATATATTATAAGAATTCAAACATTAAAATCTCATTTCAGTTGTCGTAAATTACAAATTCAAAAATCATTATTTTTGTTGTAAAAAGTATGAAATATGCTGAAATTGAAAACATATAATTTTCCTGCTACTACAAGTGGACGAAACTTTCCGAAAGATACATTTATGTGTGTGTGTATGTGTGTGTATATATATATATATATATAAAGAAAGAGAGAATGAGAGACAAAGAGAGATAGAAGCTCCGTCTATTCACTATTCACGTTTCTTCCTTGGGCGAAAAAAAAAACACGTCACTAGGGTCTACGCACTGTATTTTGCACTGATCTTTTTAACAGTAACATGAAATATATTTCCATCAGTGCTTCCTGAAAATTTAATTTTTCAATAGCCAGTATTTCATTTCCAAACAGCATATCAAGTTACTAGGTAAAAAACCTTCTGAGAACTATTTCTTACTAGTTGTTGCCAACACATAGCTACTCTCACAGTTTTTATTTAGAATTTAATACGAAATAAATATTACTAGTTATAGAAGGTACTAAGTTAAAGTTTAATTTATTCTGACGCCATCAGGTGAGACACGAGGCGAACAATGACACAAATACTTACTGGTAATTTGGACGCCAGCAGTGCTTCCCAATCACCGCACTATTGAGACTCAGGGTTCTCAGGGATGTTATGGGTTCTGTGTGTCCGTCTCACCCGTGCGTACTTACAAACACATAGGCAATACTAAACTTTTCACTAAACATCACTTGAAAAACACATGTGGCTAGGACACCGTCACTACAAATGAAAGAAGATGGTTCACTGTGATACCTGTTTTATTTATACCGTTTGTACAAATCAACGTGCCATGAAATAAATGATACACTCTTTCGTGTCTAGTTAACTCCGCTTGGGTGCTCCCCAGCCCGCATTACTCTAGTGCACGCCTAGATGTATGATCTCACCGCAGTGTATGAAAACACAATCTTCGCAAGGGAAGAGAGTCGACAGCCGCTAGGGTAGACTGACAATTTTCCCTGATGATAGGACACTGTAAATTACAAAATGAAACACTTGATGATACATTAACATGTGCGATTACTCGGCATCACTAACGCAAACTCATCGGGGCTCCCTGCCAGCACGTGCGTAGTGTGGTGACAAACTGTACACAGAACCGGCTAGGACGGGAGTGATATCACTATACACAAATTACAAAATTACATAAATTACATAAATACCCTTAAAAGATGATGGGGTACGAGATGAGTATTCACAATAAACACACACATGTGTGAAAACAAGTCTATATGGCGTGAATGCCGCTGGATAAAGTTTGTAGCGGACCACGTGGTGCAGGTGGCATTGCAATATTTCTTTGGGGAAACTGCAAATTATACTCAAACTAAATATTATTCTTGCTGAGAAAATTATCCTCTTTGCGATTGCAGTGGTTACAGGCGTGTAGCATGCCTGATGGCGGAAAAAGCAAACATTAACGTGACCACGTGGTCAAACACAAAAACATCAATTACATGAAAAATACATTGAACCCTAAATAAAATTGATGTTATATTGAACCCTAAATAAAATTGATGTAGAACCCTGAAATAAATTATGGCGGACATGGTTTTACACAAATAAACTCTCAAAGCAGAAGGATGGCGCAGACATGGACTTGGCAGCCATTAGCCACATGGTTATATGTGATGTTGCTGTGAAATATTCTAACATGAACAATACTCTCAAATACATATATAGAATTAAAGTCCTTAAAATTGCATGCAGCAATAATTCAGAAATTACAATGAAACACCTTTAGGAGAAACGGATGGTGCCTGATTCTAGTTGCACGGGTCAAATGACCTCTTCGACATATTTCTCCTCTTTCTCCTCGAATAAGTTGAAAATGCCACAAGGGGAAATTAGTTAGTTAAGCGGAAGCATAATGCTGGGAAAATGTCTGGCAAAACGTACGCAAGCAAAGGTTGACCGGTAAACTAAAAGTGCTATTGAAATCTATATCAGTGAACAAAACGTTGTAGTGTGTACATGACTGTGTCTTACCTCGCCAGTTCTCCTCAACAGACTGCCCAGAGGCAAGTGTAGCACAGACCTACAATGGCCACCTATAGGGTTCATATAAGCGGAAGTGCTATGCACGCAGAGTTAACATTTATATACTTTGAAAATAAAAGTGGCACAAATAAATTAATTAGTGTTTTACATTTTATAATTTTCTTGTGAATTTTCTGTATCATCTCAGTGTCTCTTTATGACGGCATTCACGCTGGAATATTAGTGTTCTCGATCTCCATGCAGCGGGCACTTTGAATTTCATAACCAAACATTTTAAAAATAACAACAACGCTTTAAAACACTGTAAGACATATCAAACCCTGAAAATAAAATACAAGACACATTTTACGCTGCAAAATAATATTCTTTATGTGAAAGTTAAAAAATATTGGCCTCTTTGCACATGTGACACATGCTTGGTGAGCGACGTCATGAGCTCTAGCGCTCCTGGCTGTTAGCCGGCGTCAATTCAAAAATATAATAATACTATAAAGGTTTATCACTGTGTTATATGTATATTTTTGGTATACAACTTATTTAAAAAACTGGTTGACATGTTACTCTTAGGGTTATTTTTCAAAGGTTTGCTTCAAAACATCCTAAGAAACCATGATTGGACTATATCCTTTTATCAGTAACTTGTTGATTGTGTGAAATATGAAATATGAAACCATTAAACAATAGGCCTACTGTGTGTACCATTAGAGAAACGCCTTTTAACTTGTAGAAAGGTGATGACCAGAAAGACTTGTGGTGTATGGAGATGTAAAAATTACATGAATTGTAGTCTATACAATTTTGAAGTTTCAAGACAACTGGACTTATGAAAATTCTGCACAAAATAGTTACTGTATGTGTAAAAATATTCAAAGTGGTCTGAATTACGAAAAATTTTGTAGAAGCCTCTATTGTCTATCAATTATTTGCCGACAATTTTTGTCTCATAAATTTTTTCCCCTACACAAGACATTATTTTTGAACTAACACAAAATGTAGATGTTCCTGCAAGATCAAGGAACTTGAATTTGACTGCTAACTTTGTTACTGGGGAAAGTTATTTAACTAACATACGTCTTACATAATGGACACTAACTAATAGCAATTCCCCCCAGCTCAATAAACTCAAAATTCTCGTTTTGTCCTCATGGTGCTTCACATACTTTCAGAGCCACCTGGTATGAACCAAGGCATATAATTCCTAGCATAATAGCAAGTAACAGTAAGGTGAAATAAAAATTAAGAAGAAGCATTCTGACATCTGCTTGGAGCAGAAATAGTCAATATCCTCTGGTACCCAAGACCATATTCTCAGGAATGTCGGGAAGGTATGCAGATACTGTTCAGCTGTGGTATCCTGACAGCTTTTTGGTTGGAAGTGGTCTCAGGTAGTGAGATCTGCCATCGCATTGTTGTGTTGCGGCTCTGCCAGTGCAACTCCAGGACTGGACTTCTCCAGCCTACAAGGGTCCGAACCGTCATTTGCTGTGTTCGGAGGAGAAGTAAATTATTTATCAACTTGTTGACTTTGCCAGTTTTCATTCAGCTTGCCTGAATGTTGCTGCTGGTTCTCCAAGAAATCTGTGAGTGTGTTTCTTCTATTTTTTCTTAGTTGTGTTGTCACTGTTAGGTTTAAAGCCAGTAGGTATGTTTGTCTTTGCCTCTTGACGCCGGCTAAAACCAGCCGCGTTAAGATCATGACGGCGCTCACCATTCACGTGACACATGGGCATGCACGTGCATAAGGAGGCCATAACCTGAACTTTCCATAACCAAATATTTATTTGAAGTGTAAAATTATGTCTCTTGTTTATTTTGTTTTTCAAGTGTCTAAATGTTTAAAATGAATGTTTTGTAATATTGCACAATGTTTGGTTATGAATTCAAAATGCTTGCTGTGCGAAGATTAAGAACATTATTATTCCGGCATGAACGCCGTCATACAAAGACATTCAAAGAATACAGAAAATTCATAAGAAAAATCTAAAATGTAAATCAATATTTAAATTGCTTATATGCCATTTATTTTCAAATATCAAAGTTTTACTCGGCATGCATAGCACTTCCACTTGTGTGAACCCCGTAGGCAGCCATGGTAGGTAGGTCTGCGCGACCTCTGCCCCTGGGCAGTCCGTCGAGGAGAGCTGGCAAGGTAAGACGCTGTCACGTACGCACCTCAAACTTTTTGCACTGATGTAGATTACAATAGGTTAGCCTTTGCTTTGCGTACGTTTTGTCAGACATTCCCCAGCATTATGCTTCCGCTTAACCTAATAATTTGTGCCCTTGTGGCTTTTTGAACATAAGCGAGGAGAAGGAGGAGAAAGATGTCAGAGAGGCCATGCGGCCCACGCAAATTGAATCAGGCGCCATCTGCCTATGTTAAAGGCGTTTCATTGTAATTTCTGTATCATTGCTGGATGCAATTTTAAGGGCTTTATTTTCATGTATGTATTTCAGGGTAATTTTCATGTTTAATTGTTTTATGACCACATCAGTCACGACCACGTGGTTAATACTGCCAAGTCAATGTTCGTGCATTCATGCACTTTGAGAGTTTATTTTATGTAAAATCATGTGTGTCGTAATTCATTTCAGGGTTCTAAGCAATTTTTATTCAGGGTTTCATGTAATTTTCACAAGATTGATGCTTTGTATGTATGACCACGTGGTCGATCTCAAGATTAATTTTCCTGCCATCAGGCGTGTTAAAAGCCTTCAAATGTCACAGTTTGCCGGAGAATATTTTTCCTATTCAGAAGAATAATTTATCTGAGCAGAATTTGCCGTTTTATCGCAGGGAGACTGAAAATTCATCTGAACCACGTGATCAGCTATGAAGCATATCCAGCGGCATCCTCATCATCTAAGTTTACTTTCACGCATCTGCTTGTTTATTGTGACCATTCATGTTGTGTCCCATCATGTTTCAAGTGTATTTATGTAATTTATGTAAAGGTACGGTGTTATTATTTCTGTCCTAGCTGGCTATGTGTATAGGCCGTCACCTCACTAACCACGTGTGGCAATACGAGCCCAGATGAGTCCATGTTAGTGATGCCAAATAATCACACGTGTTTGTTCATTTTGTAATTGTCTGCGTCCTATCTTCAGGGAAAATCTTCAGTCCACCGTAGCAGCTGTCGACCCCTTCCCTTGTGGAGACTGTAACACCACAGAGAAGTCATCCATCTAGGAGTGCGCTAGATTAATTGCAGGCTGGGGAGCAGCCGAACGGAGTTAGCTAGACACGTCCGAATTGTTCATAAGAGTAATGTTGGCACAATCTTGTATGGTTAACAGAATAAAAGCAAGTACACAGTGCTCAAAAGCCTGTCCATTGTAGTGGCAGCAACCTCTGGCCAAATTTTGCAAGTGATAAAAGTTTAGTAATGATGTTTAGTAATGAAAAGTGTTTTGTAAGTACACTCAGGTGAGATGGGCACACAGAACCCAGAGCATCCCTGAGAACCCTGAGTATCAACAGTGCGGTGACGAGAAACACTGCTGGCGCCCATCTACTGTAAGTTATTGTGTCACCGTTCGTCTCATGTCTCACCCGACGGCGTCAATTGGCATTCCCAACAGGGGTTAGTGTGTTCATCCGCATCAACCGTGTTAAAATGGCGGACACCACACATGATCATCCGCCAGAAGGCCTTAAGAATTCTGCATCTGCAACCGCGACATCCGCGAACGCGAACTACTTGGACATGCCGGTCGACTGATGTGTACATTGTGGCAGATTGAGTGAAATCAACTTGTTTGCAGAAAATTCATTGGGTCAACCAGTGTGCCAATGTACATCCGATACCACATCAACACCGTCAGATCAACGCCTGTGCACGCGCACCGGGTGTGACGGGGCGGGAACAAAGTGGACACAGTTCCAGCAGTGCAAATGGGACTCATTTCCGATGCATAGGTCCTGATGAATATGTAACTTTCCGCAATGGTGTTATAAACTGTGGTGAGTGCCGTAAGACGAACTGTACAGAGATTGCATCACCGTCAACACCAGAGGTGAAACCTACGCTGCCGCCAGTAGTCGTAACATACATGTCACAGGGACTTAACGGGACCAGACCATAATATACTCTTACCAACTTTTGCTGGACTTGATGCAGAGGACCCAGGCACGTTTCTAGCGGTATGTGAGGAGAAATTGCACTGACACTGTGTACACCGCGAAGATTGGACAGAGGTCACCGCGAACAGATTAAGGGGAACAGCTGCCACATGGTGGAATCTAGTGAGAGACTATTGCATAATGTGGTTGGAATTCTGTGATTGGTTGCTGGGACGGTTTGACACAGATGGCGACGCCATCCAGGTGCAAGCATGACTGAACCACGAGCAACAGCGTGAGCGAGAAGGGGTAGAAGAGTTCATCCAGCGCAAGTCAGGCCTGTTCAGATGCCTGAAACCAGTGCAACCAACACGTGATATATTGGAAATAATTGTCGCTCTGTCATACGGACATTAGGCCTTATCTGCGGAGAGCAACAAGGGTGAGTGTAGAACAGTTTACGCGAGAGGCGTGCCTCTACGAGCAAGATGTGCGAGCGGGACAGGCATACCAATCCCTGAGGCAACAGTACCACACGTCAACACCCGCCATGATACCAGATGTTACGCGGCCACTGCCATCGTTTACGCCTGTGAGACCCAACCGTGCTCAGAGGAATTTCCACCAGCAGGGAGAACTATTATTAGGGAAATCAGTCGAGAAACTGAGTCGGGGGGTTAGCAAAACATCACCTGTACCAGTCTCACCGCCAGGCCGTAGGAATCGCCTAATGAAGGTGCCAAAGTGTTCCAGATCAGCGACAGTACTGTACGTGCGTATAGGGTCAATATCGAACTCGAGGGGAAAAATGTGAACGCTGTAATTGACACTGCTGCGAGTCATAACTTTGTACATGAGGGGTTAATCCAGGCAATAACAACAAGAGCATTGCCACGCCGCCTACAGTTTGCTACCACGAACCAACAGGGTGAAGCAAGAAGTGTGATGCATGTGACAGTTGGGAACTGTGAACTCCGTACAAAGTGTGATGTCTACATTGTCCCAGACTTGTGTGAGGAGATGATATTGGGGTTACCATGGTGGATTGACAACCAGGCCATGATCGAACCACTTATCGACCATCTGCACGTAGGGATACATGGAAGGTGGACTTTGTATGCAGTAAGAGCAACACAGCCGGCAACAACAGCTGCCGTGCAGCTCAATGATTTCGATCACAAGGTGCAACAACATCTGCAACAACTGTTGGACCAGTATGCCATTGTGTTCCACACTGATGGGAAGCTGCAGTGCACCAACATCACCGAGCATGCCATCATCACGACGCACGAGGACCCGGTGTACTCTAAGCCAAGAGACCCAGGTATTTTCTTCTGGCGTGTCATCAGTCAGCAGGTATGTGATATTCTGAATGATAATGTGATTGAACCTATGCAGAGTCTCTATGATTCAGGCATTACACTAGCTCTAAACAGGATGGCGAATGGAGATTTTGTGTAGACTTTCGCCCCCTTAACAAGATCACTGTAAACATGCCACCTTGAGTCATTAACATCAAAGACACTTTGTCAACATTGACCTCAAATCAGGGTATTGGCAAGTGCCCATCTGTCCGTAAGACCGTAAAAAGACTACCTTCACCATGCCAGACGGGCGTAGATTGTTGCCATGCTATTAGGCTCTCTTTAACCTGTCCCATTGGCTGTCCGTCTGTCTTAGCTACACCTTGTTGGTAGTTTGCTTCCTAGCAGGATTACTGACAATGGTCAGAGTCTCTCTGGCCTTCTTCTGAGCATGAGACAGTTGGCTACATTGTCTTAAGTGAAAAGGCTTCAGAGTTCCTGTACAAACAAGTTATAGTAAGAGAAGTAGGAATAAATGTCACCAGATTGCCTGCATCCCCCACATGCTGTGGGTAAAAGTTAATTAAAGTTTCTTAACTAATTCACGTACAGTAAAATCTGTAATATGGCACTAAGTGGTCCAGAGCATGGAAAATCTGGATATCAAGATTGAATAATTAAAATACAGCATATTAATACCAAGAGTCTAAAGATCTATATATCAATGCGTGACGTCCTGTGGACAGTACAGAACATCAGTACGGCAAGAGTTGTTTGGGTGCTAGGTTAGGCGAAGCCGGTGGCATGGGCTTCTGGATTGATTCGGTCTCCACGTAGTACTGGCGCATGTCCGGTGTAGAGGACTGGCCTCGTAGCTTTACGGCAGGGCATGAAATCCGGCTCAGTGAAAGTGATCTTGTTTTTTGAGGAACGGCTTTAAGCTATATATGTGGGGATGCGTAACCTGTGGAGATTGCCTAACTTGGGACAACTCTGGCTGGCGTGAGTGTGAGTTAGATTGATTGATAGGCAGTGTTTCGAAGGTTGATCCTGTCGCAGGGTTTGGTTCCGCTGACTCTGATCTGCTGAAGTAGGTGTTGGCGATTTTCAAAGACTGGTACTGTCTGCTAATGTAGGCGGCTAACAAGGGATGTGACTGGAATGTGGAGACGGTGCAACGTCTGGGCTTGATCCTTTGGAAAAAGCTGTGTGGTCATGGTTATGAGGAGGGTGGGTAAGCTCGCGCAAATGCCAAGAGGCGATTAGCACCTGTCTGACCTCTCGGATACCACTCTGACGGGAATAAAACATCCGGATAGAGTAACACTCTCGCGTCCGTGAAGTGACTGCAGATGGCATGTTGTACTACCTGATGTATGGCTACATGTGGCGTCTGCCACCTCAAGCGGTCTCCCTATCTCAGTACTTGGGTGTCGTAATGCAGTGAGCACTAAGAGTCAGGCCTCACCGTTGACAGTCTCCACGCGTGGATGAGCATCTCAGGAGGGAATAGTCGCCTCACACCCAGTGAACACTATCTCCGGGCCGAAACACGGTGGAGAGAGTATACAGCTGAGCAGGCAAGCTGGTCTCAAGAGACTAGTACCTAGTGTCGGGGCTCTACTATTCTGCACTCCGGGGAGCACAGAATGTGGGCGGTCGTCCAATGTGTGTGTGGTTATTCGACTGGTGTGTATGGCTCGTATGAGTAATTTTCTCTGTCACCTACAATTCCTTGAATGACGTGAGGTCCACTGGGAGAGGTTTTACAACTACGGGAAATAAAGGATACCCTCGAGGTTGTAAAACTGCTGTTTGTTCCATTTAACGGGGAGTAAACAGTGTGGTGTCGCATTACCTCCTGAACTTGGCCATGTGGCCTGAGCCAGGTGTAGGCATAGCTTCCTCAAGGTGGCGTCACTGGCCGGCTTGGAGAATTGTACTAGTGTAGCCACCTGGCGGTGTGCTGTGGTACTCGGTGCCGTAGATGCATACCTTCAGTGGCTGGTGAATAATACAATCTGCAGGCTGGAACATCCATTCTTGCTGTGTGCAAACAGTACAGTATTGGGTCCCATGATGCATAGTAACAATGAAAACTCCGTTGGAATCAGGTGGCAAAGCTTGGTTACTGATGAGGCGATGTTGTATTATAATTGTTGGAAAGACATCATGCATCAGTATTTTGTAACGGAGCCTATAATAACTTCATACACTGCATATTTAAATAAAATAATTACAGCATGAAAATATAAGTAAAATAAGTAAAATAACATAGTTTGCTACTTTGTGGCCTAAGAATTATATTTTGTCACACAAATTAAAAAAAAACATTTCATCTTGAGAAACCTGGCCGGACATCAGATGCCCAGATATTAGAGGGCTGGATGTGAGATGTTGCACTGTATCTACATTTTGCAGTCACAAAAGCACATTATTTTGAATCAACAGGACTGGGGTTTAAAAATATTGACTGCTTACAATTTAAAACAGTTTCCCAAATTGTCGGGAAATGAACATCCTATTCACAGACTGAAGCCCAAAATGGCATCAGTAAGTAGGTTGACAAATATAGCATGTACACAAAGTTATCTCACTAGAGTTGTACAGCTATACGTACAATAAACCTGGCTTGTTCCAAAAATATATGAAATGGACAGAAGCTCAAGTACACACAATCTAGTTATACTCACTTGTCAGCAGGCATATACACAAAGAACAACACACTTTTCACAGGTTGTGTGATCATGACATTTCGCTGGCCAAGCCAGCTTCATCAGGTAGCAAGATGTATTGACTGGGGAGCTCCTGTGGTGCAGTAAACGTTCAGGCAGAAAATCTTGCCTAACTACTTTTTCGCTGCGTGAGAGATACCAAAATTTGTCTTGTTGGTGAGCTGGATGGTGTGATGTATTTTAATAACACAGTTGTCCAAACAAAAACGGGCAGCAGACTTAATGAGTTCCTGCAAACAATTTCTTGTTTTTTTCTCCTGCCTGCCAATATAATGTACATTTTGTTTGTATGTACAAATTTGAAAAAATTCCAAAAGATATTTATTTTGAATCCCTAGTCTGACTTGACAGTATATGCTACAAAATTCAGTATTACGTTTTCAAAACTTTTCTCATTCTTTCGCAAAAAAAAAAAAGTTGTAAAGCTTGATGTTGATGTAATGTTAATGGCACAAATGCTAACTGACTTTGCACTGCTTGTAAGTTACAGTCAGCACAATGTGTATAGATGTGTACACTCAGCCTGTGGTAACTTTCTACTTGCAGTGACATGTTTCCAGACAATATTTTTGGAATGGTTGCTGCAAGTTTATGAGATGACAATGATGGTAACAGCTATAATTAGCCACGGCCTTAGGAAAGACAGGTAAGCTACCCGTCGTAACGGAATGGTGATACACAACAGTTCATTGTTCTTGCGAAATTAAAATTAATGAACACAAAGCGCAATACCCTTTGTCAGGATGGGGAATGTAATGGTAATCTCAGAAATAATATTTTACAGCCACGTCCGAGGGGAAGAGTTGTTGTGGAAATTGCCTCATACATAGCGTAAGCGAAGCACGCAGGTTCCTGTAAGATATAGGAGCACATGGGAAACATGCTTCTCAACACGAGAAAGTTTATACTGACATGTAAATAATTTTCTGGTATTTTATAGCTGTATTCTTTGAAATATTGTAAATATATTTAATAACAATTGAGAGTTTTTATAGATGTGGGCACAGCGTGTTACTAGCCATTATAAATGCACAAAAGTTTTAAAGTTACATGCTAAATACTCAATATTGTCACTTTGAAGAATGGTTGGTTCAATAAATGTGTTTCACATATTGTTTGTGACACATTGAAAAATTATTCACTGGATTAGAAGGTAGCTGCATAGTACTTATAAACAATGTATAAGATTTTGTGTTCTGTTCGTATTCAGTGACTTTAGTTTAACGCACATGAAAAATTTATTAATAGATTGACTTTTACTGTTACATTTTTAAACATATTATGTTGGCTTTAATTACTAAAATATTGTTTGTTATGAAGTTAGCTACATGCCAAGTGTAAATATACCTACACAACTACACGTACAATCTCCCACCTGGATCAAGCCAGTGATGGTAGCTGGATGTGAAGATTCTTTGTGCTTTCTTTTACTCTGCACGTTGCTGGAGTCAAGTACATCTGCATGTGCTGTGTTTCAAAATTTGTGCAATGAAGTGTTTGCAAAGTCTCTCAGAGATATACACTGCACTTCTTAAGCTACCATGATGAACAGCATTTCTTCCTTTTCGCTAGACGCTCACTGCATGTGTGGGAAAACAATTAAATGATTTTTCAGTCGTGCATTTTCTATGGAACTACCTTGGTATTACTTGTAAACTACTAAAAGACACAAATTATTGAAAAAATAAATTCACAAAAATTATATGATAAAAGTAGACTGTAGAAAGTGTTGGCACCACTGGGCGCCTGTTGTAGCTGGCCTAGCTAGCGAAATGATGTTGTGAACGGCAATTCCACTTGGAAATGTGTCCATGTGCATCCACGAGTTCTGCTCTGTGACTACTTGTGCATCCCGTACTTTTTGTAAAGTAGCCTAGCAGCCTAGTCCCACCACAAAAATTTAATCCTGAACATTAAGTTGAAAATAGTGACAGTTAAACTGTTGGAGTTATTCATTCTAATCGTTGTTGCTTGTACCTTTGTCAGTGTATTGCATTTCTTTATTGCTACTCACTCCTACACATTACAACCTTTACATTACAGCATGTTTCATCCTCCGTCTCTTCATCCTCACTGCTTTGTCCTCTCCACTCCAGTCTCACCAACCTCCCTACACACATCTTCCCTTCCCTTAAGTTGTACACTTGTCTTGCAACTGGACAAACAATAGAACAGAACATAACACAAAAGGAATTTCCCTGTAACATTATTATATTATAAATTCAGTCATTCTCTTGGATTCACTTATCTTCCGCTCCTCGTTCTTGCCGGTGTTATCAGCCTTTCCTTCTCCTGTGCTGCCGGCAGGTTCGGCCGTCCCTTCCATTCTTCTTCCTCCATTCTCTGCCTGTCAACCATCTCCGAGGACAGTGACCTCCGCTGTACCCGACAATCCTCCTCCTCCAGGGCTGCTGCTATGTTTTCTCGTGGCATGGTCCTGACTGTTGGCTTCTCACCTACCAGCGGGTAACTCCCTACCCAGTTATAACCTTGCTGTTCATCTTCTTCTTCGCCTTGCACTGGGGTTCACGTGATATTTGTTTATTCTAATGATTCGTCGGTGTGAAGACACTCTGTATGATCGAGGCGCCTCCGCTCCAGATATTACTTTCCCAAATCTCTGTAAGTCAGTGATCCACACCCTTTGGTTGGGTTGTAGCGGAAATCTTTCCCTTGTTCGATGGCGTCGATCAAAGTGTGCTTTCTGCCGACTCTTTTCTGCCGACTCTTCACTTTGTCATGAATAACTGCAAATTTGTTCTTATCAACAATTTTGGGCTGTAAGTTTTGGTATGTTGCCGGCAATGTATCCTGTAGCAACCGGCCCAGCACTAATTGGGCTGGGCTGTATTCTAGGTCAGAAAGAGAAGTATTCCTGTAGGAGAACAATCCTAAGCATGGGTCTGCCGATCATTTGATGATATTTTTTACTTTCTTGATTGCTGCCTCTACCTGGCCATTACTTTGACCATATCTCAGGCTGCTAGTAACGTGTGAGAACCTGTATTCCACTGTGAAATCTTTAAAGGCCTGGGAGCTATACTGAGGACCATTGTCAGATTGACCCTCTCTGAGAATACCTTGTCTCGAGAAAATTCTGCCTTACATCTTGATATGGTGGTTGAGGTTTTTGTGTCCGGTAATTGAAATATCTCTGGATACCAGGAGTATTAGTCTGTTATGACCAGGTAGTGTGTCCCCCCATCTCATTCTGCCAGGTCCATTCCGACCAACTCCCATGGAACGTGAAGTATTGGGGATGGTAACAAGGACTCTGGTCTGTTTGTTTTTTCTTTTACACAGACTTCGCAGCATGAGAGACCATTTTTTATATGATTCGTAATACCCGGCCACCACACTGTCGCTCTTGCTCGTTCTGTGCACTTCTTGATGCCCAGGTGACCCAAGTGGATACAATCCATGATATCCTTCCGTAATCTGGCTGGTATTACCATATTGACTCCCTTCATTAATATATACCTTCGACTACTGATAATTCCCCACAGTTCTACCAATATGCCTGACATGATGGTGGAACCCATGTGAGTCTCCGAGGCCATCCCTCCTGAACCAGCTTCTTTAACTCCCTGCAGGTGGCATCCCAGTTCTGTGCTCGTCTCGCCTCCTCAATCCGTACATCTGATGAACTGTGTCGCATATTCCTCAATTTCGTCAACTGCCAATCTATCGCTTTCGTCTGTTCCCTTGACAGGTGCCCTTGATAAGGCATCAGGAGTATAAAAATGCTTCCCTGATACGTGTTTCACCTGGTACGTGTATCTCATTAGCCACATTCTATACCTCTGCTATCTAGGTGGCAAATCATCTGTCTTCTTGTTCCCTAATATGGACACAAGGGGCTGATGATCGGTGATGAGGAGTATGTCTTTCCCTAGTATATACATATGAAATCTATCACATGCCCATGTCAGAGCCAACGCTTCCTTCTCAATTTGCGAGTGTTTTTTCTCTGATGCAGAGATTGATCGCAATGCACAGACAACTGGTTTCCATGCCCCCTCTGCATCCTGCTGCTCCGATACTGCCCCTATTCCGTAAGAGGAGGCATGTGCTCCCACTCGAGTATCCATATTTGGGTCGTAGTGAAGTAGAACTGGGGGGCTGCACAAAAGGCCAAATATTGTGGTTCTTCCCACAAAAATGTGTTACTCTCTTTCAATAGCTGACGAATCGGCTCTGTGATCTTCACCAGGTTAGGCACGAACTTTCCGACGTAGTTAACCATTCCCAATAACCTCTTTACGTCTGTAACAGACTGAGGTTGTGGCATGTCCCTAATAGCTTCAATTTTGGCTGGATCTGCTTCTACCCCTTCACTGGATATGACGTGGCCTAAGAATTTGACTCGATCAGTTCCAAATGTGCACTTATCATTTAAGGTGACTCCTGCTACTTCCAGTTTCTGAAGAACTTTATCCAGGTTCTCGTAATGCTCTGTTCCATCTTCCCCGAAGACTAACATTTCGTCCATATGACAAATTACTCCAGGTGTGTTTACAAGGATACAATTAATTTCCCTAGAAAAAAATGCAAGTGCACTTGTGATTCCAAACGGCAGTCGATTGAAGTAAAATCTGCCAAACGGTTGTGATGAACGTTGTTAGAGGTATAGAATCCTCTGCTAGCGGTACCTCCAGTACCCACTATTGGCGATGAGTTTTGAAAAAATTTTAGCCTTTCAGAGCTGTGTAAGTTAATCATCAGTGGCTGGTAAGATTGTACACTCTGTTTGGACACTTGTGTTGAGAGCTGTAAGGTCAACATGTAATCTGATTTGCCCATTTTGTTTTGGGACATTCACAATGCCAGAGCGCCATTCGGTAGGCCTATCCACGGGAGATATGATGCCCATATTTACCAGTCTATCTATCTCCTGTTGAAGTTTCGGTTGACGTGGCAAGGCCACCCTGCATGGTGCATGTAATGACATCAGTACTGCATCGTTCTTCAGTCTGATTGTGTACATGGCTGCCATTAAACCTAGGCCTTCAAAAAGTTGAGGAAACCTTTCCCGTGGGTCAGACTTGTTGCGCATCTGGTTTACCTCATCTACCCATTGAAGCATTCCCAACAACTCGACTGCAGACCGTCCCAGTTATGGTTCTTTCAAGACCTGAACTACATACACGTCCACCGTGACGGTGTTACCTCGCCATGTAATTGGAGTTGTGATTTTACCTTGAATTTTCGATGGTGAACTGCAGGGGCCAAAAAGCTGAGTGTTTACCGGCTTGATTTCAAGATTTGCTGCGCTGTTCCGACTGCCAAATACCTGCTCCGGGACCACCGTAACGTCTGCCCCCTGTATCAATCTTGAACTGAATTACTTGTCCCCCAACATTTACTTCCATCCTCCAGGGTGAACTGATTTCCTTCCCGTTAACTGAAGCTAAGAACCATTCATTACCAGATTGGCTTGGCCCTTGAATTTCCGATGTGTGGATTTTTTCCTGCCTACAAACTTTCCCAAAATGACCTGTCTTTTTGTAAACTCTACAGCTTTCTCTGAGGGCTGGACATCTCTCCATGTATTCTTTAGTAAATGTCCCACCGCACCTAAAGCACTCTCTTCTATTTGAACTTCTCTGGAATGTACTATTATCCTGTTTTGTTTTCCCTGGCATGTATGTACTGAACTGACTGCCAGTTTGTAAGCTAATTCTATCGATGTTTTCCTCCACTGGTTTGTCCCAATTCGATTTTTGCACAATTAACTGTTGTTTTCTAACGGCTTCTGTCTGTCTGGCCTTATTATCTGCAGTTTCTAAGTGTAGGGTTGCATCTAATTGTAACGTTTCTGATAACCTTTTGTCTAAAAGTTCAACTACTAATCTGTCATGTATTAGTTCATTCTGCATCGACTTGTATTAGCACGTCTCTGCCGAGTGTAATACCATAACAAATGTATCCACAGGCTCGTCGGCCAGCTGTGAACTAAGATTGAATTTTGCCCTCTCATAATTCACATTTGTCTTAGGGATGAAATGAGACTCAAACCTTTTTACTACTGCCTCGTATGATGTTGACTCTTCGTCGGATAGGTTAAAACTATTCATAATGTCCTCGGCTTCTTGTCCCAAGATATATATTAGTGTACTGACTTGTATTTTGTTGCTTTTCTCCAATAGCCTGCTCACCAGTCTGTACCTCTGAAACCTTTTGAACTAGGACCCTCATTGTTCCAGTCTTCTGAAATTGAAATTTGTAGGTGGTGCGAGAATGCACGTGCTCACAGTTGCGCCTGCTTCTTTCTTCTCATCCGCCATTATGTACTTGTTGATTACTTCGTTATCCAACACAACATCCCACACCTAACATCATGTATTGCATTTCTTTATTGCTACTCACTCCTACACAACATTACAACCTTTACATTACAGCATGCTCCATCCTCACTCTTCTATCCTCTCCACTCCAGTCTTGCCAACCTCCTTACACACAACTTCCCTCATGCGACACAGTCGGTACTAACTGAACTTTCATCTTTGATGTTAAATAAAGTGTTAGCCGGTTTACCATCAGATATTGGTCACATACATTTTGCTGACATGCCCAGATACAATTTGAGTCTCAGCATTGGGCATAACATTTTTGTAAATAAGTACAGACTTATTTTCAGGAAAACATGGTAGGTAATTTATTGAATGCATGCCCTGGAGCATAAGCATTACAATATTACCTCCTGGCTCATCATTAAATCAATCTGGCTCTCATTTTCAACAAGTTGCTTTTGAAAAGCCCAAAGAAGATTCTTACACCATTTAATATCTTGTGTGTATCATTTATTCCTGCTCATCAAATGTAAGTGGCGTGTAACTCTAATTTGTGTTACATTTCCGCCAACTGTGGTTTGTTCATGTCGAACTAACCACTGTAGAGCCCAGTTACCATTATCTGATTGTTTATTAATGAGCGTGATGACTCTGATACTGATCTGCCAAAGTAATAGTTGCTCGTCACATTCGTCCAGGCGAGGGTGTGGGTGTGCGCATGTTCGTGTTACTTCGCGAATAGCTGCACTTTCTCTGCTAGTAAAATGTTGAAAATCAAGAAAACTTTCCTCTCTGAAATGCCTTGTAGTAGTACCTAAGGTCACAAAATGTTGTGTTGGTGTACCAATCGAGTTTGACTGTTATGATAAATAATAAAATGTTTGTAATGAGTAGTTGTAGAGAAAGAAATGTATTCTTAGTACTGTGCAAACACTACAGTAATAATTGTATTAATAAGTATGCGATCATTTTATTACATTGCCATTAAAATATTTTGGCAGTTATTTTTATAACATTCTGTAGGAGCTTTGGATAAAAATGTTTGCTATTGTGTGCAATGAAGAGTTGCATAGAACGTGATGCACACAATGAGTAATTTTGTGAACATGACACTTGAGTGTTAGAAGGTGGAGAACAGCAAGAACCCTGTCATAATTCAAAAATGTGAAAAAGGAATATGGATGTCATAATTTCTGGAGGAATAAATGCTGTTTAACTTGGTTGGTTGTCCACAGCCTGGTATAAAGGAAACTGATGTTAAAATTTTGATAGGGGCTGCTGCCAAATAATTTTATCGTTCATAATTTTACTCCACTGTAAGTCCTTTTCAAATCTTTTGGAGGTGTAAAATTAAGTTTATCACCTGCAAGTTCAGTTGGCAACACTTATGTTGTTAGATAAAACAGTTGCAATCCTGCTTGCATCTCGCGTGATTTGTTAAACATTTACATGTACACACTTAAACTATATGAGAACAGCATGTGATTGATAAACTTTCCTTTCTGCATGCATGCATGCCAGAAACTGCACCGTATCCAGTCTGTACATGGTGTGTACAGTGGTCTGTACAGTCTGTGTCAAACCAAATAGATAAGTGCCTTTTTGTTGTTCTTTAAAAATGAGAAAATAACCGCCGTCCGTCCACCATGGTATCTATTGTCGAGTACGAGCGTCAATCATAACACTTCTTGGATTTGACAGCAGCCCCTCTCACACGAACACATCTGTGGGGCAAAGCAACTCTGGCCGATCTTCTGGGAGGTAAAGTGTTAAGCCTCTGTGTTTGCTGCACACACACTGGTCGGCCTACCATCCTTGAACCTGTTGTTGCACTGTGATACAGATTTCACAGACTGCTCATTGCTCAGTTTATGAAATAAACACTATAACTGGCTGTGAACATGCTAACTACATTGTCTATTACATTATGCATGGCAGTAATTAGCGAACCTTCTCCGATATTATAAATACCAGCACTTGATATGAATATAAGAACATCCAAAAAAATTGTGTTTTAAATAACTGTTAGACACAAATAGTAAGCCTATTGTATTTCATGTGGCCACCATTTTAAAGTGTTTTGTGACTTAGAAAGATACCTTTAAAAAAGTGGTCGAACATATGGCTCAGTGGTGTTTGGAAAATGAGAACAATTTCCTGAAGAGAACATGAAAGAAGGCAAGGTGTGTATAAGAGCTGTGCCTTTCCAGTTGGGGATACAAGAAGACCTCAATCAGTAAGACTAGTTGAGTTCACTACTTAAGAAATGTAGCACTGCTGTGGGAAACATTTTTATATGTGTCCCAAGTTGTTACAAATTAGGAACTTAAGAATGTTTCCCTAATTTAAATACAGCAATTTGTAATTTTCAGTTTTTAACCCTCCAGCAAAAATTTTTTCCAAGTCTAGCACTTCTTCATTTGTTCCAAAACAGTATGTCATATTCCAACATGGCTGCAGTATAAACAGTTTGAAATACCAGATAAACAACTTTATTACGGCATAGTGATGAGGTTGTGATGGAACATGGTGATCCGTTGATAATAACTTCATAGTGAAACAAATTCATAGCAGGGTATGACGTGTTTGATATTATGCGTGAATGAAGGGGCCACTTGCCTGCCTATCAACGTACGTGTACAGCTTGAGTCAGTATTTGCAAACACCATGAACATTCCTAGATTTTTGAAGACTGCTTCTTGCTGTTTTCAAGTGATGAAACTGTAGTTCTATGCACTCTGTAATCCATACAAATTCCACTATTTTAATTGAAAGTTGCACATTAAAAAATTTGTTTTATGTGTAAATTTTGTAAATACGGTGTTCAGTGAGTGATAAATTTATACTCTAACCTTAACTTTAATCCTAACAAAAAAATTTTTCTCATATATTTCAATAAAATATTTTGTAAGGCACACCTTTAGTACTTTTCTGTAAATGATCTCAAATTAACTGGCAAAATATGTATTTGGCAAGCATATGTAATGTACTGTACATAAAAATTTAAGATTTAAACTAAGAAACTATAACTGCTGTTAATAAGTTTTTCAAGGTAAAGAATAATGTATGTGTTTTATGCTTCCCAACATGATTTTACCACAATGTTATCACAAAACCATAATTTAATTAGGTATGATTTATATGCAGCATATGAAATAACATGTTTAGTCTTATCAAGTTTTCATGTACGTAGAAAGGTGATGTGTAAAAGTTATCTTGTGATATAGAGTTGTTTCAGAAAAATTCCTTGTATGCGATCAGTACCACTTTACCTGACCGGACATTGGTGGCAGTTATCTAGTCTTGTTTGCAGGCTGTGTTGGTAAGTTAGAAGGTGCAGCTCAGATCTGGCCGAGTGCAGTTTCTTAAGTGGCTCTTTACTCAGTGTTGCCAGTTGCACCCAATGGTGAAATGAAAACAACTCATAAAATGTATGGAAAGAGGAAAATTTGCAATAAGAAGGGATAATTATATATTATTGAAAATATCATTGCGAAAGATATGTTGCATTGAAACCCCTTTTTGCTATGTTTTTTAATAAGGTCTTCCAAAACAGTCACTTCTGTGTCATATTGTTGATTTTACATAGCTCAGCTCTTGCTAGAAAAGTGATCTGAATTGTGTCGCTGTGAACTTACTCCTTTGGCAGGCAGGTAGCATGCAGAACTGTCCACACATCACTTCCTGGGTCGAACATGTATGTTGTGTCTGCTCCAGGCATTCTGCTCGTGTCAGCACAATGTTGCATGGAGGTTGTGCCATCATTTGTGAATCAGCGCAGATGTTCTTTGTGGCCCATGTGGGTTGCTTACAACTTCAAGGCATGCAAAGTATTTTTATGTAAAAATTAATTTTAAAAATATAAAAAATCTGCAAATAGATGTCTGGAAGGCAACGGGCTCTTCTGAAGACCAACTGTCGGATATCAGATGTGAAGTATGTTGCTGGAATAGCAATTTTCCCGAGAGTGCCATATTTAACAAATGTGGCGACTGTCCCCGAGCAGTAGAGGACCAAGACAAACATTTGATAACACTGCAGGAATTTACATTCCTTCTATGTGTAATACTTATTGGTAGTACTTATTTTCTGGAGACATAATATTTTACACTGGAAGAAAATGTTCTCAACAAACTTAATATCAAACAAGTCTCACTAGGTTTGCTAATAAACTGGTTTCCAGTTGTCGGCCAGGTGTCCTGTTTTAATGTGTAAAATATTTAATGCAACTGTCGGACACAATGAAGGTGGGAGTTATCATCATTTTCCATAGTTTCCAGCCATTCACCAGGTCTGCCTGAAACAGATGACTTTCCTTCTAATTTGCTCCAACTGTCCTTGGACTACTGTCCAAGACAAACATAGTCACTCCCGGATTTTCGTATGGAGAATCGTGCTGGATAGTGTCACTGGTCGGTGGGTTTTCTTAGGGGTCTCCCATTTATGGCACTGCTCCGTACTCACTCCACTTCATCCTCATCGGCTCTCAAGACCTCAACGTTAAGAGCCGCCCAAATCTCTTCATTGACGCACTCCTCTGGTCTGCTACCCTCCACTTGCGATTCCAGCATCTTCTTTGGTATCTCCAGTGTTTATAGTCTCTTCATGTGGCTGTACCACCCACCTTAACCTGTACTTCCTTATCCTGTTTTAGATACACTCCAAACCAAAAAGACGTGCTGCTTTTTGCAGGAGCCCCCATCCCTTATGGATGTCCGGAAATGTCACTGGTGGATACAGTCATATATTTTCTGACTGTAAACAGCGTGCACAAGTACTTCTCCAGCAGTTTCGTACATTAGACACAAACAAAATTAATTCAGATTAATAACTGAATTCATAGTTTCAAGTGTCAGCTGGCTGAGAACATATCAGAAGTCACACATTCTCTCTTGCTACTGACTTGTATTGCCAACCACATAAGGATTTCTGTACATGTATAAAAATACATCTGTGAATTATAATACTTACGAATTTCAGTAACATTATTCAATGTGTAAAAAATAATCAGATTTAAATTTACAAAAATCAGATTATAGAGATTTTATTTTATTGCAATATATTTGGTTAGTGAATTAATTTCTTAGCTTTCTGAGAACAGAACTTTGTGCATAACACGTAAGTGAAGGTATAAAAATCATACCATATTCACTCAATTTAAGATGATGTTGGAATGCAATGTTTACTCCTAAATTAATCAAGGGTGCTCTAAACATGCATATTAAAACATTGAGGCCTATATTTTTCATTGAGTAGTGCCAAATGATGGTCATTGTTTTTCGACTAGAAGTATGCTTCCTTAAATTACAAGCCACTTGACAAAATTTTAATTATGATGCATGTCGGTCTCAACAACAGCCTGAAACTACGTCACGGTTAAGAGCTAGCGTTTAGTGTGCAGGCCCGTCACACACAGGGTTAACAATGGCTGGTTGAAACTCACTTGCCGGCATGGGCCCGGCCATTGTAGAGGGTAGGTCAAGAGGCCTGTTGACTACGTACGAACTTGAGTATCAACTGAGCCACCTGCCGGGAGTTGTGACTCGACGTCACCGTGTTACCTGCGCTGGTACTCGGCTCAGCTGGGTTGTAGAGTCAGTCTGGTAGGCAGGTATCTACTACTGGAGGTGCTCGTGGAGCTGGCTGTGGCGGCTAGAACTGCTGGAGAACGTCTTGACTGGGCTGGAGCTGAAGTTCCCACGGAACCAAGGGGCAGGCTGTGCCCAGTGGAACCTTCTCCCCACGATGAATAGCAGCGACCACAGGATGGGGCGTCCCCAGCATCTTCTTGGAGGCTGTGAAGTGAGAGAAGGACAGGGAGCTGTGAGATGAGGCCTCTCCAGTTGTCGGGCAGCGTGAGCTCGATCCAGGGGGTTATCGTGGCAGAATGCCTTATCGGATGGGACCTTTCTCTCCTGCAGATCCTTACCACCCCTTTTTGTTGTAAGGCATGGAGGAGTGTTACAAACGGCCTCGCAAGAGAGGAGCAGGCGGCAATTGGTCCCTAGCTAAGCACATTCTGCTACAGCAGCAGCCAGGCCGATGCAGAGCTGTACATTTACCCCAACCGGCAACATGAGCAGTGTGGTGGTTGGAGGGGTGGGTTTTCTCTGAGTCATCCGACAAGTGTGGGTGTGGCCTCCAGAACCAATCAAACATCCTCTCTAACTGCACAAAGGAGTGGTGAATGGAGTGCAAACTGGCCTGACTATCTAGCCTCCTTATCGATTGTATGACTAGTGATTGTGGCTCTGCCTTTCGGTACAGCTGGGTACACCAAACGGGTGGCTGTCGAGAAAGTGTGCAGTTTCTACATATGAGTCCCTGGGGGGGTAGGGGGGGAAGACTGCAGTCCTGCACTAGAGGGTAAAACCCAGTCTCCTGGTCCACTCTGGCGGGCGTTGTGGATCGTACTACGTCCTAACTACCTTGAGCTGACTGGAAGTGTCAACTACACAGATTCCATATGAAGGTAACCTGGTTCTAGCTGCGTGTGGCAGGTTCAACTAGGTAGATGTTAACTTTCCCTATCCACTCTGTGACATGTCATGAAGGGACTTAGAGGGGGAGGGGGCACTTCCTGAAGGGTTGTGGGAGTTGCCGTTACAAGGGGGTTGACGACTTCTCCAAGGTCTGCAGAGGGAGATCCTCTGGAAGGTCTGGTAGATGCTGGTGACGGTACTGAAGAGCTTCTGAACTGTCTAGGCGACAAACTGCGGTCAGAGAGCTCCAGCGCACGAGGTGGTGGTGCAAGCTGCCGGGGCTGTGTGGCTCTTACAAGAGCCGATGAACAACTGGTGTTCCTGAGTCTCGCACAGGTATAAGTAGCACTGGCTTTCCGTCACCCGGGCGGCATGGTGTGGTTGGTCTGTCACTTGTTCTTGGGCGGAGCTAGGGGCTGTCTGCTACGACGATTGCTGCTGGCTGGAGTGTGGGTTGTGATATCCCCTCTGTGTGCCTTTGAACTACTTGACTGCTTCAGAGATGATTGCAGCAGCTCGGCTGCTGGCTTACTTATTTCTCATCTTGTGAGGGAGGGGCATTGCATAGCTTACTGACCGCAGGTGATGAACAGTATAAAACTGACGTGTCTGTATTACTCCCAGCAACAAGAGACGTAACCTATAGGCTCTGTGGTGGATAATTCAATGGTTCGGAGCTTGTCCAGTGCGCCAGGGAAATTACGCTCAGTTGAAAAATGTTGTGGTTGCACTGGCCAGTAAGCGTCACGCATCAATTACTGCAAAGAATTTGTGGCTACGTTGACCCTTTATCTCAGTGCCGCTATAAAAAAGTTCTGCTAAATTTGTGTCCAAATAATTTGTGGAGAAATAAACGTTTCTTGTAGACAATATAAATAATCTTATTTTCAAATTTGTTTTACTCTCAGGTGCACTAAACTTTCATGCACATATTCAAGGTCACACACGGTGGCGTAGCATCGTAATATTCCAAGACGCTCTGCGTTCCCTGGCAAACAATATTTACACATTTATGGATTTATATTTTTAAGGTGCAAGGTGTGTATTAACTTCAGCTAGCCTCATGTGCAGTGCTAACCACCAGTATTCGAGTTTGTCCTGTCCATGCCTCGCGTGATCCCGGACACGTCTGCTCATGTCAGTGTGGTCCTTGTATCTTCTATCGTACTATGTTGGGAGCTGCATAGTGCAGACAGCTTCCCTCCTGCTCTTCATATACATCACATTACAGCATATGATGGACGACAAACGTTCATCTTTATACATATGTCAAAGCAAGTCGGACAAGTGGCTATCTATTGGATGCCTTCTGGTTGTTATAGCCGGAAACACAACTACATGTAAAAGAGATTATTAAGAAAGCAAAGCATTTTTACCTCAATTTTTTCATTTTTTCTTTTTAGTTGGGAAAATCTGTGTTCTTTTGGTGCTGAAAGTGTAGCTCTGTGTGCCTCTAAGATTGATAACATTAAAAACCCTTGGAAATTAAATGTTTCTTCATCAGGTTTTATACTGATGAAAAATAAAGATGGTGTAGGTAAATCTTACAATTTTCCAGTTAAGGAAATGTTTCATGTGAAAGCCAGAAAGCTTGCAAAATAACGGTATAGTTGGTTATTATACATAGTTTTCAAATTCATCATGTGTACTGTTGTAACATGTGTTTAATCTGTCTAGCAACTCATTCCAACTGAAACTTCAAAACTATCATCGATCTTGAATAGTCATGCCAGATCACCCACTCTAGTACTGTATTTACATTTACGGTAAACGTATAACTGGTGTAAAATTTCTGAATCGCAAACAAGTATTCCGTATGCACGTAAATCAAAAATTAAAAGAAATGTGGTGGAGGCATTGTTCAACTAAGTTGACATCAGTGTCCTGCCCACTGACGTATTGCACACTTTACAGAATGGCGTGGCCTGGCTCACTATGTAGTTCCAGTATGAACTTCCACGTATTGTAACTTCCACGTATTGTTTAAGGAACAGTACTACATTGAAATGAGACTGAACTATTGAAAAGAAACCAATACTTGTATAATGCTGACATACATGTTTAAGGTAAAAGTATTTTGATATAGTGTTTTTTAAGTAATGTGTCATTAATATTTTACTAATATTTGTGAGTGTGTTTCCTACACCATGTATTGTACATAGTAGGTGTAATTTTGCTTCTGCTGTTAGCCATTGGTATGTGAAATCAGCTATTCATGCTGTGATTGGGCATTATGATGGTATAAATTATTGGTTAATTGTTTAAGTAGACACTTTTTTCTATTCATATCTCATTTTATATTTGTGTGTACATGTTAAATGTAATTTCCTGACATGGACAATTTGTGTGTTTACATGCATGAAACAACTGTAGTTTACCAAATTTTACTGATTCTGAAAGTGTAATTGTAATTTATTGTACACCATAAAAATGTACATCATTCGATCATACAACAAATTTATTATTAAGTTCTGTGTCATGAATCAATTTTATATGCACTGTAATTTTATACCGAAGTACATATAAACCAGATAATGGTGAAGTTAACACAGACACAACAATAAATATTACCTGTTTGAAAATGAAGGCCTTCCGTAATGGTATTCTTAATTCAGCTGAAAATACGTCTGTAATAATAAAAGGCAGCTCATACTTATAATTATTATGGCATAGGAAATCATAAAGTGTATATTTATATAAAGAGTTGTAATTCTACATATCTAGTAAAGATGCTAGTAATGTGGACTTGTCTTATTTTATTGTGAGTTACTAACATTGTATATTTTATTATTTGTGTAGTTAATAATGTAGCTGCCAACTAGATGACACTTCAATGTTTTGCACACCAGCAACAAAAAGTTTCGGTTTTGTAAAGTTTGCAAAGAAGTCAGAACATGTGATTGGATTGAAACTTTACAAAGAGACTAGTTTATTTCACAATCTAGACATTCTTCACCTTGTCTGCTTATGAGCACCAGCTAACTAAAAACTTTGTTAGTTAATATGAATATTTGAGAAGAACCCAACTGATATCAATAACATCCAATACATGCTCACCTAGGTCAGTCTTCAGTACCAGTGAACGTAACGAATTAAGTTTCCTGTAAGTTAGGCGTTACTGTGTCAGACGTCTCATTTCCTCTAATGCTTCAGGTCGACAGCTTCAGAACTAATGGGTGACTGCGAAAAGCGAGAGGGAAAATGATATGAACTGCAGAATGTGCTGCTTCACACACAACTGCAGAATGAAACACTGACAGAATTTTGTTGTTTCACACTGGATTTTTAATGACCTCAAAACCTAAATCTTGAATAGAGAAGTCAGATCTAATTTGTTAATTTTACTGGCGTCCGTCTCGTCATCACACTAGGGTTACTTAAAATAAACGTGATGTAAAACAGTTATTTTTTAATAGGTAGGCAAGGACTGCGATCGCTTAGAACAGGAAAACCTAGGACTTGTACTGCACAGTAATGTGTTACAGACAGTTTGTTATCATCTGCAGTATTGTGTGCAGTGTAGTGTAATGATGCACAGAAGATGTGCAGTGACGTGGCTAATGTTTATGTCTTCCCTCCCACATGACGACCACAAGGCAAGAAAGGGGGGAATGACAGGTTTTTAACACAAATAAGTTTTTTCTGGGAAAGGGTGCATTTTTGATGGGAGAACATAATAATATTATGTACGCTGCATAAAGGTGAATAGTTAGGACATTATTGTGCTATGAAAAGTGTGTGTTTTCTGTAAGTAGGGGGGAGGTCAATGTTGAACGGTTCAATAAGGGGGAATGTCTGTGTAGAATGCAAGAAGGTGAAATGTCGATTGCAATGAACTTTAATTGTTGCAGTTCATTTTAACAGCTAGTTCTATAGAGTGCAAGTTATGTACTCTACGTGGTAATGTAATTCATACAGTTCCACTAGATGGCAATACACAAACAATATAGCCTAGACAATAAACTGTAACAATTTCTCTATGGCCATTAGTAGGGAATTCATTTCAGTGCGTGTGTTTTGTCCAGTGTTTGCAAACATTTTATGGTAGAATGTCATATCAGGGTGCTGTATTTGTTTACAGCTACATCTATTTGTCAGTTATGTGAGAGCATCTACCAAAACGGTGTAATGATGTCAGGTAATGACGAAGAGGCAGCAGAGGTGTGCTAAATAAACGGTGGAAGTAAGAAAGGAAAAGGTTATGGTCGTGCACGTGATGTCATGAAGAAATTGCGTTTATTTTTCCACGAAACAGGACCTGAGCGTAGGTGTTCAAGATTTAACTGTTTCGCTGTGATTCCGCCAGTGAAGTGAAGAGACTTGTTAAGGAATTCAATTGTAGTATGGGGTCTGTAGATGAACAAAACAGTCACTTCTATGGCCTTATATCAGTTCATGCAATAAGGAACCGGTGCTCCAGGCTACCAGAAGAATCAGTCAGGTTTCATGGGAGGTCCTACACATATAAGGTAAGGATAGGTCACGATGGACAAGTTAAATAAATGTCTGTATGTTATAAAGCATTGGTGTGACTACTTGGAACAACAAAGAAGAAAGTAAAGTAATTCAGACCAAGTGGGCAATCACTGAAGGAAATGAGAGGAGAATGAGTGATGATGTTAGAGAATGTGTTGTGAATAGCGGTAGGACGATACCATGTTCTCAGCTCGAGACCCTCAATGCTTTTGAGTAAAAAAAATTTCAATAATGCAATCTAATTTTTGTAAACTACATTTTGATTACTCTCTATCAAATTTATGATAAAGTTTAAAATCAAAGAAAAACCATGCAAGATAATATTATAGACAATGGAAACAAATTTGAAATTTATATAACCTAGCATTTACGGTAGGCCTGTCAAGTGGCAAAACATTACAAATATTTATATAATACTAAAAAACACATCAGGCATGCCAATTTTCGAACTAAGAAAGCGTAAATATTTTTATTTAGGAAAAAAAAGTATTAAATTTCTTGTGGATATTAAGTTAGATAGAGGAAATGTGCAAATTGCCAGATAAAAAACAATAGCAATTGTTCCGCTAACCGGAATTAAGATAAATTAATTATTCTGTTTGTTCTGCATTGGTAATTGTCACAGATTGTGCACACATAAAACACATCAAATAAATATTAAATACTGGTTGTAAACACAAATGGCACTTAAAAAATCGAAACATGTACGTGCATTCAGAATACTGAATATAAGTTCACTAAATTTTGACAGTTGTATAAACATAGGACGGCCACAATGTATCCTTGCGCCACAGCTGCTCTGTCTATGAATAGAGCAATACTGCAAACAAATTTTATGATCAATAATAGGTTACCATTCCAACGTTCCTTATTTTTGTTATGGCAAAGTTATACTACTAGGGCTCCATTAATTTTATTGCCAACGAATTGGATGAGGTCAGGAGAGACTTTAGTTTAATGTCTTTCATGAGACGGCGTTATTTTACACCTCTTCTTACGAGAGTATATCATTTTTAATTACATATTGTTTTAATGGATGAGAGTAAAATATGCTCACATGAAGGAAATATTCAAATTATTATATATCATGTTAAGTATCAACCCAACTGAAAGAAAACGCTATAAATATGTAGTTTGTACCAATTTGAATATTAAACACATTATTTTTGATGAAGTTTGTTTTCCGTACAATAAACGTGTTATTTTACACTGCAAAACACTGTTGAAATGGTGATTTTTAGGCCACGTACATTTCAAACATTCAAATAACTGTTAAAAAATACTTTACATTAGAGTCCCACTAATCTGGACCCCGCACATCTGGACATTCGGTTAATCCAGATGGGATTTTAAAAAATATGTACTTGTCAAAAAAGTAGGATTCAGTAATTTTCGACGTCCTCAGTTGGCTACAATTAGAAAGTGCAGACAAAGAAATCAGTATGCACATCCTATTTTCCAGGTACTGTACTGTATATACGGCTCACTCCCTACAGCTGGTTTTAGAAAGTCTCTTTCATTTTCTTTTGTTTCCTTCGCTTCAGTTATCAGTTGATACTCTACCATATTAATTGAGAGTCCTTAACGACTGTGTTTAGTTGTTTTTACGTACTACTCAGTGTGAGTGTTTGTGTGTGGAAATGGCAACCAAACGGAAGAAAGCGACTGTGACAATGGAGCACAAACTCCAAGCTTTGTTTCGTATTGATGCAGAGGAATCGCTAACTAAAACTGCAAATGATCTAGCAGTGGAAAAACAAACTGTTTCTGACTGGGGGGAAAAACCAGAAAGAAATTGAAAATTTTTGAGTCAAAAAGGTTAGCAAAGACAGTTTAGGCAACAGAAGCATGTTAAAAAACCAAAAAATGAAACTTTAGACGAGGCTTTGTACATTTGGTTTTGCCAACAAGGTTGAACAGGGTGTTCCAGTATTGGGTGTAACATTACAAACAATCACGCTCAAATTGAATGAAAAATTAGAAAGGGACCCTGCTTTTACTGCCAGTGTGGGGTGGTTGTGTCCATGGAAGGATCGACATGGCGTTTTATCAGGTGATAATGTTGCCAGTGTGGGGTGTTTGTGTCCATGGAAGGATCGACATGGCGTTTTAATCAGGTGATAATGTTGCCAGTGTGGGGTGGTTGTGTCCATGGAAGGATCGACATGGCGTTTTATCAGGTTATAATGTTGCCAGTGTGGGGTGTTTGTGTCCATGGAAGGATCGACATGGCGTTTTTATCAGGTGATAATGTTGCCAGTGTGGGGTGGTTGTGTCCATGGAAGGATCGACATGCGGTTTTATCAGGTGATAATGTTGCCAGTGTGGGGTGGTTGTGTTCATGGAAGGATCGAAGTGGTGTTTTATCAGGTGATAATGTTGCCAGTGTGGGGTGGTTGTGTCCATGGAAGGATCGATTTGGCGTTTTATCAGGTGATAATGTTGCCAGTGTGGGGTTGCTGTGTCCATGGAAGGATCGACATGGCGTTTTATCAGGTGATAATGTTGCCAGTGTGGGGTGGTTGTGTCCATGGAAAGATCGACATGGGGTTTTATCAGGTGATAATGTTGCCAGTGTGGGGTGGTTGTGTCCATGGAAGGATCGACATGGCGTTTTATCAGGTGATAATATTGCCAGTGTGGGGTGATTGTCCATGGAAAGATCGACATGGTGTTTTATCAGGTGATAATGTTGCCAGTGTGGGTGGTTGTGTCCATGGAAGGATCGACGTGGTGTTTTATCAGGTAATAATGTTGCCAATGTGGGGTGGTTGTGTCCATGGAAGGATCGACATACTGTTTTATCAGGTGGTAATGTTTGCCAGTGTGGGGTGGTTGTGTCCATGGAAGGATCGACATGCTGTTTTATCAGGTGATAATGATGCCAGTGTGGGGTTGTTGTGTCCATGGAAGGATCGACATGGCGCTTTATCAGGTGATAATGTTGCCAGTGTGGGTTTGGTTGTGTCCATGGAAGGATCGACTTGGCGTTTTATCAGGTGATAATGTTGCCAGTGTGGGGTGGTTGTGTTCATGGAAAGATCGACATGGTGTTTTATCAGGTGATAATGTTGCCAGTGTGGGGTGGTTGAGTCCATGGAAGGATCGACGTGGTGTTTATCAGGTGATAATGTTGCCAGTGTGGGGTGGTTGTGTCCATTGAAGGATCGACATGCTGTTTTATCAGGTGATAATGTTGCCAGTGTGAGGTGGTTGTGTCCATGGAAGGATCGACATGATGTTTTATCAGGTGATAATGTTGCCAGTGTGGGGTGGTTGTGTCCATGGAAGGATCGACGTGGTGTTTTATCAGGTGATAATGTTGCCAGTGTGGGTGGTTGTGTCCATAGAAGGATCGACATGCTGTTTTATCAGGTGATAATGTTGCCAGTGTGGGGTGGTTGTGTCCATGGAAGGATCGACGTGGTGTTTTATCAGGTGATAATGTTGCCAGTGTGGGGTGGTTGTGTCCATTGAAGGATCGACATGCTGTTTTATCAGGTGATAATGTTGCCAGTGTGCGGTGGTTGTGTCCATGGAAAGATCGACTTGGCGTTTTAATCAGGTGATAATGTTGCCAGTGTGGGGTGGTTGTGTCCATGGAAGGATCGACATGGCGTTTTATCAGGTGATAATGTTGCCAGTGTGGGGTGTTTGTGTCCATGGAAGGATCGACATGGCGTTTTATCAGGTGATAATGTTGCCAGTGTGGGGTGGTTGTGTCAATGGCAAGATCGACATGGTGTTTTATCAGGTAATAATGTTGCCAGTGTGGGGTGGTTGTGTCCATGGAAGGATCGACATGGTGTTTTAATCAGGTGGTAATGTTGCCAGTGTGGGGTGGTTGTGTCCATGGAAGGATCGACGTGGTGTTTTATCAGGTGATAATGTTGCCAGTGTGGGGTGGTTGTATCCATTGAAGGATCGACATGCTGTTTTATCAGGTGATAATGTTGCCTGTGTAGGGTGGTTGTGCCCATAGAAGGATCGACATGCGGTTTTATCAGGTGATAATGTTGCCAGTGTGGGGTGGTTGTGTCCATAGAAGGATCGACATGCGGTTTTATCAGGTGATAATGTTGCCAGTGTGGAGTGGTTGTGTCCATGGAAGGGCGACGTGGCGTTTTATCAGGTGATAATGTTGCCAGTGTGGGGTGGTTGTGTCCATGGAAGGATCGACATGCGGTTTTATCAGGTGATAATGTTGCCAGTGTGGGGTGGTTGTGTCCATGGAAGGATCGACATGCGGTTTTATCAGGTGATAATGTTGCCAGTGTGGGGTGGTTGTGTTCATGGAAGGATCGACGTGGTGTTTTATCAGGTGATAATGTTGCCAGTGTGGGGTGGTTGTGTCCATGGAAGGATCGATTTGGCGTTTTATCAGGTGATAATGTTGCCAGTGTGGGGTTGCTGTGTCCATGGAAGGATCGACATGGCGTTTTATCAGGTGATAATGTTGCCAGTGTGGGGTGGTTGTGTCCATGGAAAGATCGACATGGGGTTTTATCAGGTGATAATGTTGCCAGTGTGGGGTGGTTGTGTCCATGGAAGGATCGACATGGCGTTTTATCAGGTGATAATATTGCCAGTGTGGGGTGATTGTCCATAGAAAGAACGACATAGCGTTTTATCAGGTGATAATGTTGCCAGTGTGGGGTGGTTGTGTCCATAGAAGGATCGACATGCTGTTTTATCAGGTGATAATGATGCCAGTGTGGGGTGGTTGTGTCCATGGAAGGATCGACATGGCGTTTTATCAGGTGATAATATTGCCAGTGTGGGGTGATTGTCCATGGAAAGATCGACATGGTGTTTTATCAGGTGATAATGTTACCAGTGTGGGGTGGTTGTGTCCATTGAAGGATCGACATGCTGTTTTATCAGGTGATAATGTTGCCAGTGTGGGGTGGTTGTGTCCATGGAAGGATCGACTTGGCGTTTTATCAGGTGATAATGTTGCCAGTGTGGGGTGGTTGTGTCCATGGAAAGATCGACATGGTGTTTTATCAGGTGATAATGTTGCCAGTGGGGGTGGTTGTGTCCATGGAAGCATCGACATGGCGTTTTATCAGGTGATAATGTTGCCAGTGTAGGGTGGTTGTGTCCATAGAAGGATCGACATGCTGTTTTATCAGGTGATAATGTTGCCAGTGTGGGGTGTTGTGTCCATGGAAGGATCGACATGGTGTTTTATCAGGTGATAATGTTGCCAGTGTGGGGTGGTTGTGTCCATGGAAGGATCAACATGGCGTTTTATCAGGTAATAATTTTGCCAGTGTGGGGTGGTTGTGTCCATGGAAGGATCGACATGCTGTTTTATCAGGTGATAATGTTGCCAGTGTGGGGTGGTTGTGTCCATGGAAGGATCGACATGCTGTTTTATCAGGTGATAATGTTGCCAGTGTGGGGTGGTTGTGTCCATGGAAGCATCGACATGGCGTTTTATCAGGTGATAATGATGCCATGTGGGGTGGTTGTGTCCATGGAAGGATCGACATGCTGTTTTATCAGGTGATAATGTTGCCAGTGTGGGGTGGTTGTGTCCATGGAAGGATCGACATGGCGTTTTTATCAGGTAATAATGTTGCCAGTGTGGGGTGGTTGTGTCCATGGAAGGATCGACATGGCGTTTTATCAGGTGATAATGTTGCCAGTGTGGGGTGGTTGTGTCCATGGAAGGATCGACATGGTGTTTTATCAGGTGATAATGTGGCCAGTATGGGGTGGTTGTGTCCATGGAAGGATCGACTTGGCGTTTTATCAGGTGATAATGTTGCCAGTGTGGGTGGTTGTGTCCATGGAAGGATCAACATGGCGTTTTATCAGGTAATAATTTTGCCAGTGTGGGTGGTTGTGTCCATGGAAGGATCGACTTGGCGGTTTATCAGGTGATAATGTTGCCAGTGTGGGGTGGTTGTGTCCATGGAAGGATCGACTTGGCGTTTTATCAGGTGATAATGTGGCCAGTATGGGGTGGTTGTGTCCATGGAAGTATCGACATGGCGTTTTATCAGGTGATAATGTTGCCAGTGTGGGGTGGTTGTGTCCATGGAAGGATCGACATGGTGTTTTATCAGGTGATAATGTTGCCAGTGTGGGGTGGTTGTGTCCATAGAAGGATTGACATGGCGTTTTATCAGGTGATAATGTTGCCAGTGAAGATTTCAAAGTTAAATTTGAGAAGTTTGTTACAGATGAAAACTTATACCCTTGTCAATGGTTTAATGCGGATTAAACGGGTTTAAATTACAAAATGCTTCCAAAAAAGCATTAGCCTCAAAACTAGATTATGGAGCCAAAGGTCATAAGGTAAAGAAAAACAGGTAACTTTGCTTCCTTGTAGTAATGCTTCTGGAGATTTAAAACTTTCACTTTTGGCGATTGGGAAATCAGCGCCCTTAAAAATGTAAATCCGAATGTTCTCCCAGCCCAGTACAAATCACAAATATCTGCGTGGATGATTGGACAAATTTTCAAATATTGGTTTTTTGAAAAATTTGTGCCTTCAACAAAGAAATTCTTGAAAGAGAAAAAACTCCCAGAAAAAGTAGTGTTGTTCATAGACAATGCACCGTGCCACCCTTCTGAAGAAGAATTGCGAGATGGGAACATTTTTGTTCATAGACAATGCACTGTGCCACCCTACTGAAGAAGAATTGCGAGATGGGAACATTTTTGTGTAATTCTTGCCACCGAATGTCACAGCTTTGATTCAACCAATGGACCAAGATGAGATTGAAGCAACAAAACAGCGATATAGGAAAAAGTTGATCTTGTCTCTTTTAGAACAACAAGAAGCGGACCCGTCAGATAACTTCATGTATTTTCTTTAAAAAGTGACAGTAATGACTGTCATTTATTTGGCTGCAGAAGCATGGGAAGAAATTAAGCCGTCAACTGTTCAAAAACGCTGGAAAAAACTGTTGCCTATCATCCCACAAAAAAACCAGGAACAAGACGAAAATAAACCAATTGCAAATGATGACGCTGACTTCGTCCAAGTTTTTCAACAGTTGGAGGATTGTGCCGATGTGGAAGAAAATTACATTTCTGAGTGGATGAACAGTAACAGTGATACTGGACAACACGTACTAAGCAAAGATGAGATTGTGGAAGCGTGCATTGCAAACACAGCAACAGAGAATGACAGATAGCAATGACAATACGGAGGAACCAGTTAGCCTAACTCATGGAGAAGCGACTACAATGCTGGAGCAGTTGACAACACACTTCGAGAAACACAGCAATACATCATCTGCTGAGCTACTGACCTTGAGGCACCTGGGAGATTGCACGGCAAAGAGACCTCAGTCTTCTTTAGAGCAAAAGAACATTACAAACTTTTTCCAGTGAATCTAAAAATGTTATTCTTGTTTTCAGTACAGTACTGTAGTTTTATTTTATTGTTCTGTTCAGAGTTTAACATTTCTTTCTTTTTTTAAATTCTTAATTAGTAATAGTAATTTACTGTCGCTTTTATTGTACTGTACAATCAATAAATTTTGAATTTTATTCACAAAGATGTTTTGTTTTGTTAATCCTACATCAGTTCGTAGGTTAAAAACTTAGGTCTACGTATACAGTAGTAGTATTAAAACTAAAATTAAGCTGTAGGAAAATTCTTATTTGTTTAAAAAAAAACATTGATTTTTATAGTTTTACCCATAAAAAACTTGTATTAAGTCCATTTTATGGCAAATTCCGTTTAATCCGGACTTTCGGTGATCCAGACAGGGTCTGGTCCCATATACTCTGGATTAGCAGGACTCTACTCTATTAATTTACAATACACACTGATTTATTGTTCGTAATTTATATTTGCAACTCCTGAATACATGTTTTTCTGTTGCATAAAAAGTGTCTATAAAAAGTATAGAATAAAAGTATCGAAATGGAAGTCGCGATACTTGATACTTTCGATACGGCCCAGTATCAAGGTATCAAAGTATCGAATCTCCCATCTCTAGTTGTGAACCACATAGGTTCTATCAAAGGAAGAGAAAACTATTACGTTAGGAGTCACAGAACTTACCTACTAGAAAGTCTGAATGTAAAGAAAATGTGCGACTTGTACTGTGAAAAGGGCTATCCTCCAGTTTCATATGAGTTTCCACAAGGTTCAATATTTTGTTTGGTTACCCTCGCGGTGACACATGCGGCACTTACTTGTGACGAGCATCAGGCAGATGTAAAATCCTTAGAAAAAGAACTGTCAGTGGTAGCATTGAAAGACAATATATAAATGATATTGAACACAAGCTACGATACTTGGAGATACAGAACGAGGTACAAAAAACAAAAGCACGACAGAAAGAAGAAGACAAGAGTTGAAAGCAAGAAGAGTAGAACAAATGAAGCTATCTCAATGGACTTTCAAAAAATTTATCTGTTCCTAATATTACTACAAATTGTGTGTACTATC
Organism: Dryococelus australis; assembly: GCA_029891345.1. Taxonomy (NCBI): domain Eukaryota; kingdom Metazoa; phylum Arthropoda; class Insecta; order Phasmatodea; family Phasmatidae; genus Dryococelus; species Dryococelus australis. The sequence goes on along the minus strand of CM057003.1, from coordinate 2,669,202 downwards.
GGCGACATTGTCTCGTTATCTCTTCAACATACACATTTAATCATCAGGATATTTTGTGTTCAACTGTTATTTAGAAACTTCATTATTTCATATGTCAAATATTGGATCCTGCAGTACAAAACCTGGAGATGTTCTGTGACTTGTGTACTGGACGGAATAAGAGCTGGACAATTTTCAAATTTCTGCATTATATGGTATGTGTTGCAAGAAGATTGAAAAAAATGAAAGTTACATTTCCCATATGTGGGCATTCGTATTTGGAGTGTGACCATACTACGACACTACTAAACCAGAAATACCCCACAAAAACATCTGACAATTGGATTACAGAGTTTCAGACAACACACTATAAAACTTTGACTTTTTATGTTGTTGCAGTTGATCTGCCTTTACTGCAAAACTGGTCTTCATTTCTGGCCCCACTGTACCGAAAAGGATTTTTATTGCTACAAGGCCCATACAAGAAATTGTTTTTGAGCAACATCATTCTCAACTTGTGCAGTATAGGGATGGTACCCGTCAATACTTCACATCATTTACATGAGCCACTTCAGAAAGGCAAATTCTCGATACCGGACCACCTTCATGAAGGTAAGAAAATGGGATTGTTTGCAACCTGTTGGTATGTGTATACACACTTATACTTTATTGTATGCTGTTAAATCAAGCAACATGATAGCAATATACCATTAAAACTATTCTTTTCTTTTTTTGTGACAGATTTCATACCAATATCTTTGAAGAAATATAATGACGTTCAACATCTCGAAACAGTTTTGCAATCCTGAAGGAAAGAAGTACCTTGAAACCTGGCCGGCCGCACAAGACTAGCCAAGTAGCCAAGAACATGAAGATAAGGAAAACTGTATAGTTTTCATCTGCCCATAATAGTGCAGATTTTTGTCCTGTTCATGTTGTTCTGTAATCTGTAGTGTGCACGAATTGTAGCGCGATGGTTTCCAGACACTCTACCTACATTTCTTTACTACACTCTATAGTGACTCCCATACCTCAAAATCTCTCTACAGCAAAATGACATGAAATTGGCATTCCCCCGTCTTGCCTTGTGTTCTTCACATGCAAACAGAGAAACATAGTATTCCATATTCGAGGACTGATTATGAAATCTACAACAGTCATTAATCTTTGGAGGTATAATAATAACAATTATTATTTCTTTCTTTATTAATTTATTTGTTTAAGCTTTATATGCCACCCAACAGTTGATAACATTTATTGGGTGACACAACATATATTACAATTTTAAAAAAACAATTACAAAAAAGAAACCTACATGAATATACACAGTACAGATAGATAGATAGATAGATAGATAGATAGATAGATACATACCATACATACATACATACCTACATACATACATACATACATACACACAGGCAGAAACAGACAGACAAGAGACAGATGCCCACACACATACATACATACATACATACATACATACATATATAACAAACCCCATCACCAGAACAAGGACACAGACAATATCAAAGCAAGAACAGAAATCATGAAAAACATCTAAGAAACCGATTGAAAAGTAACGAAAAACTTAAAAATTTACTAATTGCTATAGTGCTGAAACATATCTAAAAAAGTTAACTTTTTACCCAAAAAGGGATCAAATTTACCAAAAAATGTATTGTGATGAACCGCACACTTATTAACAATAAATTTTTTTGATGACAGTGTTGCAAAGGTATTCATAATTCTATGGCTATAACTAGGGATCTTAATTCCTACTAGCTTATTTATGGCTAAACAAATAATATATTACAAAATTCCATTAGTTAAAACAAGAGAATCGTTAATGTCAAGACGAATCTTAAGGGTTTAGGTGTTGAATCTGTTCAGTCTCATTTCATAATTAAAATTGAAACTAATTAGAAATCTTAAACTTACTAGTTTAAATACTGATGCACGTTCCTCTTTGCTTTCAGGGTTGTAGAGGTTAATACGCTGACCACCCTCTCGAGTTTGTCGGAAGTGAGAGAAGTCAAACCCTAGAGTGAGGCGAATAGAGATTGTTTCCTGCCCAGGTAGGGCGATCTCTCTCACAACTAGGGTTGCCAACAAGCGAAATACCAGCTGTCGCTGGCTGACAAAAAATAAAATGATACTTACAGGAGGGTGACGGTGGCTATGGACGAACTGGCCAGAGATATAGAAGCAATCCGCAGAGGCATCGTTGGTCGGCGTGCGGGAATATAGTTAGCAAGGGAGGGGTTTGCATGAGGTTTGGGGACGGCCTTAGGCGGGAGTCGAACCCGTATGAGTTTCCCCAAAGCCAACTTTGTCAAACGAGAATTGGTGGGATCCTTCTCCGGAACTACCTTGGTTGGGGGTAAAGCTGGTTACTGGTGGCTAAGGTTCAGGTGGAGTAGAAGGGTTCCCTCTGAGTCATACTCAGGCCAACAAGCACCTAGTAGATGATCTAAGGGAGATCCTTGCGTAGGTGGTAGAAGGGGCAAATTCGGTGCAGGGGTATGAACTTAGAATCTGTCGTAGGGGGTTCTACCTGGCATTGTAAAGCACATCATTCTTGACGCCTTATGCGGCTCTTAACACCACCGCATTTACTGTGTATGAGTAAAACCATCTGCCTTTCCACTGACGAACAATCCTGGTGGGGTGTGACTTTGGCAGTCGTACCCAAGTCCGTGTCGTACAGTTGTGCGGTCCGGTATTGGACTACGTTGAGGGTAATCATAGGAATACCGGGAACCCAGGAGCAGTGATATGTCCTTGCGGACTCGTAATATTTGCAAACTCCATCTCCTGTGGAGTCCGATGCATCGCATGGCTATTCCTCAATAAGATGTTTGGTTGCACAAGTTCCTGAATGTACCACAGTTAATTAACTCTGTATAAAGGGTCTAATACTAAAATTACAGTAGGCAAACTTCAATTCACGTAAGATTTATTATGCTAAAGGAAAGGGGTGGAAAGTCCCGGCTGACTTATACAGAAATAAGCTAGCTAAAATATACATTAACATATTTAACACACTGGGGTGAAGGTGAGCCTGGTAAATAATTAATAATTTAAGAAAATTAATGCAAAATACTAATTTATGCAATTCACAGTGTATCCTCAGTAACGGGTTGTCCATAGGGTATTAGTATCACGACAACCTGCTACCGCATCAATTAAAGGAAGTTGACTGGGGTAAAGGGTTGGTGGGTACAGGATGTCGGATTACCTCTGGAGAGAGCTGCCCTTGTAGTCAGTTGGTGTGGACGAGCCTTCACAAACTGTTGGGCTGGAGTACATAGCCATTCGCAGGCTGAGGAGAGGAGAGCTCACTGTCTTATGCGGCCAGTGAGCCCAGCGTCTCAGCTGGAACGCCGATTTATCATCATAGGGACGCTACTCCCTCAGTGTGGGGGAAGTACAGACCAAGGCCCTTGTCCTCCCATACGGTTATCATAATAAAGTCCAGGTTAGGGTGGGGATAATCCCCCCCGCCTGGCTGTCTTCAATAGGCACAGAAAAAATTTACAGCAAGCTGCAATTTTAATTTGTTCAGAGCTCCAGGGTAGCGCCTGGAGCCTGTTTCCCAGTGCTGAATTATCCTGGTTTCGCTGTAATCCCTCAGCCACCTGCCCGAAGGGGGGGGGGGGGGATTGGTGAAGTTAAATTCGCGAGAATTTTGAATAGAATCAGGTCTTGTTGAAAATTCAATTTAAAATTAATTTGTTGTTATTATTGCCAATTGAAGCAAAAAATTATCATTAAGACGATTAAGTTGCAAAGCATGTCAGGAACGAGCCGGAGAAGAAATTTGTAGTTAACTTAGTGGTAAATATAACTAGTGTAGCTGTATCTGATTGAAAATTAATTTGCATGGTGTTCGATAATAATTGGAAATATTGGGCCTTAATTAGAAAAACTTCTGTTAATATTCGGAGAGTGGTTGAAGTACTTAATTAAGCTTGTTGTGTGTTAACACGAGTGTTACATGGGTGAGTGACAGCAGGCAAATGCCTTGTACACGCTGGGCAGGAACTAGTTTTGTTAAAGAGACAGAATTTTTGTCCCGGACCAATCTGAAAATTTTCGGTTGACTTCGGGGTTTAATTTTGTTGTGGAAGGCGATTATATTGACTGTAATAGATGATGGTGAGAATTTTAAGTTTTTTAACTGATATTTTGTTAATAATATATGCTTTTAATAACTTGCAGTTGCAAAAGAATGTTGTAAAAGGCTGAAAACCATACTCAATGTTTGTATTTTCACGGAAATGTTGCTAGAGCGCTCTGATTGGTCGCTAGTCTCCTGGGGGCGGGGCCTCTCTTCGCCGACCAAGAGATGGCAGCACTGTTGTTGTTATGATTAATTCTGATCGTAATTCATCGGGAAAATTAAAAGTTTCTTATATTTATTGATTTTGCTACAAAGTTGCTATGAAATAAATTATAAATGTGAGTTGGAGCGTGGATTTAAGTAATCTGGCCATTTAGCGGTTTAAATAAATAATTTGTTTGTTGTGTAGTGTACTTGACTAGTTTGGTTGTGAGAGATTTTAAGATTAATAGAAGCTGTGATATTTATTACACTGTATTCTAGTATTTTTTTAATAATTTATATATATATATATATATATATATATATATTATTATATATTATATATATATATATATTTATTTATTTATTTATTTATTTAAGATAAAGACAGTTAATTAGTGCCTTGCATTTATTAAAGATTAAGTTGAATGCTGTAAAAGTGCTGCAATCAGTTGGTTTATTATTTTAAATAACGAATTTTGTCACTCGTAGCTTAGTAATTTTGTTGTGTAATTTCGTGTTCGTTCCAGTTTAGGTCTAGGGAAAGGAAAGGTATATTTCCGGGTCGTGAAGACAGACTAAGGACAGACATACGTCGACAAAGCCTCGAAAAGTAATATTGATCTTTCCTGGGGGTCAGAGATTTGCTTGGCAGTGGACATAAAGGGTTTGAAGTGAACTAGGAGGGCCTGGAAGTTGTAATACTTAAGGGACGCCATGAATTCATGGAGTTCCCGCATCGCTTCCCCCATTCCCCCTAGCGAGCCTCGTGGGAGTGGATGAGACGGGAGTTTTGTTTGTGTTATTGCTGTAGCTAAGGCATCAAGTGTGGGTGTTGTGGTTTGTCTGGATTTTCGAATGCCTGCGCATAGGAAATCTGGGGTTGAACTTTAGTTGATGTGAATGTTCTGGCCTGATCCCTGTATGAAACAGGAGTTGGAATTGGCTTTGCAGATGTTGTTGCGACCTTGGATGCTTGTCGTTTCAGAACCAGGTCCTGGAATTTAGGGCAGGCTTTTGATAGGGTGGAGTGATCGCCTGAGCAGTTTTTACACTTGGGTGGAGCAGTGGTTTGCACGCAGGCACCCACAGGATGTTACTGGGTGCAGTGACTGGGTGCAGATAGGCATGGCACAATGTGCCCCAAGGCCAGGCAGTTCTTGCACTGTGCCACATCCTGTCGTCTCTTTCTCTAGATGTGTGGGTGAACTACAGTCGAATGTTTCTGGTAGGTCGAACACCACCTTCTGTGGGGCTTCGGAGACCTGACTGTATGAGTATAAGTAGAAGCCATTTGTTGAGCTGCATTGTGGTATCTTGCCTGGTGTGTAGGAGAGAGAAACTGTCTTTGCTGATGGCTCTTAGTTTTTGTGTCAGAAGGTGGTGTTTTGAAGTGTCGGGAACGACTGTGCGGTACTGTTTTCTTTGATGTTGTGCTTTTGAAGCGCCCGGCTGTGTGAGGACGGGTGGCTGGCTTGTAGATCCGGGGTTTGAGTTACTTGTCGTGTCTCCGACCTCTTGCCGGGATGGTGTGTTTTGGCGCCTGTCGGAGATGCTTGTTTTCCTGTGCGGTTTTTATCTGGTTATTTCCCGTGGTTTTACTTCTTCCGCAGGTGTTGTAGGGTGGGAGGAGGCTGGGGTGCTAAGTGGTGTTGTTTGAGCTGATATTTTGAGAGCTATCAAGTCCTCGTAGGTTGGTACGCCTTGAGGGAAGAGTTGCCGGGAAACTGGCTGTTTGGGCTTGCCTGGAGCATTTCAAGGATGCCGGGGTTTTGAAGGAGGAAGTCGGGATCAGTGGGACCTTTTCCCGCATGGCTAGTCGACCTGTACACCCCCCCCCCCCCCCGTCCATACACTCGGCTTGGGAAAAGGGGGGGAAGGGAAGGTATGGAACGAAACATGAGAAAGTGTTGTCTTGTGTTATTAACAGTGCCTAAAATGATGCAGTGTGCTCTAGCCGCTGACCTCTACGGGCTACGCTCAAGATAACCCAGCAAGCTAGAATTGCATTGCTGGGCCGACCAGAGTACACAGGTGTAATGTAGCGAAAGCTATAGGTAACTACATCTCCATAGGGCGTGCTGCGTTGCTGCCTGTCGCGACGAAAGCCCAAGGCAAAGGAGTGTCGAGTGAAGTGTCTCAGCTGGAACTTGGTTCTGGAGTTCCTTATATACGGAAAAATCCCTTGATCAGGGATCTTCCAGGGGTGCGGGGTAGAGTAGCCTTCCAACGCAGGGGTAGGCTTATCAGGGTAGTGGCAGCGCTGCTTATTTCTTATCTCCATGCTTGGAAGCGATGACAAATTAAAACACCTCTTTTCGAGTCTGGCGGGTTATAACTTCACAAAGTCGCAGGGGTGCTGCCATCTCTTGGGTTTGCTGGAACTTCTTCCACTGCTAAATAATAGTGAAGTGGCCCTTCAAAAAAAAAATTATTTAATTGTTCGGGTGGCGTTTGCATGCAGGATTTTGGGCGGACTGTACATTTCATAATTAAATGCGTTAATTACTTTTACGTATGCAGCTATCCAATGCACGGAGTCTCCTTGCTCTATATGTGAAATTACTTTGCCACTGACACTGACTTGCCCCAAGCTCTGGTCGCTCGTAGATGGGGCGAAGTCACTTGTAGAGCACATATCTGTGATGCGCAGAATGTTGGTATGCGTCAATACATTTTTTTGAATATTTTTCAATCTTTTAGAGCCCGTAGAAGTTATATAGTTCCATATAACAGAACAATATTCTAATCTGGATCTAACTAAGAAGAAATATAAACACAATAAATAAATTAAATGACTAAACGCAATAAATCAATTAAATGACAAATGTAATGAGAGAATAAATTTGAATCTAGTATAATCTCAAGATAATGTACAAATTCAATTTTTTAAATCGCCATATTAATACTTATATTTAATAAAATTTATTTTCCTAGTAAATGATATGTGAACTATTTTATCTCAATTCAAAATCATAGCAGTAATATCTTCTGGGCGATGGATACAATTATGAACATCTTTAATATTTTTGTATATTATAAGATCATCAGCAGACAAAAGAGGACTAGAATGACCTAACACATCTACTATATCAATAATAAAAGTATTAAATAACAATGGAGAAGAGTTCCACCTGAAGAGACATAGTAAGGAGTTGATACATAATTGTCAATTCTAACTACAAATTTTCTATCATAAAATAATCAGAGAACGACTGAACAAAAGAATTTTCAAGCCCTATTGCTTGTATTTTTTCCAAAATAACATTACGTGCGACAAGTATCAAATGTGTTTTGAAGATCAAAATAAATAGTATCAATTTGATTTCAATTTGATTTGATCACCTTGCCATAGAGGTCATCGACGAAGGTGAAAAGATTAGGTGAAGTGGCTTATCCTGATTGAAAATCATGCTGGCAGTTAGTAACGTAATTTCTGGTGTTAAAATTAAGATGTGTATGGATTATTTTATCAAATATCTTGGGAAAATGACATAATAGGGATATAGGGCTATTTTTTTAAATATATATTTTGTCGACTTTTTTTATGAATAGGAACAAGTGTAGCTTGTTTCTATAATCTCGGATAACCATTACAGTAAAACCTCGTTAATTCCGACTTAATTTTTCGACTTGGAATTACATAATATAGAATTATCAAATTTTAAAAAAAAGTTTGTTTACGTGTATTAAAGAAATGCAAATTACTTTTCCAAAGTAAACACTCTAGTACAGCCCCGGGAATAACTACCCTCTGGAAGTTACAACCCAATTTATATTTTTGGTTAAATAAAAAAAGGTAAAAGTTGAAGGAAATAGCCAAAAAAAACGTTTTTTGCATTTATCATGGTCATTAATTATATGTTCACGTGCAATGAACTATAGGTGTTGTAACTGTTGTCTTTCATTATTATGCCAAACTATAAAAAACAAAACAAAAAAAAAAAAGGTAAATTTTGGATAAAAACTGCAGCAGTGGTAGTCGACAGCATGTTTTGCGGATAAAAAAAGACTAAATGAGTGCAGATATGAATCATATACTAAAGATCAGGTAGACCAATCTCGCTGGCTGAAGCACAAACATTCTTTGTGTCCCAACATTCAACTGCTTTTCCGCCAACACGTCTAGCAAAAACCTAGTGTTTTGGATATTAGGTTAGAAAACAGATTTGAAAACACTTGTTTAGATATGTATTTATACTTCCTCTAACCTATTTGTAATGCAATTTGATTGCATTCGAATTGGAAGAATTATTTTATACATATATGTTTGTCATTTAAAAATTAAGATATAAACAAACATTTTCATAACTGATGACCACATGACTTTGAAAGATGTGTTCCTTTTGGGATAGGTAAATGTTGGGTACATACGTAGAAGATGAATAAGCCGCCTACCTCATCTTTGGCCTATGGTAAGAATGCGCAGCGAACGACCATTTGGTGTGGGGGGGGGGGGGTCAGCTGTAGCAGCCTGACTGAAGGGGGAAGCAAGCCTCCACAGGCTTCCTTATCCTTACCTAGCTGGCCAAGAGAGAGAGAGGGCACAACAAGGATGTTCCAGCAGTTGCCAGGCAACATCCTCCTCACCACCCTTTTATAACAATGTACCGCACAAAGCATGTGATTGGCGTAAACAAAGTCACGCTTTACTTGTCCTTCCTAGCTGCCACCAAATTTTCCGCCCCTAAAACCTCACCTAAACCCTTTCCAATACGTGTATCGCCTTTCTGGCCATTGGATCACCATCAATACTTGTCATATAGTAATTTTTATCCTAGCTTGACAAAATTGGTCTGAATGCAATGGAATTACTGAATCGTAAGAATAATCACATGTTTTAACATCGAACACATATTTACAGAGTACACTGCAGATAAGTTTTAACTCAAAAAAAGAATTTAGTTTGGTTTTTGAATTCATGTATACTTTTGTGATGAAGTTGTGATTTTGTTCATTGCTTTTATGACATTCTCGCTGAACCTGCTGCAGCCTTCCCCTTGTACGGTTGAGATGCTACTGGAGTGCTGGCTTGGCGCCCACACCTGCCAGAGTGGGGGTTGGCGCGCCAAGCCGGGACTACTGTCTTACACCCTTTTTAAACTAACACGAAGTGAAAACCTAAACTTGCTTATCTGGTGCTTACAAATTAAAACAAACCCTGATGCCAAACAACAACACTAATGCAAATGATGGCTGACGTGAGGGTGATACACGTGATATGAAAAATAACAATATTAAATAATACCCCTCTACATGCTCACTGTTGCCTATGGCCACTTTAAGGACGGGTCGCGCTGTCTCTTTTTTCTAAGGGTTCTTTAGGTAATCGCCTTTCACTTTGCACTACACTGCACTGCTCGAGCACACAGATGCTAGTGCGTTCGGTGTGCTGCACTAATGCACTGGTGTTTCGTCACACTATGCCTTCACACAGTCCAAATAGTGTGCAGGTACGTGCTGCATAGACTGCTGCATGGCCGGGCAAACTGTCTTAGGAAGCAAGGGACATGAGCACACATCAAACACCTCCTCCTCTGGAGACTGTTTGCAGGCCTTCTGCTGCTAATTGCAGCAGGTGATTTCCCTCGCCTTCCTCGTGGATCCTAGGACATACGGGCTTCTTGTTATAGCCGCGCAAGACTGTGGCGGTCGCTGCTATTAGTTTTGGCCCTCTGCAGTGCGGCGTGTACAGGCACCCCCACAGTTGAGGCATGCCACTGGCGAGTGGGCTCGCATACATGACCCACAGAGGCAGGGCAAGCCAGCTGACTTGCTGCCTTCACTCCCGCGGTCACTACTTGCCTTCCCCTTCTTGACAATCCACTGTTTTGTTTGCATTCTCTTGCTGTTCACATCCTGTCAATATGTCTTGCATGTTGTTATGTGTGTGCGGTGCTTTTCTTTTCTACTGCATTCTAAACATGTGAACGCTAATCCCATTGTGGTTGCCAGTTCCATTTCATTTAAACATTCGCTATGATATTCGACATGACACATCTTGCACTGGAGTGTTATTCCCCCCTGGCCGGTGCACAGAAGGTTGCTACGCCACTTTGGAAGGTTATAGTTCAGGAAACTGGGCATTTCTAATTTTATGTTTGCTTGCATTTTTACTACTTGTGGTGAGTTGCACTGTACCATTCCACTTTCCCAGTATTGTTCGTCGGACTATTCGCTGTGCAGTTGTTCGAGGGACTGGACTTACAGTTGCATTGGCAGTACTGGGTGCCGAGTTCATATATTGTGACCACATCTTGCGATACTGGTCGCAGACACTGCAAACACAGTTTTTCTGGTGCTCACGCCTGCATCGCGTCAGCCATTGTTAGTGAACAAATGCACGTGCTCGCAGCGCGGTGACCCGGTGTCACACAGTATGGCTGCACGTTGTTGGTGGGGAGGAAGCGCTCTCTCCTTTCGCAGCTGTACCACTCTCGCATGCACTGAAGAGACGTTGACCGGCCGGCGGTGGTGGGGTATGAGCGGGCACTGCTTACGCTGACATCGATCGATACTTCCCAGCTGTTCTGGCATGGTGGTGGAGATTGCTGGTATGTACTGCTCCTTTGTCTGCTCTCGGCTGGGCGGCGGGTGGCTGATGTCACATATCATCCCAAGATGGTTGCTCTCTGCACACGTGCCCGCCGTTGCTGGAGCAATGGCGGCTGCCTGCTGTTCTGACGCACTTTTCTCACCCGACCATTTGGCCCGTTTTCTGGAGTCTCCACGATATCTGGTAGGCATCGCGTCGCTAGTGCTGGCTCTGTCTTACATCCTCTTCTTCCCTTTGTTGTGGGTAGGCAGGAATTATTGTGGGAATTACTCAGAATGGGATAACTTCACGTAAAAGTTGCAGAAAAAATTTTGGCTGCTAGGAACTTTCATGGCAAGAATTTTGGCCTCACAGGAAAATGACGCTAGGTTGTCGGCAAAAATGGAGTGGCCACACGAAAAGGCACCACTTGACTGCAGTTCCGTGGTCAGAAGGGTGATCCAGGTGTTGGAAAAGGTGTAGGTGAGGTTTTATGGGTAGTTGAAAATTCGGTGATGTTTTGATTTACCCTGCTATGTACCAGACGTTGCTCTAGGGCGGCGAAGTTGAACAGGAGACTTTGGGTGCTCTCAGGGTGCTGCAGGCCGTTTGCCCGGACCTTATTCCCCACCGTTGACACTTGCGGCCCCTATCACATCCTATTCCTAGTGCTCTGGCTTATGTGATTCAATGTGGTTCCTAACCAGTGGCCTGTCCACTGACCACACATTTTATACAATGGATTAATTACGTACCATAATTAATAAACAATCAGAACTTTGAACGAGAGGTTCCCTAAAAGGTGACCTATTCCAGCTGTTCAAATGCAATCGACAATTGGCACAACTGCTCAGAGCACCTACACATGACGATATACACATTATTACACTTGCAAAAAAATAAAGAAAAACATGTTGCAGTGGAAAGGGTTTTATTAGGGCCCTTGCCTTGAAGAGCCATGAGGCTGAACACAACTAAATAATACACTGTGTTCATTTACACATGTGTATTTCAGCGTGATAATTACCATTCCTCGCTCGGAACAACTTTACAAAATGCGCCGTGCTCAGACACCCAGCATGGACAAAACAGATAAAAATGGTGCTAATCCACTAAGTGAATTACGGTGCAGAATTAATCACCCCTGTGCAATGTAAGCCACAGAGGGGAAGGGCGGGCATCTCAAGGGGCGATAAAACGAAAGAGGTTCCATAAGCTAAATAACTATTGCAGTGAATATGTTTGGCACGAAAATGCGCTGGCCCCCTTAGCACAAACCAGCCATAGCGGTTGAGACGTTACTGCAATGGCAGCTTGGCACCCGAACCTGCCAGGGTGGGGTTGCCGCGCCGAGCCGGCACTTCTTTTTTGCACCCTTGCTAAACTAACATTAAATGAACACTTTAAACTTGCTTACCTGGCGATTACAAATTAAAACAATAAACTCTGATACCAAACAACATCACTAATGCAACTGATGGCTGATATGAGGGTGATACACGTGATATGAAAAATTACGATATTAAATAAAACCCTTTTACATGCTTACTTTTGCATATGGCCACTTTAAGGGGGGGGGGGGGAGACCTGCTGTCCCTTTTTACTAAGGGTTCTTTAGGTAATCGCCTTTAAGACATTTTGTGATGGCCTTACTTTCACATTACACTACACTGAACTGCTCGATCACACGGGTGCTCGAGTGTTCGGTGCGCTGCACCAATGCACTGGTGTTTCATCACCTAAAAACATTCACACACTTCAAGTAGAGCGCGAGACGTGCTGTGTTGTTTGCTGTCTGGTCGGGATGCGAGCTTACGTCAGTATCAAAAGCTTTGCTCAAATCAAAGGAAATTGTTTCTACTTGTTTACTTAAGATAGTTTTACTGTACATCGAGTTAACAAATTCAAATACATCTATTGCTGTAGGTTTTCTGTGATAAAACCATGTTGAGAAAAGTTCTTAATAGCCTTAATTTGAAAAGATATCTGTTTATGCATGATTTTTTCAAAAAGTTTGGAAAAACTACATAATATAGAAATAGGCTTATAATTGCTTGTTGACCTTTTTGTGTATAGGTACAATAACTGCATGTTTAATTTGACAGGATAGGTTACCATTTTGTAACTGTAATTAAAAGTGTATGTTAATATAGGTACTAAAATAAACATACAGCCATTTATCATAAAGTTTTGGATGCCGTCCAAACCAGTTGATTGGGGCCTTTAGTGATTTAATGGCTCACTGTACAGGACTATTGGAAAATTGTGGGTGGTAGTAAATTATTTCCATGTACAAAATGTTTAGCTCGTTCATATGTCGCAGTACTGGTTTCACTATTATAAACCTTGGCAAAATGATTTGTAAAAGTATTTGTCAATTTTCCATTATTAATGAGTACATTATTATCTGAAACTTGTCAGTAACCATCTTTCATTATTTTCACATAATACCAACGTTTAGTTAGATTGTCACTTATTCCAGTGAGACAAACGGTTTTATCTTTCCTAACTGTACGCCTAACCATACATCAAAAATTATAATATTGTTCATAATAATTTATGTTCTTTCTTTTATTATATATTCTGAAAAAATTACGTTTGCATTTAATCAAATGAATTATATCTTTAGAGATATTTGGATTTAGTTCTAGTTACAATCTGGATATATTATCATTTAAAAATTTTTTTTTTTTTTATCTACATTTATAATTTCATACAGTACTTTCCAATTTAAGGCTCTTAAATACAAATATAACAACAAGTAAACACCACGACTAAAATATCTACATTTTACAAGGATTTTCAGGATTATTGTCTGATATGATATGTATAGTTTTAAACTCAATAACTAAAGCTGGATGTGCAGTATCTTCACTTGCCAGAGGGTCAGGGCACTTATGTGTCAGAATTAATTCAATTAATATTTGAGAAAATAAGGTCTAATAAATTTTTACTACATACTGTGTAATTTAATTGCTCATAATTCAAAGGATTTGATGTTTCGAGAAAAAACTGGCCTTTTACTTTACTATAATAATGTGCAGTATTTTGTGAATATTTTAGTTTCCACTCAATCCAAAGAACCTTAAAGTCACGGGTTTAAATTACTGGGCAGGAATAAGATAATACTTCTGATGACTGAATATGTGACAAATTTGTCTTAAATCTTGTACACTAAAATTAGGATTAATGCAAACATTTCCAATGAGAAATCTATATTGTAAACCTTCACCTATTTCAAATCGTATTGCATTACCATTTGGAACATCAAATACATTATCTTTGAAGTACTTCAAGGAAACATAATTTGTACATTGCTGTTAATACAATCCCTCCTCTAGTTAATGAGGTTATATTGTACCCACAATCTTTACGATATATATATATATATATATAACTTAGTTAAATGAGTTTTCCTTCAATTCTGAATACTTTCCTGATCACTATTATAGATATATATATATATATATATATATATATATAAAATTATATATAATATATTATATATAACTCATTTAATTTTATATATATATATATATATATATATATATATATATATATATATATATATATATATATATATATATATATATATATATAATTAAATGAGTTTTCCTTTAATGAAAACTCATTTAACTAAGTTTCTGTTAGCCATATGATCGGAAAATTTTAAATTAATACACTTTCAGAAAAATTTTTATATTTGGTTCGAAGACTCTGATGTTCTGGTAGTAAAGCTGCTATACATACATTTTATACAGTATCTAAACTTAAAATATTAATGGTTTCTCCAAGCGCTGCCTTATTTAATTGTTCTGTTGGCTGGGCAGTTTTATGAGGTGAAGATTCAACAGATATTTCAGATGTTCATTTCTCTCATTGGTTGGCATTGTCTTAACTGGTGATGATTCCGTGCTATGTCTTACAGATATCTAATCATCATGTAATCAACCATAAAAGGGACTTATTAGACATCCTGATGGCCCAAACACAGTATTAGAAATACGATCATAATCAGGCTTTACAGCTGCAACATAAAAAGACAAGTAAATATTGTATTTTGTTTTAAGTTTAACAACTTTCAGATTCGAGTGAGATTCTTTCTTGCGCGTGGGTGGCGGGGGGAGAGAGAGAAAAAGGTTGTGTATGCATGTGTGCGAAGAGATTTAGGTAGCTGTTAACAGCGAGGTGTAGAGAGGCGATCAGAGAGCACAATTTGTAATACCAACATTTCAATACATGGTAATCATGTTGACAGTGTAGTAATATAAAATGTAAATAGTTGATGTGTATTCCAAAACAAATATTGGAAATAAGGTTACTGTACCATAAAAATTGATTTTTTCATATTATGAATTTATAATGTTAAAATCCAGACTGCACAAAATTTATTTCTATATAAGAATACAGGTATAAGAAAAAGTGGTAATAAATGTTGAAAAACATTCTGCATGTAACACTACAGTAATCGTACATTTTTTTAAATTAAAAGATGACATTTTGTTACTATTTATGTATACATCATAGATATTGGTCATGAAGCACAGATGAGGAATATATGTAGTTTACGAGAGGAACTAGCATCAAAGTGTTACAGTCCCTATCAATTTGCATTTAAAGATGGCCTGCAATGTATAATTCATAATTTATGTACATAGAGATCATTCATTCAGTGGCTCACTATTCTGTGTGTCACTGTATAAAATGGATATTGAGGCACTGCGGTTGAATTATGATTCTATCAGCCGTCGTAAATATTACACCTTACTTACATACATTCCTGATCCTTTCGAAAAATAAAAACACAATTGCTTAATTTACAAATAATTGTTTTGCTGTAAAATGTATACAAATTGTCTCAATAAAACACTCTCCTCACTCATGATGATAGTTCGGCTCTGTATGCTTGCTGCTGTGTCAGATCGTGTTACTAACAAGCTGACCCTGAACCCTTGTTTTCTATTGGCATTCCAACAGGAAGGAAATAACGAGGGTAACTCCTCATTACAAGTGGAGGGAGGTATAATGTACATATGAGAACCTCAAGGAGAGTTGTACTTGTAGAGCAGACATACCTAGAGGCAATTGACTGCGTCCCTGCAGCTATTAAGATTCACTTGCTGCACACAACGCACCCCACTTTCCTATCCTCACATTTTCTCATGTGCATATTAAACACTTAACACTAAGAGTACATTCGTTTCCTAATTATGAAAAATCAAAATCTGCAGACCAATAAATATTATGTACCTCTAAAATTATTTCTCATTTCAATAAAAGATAATTTTTTGTCTAGCAACAATTTTTGCACATGTGTGTGTGGCTATACTAAAAGTAACATCACATGCCATGAGTTTGCATTAACCATACATGTATACATACTGTACAAATAATTCATTTAGTAAGCAATCCATTTGAAATGTCTAAAAGGTTTTGTGTAACATCTTTTTATAATTAACATGTCTTATGAATGCTCATACCAGGCTTGGCAACAGGATCAGAAAAGTCTTGTGCACTACGAAACTTTTTGTTGCTGTTCGGAAGTACCATATTCTCACCCTGTTTCCTTGTACAGTGTTGCACATACTATCATGTGTGTTTATATAATGTAAGAGCATTTGTGTAACCCGGAGTGATGGCGCAGTGCAAGTGAAAGAAGAACGTGAACAAGCGACTGTCCCACCGAGCCTACATTTTCACACAAACAGTCTTGTGTCACAATACAGTGTATTTTAAATGTTCATTAAAGTTCAGCCTGAGTGTTTGTTACCTATTGTGCATTATACTTTATTTGTGACATGTTCCCGAGGCTTACTGAGCCTCACCTGTGAATGTACAGCCATCTAGTGAAATGTCATTCTGAAACTAACACTTCCAAGTTACTAGGAGGTTGCAGTAATCTTTGTGAGCTCTCAAATATATTTATGATAAAATAATAAATATTAATAGATACAAAATTTTCATGGTTTTGGTTTCGGCTTAACTACACAGTATTTCAATGTTGTTATATTTTTAATAAATACTGTACAAAGTCAATGGAATGTATAAATATATACATTTATTAAAATTAAAATTCATACTTAACATTTCAAAAATTATTATATTGACATGTCCCAATAGTGATTAATAATTCTAACTACGATTGTTTGGAGGGGCGAGCAATGTCAAAGAATGATCCAAGACCTTTGGGGTTAAAAGTTATTGTGATCTTAGCCACAAGATGTTTAAAAGAGATTGTTGAGGTCTTAGTCACTTTCATAGTCTTATTTTGTGATGCCAGAATTGTGAGTAGGCACGAGGCCAGTGTAGAGTACTAGGCGTGTAGCCTCTCTCACGAGGACAAAATCCAAAGCCACTGTCACTGCCCTACGAGTCAGCTGACCCTTAGATACACATTTGCCTGGAAGATGTGGTTTCTTCTGAGGCTGTTTTATAGTTCCCGGCTGGAGTATCTTGTTACCCTGTGGGGTGGGCAGGTGGTTACCTCGATGACTCTCGGATGATGAAGACTTAGAGATCTGTTTGGAACTGTAGGCACTCGTCGAAGGGGGATTAGGGTAGCACAACCAAGGGTTGGCTATTTCAATAGTGGGTACACACGCAATTAATGGTTACAATGTAAAACAAATGACTATCTGAATGAACAACCTTTAGATTGTCAGTTAACTTGCATGAAAAGCCTACAGTTCCTGTAAGTGGTAGATCACTTATTTGCTTGCTGCATTATTCTCTGTTTTTGCTCAGAAACAGTCTGTTATCTACTGCACGAGTCAATGCAGTAAGGCAGACAAGTCACTGCTAGTATCGAAGCGAGTCTCACACTCCAACTAGATATACAGTGATGACGCACATTATGTACCTGACGTGCATAGTTTGTGCACAACCAATGATAAGTGGATAAACGTAACTGTTATTATTAGACTGTTTCCGAACAAAAGTGGAGAATAAGACAGCACTGAGCAGCAAGCAGATAAGCCATCTACCATTTACAGGAACTGCAGGTTTTGCATGCAAGTTAACTGACAATCGAAAGTTTGTTTATTCAGATAGTCCTTCATTTTACATTGCATGAAAAACAGCACCAGAGCAGCATGTGGATCTCTCATCAGTGCTGAGGTCAGCCGAGTGACGGCGAATGTAAGATGGAGAGCAGCGTCGTGTCTGAGATAGAGTGATCGACATTTAGAAGCACGGCCGAAAAACGTGTTTCGTTGATTTCCTTTTAATCCTAGTAAGAACAACACATTTCCGATCAATTGTAATTGTGTGTAAACTATGTACATCAGGAAAAAAGTGGTTTAGTAAATGTTATTTCCTTTTAGACGATCTATCCAATGATACCTTATATGACCCATACTTCCAAATGCCATTTCGAAGCTCTTCCCCCATACTGCTACCTCTGGTATGTTAGGGGAATAGGATTGTCAGTCGGTGCTTCATATACGGTATAGTTATCCAAATTTTTTCGCGAACCCCTGGTGTCGTGCTGTCTCTGTGAAAAAGGGATGATACTGCATAGGCTTGGGTAGGTACCACATTTTCTCGATACTCAATTCCAGTTTCGATACCAAATTAAAATTGTCATGTACACATAACAACTTGGCCAAGAAAATTGCTTATAGCTTTATGAACATAACAGATGGCCACATGATTTAACCTTGACTGTTTCATAGCACCTCTTAGACAGCTTTTCAGGCTCCTAAGAGCACTGAAGCTCCTCTCTGCTTCGCAAGTAGAAGCTGCGGACACCAGCCACAGCTTCACAACGATTTTTAACAAGTGCCTGACTTCAGGTGTCCCTCTTTGAAAGCTGTTACTGTTGCAGAACTTGTTAGCGACTGATTTAGAATTGACGCTGTCGGGTGAGACATGGAGGCGATTTTGAGACTCAGGGATGTTGTGGATTCTCTGTGTTCGTCTCACCCATGCAAACTTACAAAACCACTTTTACACTCAACACTTTGGCTGAGCTGGATAACTGATGCTACAAAAAGACATTCACATTTTACACTGAGAAGGCATGTTTATTTACCAAATTACACTCGTGCCAGAATGAATGATGTTACGTCTCAAGTGTGTCTAGCCAGTTCCGTTGGGTAATTCCCCAAGCACGTAACTACACTTGAGCACTTCGACTGGATGATGCTCCATGGTGTTTAAAGACACAGTCTCTACAGGGCAAGGGGCCTACAGCCACTAGGATGGACTGCAGGTTTGCCCAGAGACGGGGCACGGAGTATGAAATGAACTTGCACATTTTTGTCCCGCAACTAACGCCTACTCATTGGGACTAGTCCCCGAACCACGTGTTGTGTGGCGACGGTCATACACATAGAGGGCTAGTGCAAAATAATAACGTTGTACAAAATACATAAAATAACACTTGATGAAGATGGGGCACAACAAGAACAGGGAAAATAAACACACAAATGTGTAAATTCATTTTTAGATGGTGTGGGTGCAGCTGGATGGGACTCGTAGCGGACCATGTGGGCAGGTGTAAAACCACATCATTAATCTGAAAATCTGGTCAGTAATTATCTGCAGTAATTGTATGTGAATTACAAAATTATCTCTGCTTGAAACTAGGGTACGAAAGCCTTAGAACGTCGGTTGGCTGGAAAGTACCAGTATTTGAAATGACAGTGTGGTCAAGAACAAAAAAACATCAAATACATAAAATAAATTATGGGGCACAAGATGAAACAACAAGTAGCCAGCACATCGTGGTGACTGTATGGATACGGATCTGGTGGTATCTGACCACTTGGATGTGGGCAATGTGGCCGTAAAACGATAACATTACAAAAACCCTCAAAGAATGACACAAAAATATTACCCTTAATATTGCACATCGCAATAAAACAGAAATTACATTGAAAAGCCCTAGACACGGGCGGATGACATCTGATACACAAGTAGCGCAGGCCTAATGGCCTCTCCGGTACAACTCTCTCTCACGCGTTTACACTTCAAAAAGCCTGAAAGGCTGTAAATTATTAGGTTAAGTGGATAGCATTATGCTGGGGATGTCTGGCAAAAGGTACACAAGGCAAAGGTTAACCGGTATACTAAAGTGAACTATGGAAACCTACATCAGTGCAAAAAGATGAAGTGCATATGTGACAGTGTCTTACCTTGCCAGCTCTCTTAGAACGACTGCTCAGAGATAGGGGTCGCACGGACCTACCACGGCTGCCTACCGGGTTCACACAAGTGGAAGTGCTATGCACGCTGAGTGAAAATAGTAATACAACAAATTGAAATAGCACCAAAAGAATTTCTAAACAGTTTTATATACAGAAATTGAATTATGGTTATTGGCTGGTATTTAATTGTCTTTTGAATGCATTATAGCCTGAATATAATTTTATTTTTCCAGCACCACGCACACTTTGAATTTCAAATAGCAATTTTTACACAAAATCCTCAAAAAGACATATAACAGCTTACACATAATTTTACCCTTGAAAACAAATACACATTGCACTGAAACACCTTTTATTCCAAGTCCTTAGACTGTAACAGTACTGAAACACGTGTTTACCGCGACTTGTACCTTTAGTGGCGAGTCCCGTCATGGCTGGCTGTGGCTGGCCATTGGCCGGCGTCAGAATGATGATTGTGTGTTTAGGTTTCCGGCACTGATCATGTAGGGCAGTGTGGAATGTAAGATGGCAACTATAGTAACGGTAAACATAGAATAGCTTGATGTAATGATATTATAATAAAGTATGTGATTAACTAAACTAATGTATAGTACTTAGTACTACATTAGCCCCTAATGAAACTTAAACATGGCACAGTCGGTAGGATATTAATACGAAAGGGCTAGAAATGTGAGTCGGGTGCGGTCGTGGCTGTTGTCTCTCGTGCGCAAAGAGCGAAGCTGGAAATGAGGCAAGACAGAAGAGCACACAGGAGTGAGAGATGTACGTGTCTGTGTTTATACAAGGAATAATCCAAACATGTGCATTATGGAAAGTCTAGCATCAACCTCCTTCCGAAGTTAAATCGAGAAAGTAATGTGCACGAAAATTGGTTGCGCTTTAAACTCTATTTTATGGTTTACCTCGAAGTTAGTGGGAATGACCCGGACCTGGCGGAAGATACAGCTTCAGATCAAAAGAGAAGAGTTTCCAAAACAAAAGTAAGGATATTGCTGAACGTCGCAGGGGAAGATGCAATTGACTTGGTGGCAACGTTTGGCCTAGGGGACAAAGACTTTGACGATTTTGAAAAGTTAATTGAAGCCTTTGATAACTAAACCACCCCAGAATGGAATGAAACCTATCAAAGGTATGTATTTAATCAGTGCTTCCAGAAGGAAGAGACATTCGACCACTTCCTTACTGAGGCTAAGAAGTTGATAAAGAGTTGCGGTTATGGGGACCAAGAAAATAGCATCCTCAGGGACCGAATTGTGATTGGTATTAGAGATAACCAGATCAGCGAAGCCCTTCTCCGTATAGATGACTTGAAACTAGAACATGCTATTCGGGACTGTCGTGCAACTGAGCGAAGCAAAACGTACAGCAAAAAGCTGGCAGAAAAAGAAGATAAACAAGTGCCATTGGAAGTGGTGTGCATTAGTAATTGTAGATCGCAACCACCCACTTACAGTGGTCAAAGTGTTAATGGAATGGGCAGTGGAAACAGGGCTAGTAAACAAAGGGGAAATGGTCGAGGTTATCAGCCTAGGACATACAGCAAGTGCGGTAAATCTCACCAACATGCTATGTGCCCAGCATATGGGAAAACATGCTTGTACTGTCGGGAGAAGGGACATTTTGTCAAGCAGTGCCATAAGGCTAAACAACGCAGAGTACAGACGGTAGCTGAAGTAAGCATTGAAACTGCCACAGCGGAGGCATTCTATTGACATAACATAAGAGTTGAAACTATTGAACAGGAATGTCGGAAGGAGTGAAAACAAAGTATAAGTGTCAGTGGTCACACAGTCATTTTCAAACTTGACACAGGCTCAGAGATGAACATATTACCATTCGGGACACTCAAGTGTGTGATCGGGGACAATCAGATGAGAAGAATTAGAGCAACGGTAGTAGCATATGGGGGACTAAGTTAACCCCAGAGAGTCGTTTGACTTTCAAATGCACTCATGGTGGAACTACTATAAGTCCTGTATTCTTAGTTATGAAACTCAATGCTGTCCCAATACTGGGAGTCAAAGCCTGTGTGCAGCTAGGTTTGATTAAGCGCTTATACAGTGTTAGTACTGGAAACAATGTTCTGAACACCAAAGAAGAATTTGTAGTGCAGTACAAAGTCATTTTCAGGGATTAGGAAAATATCCTGGTCAATACACAATAGTCACAGAACCCAACTCAGAGCAAATAAGACGACCAGCCCTGCGTAAACCATGTACGATAACACAAGTTAGGTAACATCAGAGTGTATCATCAGTAACCTTGTAGTCGTCGAAAAGCCAAATGGTTAAAGTTGTGTCTCGATCCTGTTGATCTTAACAAAGTGGTGCCCAATCCCAAACCTTAGTGACATCAGTGAAATGCTGTGAGGGAAGAAGTACTATACAGAATGTTTGATATAAAGGACAGGTTCTACCACTTCGAGGTGGATGAACTGTCGAGCCTGAAATGTTGCTTTACAGCGCTTTATGGTGTCTACAGATTCTTACGGATTCCATTTGGTGTGTGAAGCGCTCCTGAAAGCTCCCAAAAGAAGAACATGGCAATTTTCGGTGAGCTCCACAATGTAATTGTTTACTTTGATGATATTGTGGCATTTGGGGACACAGAATGTGAGCATGATGAGGTAATTAAAGCTGTTATCAAGCAGGCTCACGACAACAATGTTAAATTTAATGAACATAAACTGCAATACAAGCAAACCAGTGTCAAATATGTAGGTCAAATTTATTCATCAGAGGGTAAACAAGCTGACCCTGATCGTGTTAGAGCGCTACTTGGGGTTGAGACTCCTAAATATAGGCAGGAGTTATTAAGAGTTATGGGATGTTCAGGTACATCAGGGAATATGTTCAGCTACGTCAGGGGATGTGTGCCAGACTTTGCAGAGTTGCAGCACCCCTCAGAGACCTACAAAAATCAAAAACAGAGTGGAATTGGTTAGATGTTCACACAAAAGCGTTTCAGGCAATTAAGAATAAAATAGCAGCTGCAACAACACTAGTTATCTTTGACCGAGGGTATCCCATAGTGATTCAAACTGATGCCTCAAAATTAGGGTTAGGTTGCTGCCTCATGCAAAACGACAAGCCAATCGGCTATACTTCACGTTGTCTTAACACCTAGTGAAGCCAATTACGCACAGGTCGAAAAAGAGATGCTGGCAATACAGTGGTCATTACAAAAGTTTCACAACATAGCGTATTGATAACCTGTTACAGTTATTACTGATCATAAGCCTCTTGTGCTACTGATGCAAAAAGAACTCCATAGAATAGGTTCCTCTAAATTAAAACGAATGCGTCTGAAATTGTATAAAGATAACATTCTACTGAAGTATAGACCAGGAAAGGAAATGTATGTGGCAGATATGATTTCCAGGGCATATCCAACATACTCCATGCCAGAGGACTCCAGAATGATAGTTGTTCACTCCTTGCCCTTCAGTGAGAGTCAAAGAGTAATTGATCACTGCAACCCAGGATGATTCAGTGCTGCAGGATGTACATAAGTACTACTATAACGGGTGGCAAAACATATATATCAAGTGACAGACAGAGCACAAGTGTACAGGAAATACAGGTATAATCTGTTTGTAGAGGATGGCATTGTGATAATGAATGACATTGTTCTACTTGTGTCTGCGCCGCCCGCGCTTATATGTTATAAATGACTTGAACTGCTGCTCTACCTGCGATTGCCTTGGATACCTTCCCCCCTTCCCTTTTCCGGCCTACCTCTTAGCAATCCCCTCCACTTCTGCACATGCGCGAGTTCCTGTACTATGATTGGCTGTTGTAAATTCAATATGAACGGGCTTTGCTTTCGAGCAGAGCTCGTCCACTTCTACTCTAGTCAGCTCAGCGATAATACCGCTTTGGTATTACCTGCTCATAGGTCCGTGATGGACTCTGTTCTGCAGGCATAACCTCGCTCGAGATAGTGAGCTGAAATGTGTCCAGCAATGCACGAGTCGCACAAATGAGGTGGGTTCACGACACCTGTAGTAATTTTCTGGTAAATCAAGTTAGGGTTTTATGTGAGCGCTGTATTTGGTTTTTCATGGGGTTCTTTTAATCTATGTAAAGTTTGGCTGTTTAATATTTTCCAAGCATCAACTTTTTCTTTTAAATGAATTAAACGTCCATAGTGGTACCTGAGAGTAAAGATTCTCCTTTGTAACTTGAATTCTTTTAATTGAGAGGCAACAAGATATCATGATATTCATTTATTTAATCTTTGTTGTTGCTTTTACATGAGTATAGAGAGAGAACTCATAATATATTTATAATCTTTTTTTGGGATTCATTTCAGTCACATTATATTTTATCATGTAGTTTTATAATTTTATTAGAGCGCCCTGCTTTGAAGGCCATTGGGTGCCACGTTTGCCTTTTTAAGTATTTTAATGTTTAAAAAATGGCATGAGCAATCACTATGTTGTATGTATTGAACCAAGTTTTTAAAGTTGGAAATTGAAATTTTTTTATAATTTTAAAATGATATTGTCTACGCTCTTGTGTTTTTGTCACAACATGTACGAGGGCTGTGAAAGAGTAGCTATGAAAGTAGCATTGAGAGGTAAGATGCTACAGCTGTTGCACGAGGGATACTGTGACAGGGACAAATGTCAACCGAAATCCAGGTAGACTTTGTTTTGGCCCGCCATGAACGAGCATATCACAGCATATGTTAAAATATGTAGGGTCTGTGAATCTCAACAATCGGTGAAGCAAAAGGAAACCGCGGCTTGCCATCGCACCTGTCCTTCGAACTATACAAGTCCATGCACGGCAGAGCTTGCGAGTTAATCTTTCTGATCTTCGAGGGCACTCCACCACTTCTAGTAGTGGAGCCCCCAACTACCTCCAAGTCTTCAGCAGCCTACCAGAGGCTACTCCCATCGATGACAACAGTCTTCGACAACCACCACTAACCTCTATAATTGCTGTCACCAGAGGCCCCTGCAACAGCGACCAGAGGCTTCAGTAACGCCAATACTTACCAGTTACGAGAAGCTTCTTCTGTGGTAGAATCGAACATTAACACGCCCTGCTACTAGAGCAATGGACTTTAACTTCTGTCTCTTATAGACATCCCTTAACTAGTTAGCTTTGCATAGTATTTATGATAAAGTCAGCCTAGGACCAGGTCAACTACACCTGGACTGTGTAGGTTACTTCCAGCATCTCATTTGCTTGGTAGGAGTTAACACGCATCACTGTATTATGGAATTAATAAACTCAGCTTTGTTCTAGCTGTGATTTTTATTTATAGAGTAATCTTGAATACGCCTGCTACGAACGATACGAATTGTGCACTGCCGACCGAGACCAGGTGTTTCAAAACAAACTAGCTACGACTGGGGACGCCCTTCTGGAGCCCTACCAGTCTCCATACATGCACTGATCGACGGCATACTGTTCTAAACCTCCGGGAATAGAACAGCAGAGCCACAACCACTAGAAACTCATCCAACTAGGGAGAGACAGCATGCTTGGGTTGTATCCCTACCAGAGTACCTAGGTGCTGGCGGGGGTATTTTCTCGAGCATAACGGCCAGGCCTTGGTTGCGATGCCACATCCAGTAGGAGCAGGAAGGCGGCCCAAACGGTATCAATGCTGCTGGTCTGCCCGCCAGTGGTGAGGGGCCTTCTGGAGCACCGAGCTTGTGCTGCTAGCTGCTACTGGAAGTACACTCTTCTGGGGAATTGTTTCGCGTCCATGGTGCACAACTCGTATTGTTCAGCGGCAGTCTATGCTCTATACCCTTCAAGGTGAGGCACGGCTCACGGCGAGAAGAGCAAAGGACAGCGCACCTCGCCGCCAAGCAACTGTCTGTATTGGCCCCACCGACCTGCAGCCAGTGACCTGTACCGCCATCCAGCCAGCGACCAGCAGCAGTTCTACTGATACATTCAATCAAAGCCACTTGCCGAAATGCCAACTGGAGCAACAAATACCTTAACGTGCATGCTGGTCTAGCGCAGTCAAAGCCACAATGACCGTGCCAACTAATCAATAACTCAGGCATGCGTCACATTTATCTTTCTCCAGTTCAGACAATATGTGACTGATATACATAGCAAACTTTTGACACCAAGCACCAGATACCTTCAAAGCAACGGGAGAGCAGAAAAGACAGTGAGCATCTCAAAATCGATCTTGAGGAAAGCTATAACGGAATCCAAAGATTGAAGAGATCTGTTATGGGAGTACAGGAATACACCCATAGTGTCGCTGACAGCATCACCAGCTCAGCTGCTTATGAGCAGAATACTTGGATAACGGTTATCTAGCACCACATACAACTTAGGGTGCAGAAGAATGAGTTCGCAAAGGTCAGAGACAACCAGCTAAAAAGGGAAACCCTAGATCATTCTGGGTCGTGACAGAAAATGGAAGTATTGTAAGGCGAACAAAGCATATTCGTAAGCGTCACACCAAATCACCAAGTCAGACAGCTATCAGTTCCAGCTACTGGCCGAGTTGACCAGATGCAACTGCAAACCAAACCGACAGGTCCACGAGCATTAGACGACTATCAACTTCAGGTGAAGAGGAAAGAGAGTTTTTGAGAGCTTCCAGTCAAAGAAACAGATGGAGGTGAAGAAGAGGAACGAGAAGCCCTGGAAGCTCCAGCTATCAAAATAACTGGCTGTTGTAGAGTGAATACGCTACCACAATGTTTCATCGAAACAAATGTAATAAAAGGAAAGGTGTTGCAGGATTTGTTAGTGACCAAGTTAGAATGATGATTGTGTGTATAGACTGGCGGCAGTTGTCATTTAGGACAGTGTGAAATGTAAGATCGCGACTGTAAGCATAGCATAGCTTGATGTAATGATATTATAATAAAGTATGTGATTAACTACAACTCATATATAGTACTACATTAGCGCCTACTGACAAACAGATGCAGCATCGCTAAGGCAATAAATACTGTTGGCTTTCAGAAATGATTTGGTTTCAATCTGAAATATGACTGTTTCGTCTTTGGGGTAGAGTTCTAAGAGTTCTGTATTTTCCCAAGTGATAAGAAAATTTACAATCATTGCAATTCTCTATACACCACTTTGCTCAATAATATTTTGATTATTTTCTTGCAGTCCCATAACTGCAGTCTAAATAATTTTATAATATTCTTATCAGTAAAATTCCTCACAAGAATTCCACTCGTGCTCCTCTACTGGTCCACAAAACCTTTTGGGTGGTTTTACAATCTGTGGCAAGGTCAGAGGTTGCAAATTCATTTAGTTAATCTTTTCACAGCAAAAATAAAAATAATATTTAACTTACCTTCTCCTCGTAGATCACATAAACCGGCTAAAAAAATTTCAACAGACTTGATCAGACCAGAGAAAGTCTTTCTTCTTCCCTGGCATGACTTGTTCAATTTCTCAAGAAGATTGATTACATCTTTTGCCATAACAAATCCAAGATATGTCGATCAATTTGAGAAACACTAACTCCACCATAGTTGTCCTCTGAAAGCTCATGAAGCATCTTTAAAACGATGTCATATTTCTTTATGATTTCTTCTATCTGTACCTTCCTGTACAGCCACCTGGTTGGACAAAGTGGTTTTATCTTTGAGATATTTTCCACTGGAGTACCTGCAGCCTCTTCACAGATGAGAGTAAATATTGGCTTGACTTTTGTACGTCCAAAGATTATTCCCAATTGGGTGTCCCAATCAATTGCGTTTTTCACTTCTGAAGCATCACAACAGTTTTTCGTAATTAGGTTACAGCAACATTCCACACAATGTATATTCTCTGTCAGAGGTTGGTTGTCAATAATTATAGTCTGCGCACCTTTATTACAGCCCTTCATTGCCTGCGCTAACACATGCTTGAGCACACAGGCAAGTTACAGGTAGTCCAAGTTGTAGTAATGAATCATATATTATCTTTGATATGGCCTTACCAGTGGATAGGGAAGTTTTAATCAATTCTACAAAGCTTTCTACAGGATCTAGGCCATCACACCATCTAACACAAATACTTTCTTGTTCATCTTTTGATATATGTCGGATGCCATCACATATAACTGAAAATACCAAAGGACTTGATATTTTCCAGAACTGTGGCCAAAACTTTATGACCTATAATTTGAATAATTTCATTATAGACATCTGAATGTTTGAAAGTGGGCTTGCCTTGTTCCTGTTTCAACTATGCTTTTAGTACTGGTTCGCCTTCACTCGTTTCCTTCAAAGTTCCATGAAATTACCTTCATCTTGAGCATGCCCCCGATAGCCAAACCCTGTCTGACTAGATATTTTCAAGTACGAATGATTATCATTAAACACTCACAAGCTGTTATTTGTTTCTGCATGTTGATGCTTGGGAGCTGTCTTTCAATTGGATTCTTTAATTACAAATAGCTTAAAAATAATTGAAAATGAGTAAAAGCTGTTTCCATTTTTGAAGTTAAAATCTTGTCGGGGCAAACTTGTAAATACCAAGTACAATAATAGAAACTTACCACATTGCAATTTTCGGACACATGCAACCATTTGAATTCTTTAATCAGGTCTCCTGGAATGTCAGCGTTCTGGTTTTCAACTGTCGTTCCTTGGGAAAGCTTCTCGGGAAGTGCTGGAGTTGGTCAGCTGTTTCAGCTGCTCTTTTGTAGAGGCTGCTGCTGCGAGATATAATGCAATACATTTACAATTAAAACGCCATTTTTCAACTGTTTTCCCCGAGCATAATTCACAACACTCAAATGCACGTCAGGTTCGCAACACACCATTTTAGCAACTGCCAAGGGACGGCTCTTTACGCCTCAACACAGAACCACGGAAACATGAACAGACTGTCTTCAATACATGGCTGCTCTGATGACTGGCAGCATGGGAAAGTACCAATACAGATACGTACATAATTAGTTGTAAACAATATGTTACTCAAAATAAGGAATTTCTTCCCCCCCCCCCCCCCTTTTTTTTTTTTTTTTCAAAATTACATAGCAGATTTAGAATTATAAGTTTTTTAAATGTGACCTATTTTCTTGTGAGTTCAGAAGCAGTGTGTATGTTAACCAATCACAGAAGACTTAACCCACGTGGGTTTGTTTATACCAGAATGAAGGTAAGGGTGAAAGGAGTGCATATAGGTGCCCATTGATGAACATCATTATGAGAATGAACAAGAGATCTGGGCAGGGTTTAACAGTGCAGCGTCCTGAGGCTGGAGCTGTGGTAGGCAGAGGAAACACACAACTACATCCTCGCATGCACATTTCTGGGTGTGACCACGGAGGGACATGAACCCAGTTCACCACTTTGCCATGAGAGTGGCCTAACCACTTCACACTGAAAGTAAAATTGGAAAGACTATACTGTGAGTATGGCTATATCTCTTTGTAACAGTCCCCACCAGTAGACTGGTGCCAGTGAAATGATTATCTCGGCCATGACTAGCCAATTCCGCTTGGGTGCTCCCCAGCATGTAATTAATCTAGCGCACGCCTAAATGGATGATCTCACCGAGGTGCATGAAAGCACAGCCTTCACAAGGGAAGAGGTCAGACAGTCGCTAGGGTGGACCGACGGTTTTTCCCTGAAGACAGGTCACAGTGAATTACAAATGAAAACCCTTAATACACATTAACACGTGTGATTACTCGGCATCACTAACGCAAACTCGTCGGGACTCGCCCTCCAGCATGTGGTTAGTGTGCTGACGGCCTATACACAGAGCCGGCTAGAACGGGAATAATTGCACCGTACACTAATTACAAAATTACATAAACCCTTGAATGATACATGAAATAAGATGGGACACTGGATGAATATTCACAATAAACACACACGTGTAAAAACAAGCTTAGGTGGCACGGATGCCGCTGGATGAAGTTCGTAACGAACCATGTGGTGCAGGGGAAATTGTAATATTTCTGCGTGGAAACGGCAAACTAAATTCAGATAAAATATTATTTGTGTTTAGCAAATGGTTCTCTTTACGATTAGCATTGTCACAGGCTTGTAACATGCCTGATGGCGGTGAAATCAAACATTACTGTGACAGCGTGGTCAAGTACAAAAAGCATCAATTTATGTGAAATACATTGAACCCTGAATAAAATTGACATAGAACCCTGAAATAAATGACTGCACATACAATGTTATACAATTAAGCTCTTAAAACGCAATGATGGCGTATACAAAGACTTGGTGTCGGTCAGCCACGTGGTTATACATGATGTTGCTGTAAAATAGTCAAACACGAAAATTACCCTCAAATACTTACATAAAAATAAAGCTCTAAATTGCATGTAGCAATTATGCAGAAGTTACACTGAAATGCCATAAACATAGGCAGATGGCATCTGATTCAAATGCGCGGGTCGCGTGACATCTCCGACATCTGTCTACTCCTTCTCAATTAAGTTAAAAATGCCACAAGGGCATAAGAATTAGTAAAGCGGAAGCATAATGCTGGGGAAAATGTCTGGCAGAAACATACGCAAGCAAAGATTAACCGGTAAACTACATTGACCATGGAAACTTAAATCAGTGAACAAAAGTTGTAGTGTGTACGTGACAGTGTCTTACCTCGCCAGTTCTCCTCGACAGACTGTCCAGACAAGCGTCGCACGGACCTACCATGGCTGCCTACGGGGTTCACATAAGCGGAAGTGCTATGCACGCCGATTAAAATATTTTATATTGAAAATAAAATGGCACAAATTAAATTAAATATTGTTTTACATTTCTATAATTTTCTTATGAATTTAAATATTACTTTAGTGTCTCTCTATGACGGCGTTCATGATGGAATAATGAGTGTTCTTAAACTTGGTGCCGCAGGCACTTTAAATGTTATAACCAAACAATTTAAATTTGTCCAAACACTTTAAAACATTTGAAGACATATTAAACACTGCAAATACAAGAGAACACATCTTACACTGGAAAGTAACATTTATATGAAAGTTCAAAATTATCGGCCTCTCTGCACATGTGCGGAACACGTGACACATGAGCGCCGTCATGGGCTCTAGAGCCACTGGCTGTTAGCCGGCGTCAATATGAACAGTAGCAACAAGATGTTTGGCAGATTTTTACTGTTGTAATTCACTTCACATAAGTACACTAAATTTTGACAGCAGCAGACCCACAATGTGTATCCTTCTGCCACAGCTGTTTTGTGTATCAAGAAAACGATGATGTGTGTACAACATAAGTGCCATTGTAGTGACAGTTTGCAATATTTCAGAAATAATGTTTCCTGATTACTATATTGTATCACCATATTGCACATACCTACTGTTGTGACAATTTTAACTGAAGAAGTTGTAATAGTTCTGTACTGTTTACATAGGTGGCATGCACGAGCGCCGTATTTGACATCACAGGTATGTGTGATATTTAGTAATGATGTATGTTCGGCTTGTTTTTTTTAGAAAGGTAATTTTAGAAATGAGTCAGCGGGTTATTTTCACCACAGTATCCAAGCAATACCTATTAGCCAGGCCTGCACTTCCCTCAGTTAGTAAAACATCCACAGCAGCATGTTTGTTCTCTCACATAACCCATGACCTTCCCCCCCAACTCTCACTCATCTGTTGAAGTCAATGTTGCTCCTCAAGAACATCATGCAATCCTTCAGATCTTAAATATTCCTGCAATACTGACAAAAACTGGAAGCACGGGATTCCTAACACAGCACGATACATAATAGTTTGGCACAATTTTCATTTTTCTTGCACGTATGACACAACACATGTAGGTTTTGCAATGTCACTTATCATACAACATTTGAAATTTGAAAATCAGTTTATTTGCATTTATACAATTTCAGGTTTTAGAAACATCTGAATTAATACTACAATACCAATCAAGTTGAAGTACCACCTGTGTTATCTGGAAAGTACACAGAGTTTTTTTTTTTTTTTTTTTAAATTACAAATACTGTAAAGGCATTATAAATAATTCTTGCGATGACTCAGAACACAGGATTTTATGGTTTCATTAGAATTAAAAAATACTTAAATTAATTTGATGCACTAATAATGTATGTATGCGAAATTGCCATAACCGATCAATATTCAGAACTGGACACACATGCTGGAAAGAACAAATTGAAAGACAATGTCTGTGTGTCGTGCCAGGAAACAAATTCATAGACTGTGGATCTGTCTAAATCAATGTATTTATTATTAGCACATATCTCGTCATATGATGTCTCATGTGATGATGACGCAATCGCCACGCCTGCATTTTGCGGCTACATAGAATTGTCAATTTCTTCTTCATAACTCCTGAATGGATTGAGGTAGCCGAGTCATTCTTTCAGTATTATATTTGTCTTATTGAGCACTATTCGTGTTGTTTATAACATTAGTGACCTTCTTGCCTAATCTGTAAATTTTTATAACTATTTTGGTATGTAATCTGAAAGAAAATGATTATTGGTTAGAAAGCCACTATGTGTTTATTGTTTATGGTTCTTGGTTATGTTTTTAGTTGCTCTTTTTTTTTTTACACACAAACTGATACCGGAATTTCTCCGATTGGATTAGCCATTCGGTCGCTACAGTGATCTTAAGCATACTACACCACTGAAGATTAGAGGTTAACAGCGTGGCTCCCATCGTGAACTGATGATGTCAGAACAATGTGTTTGTGTGTGAAGCATGAAGCCAAAGGATATACCTATTCTATCGAACATTTACATTTAACGTACTGCTCATTCCCAAAGAGTACTTGCCACGGACCCGACAGCAAAATTTTGTGATGCTCACTTTCTGAACATAAGGGACTGAGTTGTAAGACGTCCCTCATCAAACCATTTATATTTTTTTAGTGCTGCTAAAAGTCATCTACTGATCAGCAGTCTGTATAGAGGACAAGCTAATATGTTTTACACTCTCGTAAGCCCCACAGATATAAACGAGCTCTTGTTCTCAAGATCTCACATCCTCAGCGATGTCTACATTATATTCTCATTCCCCGGATGAGACAATATGAAGAAAACTAACTAACACAGTGTTACATAGAAGGTGATAAAGGATGTGCACTAAAGAAAATGAAGAGCTGGAAAGCACTAGGTGTGATTGGGCTACAGAGGCTGTAGAGAGTGAAGGTAACAGGCAGGAAAAGTAACACAATCAGGATAAAATTACATAGCCATAGTAAATGTGAAGCAGGTATAAACTTCAGATACTAGCATGCTCACATCCCGAAGAATAAATGAGCTACCGGCCGAACCACCGAGCTGACAAGTCAAGGCCAACAAGTACTATAGCGCACCGAGGGATGGCACTGGTAGTATTAAACGCTGACTTATACAGCAGCTGGAACTTCAGCCAGCTGGTGACGTCACATGACCAGAGGATGTCACGTCACCATCCCCACCACCCGGACAAGGGCGAGCCGGGAGAGTATAAATACTGATGCACGGCCCTTGTAATGCCGGAGGAACCATCAGCAGGAGCTCGCTGTGTGCTGGGGCTCTCTTCTGCCACTCAGATCTTCGCCCAAGACTTCGTAGACGATAAACTCCAGAAGCTCCCCTTAATAACATCGTCAGACACTTTACACTTTCGTTCCCTTCCGGAAACTCAGGTCACTTCAAGTGTTAGTTGAGTTATTCTAATAACCATTTAGACTTGCTTCCTTGCCAGTTTCAGAACCAGGTCACCTTCACTTGTTTACTGTAGCCAGCTTCCATTTAACTCTTGCTTCATAGCAGGTAGTACAAACCATTGCATTTATTTCCTTCTTCAGAATATAATTTCCAGTATTGCTTGTACCCATTCCTCGTAGCCACCAGGTTCACCAAGGGACAGGAGAAGACAGCTGAATATTCTCTAAACCCAGTGCAGAACTGCCAGTTCCCCTTCAGGGATACACTCATAGGGCCCACATTAGACTGCCACCTGTTCTATGCGCCCCAGTGTATAGAAATGTAGAGCCCCTTTCGGGGCTAGACAACCAGTCCAGGTTATACTCCATCCACTGCGCTTCTGGTGCCGGAGGGAGTATCTGCCTGGGACCGAGAGCCTGACCATTTGGGGACCATATCCACGTGTTGTGATAGTTAGCCATCGTGAAACCTGACGCTCAGTGTCCACCATGCTTCTTGTGGATATGTGGGGGGGGGGGGGGGACAGCCCTGGTCTGTCCATCGCGATACGCAGAAGTACACCTAGATACGGACGAACGTCGTCTGCTCTACCTGCGGGGGGCTAGTAGTAGAATTCTTTATCCTCATGCCCTGCTCCCATCGGAATGGTATTTAGAGAAGGGATAAAATGATTGCTACTGCCTTTAAGTACAAAGGAGGACTCAAATCCAACCTGACTGTATTAAACAGTCTCAGTCACCGAGGAACAAGCTCAGGCCGCTCGTCGCCTGGAGAGGCCTTTCCAGATCTGTTCGAGCCACCCACCAAGACCAATGGAGGAATCCACCCCATTATTCTGACCTTCCTCAGGGGTGAACAAGTCCACTACGGTATCGCCTACCCCTAGATCATGGGACATCAGCTCACCGACCCACCCAGGATGATCCAGCAGCACTGACGCCAACCTGCCCAAGTGTGCACCAGGTCCCGGTACCCTGCACAGCCCAGCTCATCACCACCAAATCCAGCAACCTCCACAGGCCACCAGTTGCCCAGGTACATGAGTGACAGTTGTTCCACCCACACAAGATTGTATTTGCTGTCTGTGACTTTGCGCCCAGCTGGAAAGCCACACGGCCGGTCCTCTACACTGGCTGGGCTCCTGTTCCGTGCAGATTATAGATCAAACTTACTCCGGTATGTCTGCCCTCACACCCACCAGAACCACTTAGGCAGTGATGTATGTGCCTCCAGTATAAAAGGACATCACACGTCTACTTAGAAAAAAGTCACAACCTCTACTTGCATCTAATTTAATGGGTGCACACAGTAAACTTTGTAACGATGGAGAGAAAGTTGTTCCATGTCTTAACGTCAAACTAAAAGTATGCTGCATGGTGTCTTTCCAAAAATGTATAAACACCTTTGCCTGATCAGTGAGCAAGCCTTGCTGCTTAATTCCTATGGAGTTTTCATTGTTACCACGCATCACGAGACGTCAGATTGTAGTCTCCGACTACAAGAATGGACATTCCATCATGAAGATTGTACTGTTCACTGGCAGAGCCACTGAGGTGATGCGTTGAAGGCACTGTAGAACCACAGCACGCCGTCAGATGGCTCTACCAGAACGTTTCTCCACATCTCAATCTCCAAGCCGGCCGGTGATGTCACACCTAGAGGAAGCTATGCTACAGCTACCTCTCCATCAACCACCCCTATCCAACTGACTGAAGGGGAAACACTAACCAGAGTATAAATAGCAGGCCACTCGCCCACTCGTGACCAGTCTTCATTTTCTCCACCGCAAACTTTGCCACAGATCTTGACCTGCCTGCTCGTTAGCTCCAGACTACCTTGCTCCTTCACCGCACACCGTGCCGAAAGAATCTCCTGCTCAGTGTCTTCACCGCAACTCGTTGCTGGATATTTCCTTCTACCAGCCTGTCTTCACTGCACCCTGTGCCGAAGATCGTTACTATCGCCCATGTCGTCACAAACCTAGACA
The DNA here is from genome assembly GCA_029891345.1 of Dryococelus australis. Taxonomy (NCBI): domain Eukaryota; kingdom Metazoa; phylum Arthropoda; class Insecta; order Phasmatodea; family Phasmatidae; genus Dryococelus; species Dryococelus australis. The sequence goes on along the minus strand of CM057003.1, from coordinate 2,633,606 downwards.
CTGCGGCCCCCTTTAGGGCAACTCATAGTTCAAGTAAGTTTCATAACGCTCGTCTACGCTGCCATTATTAGCCTAGGAGCAGGTCGCCTTCATCTGGCCCAGCTTAGGTTAAGATTCCGTAAGTTCTTGCCGACGTTACAAACTGCAAAATCACTCTCATGGAACCTGATTTTGTGCCGTCATAAAGCAATTAGGCCAGTACTTTACACTGGATGTGCTCCAGTACCTTGTAACGACTGAACTCACTACCAGAACAGCCACCACTGGGTGCGCCTGAATTAGCACCCAGCAAAAACACTCTATAGACGTGATGACATCCCTAGACAGCCCCTAGGCGTCACACGTCAAGTATTAGGTGAAATATTTGTGAAACGGAAATCAATTTTTTTCGCTTTGTTTTTTAACGCAATTTAAGTGTAAGAATATGCAGATTCGTTAAATATTTACTTTTTATAATAATTTCACATTTTCACTTGACCGACGCATGAACAAAGTGATCAGGTCCTTGGTAGAATTAATTTCACATTATATATATATATAATGTGTGTGTGATTGACCTACAGTGGAAAAGAGAAGTACCACTAAGATGGGGCCATGGTGGTGTAGTGGTTAGACTACTTTCCTCCAACCTAGGAGAACAGTGTTTGATTCCAAGCAGGGTCACTCCATGGTTTTCGCATGTGATAATCGTGCTGGAAGATGCACTGGTCAGTGGGTTTTATAAGGAACCTCCAGTTTCCCCGGAGCTGCCCCATACTCGACTCACTTCACCCTCATCGGCTCTCAAGACCCCTGTGTTCAGAGCCGCCTAAATCTACTCACTCACTACTGACACATATCACTTTCTAAAGTCTGGTCTGAGATATGGTCCATGTAATTTTGGTTGCGCCAGGACATGCGTGCTGGATCAAGGTTACAGGTTACTGTCTGAATACTGCGGCCTTGGTTTATGTGAAGTAGGTCGGCCGAGTTGGTCTCTGGCTTGTCACAAAGTCTGGGACTGCGAGCACACCTTACTTACTCGGTCAGGCTTCCTTACCTTGTCCACCTGACTCGTAACCTGTTTCTCCAACTGCAGGGGTGGTTGGATACCACTGGTGCTGGCCCCAAGCCCTCGTGTCTTACTGCTGGGTTCTGACAGGCTGGCTGCTTATCCACATGGTGTGCAAGTAGGAAATACACCTCTTGAATAAACAACACTTGGATAGGATCAATACTTATTCATTACATAGTAATAAACAAAGGTGACACGTACTTCTTCCTATCAAGCAAATCGTGGTTGGAAGTAACCTATGGTAAAACAAGTGGAGGAGACCTGCTCCTAATCTAACTTGGTATAGAATGACTTTGACGGCTATAAAAACAACTCAGTCGCACTCTAACTCAGGATGTCTCGGAGAGACTTTTAAGAAAAAAAAGGCAGTGGGTGTAGTTGCTACTACCAGAAAGTAGTGTGGTTGTCGAACCAGAAGGAACGACAACGGAGAGTGTGGTATTGGTGTCTGCAAGCTTGCTGTTGAAGAGCTGGTGGTAGATGCTGCAGAACCTTTGGAGGTGGTAGTAGCAGTTGATGGCAGCCCATGGGAGGTGTGACGTCGCGCTGTGATGTCTGCCTGGAGCGAGCGGGGTGAGAGAATCCACCCTTGCGCTTGGCTATATGGCCTCTGGCGCTCGGTGCCACTCTGCCTTCTTCAGAAGGCTTGGCAACACACTGTCTAGCTTGTGCTTCAGGGAGGCTGACGTGTTCCGCGGCCGCTTGGAAACAATGCTTATTTCACGTGCTAAGAACGCCTGCTGGATTGGACCGATCCTGTACGCACTCATGAATAACGTGTTGGGTTTGGCCCTCCCTGTAACTGTCCTTGTACAGGTTGTGGTTCCTTGTAGATATAACATGTTAGGATGAGTTGTCGTCATGTTTAATGTAACTCATATAAGCAGCACGCGTCACTACTCGCTAAGATTCAAGCAGATACTGTACAGGACATATTTTGTACACACTTTGATATTTAGTGCAGAAACATGGATAGTGGACAAAAAAAAATGGTAACAAAGATAGAAGCAATGGGTATGAAATTTGAGTAACGAGGAGGGAAAGAATGTAAAATTAATGGTAAGAGATAAACTACAGATAAAGATGCTGGTAGAGATCAGAGAGGAGACAAGAATGAGGTGATATGAGCACATCGAGAAGATGAGCCGAGAGAGGCTGGCAAGGAGGATGTTGGAGCTGAAGTATCATGTGAAAAGGCTGCAAGAGAAACCAAAGAAGAGATGGGAAGAGCAAGTGAGAAGAAGACATGCAGACTAGGGAACAGTGATGATGATCTGCTGTTTCATGAGCTACTATACCATCCCTGACTATTTCAGACACATAAACCATTCTAACATATTTGATCACATAATCACTGGTAACATGTAATAGTTGTGTTGCAACATGTGTTAACCCCACACGTACAGTCAGCCAACCCTTCCACAAAGTGTGAGAGGGTGAGTTAAAAGTGGTTCGTGCTCCGACTAGTTGCAGTTGAAGGTAACAGAGCAGAGTTTCTCCCCTTAGTTAACATGTCAGCCAATCAAGATTAAGTGGAGTGGAAATATTTGAGGGGCTTGCAATTAAAGAAACAAACTTTTGTTTCTATTTTTCTGTATTCGGTAATTTTTATTTTACCAACTTCAGAGTGAATTGTAAAAAATAGCACGTAATTGTAATTGGAGCTTAAGTTTTGGTTTAATTTGTTTGTACACGTTCAAATAATAAAAATTCCCATTACAAAAACTCTTTAATTTTCTCAAAATCTATAACCACAAATAGATGTACTTGCCAATTTAGGCAAAAGGAAAAGTTATCTTTGACACAGAGATGCACAAAAGAACTTGCTAGTTACCCAAATGAATCTAAATAACTTTTACTGCAAGTTGCGTATTTATAATGCCCAGCTGATGTAATCTTCAAATTTTTACAAAAACTGATACTTAGCATGATTGTGTTCCAGTTCTGAACTCTGTATAAGAAAAACTATTAGAGAACAAATGCTTCTGGCACAATATATAAAACCACAATATATTCAAAACCAACAGTACATAATAACAAAAATATTTCATTCCAACCTCCAAGTGGCATTGTTGAAAACACACTATAACAAGCATGGAATCTATGGAACAAACTAACATACACAAAAACCTCAATTTTGCAGCATCATTTTGTACGTATCTCTCGTTTCTACTAATTTCAAATAAATCAAAACATTTTTATGTAGAAAAAAAAAATTATGGGAGGATATCTGCGAAGATCTGATAAATTGCTACAAAAATCAGTACAACTCTGTTGCAAAGTCAACAGTACTTTCTAAAAATAATAATTATAGGGTAAATGCAATTTGGCGCTGTGCCACAAGGTGGGTATTGGGAGGGCAAAGCAAGCTGCTTTACAACGTATCCTCTATTGGTTCAGCTTCTTTGTTTTCCTGTATCTGTCACATGCGTAGGTTGCCACTCCATGACCCACTCACAGCAAGTGAATAAACTAACTACATCAGTTAGCAAAATTACATACGCAGAATTAAAAAGCCATCTTTTATCCCATCATATGATACTTGCCTTTTCACACTACCTTTGTCACAAAGATGGTATCACATATTATGAATTCATCGCACTCTAACAACCCCTATCCTTTGGCTTTTCACAACCGACTACAATTTGCTTCCATTAACACGAGTTAGTTGAAGTTTACTGGAATTTGAATGAAACAGGATTAACAGCAAACATTTGCTTGTTAAAATGTATAATTTTATTAATATAAAAAGTATTGTTCCGACACAGCACAGGGAGTTAGGTCCAGTGCCACAGTACGGTTTATTGCTTGAAACACAATAAATACACAAAGATTAAAGGAAGACGTCAGTATGAACAATAGTAACACGTCACGTCTGCTTCAGTGAAGACGCACTTTACAACAGCCCACTAAATTCTAAAAGGTCAAACAATTTTTTCAATCAAAAACATATTTGTATGAAAAACAAACTAAAAATACAAACATTTCAAAGTGTACTCAAAAATCCATTAAATGAAAGTTATCACTTTTGTTTAAAGTACAACACAGACTCTGTGAAGAAAGTGCACAAATCTTTGTAGCACTGTTGCCAGACATATTGTTTTACATTTAACAGTTTGGTATTAACCCATTTCTCCGTGCCTCTAACAGTATGCTACAATATCCATTTTTTTTTTTTTTTAATTCTCTGTACAACCAAACAGAAAATTAGTATTTTTTTCAAACCAACATTTTTTCCTTCTACTATTAATATTTCTATTACATATTTTTTGTTTGCAATCCCAAAAGAATAAAACATAATACATATTGCCAAGAACAATTATTTTTTTCATGAACATCCAATAGAGATATGAAAGACACATCCAATAGAGATATGAAAGACACATTTCAATTTATGGACTGAAACCGAGTTGTTTACACTTTTCAATGGGGATGTGAGAATATGACTTTTTCTCAGTAGACTAAAACAAACAATTATGCTATGGTATTCACGAGATAACCCTAACAGTAGATCTTCGGCTGCACTAGAAACTCTGGATGAACTGAGAGACACAACCAGACCAGGTACTTGGTTCGACTCCTAGCTTGCAAAGGCCGGAGGGGAACATGTAGTGCTCACACCTGATTGGCCTCTCGAGGTTCACTCATCCGGAATTCAGTCATCTATTCCACTCTCAGTTCAGTCCCAGATGCTGGATGTTGGGAACGGAGAGAGTATTCAATGAGCTATGTAAGTACACTGGGTAGGACCGGACAGCTTATTAAACACCAGTCTTTTCTTCGCACAAACTTGCTACAAAGTAAGACCAGGTCGGGTGTTCGAACCTACTCCCAGCTTGCAAACGGCCGGAGTTGAATTCGTAACATTCTGGGTTAACCGACCTGTAGCGGGTGTCGCTTCCAGGACACCAAGCTACCCAACGTTCCAGTCCCACTTGCGAAGGCTGGGCTAGGAGACAACAGATATCACCCTGTGTTCTAAGTTACTTTTACGACAAAAGTAATTTTATTAAATTTAACAGCCTTCAGCTGAAATTTCAATGCCTTATCCAATGAAAGGCAGTCTCAGCAAATTACACAGAAAAACCTTACAGGCTACTACCAGAGAGCTAATATCATTAAAATCAGTGGAACCTTCTTCTACTAGCAGTGATAGTCCACAAGCCAGAACTGACACGGTACCTTTGTTCGGTCCACTCCCATTGTGGCCGGGCCAGTGAAACCATTCTCCGCTCGCCCTTGCCCACAAGCTGCTACACCCCAGCCCACGTGCCAAGCGAGTACGACGGCTGGAAGGACCATTCACATTCACCAACAAGATTGTCAGACTTCGTCCCTACAAGTCAGCAAAACAAGGTGACCCTCTACAGAGGCCAGGCAATACGGGACTGATGCATGATGCTTTTGCAACACTGGGATAAACAACTTCAGTTCATCAGAAAGCATAGCAATGCAACTGATTTTAATAGAGTTTACACTGTTGACTGCCACAAGACCAGAGATTTTACTGTTTGCCATGGCAAGAACGGATGTTCCAGCCAGCAGATTACTTTATTCACTGGCCCACCGAGACTATGCATTCCAAGGCACCAAGTTCCACTACATGCAGCTAGATGACTACACCATATGCTTTGCCGCCTCAATAATTCCCCAAGCTGGCCGGTGATGTCATGCCTGAAGAAGCTATGCTATCGCCACCCTCTACTCCAGCGAACTACCCCAGCCAATGACCGCAGAGGAAGGACTCAGCCAGAGTATAAATAGCAGGCTGCGACACTCACTCCAGACGTCTTCAGTCATCCACCACACTTGCTGCCGGATACACTGATCAGCCTGGTCAACTATGCTCCTAGCTCTACCCTTCCTTCTGTCACCGCACTTTCAGTGCTGAAGGAATAACCTACTCCTCGGTCTCCACCACGCCTCATCACCAGACCCACCCTGTCTACACCCTGCTTAGTTATCACCGCATTCCTGCAGAAGAACCCTAACCACCACATCGTCTTCTGGGCAACAATTGTGTAGGGAGTTAGTACAAGTTGAAGTTGTTTTCACAGCACTCGTCTACCCCACCATTGGACCAGGTCACCTCTACCTGGATAACGTAGTTTTAAACTCCTCTAAAGCTCTTGCCAAAGTAGGAGGTAGTGCGACATCATATATTTATATCCCGTCAGATGGAATATACACTGTGATTTATTTGACTCCAAAGTACCCCTTTCCTGGAGATTTTACACCTCTCCTAGTTTACCTCACACCACTGAGAGAAATGCAGGTGACCCAGGAAAATTACTCAATCGAGCCAGAACACTGTCTGAATAGCCACACACACTAGTAACGACCAACCTTTCTACACACCACGGTAGGCAGAACGGTAGGATCCACACAGAGGTACTCTGTCTCGTGATCAGATTGTCGATTCAGTGCTCACCCTCTCCACTGTGTTTTGGTCCCGGAGGGGTCGTTCCCTGAGTTGGGAAGACTTGGCCAGGGCATACACCCATGTGCAGGGACTGTCAACGACGAGGCCTGACTCCCAATGCTAACCGCGTTTACGCATCAAACACTATGATAGGGTAACACGCTCCACGTGGTTCTACACCAGTAGAACTACACATTCCCTGCAGTTCACCTCATGGACGTGAGAGTGTGCTTTGATCTCCAATGCCTTACTCCCGTCGGAGTGGTCTTAGGAAAAACGTTAAACTGGTGCTAACTACCTTCAGACGTTTCAACATCTTACCCCCTCCCTCATCATCTCTCTTAACCAGCTCACACCTAAGAAACAAGTACAGGCTCTGCACCTTCTACTGGTACATATCACTCCGGAGATCCCTAAGGACTTGTTTAAGGCCCTGACGCATCTGAACAAGGAGATTCACCCTTGGATCACCGAGTACCTCAGTCAACCGATCAGCCACTTACAATTCCAATAGCATACTTCAGACTCGAACCAGTTTCTCTGCCCCACCGGCATGACCAAACTTCTGAAGTCAGCTTGTTAACTTACTTGTAGCGCATGTATGCCCTACTGAAGCTCCCAAGGTCAAGCCTGCCATCGAGGTTACGCATCGCCAAGCTAATGGCTTGAATTGTGATGTGTTTGATGGCAGCCACCCAAACACTAGTCGAGCTGGAGCAGTATCAGTATCCGTGGAACTTTCAGTGGTGACCGTATTATTTTGTTGGTCGAGTCTAGGAAGGTTCAATACAGGACCGTCGAGTAGTTCTGTGTGTATCTGATTCATATATTTTGAGTTACAGTACTTTGAAAAAGTCGTTAGCCTTTTTGAGTACTCTGAAACAGTGTTTTTAATGTGCATAATATCTTGAAAGCACTCAACACTTCTCGTCTGAAATGTGTGTTCTTTTGTAGATCCAAACATTGCATGCACATTTAATAGTTTCCTAGGAAAATTTGTATAGTAAAACCTAGTTAATTCAAAGTCGACTAATTAAACATCATATATAGTTTGAAGTGTTATTTGCCCCCAAATGGAAGAAGAGGATTTTATATGCTTTAAGTTTGGTTAATTCAAAATTCGCCTTTTATGTAATATGAAGTAGGATTTGATGTAATAGTTTATGTGGAGTTCAGATTAATTAATTAAAGCTATAATAATTATGATAATAAACATGCATAGTCTACACTGTCACAGGTGTGCATGTAAACTAGCTATGGGTGGCGGCGGGCACGGCAATCAGCTGATGCGGCCACTGCCGCCACTCGCCAGAGTGATGTCATTGATCGTGCCAGAGTTTTCACCTCTGTTGATTAGTTTTTGTCACCTCTTCCACCCGCTGAACAGGTGAAAAGATGTGACAGCTAGTGCCACGCACTGCGTGAAGATAAGGACGTAAGACAAAAATATTCCGGACTGCCTGATGTAACAGTTGCTTTAAAGGGGGAAGAGTGTTTGGAGCAAGAGGATGAGAATGCAGATTATAGGAAGATGTACAAAGTGGGAAGGGAGAAGAAAAAGAAATGAAAAAGGAAGTAAGGGATGGAAGAAGGCTTAGACCTTAGGGCTTTGTCGATAGTTGATGAGGAGGGGGCAGAGGGGGGAGAAAACTTGGTGCGGTTGAGGGTGTGGCTTAAGAGAGAATATTGAAAAGGAGGGTAGTGGTTGAGAGCGTGGATTGAGTGAGGATATTGTAAAAGAGAGTAGCGGTTGAGGGAGGATATTGGAAAGGAGAGTAGCGATTGAGAGCAGGACTTGAAGGAGGATATTGGAAAGGAGAGTGGCGCTTGAGGGCGTAGCCTGAGAGAGGATATTGGAAAGGAGAGTAGCGATTGAGAGCAGGACTTGAAGGAGGATATTGGAAAGGAGAGTAGCAGTTGAAAGAGTGGCTTGAGAGAGGATATTGGAAAGGAGAGTAGCGACTGAGGGCGTGCCTGGAGGATGGCAGGAGGAAGGTAGCGAGGCAGTGTGGGCGGCATTGCTAAGGTCAGGAATGACGAACAGAGGGTGGTGGGTAGAGTATTGCAGGTTGGTTCGGGGAGGGGTGGGGGGGGGGATCTTTTCAGAGGCCAGACCCTACTAAGCGAGGGGTGCTGCTTGTCAGAAAAACTGCATGACTCTTGGCTCCACCGCCCGTCATTGAGACAACTTTGCCGGAAGTCCATTCATAGTATACGGAGTGAGAGGATTCTGGCTGCCACAGTTGCAGTTTTAAACCAAACTTTACCATTTTGTTTTTGTTTTTTCATATTTTGGCATAGCAATTAAAGGTGATAGTTACAGTACCCGTATTTTACTGCACGTGAACATATAATTAATGACCCACATAAATGCAACAAACATATTTTTTGTAAAGTTGGTGGGCAGCTGTTTTTTCGGGTATTTTCGGGTCGTTATAGAACCTGAGTCTCGGGTGTGGTACTATTTGCACCCAATAATTTCTGGATCGTTATTTTATCATATAAATTTTTTTATAGAAGATTGCCTGTGTGGGATCCCAAAGTTCGCGATATTTTCGGCAAAACAAGTCTAATCCCTTCTGACAGTTAGTAAAAATTTCCCTGCATTATTTATTTATTAAAAATATTTGCTGTTTTTTTTATAAAAGTCCTGGTATTGTGAAGAACTGACTACAAAAATCTGCATACATCAGTTGAAGTTACAAAGACATGATTTCTCCAACATAACCTTCAAACTGACAAGTAAACTTAAATGGTAGAGAGAAAAAACTTTTGAATGCAATAAAACTGTCTAAGACCACAGAACTACTTTGTAAGACTGTTTTTCTTGCCTGACAGAACAGAAAATGTGAACTGTTTATCGTGATAAAACAAGAACTGCGAATTGGCCTTAACTGTGGCGCCCGACAAGTGTTCTGTTTGTTAACCGTTCCTAATAAAAATAAGACATTATGTACTTACAAAGAATTGCAGGTTGGTTCCAATAAAATTCCTTAGAAGTGCACATGTGAACATCAAAAACCACCAAAATTAGCATAATAACCAGGTCACGAATTGTCTAACTATAAACATGGTACATTACAGTTGCTGAATATTGCTTCAAATTTGACAAAAACTGTGTAATCGGAGATATTTTTATTTTACAGTACGACAGATTGGATCGCCTGTAGTTTGAAATGTAAACAATGCCGAAGGTAGTTCTCATTTTGCTGCTACTGGTTTTCTGTAGCCATCTCCATCTCGCTCTTTGCTTCTCCACTCTCTCTGTTGCTCGCTACCACCCTTTCTCCAGCTGCTCATGCATGCTCTGCCTGTCAATTGGTGACAGCCAACCACGAGTAAGATGTGGAAGGGGGGAGTGAAGAGGCAGTAACGAACATTCTTTCTACCCATTCCACCAACGCAGCTTCTATACAAACAGTCTGCCATCCGAACGCAGGTCGCAAACAGCAATTTCCTTGCATTTGTTTTGCAGATGCCACGGAGTTAATGTATCAACATACTTCAGATACTTACCAATGTAAAAGTTATGCAGTACATTAGAAAATATGAAGTGTGCATCCAGAATTCAAATTTCAAGACTGGAACAAAAAACTACCCGATCCGACCCGACCTCAAAATGTATTACCTGCAGACCTCTACTATTTTGGTTTCCCAAAACAGCTATGTAACTTCGAGAGGATAGTTATTCCTGGGGTCGTAGTTGTGTTTACTTTGGAAAGGGAAAATGTGTATTATTTTAATACACAAACTATTTTTTTAAATTCGATAATTCAAAATAATGTCATTCAAAATCGAAAAATTAGGTCCCGAGAGCACTTTGAATTAATGAGGTTTTACTGTATTTAAACTACACTCTACAACATATTTGAAATGCCAAGGAGGTGGGAGCCTTACACACTGAATACTCATCAATATCGAGGATTTTCATTTAGTTACTACTTTTGGCAACCATATTTCTTACTAAAATGAAAATTGTTATTTTTCGTTTTTTTTTCTTCTGTATACCACATACCCATACAACAATTTAAAATATATATATATATATGTATGTGTATGTTTGTCTGTATATTATTTTGATTCCATTAATAAAGTATAACAGTTTTTAAAAATATATAAAAGAAAAGGGATTCAAGTACTACACTGTGAGTACTTCTTTTTATACACATTTTTGGTAGCCTAGAGGACTACTTGCAACCTTAACTAACTTATATTAGTTTTTACCTCTGCTCCATTACATGTGTGTGTTATGTATGGATGTATACTACCTTAATTAATTCAGAACAAGTTGATAACTCAATGTTTCCAAGACACACACACACACACACACACATTGTTTTTGCCTTCTGAATATCTGGCAACCCCACTTTGTAGTGTCAGTGTCATTAAATCAATAAAACATAGAAAGTTAAAAAGTGAGAAGTGGTGACAACACAGCAGCCATCCCTCACAATGCTGCCAAAAGCATTCTACAAGCAGGGAAGTCAGCTACACAGTTTCCAACCCTGGAGATGACACATAACAGCTAAGATACTACTTACCTACCAGTATTTACCAGAAAAACAGGTCTTTGACGTACGTAAAGTTAATCAAGCATCATCAATTGAATGAATCCCAAATACGGAGAAATGAAAACCTTTGGGAAATAAAAAGATGGTGTATGAATCACTACACCTAAGTGCAAGACTACATACTTGCAATGCAAAATACATTTTCATCTGATATCAAACTAAAGATATTCAGACCAGCAGCCAAAGCATTTTTGTTAAAGTGATGTAAACAGAGCCTACTTTGTGATGATCACAATATGCTAATCAATTACTACAACTAAATCATAAACATAAAGTGATAACAAGTACAAGTATATCCTTTGAACAATCAACATTGAGAATCTCTCAAAGTAACTTTTCCACTTTGAAGTTCCTCAGTACAGTGGACTCTCAATGTACCAAAAACAGTATCAACCAAAATTTTTCAGTGCTACCAGCAAAATTCCTATATAAATAATGATAAAGTCATTTGTTTTATCGTTTATCAAATATTGCATTAATCAAAAAATTGTTTGGCTCCATTACATAGATTTCAGGCAACAATAGTATTTAAACTTGTTTATGCAAATGTATAATAGTACTTGGGGGTGAGAAACATTTTCAATGTGGTGCTTTCCAGTTCAACTGATACTTGGTAATCCAGCAGTCCAGCGCGACCTTGCTACCACGTGACCAATCCTCGCATCCTCTCTCTCTCTCTCTCTGCCATGCACCTTTCATGCCGGCAAGAGGAGAAGATTTTATCTAGCGAAACAAACTGCATCCTCACTATCTCGAACACGCATGCTTTTTAACTCCCTTTATATACCTGGTGAGAAGGGAATTGGTTTAGTAATTAATGCTTTAAATAAAACTAACCATGTAATCTTGGTTCTCAACTATGCACGGTCAAATATATTGCAGCACCAAAGAGCGGCAAAAACCTTTTGTCGTTACATTCTCGCAACATGTACTGGAAAATCTGACGATGTGGTTTTGAAGGATTAACTATTAAATATCATAAAGAAATTAATTTTGATTGCCTTATTCATCTGTGTCTCAAAATATCAGGTTTCCAAATAAAATATTATTACAGTAAAACCCCGATAAAACATTTTTTAAGGGTCTTTACTCCACAAACTTCTTAGCTGGGAAAACATTTTAACTGGGAAAATTGCATTCAAGGCTAGAATATTACTTCCAACATCAGAAACAGTTAACATGAAACAAAAGTGTTTTTTAAATGAAAATGATGTTTATTTTATCTTCAGGGAACCAAAAAAACTTCTCAAAACAAAAATAATTTTTTTTATACAGCTTCACGTAAAATATCTTCACATTTAGACACAATAGAATGAAGTGTCTCTGCTGGCAGTCCAAGTTAATTGGCTATACTAACACGTGTAGCAAGGACTAGAATCAACTAATGCATTTTGTTGTACTGACGCCATATTCCAGTCGGTTAAAACATAAACATTAATGTATTCAAACTAAAACACGAATAGTCCTTATTAATAACCATACTTAATAAAAGCATTGAACTTCCAATCGCAAAAAAAAAATTAGTGCCATACTCTATGCAAGTTGTGGTCCGTTTCATATTCGGGTGCATTGCTGAGACTTTGAAAAATAATATTGTTGTTTCTGCTGCTAACAGATGTTACGTGCATCAAATAATTGACCAAGAAAATATATTTTGCACTTTGTCAGCAATGGTGCATGAAACGGAACGTGGTGGAACGTATAGATTCTTTTGTGAAGTTTCAAGTTTGTACGTTGGCCATCCTGACAGTGTCTGCTCGGTGACTTGCATCGAACATCACGTCGTATAATCTAGTCACTTTTACGCAACATAACCTGTTAATGAGTTATGTTTCAGCTTTTGTAGTTTGTATCATTTTAAAAATAAAGCTCTGTGTGCACATTAATAAGCAAATTCTCATATTTACAATTTAAGTTGACTGTATTACACGTGAAATACTGAACTTGACAATATGTTATAAATGGAAAATTTTAACATGGCTTTTATGACAAAACTGACGGGTCCAAACAAACCAAACGTTTCAGCTGGGAAAACGTCTTTCGTGGGAACATCTTAAATGAGTTTAACTGTAATTACTTTAGAAAGGCAAACTTAGCCATGCGTGCACAGCATCAACAACCTATGTATAGACATGCAGCTTGGATTGAATGACTGTGCTGTAGTCTGCAATACTTGGTAGAGCAAGTTGCCCAGCAGCCGGGACGGTGTGCCGACCAGTTTGTAAGGAGAGAGGTAGCATGTTTCACTTCTATCACCGCTCACACTTCCCCTAGCTGACTGAGTGTGCACAACTTGCATTCTGTCTCATCCTATTTTCTTTTTCAGAGGTTTTCAAAATTTTGGTTGGCTTGCATTTGGTGTACACTTATAATAATTTATACACAGTGCTGTGTAATACTGTATTCTTTATTTATGTAAGTTGAGGTTAAATTTCTTTTATGTGTTATTTACAGTAACACAAATACAATAATACTGAAGCACAATGCATTGGCAACAATGGGAATGAACACCTTCAGCTCATCGCCATTGCATGCATTGCATCTGATCACAACAGAGTTTGTTATTGTTGGCCGCAATGTGACTTCAATGTGTACTGTTTATCCTGGCAAGAAGGGATGATCCAGCTCAGCGGTATTGTTTTCTTCACCGGCCGACCGAAGCTGTGCAACAAAGGCACCGAGTATTACTGCCCATCGCTCGCTACATGGCTCCTGCAGTACGTTTCGTTGCTGTCTTCCATCCTTCTCCAAGCCGGCTGGTGACATCACGCCAGAGAAGCTATGCTTTCGTCACCCCCTCGCCCTCAAGATGCCAGCCAATGAACACAGAGGCAGCCACCTGGCATAGCATAAAAGGAGAGTCAAGATTCTTCTCTAAGCCAGAATTCAGTCTTCCAATGCACGCGTTGCCAGAACTGACGTGTCTTTGCTTGCCAAGCTCTCCCTCTTCGCCGTACTTCCAGTGCCGAAGGACTCCTACTCCTTGGTCTCCTTACCAAGATCATTCCTTCCACACCTTGCCTAGTAATCCAAGCACAGTGCCGAAGAACAAAGCCTAGTCATCAACACCTCTAGACACTGTTGCCTCCTCTGGGCAACAATGCGATAGCGAGTCAGTGATAATCTACCCTGTCCCATTTAGTTCAGAACCAGGTTCACTCTACCTGGATTGTATAGGCCTTAGCTTCCCCTAAGCTCTTGTACACGCAGGAGGTAGTGTGACACCATGTGTTTATTTTCTCTCGCGTGGAATTAACATTGTGAATAACCAGACTCCTGTGTACCCCATTCATGTAGACTTAGCACCTATCCTAGTACCTCCTCCTTGAGGGAAACGCAGGTGATCCCGGGAATATGCAATTGAGCCAAAACACTTATTATCAAACCCACACGCACTCACTACAGGCCAACCTTTCTGCATACCGTGGTAGGCAGATCGACGGAACCCGCTTACAGGTACTCCGTCTCCAGACCTAGCGTGTCAGTTCGGGGCTTGCCCTCTCCATGGCACTTTCAGTGCCAGAGGGGACGTTCCCTGCCTCTGCGGAGGCAGACACACTGCGTAGGAAACACATTCCCTGCATTTCGCCTAATGGACGAGAACTCATTGCCTCTGGGTGCATACAAGAGCTGACCCCTTCCCTGGTAGCCTTCACTGACAAGCTTGCTCCACGAGAATAGGCACAAACACTGCATCAGAGTCATAACAGCTATTCTGAGAAGACTGTTCACGGCCCCAGTTTGTTGCAGCGGAGACGTACACCCGTGAGTCAGAGAGTTCCTCAGTCAACCAGAACAGCAGCCAGCAATACCCATTGCCTACCTATGACTTGACGTTGTTGCTGTGCGCCCAATGCCATGTTCCAACATCCACAGTCACAACACTCAAATACCTGCAGCACCCACACGCACTACTGTTAAGCCATTGCCACACGTTATCACAGTAGAGATGCATCACCCAGGTATACCACCAGCAGTACATAACTTGACACGTAAGATCTCGCTACCAGAACCAGACTTTGTGCCCTGCCGCAAAGCTACCAGGCCAGTCCTGTAAACTGGATGCGCTTCAGTGTCTCGCAAGGACTAGATAACTCCAAAACCCTGCACCTAGCATCCCACAAAACCTGTGCTGAATAACGTACAGTTCTTCCAGACAGCCGGGGCGTCACACATCAATACTTTTTTAATCATTCCAATTTTAGTGTTTATCATATTAGTTAAACTTTTTTACAGATAATGTACAGCTCTCACAGAAATTGTATTTTATTGGTATACATATCACATTCTGATCGATCTACTGAAATTCTGGATGGATGGATATTTTTGACAGTCCCTTGAAAAATTACAGATAGAGAGTCAACTGTACAAAAAGGGATGGAACTGCAAGTGCATTGAAACTGAACCCATAAGAATGGCTTCCTGAACCATACAACCGACCACTAAAAAGACTGTGAATGGTGGCATAGTGCAGATGACTACATGAACTGCCTGCCACCCAGCAGTCAGTATACATACAATATAGTGCTGCATTCAACAGATACACTAACATGCAACAAACACTTAAAAAATACTGTGTATAACACAAATCCACATTTGAGATGAACGCGAGAATGCATAACAATGCTCAGGAACTCGCTTCCAGCAATCTTAACAAGTTCTCACTATCTACAATACTGAAAAACAATGCACTACAACATGTCTCATCATGCTTTCACTACAAATCACTAAAGTCTGATGACAATTATCAAAAGAGTATACAAAATGCTTTACAAAGAATTGTACACATTGGACTAAACTAGAAAATAACAAAAAAAAAGTGTATCAAAATGTGTAATACAGTCGCTTGTAGTGTAACTGTAGACAAGCCTTGATTGTGGACGTCACAGCTCGCGAAGAGTGGCCGTTCTGACTAGTGGGGTTGGCACGCTCGCGGCATCAGCTACCTCTCCTGCTTGCTCCTCTGTTCCTCCGCCAGCCGCGCACGCAACTTCATGATCAGGCTGGCCGGCAACCGGCCCGGCACACGGAATATGCTCTATACAGACAGCAGGCAGGCAACTATAGCTACACTCATCCCAACACTAAGAAAACAACTTTCCACGCAGAAAAACATCACCTAACTGCTTAACACATTCATTGCTGGAGACACTTATATGTTGCAGAGCCTGCTGCAATTGTGTGCAGGTAACACTTACCATATTTACCTGCAAGAGGGTATGTCACAGGTAGTTTTTAAGCAAAAAATCTACCTTTTTCCACCATAAGGGTTGCACCATACCTTTGCCATCAGTTAAACTTTTCTTCAACTACATGTATTATTGTTTGATAGAATAACAATAAAAGAGACAATTCCTTTGTATCATGTCAGCTTAACAACAGTACGTAATGAATACTGCACCATGCATCGCAGCACATTCCTTGCCTGTCAGTTCCGCTGATGCATGATGCTTTTTGCGCTTAAAGAAAGTGCATTCCAAATGACTGACTTTGCCCCATCTGTAAATTTGACAAGCTTCCATGGGTAAGTCAATGCTAATTGCAAACAGTAATACTGGCAGGACACGTGGGACTATCAAACATTGACAGAGCCTTAACACATCTCTAACCACGTGCTAATTGCTTTTATTGCCCACCAGATTCCACAAGAAGCAGTCACGTCACTGCCTCTTCTCGAAGAAGCACTATTCTACTTCACAGCATTCGCTAGAGAGACAGCGCACTGTTTAAACTTAGCGCAGTTGTAAGGAAGCGGGCCAATCAGCAGAGTCACTGCTTCCGCAAGAGCATGTGGGCCTGGGCGATCCATGCCTCGCACCGAGCACCACTGCACATAAGAATCCATGACTCATGCATGTGATGTCATTAGCTCCACCCCTAGAGGTGGTGTTCAAATTCCCCGTACCCCTCTGAGCACCTATGATTGGGAAAATTCAGTATAAAAGGTGCCCCAGTCTAGGCCTCAAGAGTTGCTCATCGTCCTCCAGGCCGAGAAAGCCGAAGACACAACCAGGGCAGAGTCCCTACCTGCAGCGGCAACTCTGTCTTACTACGCTGATGCATGACGTGTTCCTGCGCATTGGGAATGCACACTCTACTTTACGATCTTGTCCCATCTCGAAGCAGCAGTGCTTATTTGGGCAAGTCATACTTTAAATAGTATAATAATCACGTGCCTACAGGGTTCAGCATCACGACTACAGACACGTTAATTAATAAATTGTACTGTTCACTCAAAGCCACCATTCGGTCGGCATTACCCCCCCCCCCCCCGGGAATTGTACTGTTCGACGAGCCATCGACAACCTGCCCGATGATTACCAAGTTCCACAAACTGCTACAAGGGCGCAGCATCGCTGTCCGTGAAGTTGCTGCCTCCAGAGCCTCGTGCCGATGCGATAGAACTGTAAACACCTCAGCCACAGGCAATAATAAAAAGGCCACCCAGGCCTAGCACTTGAAATTTCATTATCCTTGGAGAAAGACTAGCCTATCCTGCATCCCTTCAAAAGCCACAACCTAAGATTTTCAGTATATAAGGAAGTGTCCTTCCAGGGCTCACAACACAGTTTATTGGCCCTCCAGCTTGCAAAAGACTGAGGCGAAGGGAGAGCAAGTGGCAGCCCTGACTCCTAGTCTGCGAAGATTGGACCTCTGCTTTGCAAGGGTTCCGATCACTAGGCCATCACCAATGCACAACCGCAGTCTAGTGGAAAGTCTCCATGGGTAATCAGTAAAACCTCTCTTCCTCTCAGTCTGGAAAGACCAGAGGATAGGCTCTAAGTTCGAGTTTGTATACTGGAGGGAGCAATCCAGCGAGTCAACTACTACAGAGCCATGACGACCGCCAACCAGCTCCAGAGAGGTATTGAAGAATGTCGTCTTGTAACCTATAACTTCCATGATAGCAGGTCACGTAGACATCCCTTCTGGAACCCCCGCAATTAAATAATTACCTGACGATAATTGTGGTTCATTCTGAACACACCTCTATGATTAGCAACAATATTGCTTAGATCATATTTGTGTATTGTAAATTCTCATTTTCCGTAGGTCGCCTTCGCCTACTATCAATTTCAAAACATTAACAATAGTTAGATTGCTATTAGGAGAGCTACGCATAATTTTGTTTCCCTATCACGTAATATTAAAATTACGTACTATAATCTGAATTCCCAAGTCTTGTTTATATTTTAAGTAACCCTTTGTTTTCACACTATTTTGTGTTAACGTATTTTGAAATCAATTCAAGTGGCACTAACTTCTCGCTTTATAATCCTAGCCGCAAAAAGATCAAACTGGTATTCACGTGAAACCGCCTTAATGGCAGATGGGATTGACCTCCATCAAGTTACGCCAGGTTTCAAACAATACCTACCGTCCTAAGTCCCAGCTCGCAAAGGCCGAACTAGGGGACACAGGTACCGCCCTGAGTTCGGAGGTGTTTCACGGCATTTGCACGTGTGTTCATTGCCAGCTAAATGCCTTATGCCACTAAATGCACTTTGAGTAAACTAAGGAGAAAGTCCCTAAGAGCCTCAGTAAGAGAACTATTATTATTAGCCTCAGCAGAGAGTACTCATACTAATTGTGAACCCCCCTTAATTGAGGAACAACCTGTTCATTTACTTGGACCCCATACTAGGTTCGCACAAAGTGTACAACCCCTGGGCCAAGCTATTGTACAGTATGGAGACAGTTTGTTAGAACTAGATTGGCCGTGGCATAATATAGAGGTTTCGGATACGCCCCCTGCAGAGGTAGCGGCAGAGATTCCACCCACCACCACTCGAACTCAAGACCTCAGAGAATACTTTACAGTCGACTTGTAAGGTACGAACCCCTTCGGGCAAGATAATCCATGTGTGTTTACCACCCCAAGGACATAAGCGTCCTAAGGCAGATCTCTGAATCATCCCAACTTCGTATCTGCTCCTATCCCGACTCGTCCTATGCTGTACCGAGGCTGGATAGATAGCCAACCAGATAGTTCCATATAAGCCCCACTTCCATGTACCCGTAAAGCTGGTTTAACGGACTTTGACGGCCCTAACTCTAAGGAAAACCAAAGCCTCGCAATTGCGAGTCCTTCCAAATTCAACTTACTTTAGGGATTTTCTCACCTTCTCCGGTCACCACAGTTAATCCCACGAGAACTAAGACTGACTATCCTATAGCGTAGGAAGTACCCAGACCCAGCCAGCTTTTTCTGTATTTTATTTGTATTTTAGTAATTCCTTGAGGTTAAAAACCCATATTTGAACCAGATAGGTGAAGTAGGGTAAGGTTCCTGGATTTTAGAACACAGGTATTATTATACAAGGAGGAAACCAACATGAAACTTGGTGCCCAACACGGGGCTAACAACTGCAAATAGCTCAGACTTAGACTTGGCAGTTGGACAATGCCGACCCCCAAGGATTGCCCATATCGGTCACCATTTTTACTGAAGGGCCAACAATTAACAGTAGTTCAGACTTGGCAGAGAAACCAAACAAAAACTACCCACAAGTACATGCTCACAATTTGACAAAGACAAACTTGGCACCTGGCCGAAGACTAACTGCCCTTCTAACAACAAAGTCTGGACATCCATGTCTGACTCTGGAAGAACGTCATTTTTTGCACCCTAATCGTATAACTCTGCAGGCCATACTCAACGATCTTACAGGATTGCACTTACGGTGTACTCCTTTCTCCCAGATAGTACCTTAGCTAAAACAAATTCCCTTTAAGCGTTCATAGCGATTCCACAGAACCTCAGGGAGTCGTTTCTTAAACACCTGCGGCGTTCAACATTCTCAGTATCATCATGTCTGACTTGGAGCGAAGCCAGCCTGATGCCCTTAGGGTTAAAGCACCCATAGAAAACGTATGCACAGTACGTAATAGATGCTCAGCAAATACATGTAATGGCACAGGCCTAAATGTCATACGATGCAAGTACTGTCTAGCACAGTTTCACTACACTAGCATAGGTTGGGAAGATGTTCCATTTACACCACTGGTCTGGAGTACCGTTGTACCAACTGCCAGCAAAGATGACTCGAACATTGTCACTGGCCAGAGGGCCAAGGACCATCCACTGCATTACCTGTGGAGCTGAATATCACCATTCCTACATAGGATGGCCAGATGAAAGGACCTTATGTCCAGGACAGGTATACCAGTGTGGGGTACGCCAGAGAAAACTGAATATCGACCACCTAATCCTGAAACTAGACAGTACCTCACCATGTTTACACATTCAGACGAATTCCAGTTACTAAAATTCCATGGGCACCCACAAGAGGACCTGATATCATTCCTAGACGAATGCAAGAAAGAGATGAGGGACCACCATATCCCCCTGTGGGTGGAAAGGCCACACCACCAACTGCTTGAAAAAGCAAAGGAATGTTGGGTCCATTATGGAGAATTCATCACCGAGTGGGGACAATTTTTTGTGTGTGTTTTTTGGAGGTGTGTGTGTGTGACGCATGACACATTTTGCGCCTAATGAAAGCTCATGCCAAATAACCGACTTTGCCCCATCTGAAACTTGGCAAACTATTATGGATAAGTTAACTACCATTACAAACAGTAACTGAAAGCAGGACACAAGGAACTATAGACTGTTCACAATAAAGTGAGCACTTTTTAAGGCCCTTCCAAAAGTCATTAACCTCTAATAAATAATTCTTATTGCAGACTCAGGTATTAAATTTTGGTGGTGGTGAAATGTATACACTGTGTTTATTGGTCACATTGCAATGTTTATAATAATAAAAAGCAGCAGGAAGATAGAAATTAGATGGAAGGAAAAATTTATAAGGGCCTTTAAAAGTGCTCACTTTACCGTGAACAGCTTATACCAAATGTTGACAGGGCCTCAATATGCCTTCAGTCCCATGCTCCTTTCTTTTACCATCAACCAGATTCTACAAGAAGCCGACACATTATCGCCCCTTCCCGAACAAACACCACTCTACTTCACAGCGTCTGCTACAGAGACAGTGCACAGTTCAAACTTTGCACCGCTGCAGGAAGCGGGCCAATCAGCAGAGAGTCACTGCCTTCATGAGCACATCTGGACCTGTTGTGTCAACGCCTCGCGCCACACAGATAAGAATCCATGGTTCATCCATGTGATATCACAAACTCCACCCCTTGGAGGCGGGGTTAATTTCCCTGCACCCCTCTGAGCGCTCATGGTCAGGAAAAATGAGTATAAAAGGAACCCCGACAAGGCATCAGGAGTTGCTCTTCATCCTCTAGCCAGAGGACAGCACCTGTGGCAGCAACACAGTCTTGCTACACCTACAGGCCTGACTAGGACAGAGACCCTCAGCCTTGCTGGTAACTTTGCTAGTGGTCCATGATTACGCCCTAACCATGGAGGACTGTTGCTCTCCTACGAGCCAGCCACCTCCAGCAACCCAGGATCATCAGCGCCACCAGAGGTTACTAACACATCGTCCTGAAATTCCTCACCCTCCTCCTTTTACCATTCCAGGTAATACAGGGTCACGACAATGTCTCTTACAGACATCCCCTAAGGCTTAGTCCGGCCACATCATCACCACGTTGAGATGAAGAATCCTTTATAATCCCACGCTTAGGTCCTTTACAGACAAACCCCAAATTAAGTCTAGGTAAATAAAATTTATTAAATTATTGTTCTTACGTATATCACAAATACTTTGTATTTAACAGGTAGCCTTCACCTGAGTTTTTATTTACACGTATTAACTTCAGCATTTAATATATTTGGTGTTGCATATATATGTTTGAGTTTATTCCACCTAATAATTAATTCTGTTTTTGTACTGTAAACTTTATATATATTATGCAAGTGGAATAAACATTGATGCATGCCAACATTCTGCGCAGCGCAGATACGCGCTCTACGGGCGACTTTGCCCCATCTATGAGCAACCTGAACTCGGGGCAAGTCATTAACAGGGGCAAATGTAATTTCACATATCAAGCAAGGAGACTCCATGCGCTGGACAGTCGACTACGTAAAAGTAATTGACGCACTTAATTATAAAATCTACAACCCGTCTGAAATTCCGCATGTAAGCACCACCCCCATGAATAAATTAACTATTTTTGATGACCCACTACACTCTAGTTAGCCGTGGAAGTTCCAGCAAACCCAAGAGATGGCAGCACCCCTGTGACCTTGTGATGTCACATCTCGCCAGCCTCAGAAAGAGGCGTTTTAATTTGTCGTCGCCTCCAAGTGGGGAGATAAGAAATGAGCAGCGCTCCCGCAACCCCTGCGTTGGAAGGCTACGCTACCCCCCGCACCACGGAAGATCAATGATGAAGGAATTTTTCAGCATATAAGGAAGTCCAGAACCATGCTCCAGCAGAGACGCCAGGCTCACAGGCAGCATAGGTCAGTGAGCATTCCCTGGTCTGCAAGAAGACCTCTCTCCTCTCCTCAGTCTGCAACACGATTTCGAACCCTAGTCTGTTGCACGTGAAGGCAGCACCCTCTCCAGCCCAGCAACTTGTGAAGGCAGCGTCACTCCAACCCATCAGCTTGCGAAGGCTTGTCCACCACCAGCGGACCGAGAGGCGTCAGCTCTCTCTCCATAGATAATCCAATATCCTATACCCACAACCCTTTACCCCAGTCAACTTCCTTTGACTCCCGCAGAAGCAGGACGTCGCGATACTAACGACCCCCTGGATATCCATATTGCCGAGATCACGCTGTGAATTGCGATATTAGTATTTTGTATTTTTGTATTTCTATTAATTATTTCATCTATGCTCATCTTCGCCTAGTTTAGTGTGTAAAGATATTTTTAATTGACATTATTTTAGCTAGTTTAATTGTGTACTAGTCAGCCGGGACTTTCCAGTTTCCATTCAGCCGTAATAAATATTATGCGAATTTAAATTGTTGTCTCGCCTACCGTACTTTATAAATTAAGCTCATCGAGAACTAGCCGTGAGGGGCATCAAAATCCACAGGAGACGGATCTTGCAAATGTTTTGAGCCTGAAGTGGGCATGCCGCTGCTTCTGGGTTTACGGTATTTCCTCGGCTGTTACTCGGCGTAGTCCTATGTACTGGACTGCACCTCATACGAAACAGGGTCTTGAGTAAGACTGCCAAAGTCTCACCTCCAGCACAGTACATCAGCAGAAAGGTAGAAGGCAGTATTCAAATGTACAGTAAACATGGCGGGCGGCCTAAGAGCCACATAAGGCTCAGAGACACTGGCTTTACACTGGCAGGCTACTGCAGAGGTACATGTTGTGATCCCTAGTAAAGTTGAGCCACCACTTAATGAACCTAAGTGTGTACCACTGTCTTATGAGACTATCTTACCACACACACTAGAATCCCCGCTGGACCACTTATTATGTGCTTATTGGCCGGAATAAAATGCGGAAGGAACACGAGGGACTCCGCCACCAGTAGTAAGTCGAACCACTAAAACAGAGGTAGTCCCAACTAATATGAACCCACATAGCTCGTGCATTATAAAGTTGGCCTCAGGTTAATTCATACGGGTTCGAAACCCGCATAAGGTGGTTCTGCCAAATTCCTGTATAGTATAATTGGTATCGGGGAAAATCATCTGGGTTCGACTCCCACCAAAGGTCGTCCACATGGATACCATCCCCCAGCCAACTACATTCCCACACGCCGACCAACAAGACCTCTGCAGATAGCCCAGGCCAGATCATCCACCGTCACCATCACCCTTGATTAATCACCACCTTTTACCATTCATACACCCTGGGACCGCTGGTGTCCCGAATTTTGGCAGCCCTGGTCGTGAGGAAGGTTGACCTCCCTGGGCGGGAATCATTTTCTATCCGCCTCACTCTGGGGTTTTTACTCCCCTCTTGTTAGACGAACCCGAGAGGGTGGTCAGTGTAGCAACTCCTTTTCCCTTAAAAACAAAGAATAGCACGCGTCAAAATATAATTTTTCCATGTAATTTCCAGGATCTTGTCACTCCTAAATATTAGTAAACTTTTGTCCCCGAGTGTTCTTATGAAGCATCTTAAATTATTTGAATACATAAGGTACTGCCGGTGTCGTGAATCACGCTTTATGGCAAATACAAGTAACACCAAGCCGTGGCCCAAGTTTGGCCATGGTAACGCAAATTTTATTTCGGCGGCTAATTAGCCCAGTCAAGTTAGATCAGAAATTACCTAAACCCATAACAAAATAATGTAAAGCTGAATTTTGGCACAAAGATAGTGCTAGCCTTCGTGAACAACATATCAAAATACTCTGACTTTCTCGTGTTCACGTTCTAAATTTTTAGGCCATTAAAGTTCCTGGGGCCTAAGATTTGCATTATTTTACTCTATCTCATATTGTTAAGTAACGGATAGTGCGATTGAGCTTGGAATGATCTCAAATTGAAGAGAAAATCGTATCAAACATATTGATGTGCAATTTATATAAAAGGTAATGTGGCAATACATCTCCAAAAAAGAAATAAATGTACAAAACTAAAATTTATTTGAAATAATGTCAAACTATTGGCACTAGCTGCTTTAAAATGAATTTTAGGCAAACACAACGCTGTATGAAAATTGTTGTCAGTTTTATGCCCTTTCCAACGGTATATCTACTTGCACTGTACAACTAATGGTTCTGAAACTGTGGCCAAACTGCTTGACGCATACGTCTCTTTCGACAGTGTGTTGTAATTCCAGCCCAAACACAACGCTGTATGAAAATTGTTGTCAGTTTTATGACCTTTCCAACGGTATATCTACTTGCACTGTACAACTAATGGTTCTGAAACTGTGGCCAAACTACTTGACGCATACGTCTCTTTCGACAGTGTGTTGTAATTCCAGCCCAACCACAATGACATTGTAAGGGCAAGCACTTCTTGCAAAACCATGCTGGAACAGTGATGTTCTGTTACAGTTCAATCTGCGAGTGGGTTTTATACGAGTGGCAGTGTAGTATGTCTAGTATACCTATACGATTTATAAATACTGAAATGTCATACTGTGAGGATGGATCCGTCAGCAGAATGTGAAGTATGTAACAATTCTCTTAATAGTGGACTTAAGTACAGTGTTTCAGAAAGGCATTGTAAGTTTAAGAGAAGTAAGTGAAAACACGAGTGATGGCCTAAAAGATTCCTTTTCTAGCCATGGAGCCATCATAGTACATTTACAATGCAGTAAACATTTTACAGAGGCTCTAACCTATACTTACTTCATCGCTCACCTCGTGGGGCCAAAGATCTTCTCCAGCGCCTAACCGAAGGACGAACCAGCAGCCATTGACAGTTCTGTCCCTTACGGAAAAACTTGAGAGTACAGCTCGCCCCGAGATTACACATGCACCAGCTAACTGCCTATCCCGCTAGTTTTGCACAGGACGCCTTCCCCTGCAGTACAATAGGGTGTTTATCTTCTTCATAGCCTGAGGGGAATTAGGAGATAGCATTTATTTCCTCCGGATAAACAAACAACTGGCGTTAGCAGTTCTCTTCACTTTCACTCCGAGCTCCTTCCTTGTGTCATATTGGAGCTGGAGGACTCAGCAGGAGGCCGGATTTTTATCTTTCCAAACGCACACTAACAACACAACAGCACATCCTTGGAAGGCCACCCATTATCTGCCCAGGCAGTGAACGGTAGAGCTACAAACAACACTAAGATACCATCCCCTGGAAGTTGGCTTGCCGGTTTGAAGTCACATCCTACCTCATTGCTCCCTTTGAGGGGATCTTCTTGGAGTGAGGGGAGATCAGTGACAACTGGACCCTCACCTCACCACTATTGGAAGGCCACCCATTATCTGCCCAGGCAGTGAACGGTAGAGCTACAAACAACACTAGGATACCATCCCCTGGAAGTTGGCTTGCCGGTTTGAAGTCACCCCCTACCTCATTGCTCCCTTTGAGGGGATCTTCTTGGAGTGAGGGGAGATCAGTGACAACTGGACCCTCACCTCACCACTATTGGAAGGCCACCCATTATCTGCCCAGGCAGTGAACGGTAGAGCTACAAACAACACTAGGATACCATCCCCTGGAAGTTGGCTTGCCGGTTTGAAGTCACCCCCTACCTCATTGCTCC
This sequence comes from Dryococelus australis, assembly GCA_029891345.1. NCBI lineage: Eukaryota > Metazoa > Arthropoda > Insecta > Phasmatodea > Phasmatidae > Dryococelus > Dryococelus australis. The sequence goes on along the minus strand of CM057003.1, from coordinate 2,607,491 downwards.
CTTTGAGGGATCTTCTTGGAGTGAGGGGAGATCAGTGACAACTGGACCCTCACCTCACCACTATTGGAAGGCCACCCATTATCTGCCCAGGCAGTGAACGGTAGAGCTACAAACAACACTAGGATACCATCCCCTGGAAGTTGGCTTGCCGGTTTGAAGTCACCCCCTACCTCATTGCTCCCTTTGAGGGGATCTTCTTGGAGTGAGGGGAGATCAGTGACAACTGGACCCTCACCTCACCACTATTGGAAGGCCACCCATTATCTGCCCAGGCAGTGAACGGTAGAGCTACAAACAACACTAAGATACCATCCCCTGGAAGTTGGCTTGCCGGTTTGAAGTCACATCCTACCTCATTGCTCCCTTTGAGGGGATCTTCTTGGAGTGAGGGGAGATCAGTGACAACTGGACCCTCACCTCACCACTATTGGAAGGCCACCCATTATCTGCCCAGGCAGTGAACGGTAGAGCTACAAACAACACTAAGATACCATCCCCTGGAAGTTGGCTTGCCAGTTTGAAGTCACCCCCTACCTCATTGCTCCCTTTGAGGGGATCTTCTTGGAGTGAGGGGAGATCAGTGACAACTGGACCCTCACCTCACCACTATTGGAAGGCCACCCATTATCTGCCCAGGCAGTGAACGGTAGAGCTACAAACAACACTAGGATACCATCCCCTGGAAGTTGGCTTGCCGGTTTGAAGTCACCCCCTACCTCATTGCTCCCTTTGAGGGGATCTTCTTGGAGTGAGGGGAGATCAGTGACAACTGGACCCTCACCTCACCACTATTGGAAGGCCACCCATTATCTGCCCAGGCAGTGAACGGTAGAGCTACAAACAACACTAAGATACCATCCCCTGGAAGTTGGCTTGCCGGTTTGAAGTCACCCCCTACCTCATTGCTCCCTTTGAGGGGATCTTCTTGGAGTGAGGGGAGATCAGTGACAACTGGACCCTCACCTCACCACTATTGGAAGGCCACCCATTCTCTGCCCAGGCAGTGAACGGTAGAGCTACAAACAACACTAGGATACCATCCCCTGGAAGTTGGCTTGCCGGTTTGAAGTCACCCCCTACCTCATTGCTCCCTTTGAGGGGATCTTCTTGGAGTGAGGGGAGATCAGTGACAACTGGAACCTCACCTCACCACTATTGGAAGGCCACCCATTCTCTGCCCAGGCAGTGAACGGTAGAGCTACAAACAACACTAGGATACCATCCCCTGGAAGTTGGCTTGCCGGTTTGAAGTCACCTCCTACCTCATTGCTCCCTTTGAGGGGATCTTCTTGGAGTGAGGGGAGATCAGTGACAACTGGACCCTCACCTCACCACTATTGGAAGGCCACCCATTATCTGCCCAGGCAGTGAACGGTAGAGCTACAAACAACACTAAGATACCATCCCCTGGAAGTTGGCTTGCCGGTTTGAAGTCACCCCCTACCTCATTGCTCCCTTTGAGGGGATCTTCTTGGAGTGAGGGGAGATCAGTGACAACTGGACCCTCACCTCACCACTATTGGAAGGCCACCCATTCTCTGCCCAGGCAGTGAACGGTAGAGCTACAAACAACACTAGGATACCATCCCCTGGAAGTTGGCTTGCCGGTTTGAAGTCACCCCCTACCTCATTGCTCCCTTTGAGGGGATCTTCTTGGAGTGAGGGGAGATCAGTGACAACTGGACCCTCACCTCACCACTATTGGAAGGCCACCCATTCTCTGCCCAGGCAGTGAACGGTAGAGCTACAAACAACACTAGGATACCATCCCCTGGAAGTTGGCTTGCCGGTTTGAAGTCACCCCCTACCTCATTGCTCCCTTTGAGGGGATCTTCTTGGAGTGAGGGGAGATCAGTGACAACTGGACCCTCACCTCACCACTATTGGAAGGCCACCCATTCCTTGCACCACGTGAGAGGAACGGTAGAGCCACAACACTAGGTACGCTCCCAGTGGGATAGACTTGCTGGCCAGGATGTTAAACTCTCAATGCTCACTGGTGGTGCAGGGAGGGCTGCATCCTGGTGCAGGCAAATATACCCCCTTGGAACAACATAGTGCTGTTCCTGCAACCATCACCCCGCAGCCCACGCCGTCTATACCTGGCAGAGTCGTCGAGAGTGAGACGGTGTTGACTGCAGTAATTTGCACATACACATGAACACAGACACGTCTCCTGCAGCTACAATTTTTGTGCCTAATGCCTTACACCTGTAGGGGTGGAATGGAGAGACAGGCCAAGAAGGCGAGAGATATTGCCAAACTTTTCCAGGGGTTACGTATCTTTCCCAGCTTAGTCCACGTGAGCAAGCTGCACTACGAAGACGCCTCACCATACCAACACCCACCGTCACGCCCGGTGACTTGTTCGAGGCAGCCACCAAGGTCGCAGAAGGAAACCATCCTATAGTGCAGGAGGCACTCTTTGGCATACAACAGAACAACATGCCAGAACAGCAACCGGCTCCCGTACCAGAGCTTATCACCCCCCCAGTCGAATGCAACTACGGTAACGGAAATTGAAAGTGTGCAGGCACACACCCAACCACCTCGCCACCTTATTGCACCGCCACCTAAACCTGCACCTCGCCATATAAAGGTTGTAGAGCCAGATTTGGCGCCGAGTCACCAACCCACTAGGCCCGTGTTGTACACCGGACGGGCCCCTGTGCCCAGAACAGACTAAGCCACCTTAAGACATGGCTTGCCTAGTGTCAAGCAAGTACCCTACGACCAGGACAGTTAGATAGCCAGGACTGTCATGCGTCATATAATTTTGGCTCTATGGTGGTGTGATGGTCAGAAGGGCCAGCAGTAATTATGTTAATTATATCAGAAATCAAATATAACTTAGGAAAAATACACATTTCTTACACATATGAAAATTGTAGGCACCGTACAGTTACTCACACTGTCAACATTTCCTCGATTACCTCGATGCACTGTCTCAGAGTGGGTCATCTGTCTATATCTAACGGATGTTATTCATAGTCACTGCTAATATTCCTACGTGTACATATTACCTATTTCAACTGCATATTTTCTCCCATACAGATCATTTTGAACTTTCCACAACATTCAAAGATACACTGATCAATCATTTTAACACAAGATACTTTTAACGCAAACTGAAAGACTGTGAAACTAAATATGGGACCATTAATGATCATGAGACTCATGTGCTCAGCCTCCCATTGGATGATATGAATTGAATTCCTGATGAGACTACACCAAAATGTCCCAAACGAAAAACATGGCAAAAGTTTCTGTTGGCTAGAGGGTTTTTCAAGGTATACCCACTTCTTCATCCATTCACTTGGTTGCTGCTCCGTTCCCACAGGACTACCAAAGGGGGTCAATTAACTGCAAACCCACGCTTCATGAAGCAGTGATGCACGAGAGGCCAGATGAGGGGACGAACCTGCATGAAGTCATGGCAGCGGAGAACCAGAGAGTCACGCACAATCTCCTTGAAGCATTCTGCGAGTGAGGAGAAGTCGGAGCACTGTAGGAGGGACTCGCGGTTGCGTTTGATGAGTGTGAGGCACACCCTGAAGATGATCTTGGAACCCTCGTAGAACAGACAGTCCCATATCCTCAGCACAGTCTGCAGGCATCACATACACAAGCTTACACACGACACACACCATGGGCAGTTCTGTCACGACCAGAAACAGAGCATCCACACATGGGACATAACTACCACTTTACATACTACAATACTCAATTATGGTGAAACCACAATTTTAAACCTCTCAACAAATTGGGTCTAACAAAATTGTTGCAAAATGAAAATTACAGAAACAAATGTCTTAAAATATGTTGATACTAAAGCACAGCTATAATGCTGAATGTATGAAAGGAACATATACTAGGCATGATGCATGCAAACATAAATTTTACTTTTTGGGGGCATGAAGAAAGGTGACAATACAAAATTATACAAAGTATAGAAATGGCTGGCAACACGAGCAGGTCATATACACCTGTTTAACGTAGGTTACTTCCATACCACACTATGCTTGGTTAGAAGGTAGCATGCGTCACTGTATTTATTATCTCTAATAAAAATATATAAAGGAATCCAAGTACTCACAGTCTAGTACTTGTCAATAGGCACGAACACAAAGTATGAAGATACAGTTTTTTCACGTGGTTGTGCAATCACAACGTTTCGCTGGCAAAGCCAGCTTCATCAGGCGGCGAGTAGTAGGACACTGCAGTATGGCGGAAGGGTGCTGTTAGTAGTAAACCTAGCGACCGGGTGGCGAACTAGGGTGGGGCAAGGAAATTTGAAAAATTGCAGGTATAGGAAGAAGCTGTGATTATATTATATTGAAGCCAAGAGACTGCCTGGATTTCGTTATAAATTGGCGAGTTAATCCCCAGCGTGTGAGTTCTGAGCTATTGCCTGAAGGTGTAATGCTGCAACTGGTTTGTCTTGTAGGTTATTGACGTGACCAGCTATGGCTTGTGTGGTATCTGCTCTGTGGCCATTCATTCTTTGCCCGAGTGTGTTAGTGATGAGGCCGGTGTATTCTTCATTAGTGTTAGCACTGTAGCTGATAAATCAGATTTTGTGTTGCACAGTTGTAGTTGAAGACCAATCTGGGTGGTTTGGAGAGCAGGTCTTGTGTTTGCAGTGAAGAAACTAGGATGTTGTGTCCATAGTGGAGAATGTTTCAGAGTTTATTTAAGCCTTCACTATACGAGACCACCAGGGAAATAGACCTTGGGTTGTGTTCCAGTACTTGAGACGGCCTGCTGTATCTGTTTGTCGACGAGGTGCCTGGGGTAACCCTTGTCGAGGAATGCTCTGGCTATTTGTTTACACTGTTTGTAGAGATCACTGTTGGTGGAGCAGATATGTTTGGCTTTTGTGGCGAGACTGTTGGGTAGGGATTTTTTGGCATGATACGGGTGGTAGCTGTCGAAATATAAGTACTGGAGGTAGTTGGTGGATTTGGTGTGTACAGCAGTTTAAATTGTGCCATTGTGGAGAGAAAGTTGCTGGAGGCAGCTAAAGTGGTTGCAGAACTTCTGGGCGATAGCGGTTTTCCAGAGCTGTCGGCATCATTGTCAAACACTGGGCCTTCCATCAGATTGTGCAGCAATCACTCTTCAACTTCTAGGCGCACAGAGGGAATTAGCCCCGTCTCTCGAGGGTGGAGATTGTGCAGTCACATGTATGAACCACGGATCCTTATCTGCGGTGGTGCTCGGCATTGACACATCTTGCCCTTGTACTCTCGGGGAGGCCGTGACTTTCTGGCAGGCGGTCCAGTCGGAACATCACCGGTGCAGGTACAGCCGTGACTGCAGGTCAAAACGTCCGACGGATTGCACAAGCAATAGTCGACTTTGTACCCAGCCACCAGGCAAAGCGCCCTACTGTGTATACAGGTCGGGCCACAGCCTGCCATTGAGACCCCACGTGACTGACGTGCACATTAAAAACTAATCCCGACCGTGACGTAGCCATTGAATGTTCCCGGCCTACCTCATATGGATTGGTTTTCCATGGTTTCCCAAAATCACTCCAGGGAGAATGCCGGGATAGGTCCCTAACAAAGGCCATGACCATCCATCTTCCCTGTGCAACATGCACAGTCTCTACTGACCTTGCTGCAGATGAGATGTTAAGTCGAACTATCAACATACCTACCTCAAAGAAGATTAAATGAAGTGGTCTGCACTATAAACAACAAAAAAAATTTCATCCCACAAAACAAGAGGAACAACACATTCTGATTATACTGACTGGAGCTACAAAAATTTTTTCCTGATATGCAGTCAAAATCTACATAATGCTAATGGTAAATGAGAACCATTACTTGTTTAATATGCTTATAACTGTGATGCTTATGCATGTATGGCCACCAAGAACTATCAGATGAAACCAAACAAACATGGTGGCAGCTACTCAAAGTGACCACCTTAATGGCACCGCCTAGTTGGATGTTTTTAGTGCGTTTGAGGAAGGGAAGCACGGGACCGATAAGGACTACATTGACGCGCGCCTGATGCTCCTTCGCTCAAGACGCTAAACTGGCGTGCAGTTTCCGTTGTGCTGCGTGTACCTATGGAACTTAAGTGGTGAATGTATAATTTTATTGGTGGAAAGTGTGTAGCAAGGTTCAGTGCAGGTCACTATAATAGTTCCGCATATTTCGAACCAGTATATTATGAGATACAGCAATGTGAAAAAGCAGTTTTTAGCTATGTTGTAGAGCTCTGTAATAGCATTTATAATGTACAATTATGTATTGAGAGTATTATACGTACCTCGCCCGAAATGTGTTTTCTTTTTGTAATTGTTTTAGTGACAAACCGCACGTGAATGGTAAAGGTGAAAGGCAGTTAGGGTACACACCTCAGTAGGTAGCACCTCAGCAAAGAGGCAGATGAACCACTTGGTTGAGATGACAGCCCACGGCAGCCCCAGGGCAGCAACATGACGGTGCACCTCTGGCACCTTCAGCCTGCAACACACAGCATTCATGTCAGGCCGAGGGAGAGACGAACTGCCAGTACGCTAATTGCCAAGTTAACTCACCTGACCAGCTCCTCCAGTACAGCTATGTCCGTGATGACGCCCTCCATACTACGGGTGTAATAGCTGGGCAGAATGTGCTCCACCAGCATCTTCAGCAGCCAGAACGTTGTGTCCTCGCTCTTCGTCACCAGCAGCAGCAGACCTGCTATGTAGTTCAGGCCCTGCACACCAACACACTCCCCTGCTTCATTCTAGCTTGCATTCTTAAGAAATGTTTGCTCCATGCAGCACGTATTCCACTCAGACCCTACAACAGAAAAGAAGCATGACTCACCTGGCAGTAGCCGACATCCTTGTTGTTGTGTGCGTATGCAACCAGCACGTTGTAGAGCTGTTGTTGGTGATCATCTGCCGCATTGAAGAAGATGTTATCCGGGAAGGTGCGGGGCAGATCCGTCCGCACTGTGTCCACTATTTCCTCGTCCAGGGGCTGACTCAGGAGGTGCTGGTACAGGTCTGCACCCCGCTGTTCCCGGAGCCTCTCCGCCCCACTCACCGCCAACCATACCTGCCCCAGTGTCACAATTAGCTTCACTATTTGTTCTCTACAACTGGAGGCAGATGCTGACCAGTGATTTTTACTAAATTTGTTACACTCGCAATACAAAAGAAAGCTTTCTTCCGTACTCCAGTAAGAAGGGTAAAGATGAAAAACTGAAAAGTCAAAACAGAGGCCATGTTCGAATTGGTACTTTTAATTTGCTAGGTCATGTGGCCAGAACTAGTAAATCAAAATAGTGACTTATATGGTACTTTTAATATTTAGCATGTAACCAAACTGGGACTGGTGTAGATCTTGATGCCACAGGTATGATTATATGTATGACGTAGTTAATAACATCAGGACGTTGGGTGTATAGTTGCTTAGGTTAGTAGAATTACAACAAAAACAAAAATCCATATCAGTAATTTGCACAGCTGAGTATTTTTGATTTTGTAAGTTGTAGAACTGTATGTTACTTCATATTGCAGAATAGTTAGAAATTCATGCCTAGTTGTCTGCTCATTCCGTTCATAGAGTAAATAAAGTGGTAGTTTGAGTGTTCAGAGTCCATTATATTACGCATCAACGAGTAAAAAATGTACGTACTGTATAGCTTTGACGCATGATTCTTTTTGCGCATAGAGAAATGGCAAAAATAATAAACCACTACGCCCAATCTCAGATGGCTACTCTCCAAGGGGTTAGTAAATCTAAAGGAAAAACTGTAACGGAAGCAGGACACGTCACCCAACCTCAGTTGAAAACGGCTCAACTCACCACATAACCACGTGCTCCCTGCTTTAACCGTACTCCAATACTCTACCAAAAGTAGTCACATCAAGGCCCTTCTCCTACTACTTTGATACTCCCACTAAACACACAGCACACACTTTGAATTTCGTGCTGCTGTGGGGATGTGAGCCGCCTGCCAGAAAGTCATGGCCTCCCCGACAGTACAAGGGCCAGATGTGTCAACGCCGAGCGCCACCGCAGATAAGGATCCATGGTTCATACATGTGACCGTCACAATCTCCACCCTCGAGAGGGGGGTTGTAAGGCAAGACCTCACAGATATTTGTTTTCATACAGCCAAATGTTTATTATTATGGTATTTGTTTACTAAATATTAAATTCAAAACATTTATGTGCAACACTAATGATGTTATAATAGTTTGTTTATAAAATGTCGTAATAACTATTAATTTTGCCATGAAAGAAAATATTATTTTAAAAAGTAAGAATAAGCTTTGTTACATTTTCACGTACATATAAGCTGAACCAGACAGTTATTACAATTACTAATTTTATTTTGAATTTGTATTCATGACCAGCAAAATAACTTATGTATATTTCATTTACCAATAAGTATCATGTGCCTTGGATTATCTTTGAATAGTCTCTTCCTCTTAGCGGCAATTTTAATAGGTGATTGTTAATTGAAAAATGCTGTGCTCAAAGAGATAATGTAGTGTTTTTTCCTTTGAAACATGATAGAAGGCAGATGGACTGGCTGACGATCTGCTGAGTTTTGTAGGTCTTAACTACCTACCGGCATAAGGTTGCATGCATTCATCGTGGAAAAGATTTTGAAAGTATTCAGGTTTTGTTTAGTACCATTTGAAGAAGATATCTGATGGCCCAGGAACAGCAATTCTTATTGAAATGGAATCAGCGTCAGCAGTTTTGCCATGGACATTATGTAAGCCAGACCAGTTGAATCAGAGGTAATCCCGAACCTGTGTGTTTCACGTCTCTCTTGCCTTAATCTGCATGAAGCAAGATAGACAGTTGTTCCCTAACTTACCCAGTAGCCTTAAAAACTGTAATCGTGCTCTTTCAAGCGTAGTCAACTACCACAAAACAGTTTCGAGAAAATTTTTGAGCCTAATAACATTTCCCAAAATATGAGTTTCAAAATTACTACTCTCTTATTTCACGTAACTGGTGACCTTTTTGCCAAGTTTAGATTAGATGGTGGTTTCCAATCTCATATCAAGGCACTTTTCCATAAAACAATATCCAGGATTTTCTCTCGTTTTTCCTGAAGTATGAAATTTCAATATAAAGGGATCAGCACCTGAACAGTAAATGGATAGTTGCATGTATTATCATGAAAAGCTACGTGATGTATTATAGTTGATAATGTTGAATAAGTCAAGTTTTATTGTAGTGTTCTGTGTTATTTAAATGTTTTGGTATTTGAATGTGTTTCCCTATGCCTCCTTGTCAGTGTCTTACTTATCTGTTAATTAAACCATAATTTATGCTTGTCTTTAGAAATTGACTTTTCTTTTATTATTTCTGGGTTAGCTAAATATTTATATAATAGTTGTGTGTTACGAAATTATGGTCCTAAGTATTCTGCACACTGCTATGATAAATTGTCAAGGAACAAACAACAAATCTGCCTGGTTGTCGATGCCAAGTGACCTGCATACAAACTTCCCTTCCCAGTTGTGGATGTGGTACCTTATTGTGACTCTTGCGCGCTCATGTCTGGCCCGCTTGTTAATTCTTCTCCCTCAGGCCTCTCCATGCTTCCACCATAATATTATTATATGTTTTGATGTGAGAAAGCTATTCTGTGTGCACCAAGGAAATAAGGGTTAAGGATCTTCCCTAGTAAGGAAATCAGTTTAATTTCAAGCATTCACGATTATTTTAATTCCTCAAAAACTATAAAATATGTAGAGGTAATTATTTTTTTCAGGACAAAGATGAAAGTTGGTTCTTTGGTTTTGTGTGTTAATTTAAGGATCAAAATTCAAAAATTCTCAATAAAAATATTTGTGGATGTAATTAATTCCAACGAAAAACAGAGTATAATGACAAATTGGCATCTTTTCTGAACAGATTGCTGTATTCAAACCCTATGGTCACCGATTAGCATTTTGAGTAAACAGAATACCAGTGATGTACGTTTACTGCATTTTCCGCACTGGAGACGTGCTGTCCTCTCCGCTAGCAAGCTACAGTTGGCTCGTCTGACTGTTGGAAGAGGAACCGGGATAGCACTGTAACAGAACGCGGAGGGACGGTCGGTAGGGGAAGTTTCAGGTAGAGGAACGGAGGTCTCTCCTTGCTATTCGCACCCTTGCGCCCTCAGGGATGACGCACCAAATATTTGACGACCACACAGTCACACCAAATACCAGTTTGAGGAATCTACCCTACTTTTACTCAACCACTTCGCACAGCGTAATATTTAAATTCACACACCAAGTGTGCGTGAAAAATTCTACATTTAATACTGTACACACAGTTTGGCACTATTGAGTGCCATTGTATTTTCACTAATATTATCGAGAATGAAAGTCAGCATTTAATTTACATATATATCAGCTGTTAGCTTTTACAACATAACATACTGAACACAATTATGTCTTTATGAATTCGCCCATGCATTGAGAAACATTGAAACTTATTCTTTTATAAATCTGAGAGCATTATTGTTAATGTTGTTGGATACATGTTAATTGAAATCTTTATTTAATTTTATGCAGATAAGATAACCACTGTATGGTGAACTGTGAAGGGTCCTGTTGAAGGGCCGCATTGACATTTTCCTGTAACTAAAAACAGAAAATATATATTTAAAAAATTGCCCAATGAAGCTGGCCGTGTCGAACCTTCAATCATTTTATGATGCCAATAATATCTAATGACAAAATTAGTTTTCTTGAAATTATTGAGAAACATCCTAAGACGTGTGGCCTTCCACTTCTTAATGGGACGAAAAATTGTTCATGGGCATGGGACTGGTACACTATCTTATGAAATACTTGATAATAGTGCGACTGTAAACATTTACTGCATTTAAACAGTCAAACAAAAAGTGAGTACAATTATCACATTTTAAATTAAATGTGTATGAAACATAATTGTCAAAATATATAAATTATGTATATGCATGGTAACAAATAATCAAGTTAACACCCAAATGTAGCTACTCTATAGTTCAACACAATGATATTGCAAGCTAACAACCATGAATGTTTTTATAATTCCCAACATTAAAAACTGAGACCGGATTATCAAAGCACGAAGTATACAGTGAAACATAAGAATATAATAGAAAGAAATTTGTGTGCAAGCATTCCACCGAGGCAATGTGAGTTACAACCCTGGTAGGTCACTCCCGGATTACAGCAAGTGATTATTGTACCTGGGCAGTGGGTTGTCTCTGGTATCTCCCATTCCACCGAGGCAATGTGAGTTACACCCCTGGTAGGGCCACTCCGGATTACAGCAAGTGATTATTGTACCTGGGCAATGGGTTGTCTATGTATCTCCATTCCACCGAGGCACTGTGAGTTACACCCCTGTAGGGTCACTCCCGGATTACAGCAAGTGATTATTGTACCTGGGCAGTGGGTTGTCTATGGTATCTCCCATTCCACCGAGGCAATGTGAGTTACACCCCTGGTAGGGCACTCCCGATTACAGCAAGTGATTATTGTACCTGGGCAATGGGTTGTTCTCTGGTATGCTCCATTCCACCGAGGCACTGTGAGTTACACCCCTGGTACGTCACTCCCGGATTACAGCAATGATTATTGTACCTGGCAGTGGTTGTCTCTGGTATCTCCCATTCCACCGAGGCAATGTGATTACACCCCTGTAGGGTCACTCCCGATTACAGCAAGTGATTATTGTACCTGGGCAATGGGTGTCTCTGGCATCTCCCATTCCACGAGGCAATGTGAGTTACACCCCTGGTAGGGTCACTCCCGGATTACAGCAAGTGATTATTGTACCTGGCAATGGGTTGTCTCTGGTATCTCCCATTCCACCGAGGCACTGTGAGTTACACCCCTGGTAGGTCACTCCCGGATTACAGCAAGTGATTATTGTACCTGGGCATGGGTGTCTCTGGTATCTCCCATTCCACCGAGGCAATGTGAGTTACACCCCTGGTAGGGTCACTCCCGGATTACAGCAAGTGATTATTGTACCTGGGCAGTGGGTTGTCTCTGGTATCTCCCATTCCACCGAGGCACTGTGAGTTACACCCCTGGTAGGGTCACTCCCGGATTACAGCAAGTGATTATTGTACCTGGGCATGGGTTGTCTCTGGTATCTCCCATTCCACCGAGGCACTGTGAGTTACACCCCTGGTAGGTCACTCCCGGATTACAGCAAGTGATTATTGTACCTGGGCAGTGGGTTGTCTCTGGTATCTCCCATTCCACCGAGGCACTGTGAGTTACACACCCTGGTAGGGTCACTCCCGGATTACAGCAAGTGATTATTGTACCTGGGCAATGGGTTGTCTCTGGTATCTCCCATTCCACCGAGGCAATGTGAGTTACACCCCTGGTAGGGTCACTCCCGGATTACAGCAAGTGATTATTGTACCTGGGCAATGGGTTGTCTCTGGTATCTCCCATTCCACCGAGGCAATGTGAGTTACACCCCTGGTAGGGTCACTCCCGGATTACAGCAAGTGATTATTGTACCTGGGCAGTGGGTTGTCTCTGGTATCTCCCATTCCACCAAGGCACTGTGAGTTACACCCCTGGTAGGGTCACTCCCGGATTACAGAAAGTGATTATTGTACCTGGCAATGGTTGTCTCTGGTATCTCCCATTCCACCGAGGCACTGTGAGTTACACCCCTGGTAGGTCACTTCCGGATTACAGCAAGTGATTATTGTACCTGGGCAGTGGGTTGTCTCTGGTATCTCCCATTCCACGAGGCAATGTGAGTTACACCCCTGTAGGGTCACTCCCGATTACAGCAAGTGATTATTGTACCTGGCAATGGTTGTCTCTGGTAATCCCATTCCACCGAGGCACTGTGAGTTACACCATGGTAGGTCACTCCCGGATTACAGCAAGTGATTATTGTACCTGGGCATGGGTTGTCTCTGGTATCTCCCATTCCACCGAGGCACTGTGAGTACACCCCTGGTAGGTCACTCCCGATTACAGCAAGTGATTATTGTACCTGGGCAGTGGGTTGTCTCTGGTATCTCCCATTCCACCGAGGCACTGTGAGTTACACCCCTGGTAGGTCACTCCCGGATTACAGCAAGTGATTATTGTACCTGGGCATGGGTTGTCTCTGGTATCTCCCATTCCACCGAGGCACTGTGAGTTACACCCCTGGTAGGGTCACTCCCCGGATTACAGCAAGTGATTATTGTACCTGGGCAATGGGTTGTCTCTGGTATCTCCCATTCCACCGAGGCAATGTGAGTTACACCCCTGGTAGGGTCACTCCCGGATTACAGCAAGTGATTATTGTACCTGGGCAGTGGTGTCTCTGGTATCATCCCCATTCCACCGAGGCAATGTGAGTTACACCCTGGTAGGGTCACTCCCGGATTACAGCAAGTGATTATTGTACCTGGGCAGTGGGTTGTCTTGGTATCTCCCATTCCACCGGGCAATGTGAGTTACACCCCTGGTAGGGTCACTCCCCGTTACAGCAAGTGATTATTGTACCTGGGCATGGGTTGTCTCTGGATCTCCCATTCCACCGAGGCAATGTGAGTTACACCCCTGGTAGCGTCACTCCCGGATTACAGCAAGTGATTATTGTACCTGGGCAGTGTGGTTGTCTCTGGCTATCGTCCCATTCCACCGAGGCAATGTGAGTTACACCCCTGGTAGAGTCACTCCCGGATTACAGCAAAGTGATTATTGTACCTGGGCAATGGGTTGTCTCTGGTATCTCCCATTCCCCGAGGGCAATGTGAGTTACACCCCTGGTAGCGTCACTCCCGGATTACAGCAAGTGATTATTGTACCTGGGCAGTGGGTTGTCTCTGGCATCGCCCATTCCACCGAGGCAATGTGAGTTACACCCCTGGTAGAGTCACTCCCGGATTACAGCAAGTGATTATTGTACCTGGGCAATGGGTTGTCTCTGGTATCTCCCATTCACACCGAGGCACTGTGAGTTACACCCCTGGTAGGGTCACTCCCGGATTACAGCAAGTGATTATTGTACCTGGGCAGTGGGTTGTCTCTGGTATCTCCATTCCACCGAGGCAATGTGAGTTACACCCCTGGTAGGGTCACTCCCGGATTACAGCAAGTGATTATTGTACCTGGGCAGTGGGTTGTCTCTGGTATCTCCCATTCCACCGAGGCAATGTGAGTTACACCCCTGGTAGGGTACTCCCGGATTACAGCAAGTGATTATTGTACCTGGGCAGTGGGTTGTCTCTGGCATCGCCCATTCCACCGAAGCAATGTGAGTTACACCCCTGGTAGGGTCACTCCCGGATTACAGCAAGTGATTATTGTACCTGGGCAGTGGGTTGTCTCTGGCATCGCCCATTCCACCGAAGCAATGTGAGTTACACCCTGGTAGGGTCACTCCCGGATTACAGCAAGTGATTATTGTACCTGGGCAATGGGTTGTCTCTGGTATCTCCCATTCCACCGAGGCACTGTGAGTTACACCCCTGGTAGGGTCACTCCCAGATTACAGCAAGTGATTATTGTACCTGGGCAATGGGTTGTCTCTGGTATCTCCCATTCCACCGAGGCACTGTCAGTTACACCCCTGGTAGGGTCACTCCCGGATTACAGCAAGTGATTATTGTACCTGGGCAGTGGGTTGTCTCTGGTATCTCCCATTCCACCGAGGCAATGTGAGTTACACCCCTGGTAGGGTCACTCCCGGATTACAGCAAGTGATTATTGTACCTGGGCAGTGGGTTGTCTCTGGCATCGCCCATTCCACCGAAGCAATGTGAGTTACACCCCTGGTAGGGTCACTCCCGGATTACAGCAAGTGATTATTGTACCTGGGCAGTGGGTTGTCTCTGGTATTTCCCATTCCACCGAGGCACTGTGAGTTACACCCCTGGTAGGGTCACTCCCGGATTACAGCAAGTGATTATTGTACCTGGGCAGTGGGTTGTCTCTGGTATTTCCCATTCCACCGAGGCACTGTGAGTTACACCCCTGGTAGGGTCACTTCCGGATTACAGCAAGTGATTATTGTACCTGGGCAGTGGGTTGTCTCTGGTATCTCCCATTCCACCGAGGCAATGTGCGTTACACCCCTGGTAGGGTCACTCCCGGATTACAGCAAGTGATTATTGTACCTGGGCAGTGGGTTGTCTCTGGCATCTCCCATTCCACCGAGGCAATGTGAGTTACACCCCTGGTAGCGTCACTCCCGGATTACAGCAAGTGATTATTGTACCTGGGCAGTGGGTTGTCTCTGGCATCGCCCATTCCACCGAGGCAATGTGAGTTACACCCCTGGTAGAGTCACTCCCGGATTACAGCAAGTGATTATTGTACCTGGGCAATGGGTTGTCTCTGGTATCTCCCATTCCACCGAGGCACTGTGAGTTACACCCCTGGTAGGGTCACTCCCGGATTACAGCAAGTGATTATTGTACCTGGGCAGTGGGTTGTCTCTGGTATCTCCCATTCCACCGAGGCACTGTGAGTTACACCCCTGGTAGGGTCACTCCCGGATTACAGCAAGTGATTATTGTACCTGGGCAGTGGGTTGTCTCTGGTATCTCCCATTCCACCGAGGCAATGTGAGTTACACCCCTGGTAGGGTCACTCCCGGATTACAGCAAGTGATTATTGTACCTGGGCAGTGGGTTGTCTCTGGTATCTCCCATTCCACCGAGGCACTGTCAGTTACACCCCTGGTAGGGTCACTCCCGGATTACAGCAAGTGATTATTGTACCTGGGCAGTGGGTTGTCTCTGGTATCTCCCATTCCACCGAGGCAATGTGAGTTACACCCCTGGTAGGGTCACTCCCGGATTACAGCAAGTGATTATTGTACCTGGGCAGTGGGTTGTCTCTGGCATCGCCCATTCCACCGAAGCAATGTGAGTTACACCCCTGGTAGGGTCACTCCCGGATTACAGCAAGTGATTATTGTACCTGGGCAGTGGGTTGTCTCTGGTATCTCCCATTCCACCGAGGCACTGTGAGTTACACCCCTGGTAGGGTCACTCCCGGATTACAGCAAGTGATTATTGTACCTGGGCAGTGGGTTGTCTCTGGTATCTCCCATTCCACCGAGGCAATATGAGTTACACCCCTGGTAGGGTCACTCCCGGATTACAGCAAGTGATTATTGTACCTGGGCAGTGGGTTGTCTCTGGTATCTCCCATTTCCCCTCACTTGCATTACACATGCTGCTGTATTTTGGACACGAGAAAGCATAAATAATGCCTTTTTCTTTACACTCTAAATTCCAATCAGTCAAAAACCATTGATTCACAGAGAAAATGGCTCCACTTAGAATCAGTGAAAAAGAAACTGATTGTTTCAGTGGAAAAATTGCGCTGATTGAATTAGTGATGTGAAAAATTTCACTGATTCTAAGTAGAGCAATTTTCACTGCGAATGAGTAGTTTTCCACTGATTCAAATTTAGAGTGCAGTTTATTAAAGCCTCACTTTGCTACCTTCACCATTGCTGTAGCAGTAATCATTGGGGGAACACAATTTGATTTTACTTGCAAGTGATTATAGAGATAGTAAATAAACAAGGGCATAAAAATAACTGTTAAGCTACGCTACGCACTGCGTCATGCCAAACCGTAAATGGTAATCTAAGCTGTGTACAGCCATTTAGCGGAGGAAAACTGAAAAATTTTAAATGGTAAGGATCTATTCACCTTCAGGGTTGTCCAAACTTCTCAGTCCAACTGACTGCAATATTAACAAAAGTCAAACAGCTCAGACTGAATTCCTTAAATAGACTAGATACAATATTGAAGCTGGCAGTATTTTATCAAAGCCATGCATCAACTGAACCGACTTTAGGCACTGACAATGTACAAAACATAACGAAACTCCTATGTAACGTCTGTAAACACACACAATGAACCACACATCCTGTTTTTTCTGGATGAAGGGCCCCCTGCATGCCTTCCTCTTACCGCATACCAAAGAAATGACTTTGAGGAAGGACAAGGTAACTGAGAAGTAGATTCTTCCTGCTCTTCTCTGCTTCCCCTCCGCTCTATTTGTGTACATGTAGGGTACAATTAATTTAAGCTTTCTTGTACAGATACTTAGGTCGAAAGACTGTAACCAAGTCTTTAAAGAAAAAATGCTACGATACTTCAGTTTTAGTTTATAGGTTTTGTCTGCTCTTAACATCTAAGGTTTTGTAAGCCAATGAGGGGTGAAATGAGATGGATATGAAGCAGCATCCGGAATGAAAGGGCAGGGGAAATGGGAGATACCCTGAGAAAACCCGTCGACCCGCGGCGTCGTCCAGGCACAATTACCACTAGTGGAAATTAGCGAGCGATACCGCTAGGGATGGAAACTGGATGGCCTTGGTGTGTGGCACTTGTTGATACATCGCCACAGCCCCTAAATGTCAGTTTAGGCAAAATGAAACAAAGAAAATATTAAGTTTTGGAGTGTTGATAAAACAATTATATTTTGTCACAGTTTTAACTTTTTACACACCACACAGATCAAATTAAATATTTTTGTAATGTGAAAATCCACATTTAAGTTTAATGTTAGTCCATAGTGTATCCTTACATTCTACAAATTAATTGCAGTGAGGAGATTGCAGTGTTGTGTCACTTGGACAGTTAGCCTCCTTCCAAAGTGATTCCAGGTCGGGATCACTCGTGAATGGGAATTGTGCCGGATGATGCCACTGCTTGGTGAGTTTCCCCGCCCTTCCATTCTGGCGCTGCCCCATACTCCCCCACATTCACCCTCATCAGCTCACAAGGCCATATCTGAGCCGCTCAAATATGTTAACTCAGCAACATATCCGTTTGTCTATTTGCTAATGTTTGTGAGCTGACCATACGGCAGTGTAACATGTGGAACTACGGCCGCAAATACGCTGCTTACTTTACTTTAGGTACACTAATATTTTTTAACGGTTCTTTTCAAAAGTGCCCACTTTATTGCAACAGCCTAGCTGTCAACTAATTACTATTTCAAAATGCAGATTAAATTTACAATAACGTTTGTTAGGAGTGCAGAATGCACAACTTATAGCAGTGGACCACTGGCGGTTACCCAAGGAACAGATGATCGCTATACACTTACAGAATCGAGGCCATTGAGTCCACACCAGTGTGACCAGGTTACAGTGAAAATGCTGCAGGCACAAACGAGAATTCATCTAATAGGTAGGCTACATCTTGTCAGCCAAATGGCCTTGAACTTGGTGGCCGTCTGGTCATCCAGTATGTCCGCCATCTTGATTTCTGTAATTTTTATGCTCTGTCATTCCTCTCTCCGTCTGCCATCTTATTTATGACTTATACTTTTTTACAAGCATAGGTACACATAAAACATGAACCATTCGGGCTAGGCCCGCGAAATTCAGTATACAGATATAATTTCCGTCTGCGATAATTATCAATGAACAACTTATGCCCTATGTACAGTTGTAAGCATAGTTATGAATAAAACAAAAACCATTTAGGGCTAGGCACGTGAAATTCAGTATGTGGTCGTTATTTACAACACCGATAAGTACCAAACAGCAAGTTACATTCTATGTACAGTTATAGCCATAGTTATAAATAAAATGTGAACTGTTCGGACTAAACCTTCAAAATTCAGTATATAGGCACCATTTACCACACAGATGAGTACCAAACAACAACTTACGCCTTATGTACAGTTATAGTCAATTATATCTTGGGTCTTCTTATAAGCATAGTTGTTCGTTATTTTCGATCAGTTGGAAGTTATAGTAGTCAAATTCATATTGTAGACATCGCTCATGAATCCAATCAACGTGAAAAGGTTATGCCTTTAGCTTCCTTATATACACAAAATATAAAGGCAGTTAATTTTTAGTGTCATGACCGTCAGCAAAGAGCAGACATATATTTTTATTTACCTTAACTGAGAAACCAGCATTGCTGTATCACACACGTTACGATTTAAATTGTTATTGTTATTATGTATTTCAATCTCTTATGTGCATTTTTATTTTAAAGGTAATAAACATTTGGCTATTAATTAGGTGTAGTTACCCACTAAGAGAGGATTTTTCGAAATTTGAGAGATCAATTTTACGGGATACGAACACGAACATTTAGCGTACTAAATTAAGCTATCTTCCCATTAGACCATTTCAACTTAAATCAAGGGGAGGAGGAAAGATGTCGGAAAGACCATGCGGCCCGCGCAACTTATGAATCAGGTGCCATCCGCCTATGTTAAAGGCTTTTGTTTATAATTTCTGCTACATTGCGACACGCAATATTAAGGGTGATAATTCTATGTATGTATTTTCAGGGTTTTCGTATGTTTAATAGTGTTACAGTCGCATAGCCCACCACCACGCGGTCAGCTACCGCCAAGTCCGTATCTGTACCATTCACGTGCTTAGAGGGCTTATTCGTGTAATATCTTGTGCACCTTAATTAATCTCAGGGTAATATGTATTGTTTTATTCAGTGTTCCACGTAGTTTTGATGAGTGATGCTTTTTATGTATGACCATGCGATCTTTTCACATGTTTGATTTTCTCGCTATCAGGTGCGCTGAAAGCTTTTGTATGCTTGATTATTGAAGGGAATAATTTTCCCAACACCGCTACCACTTTGTCTGGTAATGATTTACTGTTATTCATGGAAAACTATTGGAATTCCATCTGCACCACATGGTCCGCTACAAACTTTATCCAGTGGCATCCGCACCTTTTAAGAATGCTTTCACGCATCTGCATGTTTCTTGTGCCCATTCATGTCATGCCCCATGTTTTGTAACTGATATTTATGTGTTTTGTACGGCGGCATTATTTTCCGTCCTAGCCTGTAAAGTGTATAGACCGTCGCCACACATGACGTGGTTCGGGGATGTGTCCCGATGAGTAGGTGTTAGTGACGAGAATAAACACAAGTGTAGTGTTCATGTTCATAATCCGTGTCCATCGCAGTGGCTGTAGACCCCTTACCCTGTGGAGATTGTGCTCTCATGCACCACGGGGGAAATCATCCATCTAGGGGTGCGCTAGTTAAGTTACAAGCTAGGGGAAGCACCCACCGGCGTTAGCTAGACAAACCTGAGGTTAACCATAACTCATTCTGGCACGATGTGTAATCAATAGTAAAGAATTACCCAGCAGAATCCCGCTTCTTACAGTGTTTTTATAAATGTTTAGTAATGCAAAGTGTTTTGTAAAGATGCTCAGGTGAGACGGACACACAGAACCCACACCATCCCTGAGAACCCTGAGTCTCAACACAGCGGTGTCTGGGAAACACCGCTAGCGCCCATATTACCAGTAAGTAATTAGTGCTTTCGTTCATCTCGTGTCTGACCCTACGGCATCAAGGCAAGAGTTCATATATTAAATTAGAAATGTGTGTATCTGGTGCAGTAAACAGTGTTATAGGTAGACAATGTTAGGTCAGGATTCAGTAGCAGGTAACAAGTCTTTAACATTTGTAATTAATAACATTGTAATTAATAACTGGATAGGTTTGATGTTTGTAGTAACATGCACAATTAGTTTGTTGTAGGTAGGTACTGTTACATTTCGGGTAGTATGTTTAGGCGATATTCAATACAGCGTATCGTATAATAACGTACAAATTGTATTAACCTACACTATCTACCAAAAAGTAATTGGCCACCCGTGAAGATAAGTAATTCAGTACGTCAGTTGACTTGTGTTTCACAGCCTTCGGCATAGGACCGCTGGTGTTTGTCCGTGGTAGCATGAACACATATGCCTATTGTAACATTCTGGATAATGTAATGCTCCCAACATTGTGGCGTTTCTACGGAATGGACCCGTGTTACTTCCAGGATGACAATGCCAGGTGCCATGTTTCAAGGGCTACTATGCAGTGGTATGCCGACAACAATGTTCGCCGATTGGACTGGCCCGCCCAGAGCCCCGATCTCAACCCTATAGAACATCTTTGGAACGAATTGGATCGCCGGGTGAGGGCTCGTCAGACGCTGCCAAAATCCATTGCTCAACTCATGGAATGGTTGCAAGAGGAATGACGACGAATCTCCGTGGATGTCCTGCAAACACTCGTAGAGAGCATGCCAGACAGGGTGGCTGCTGTTATACGAGATTCGAAACGTGGTGACAACCACCGAGCAAACATTGTGGACAGGGACTCAATTACTTTATGGTAGATAGTGTATATGGCAAATGTGACTGTGTCCAAACAATACTTTCAAGTGGTTGAAATGCGCACCCATTACAGTGATTCACTGATACAAGACCAGTGATAAACAAAGTATTGCTGAACTACCGAAAATTTTGATTCGTAGTTTCCAAATATCATACAATAGTTCATGTAGCAAAATAGTAATTTATTGACTATGATCACATTGTGACTGAAGTATACTTCCTAAAATCCCATGAAGTATTGCATAGTATAGGGCGGATGGGTTCAAGTGTACTATCAGATAATAACATGTGTGTGTGTGTGTGTGTGAATGTATGTGTGTGTGTGTGTGTGTATATATATATATATATATATATATATATATATATATATATATATATATATATATGAGATGAAAATGTCCCCGCCTGAAAACCCCTCACGGTAAAATTTCAGGAGAGGAGCTTTTGGAGGGGGAAAAAAAAAGAACTTGGAACTCTACTAATTACACAGAATAGGAACTTGCTACGGGCGTCAAGATATAAGCAACACAAACCCCAAAAACAATAGTGGAGAGGGCTATGAAGATCAGGGAAATTGAGGGGTAAAATGAATTTAAAATATGTACATTTACATGATAAAATTGTACCCCGCAATTTCCCTCCAGTTCATACCCCTCCCCGCTATCATATTTGTAACTTGTATTGGTAACATTGTCAATATAGGAATTGTACGATTACATTACATCTATTTGTAATTACTAGCATTCTGTGATAAAATATAACGATTCTATCATGAATATCACAAAAATACATTAAATACAAACCAATTAATACCTATATTCACAATATTACCTACATACATACACTAGATCTCAGTGCAAATGGGCTACACATGAAAATCATTTCTGAGGAAACTCTAAACATCACGCATCAGCAAAGTTTGGAGTTTCCCCAGAAATCATTTTCATGTGTAGCCCATTTGCACTGAGAAATTATTATGGCATCGGCACTTGTCTGAGAAGATTTCTCCTGTGATTCTCTGTGCTTCTTCGAGGAAATTGTAAGAAAAGTGTCGGAAACTACGATCAGTTTGGATTTTAGAGGCTTCTACACGCCCCTTAGTCAAGATTTGTGTGATTTATGTGGCAAAGCGTTTTTTGGCAGACAGAAGTTAGTGAAGTGTGCGGGCCCATGCGAGACAACGTTTCATTGCAGTTGTGCTGGCACCAGCAGTGAAGAATAATAATTTTGTCAGAAATGTATTAAAAGCAAAGACGATATGTTCAGTTTTTCACCTAAAAAGAAGGTAAACAACAGTGGTGATAAACGTAGCGACGTAAACGTAATAATATCTGTAGGGGACCAAGTCTCTTCCTCATCTACCGAGAGTCAAACTTCTACTCAAATGTCATCAATAATAGCGGACTCCATGGATTCCACTATTTTTTCTATGTTTGGAAAATTGTGCAACAAGACTGACAATCTCTGTAAATTGGTTGGTTAAAAAACTGAAAGAGGACAACTGGCTTCTGCGAGCGATGTTAGAAAGCCTTCAAACTGCGAATAACAAACATTGTGTTAACTGTGGGAATAAGTCTCAATCAATTACCGTAGTTCCTCTGTTCTTTCACAAAATACTATACATAAAAAATGGTATAGTGAAGCTATAGGCAAAAAGATAGACGCCTCAGGGTCTAGCGACAAGTGTAACAAACTCCAGGATGGTAAGGTTCAGTTGGCAGCACAGGTGAATGTGAAGGATCACCAAGAACTACGGCAGCCTGCTGCTGGTAAAGTGAAGCTATAGGCAAGAAGATAGACGCCTCAGGGTCTAGCGACAAGTGTAACAAACTCCAGGATGGTAAGGTTCAGTTGGCAGCACAGGTGAATGTGAAGGATCACCAAGAACTACGGCAGCCTGCTGCTGGTAAAGTGAAGCTATAGGCAAGAAGATAGACGCCTCAGGGTCTAGCGACAAGTGTAACAAACTCCAGGATGGTAAGGTTCAGTTGGCAGCACAGGTGAATGTGAAGGATCAAAAAGAACTACGGCAGCCTGCTGCTGGTAAAGTGAAGCTATAGGCAAGAAGATAGACGCCTCAGGGTCTAGCGACAAGTGTAACAAACTCCAGGATGGTAAGGTTCAGTTGGCAGCACAGGTGAATGTGAAGGATCACCAAGAACTACGGCAGCCTGCTGCTGGTAAAGTGAAGCTATAGGCAAGAAGATAGACGCCTCAGGGTCTAGCGACAAGTGTAACAAACTCCAGGATGGTAAGGTTCAGTTGGCAGCACAGGTGAATGTGAAGGATCACCAAGAACTACGGCAGCCTGCTGCTGGTAAAGTGAAGCTATAGGCAAGAAGATAGACGCCTCAGGGTCTAGCGACAAGTGTAACAAACTCCAGGATGGTAAGGTTCAGTTGGCAGCACAGGTGAATGTGAAGGATCACCAAGAACTACGGCAGCCTGCTGCTGGTAAAGTGAAGCTATAGGCAAGAAGATAGACGCCTCAGGGTCTAGCGACAAGTGTAACAAACTCCAGGATGGTAAGGTTCAGTTGGCAGCACAGGTGAATGTGAAGGATCACCAAGAACTACGGCAGCCTGCTGCTGGTAAAGTGAAGCTATAGGCAAGAAGATAGACGCCTCAGGGTCTAGCGACAAGTGTAACAAACTCCAGGATGGTAAGGTTCAGTTGGCAGCACAGGTGAATGTGAAGGATCACCAAGAACTACGGCAGCCTGCTGCTGGTAAAGTGAAGCTATAGGCAAGAAGATAAGACGCCTCAGGGTCTAGCGACAAGTGTAACAAACTCCAGGATGGTAAGGTTCAGTTGGCAGGACAGGTGAATGTGAAGGATCACCAAGAACTACGGCAGCCTGGTGCTGGTAAAGTGAAGCTATAGGCAAGAAGATAGACGCCTCAGGGTCTAGCGACAAGTGTAACAAACTCCAGGATGGTAAGGTTCAGTTGGCAGCACAGGTGAATGTGAAGGATCACCAAGAACTACGGCAGCCTGCTGCTGGTAAAGTGAAGCTATAGGCAAGAAGATAGACGCCTCAGGGTCTAGCGACAAGTGTAACAAACTCCAGGATGGTAAGGTTCAGTTGGCAGCACAGGTTAATGTGAAGGATCACCAAGAACTACGGCAGCCTGCTGCTGGTAAAGTGAAGCTATAGGCAAGAAGATAAGACGCCTCAGGGTCTAGCGACAAGTGTAACAAACTCCAGGATGGTAAGGTTCAGTTGGCAGCACAGGTGAATGTGAAGGATCACCAAGAACTACGGCAGCCTGCTGCTGGTAAAGTGAAGCTATAGGCAAGAAGATAGACGCCTCAGGGTCTAGCGACAAGTGTAACAAACTCCAGGATGGTAAGGTTCAGTTGGCAGCACAGGTGAATGTGAAGGATCACCAAGAACTACGGCAGCCTGCTGCTGGTAAAGTGAAGCTATAGGCAAGAAGATAGACGCCTCAGGGTCTAGCGACAAGTGTAACAAACTCCAGGATGGTAAGGTTCAGTTGGCAGCACAGGTGAATGTGAAGGATCACCAAGAACTACGGCAGCCTGCTGCTGGTAAAGTGAAGCTATAGGCAAGAAGATAGACGCCTCAGGGTCTAGCGACAAGTGTAACAAACTCCAGGATGGTAAGGTTCAGTTGGCAGCACAGGTGAATGTGAAGGATCACCAAGAACTACGGCAGCCTGCTGCTGGTAAAGTGAAGCTATAGGCAAGAAGATAGACGCCTCAGGGTCTAGCGACAAGTGTAACAAACTCCAGGATGGTAAGGTTCAGTTGGCAGCACAGGTGAATGTGAAGGATCACCAAGAACTACGGCAGCCTGCTGCTGGTAAAGTGAAGCTATAGGCAAGAAGATAGACGCCTCAGGGTCTAGCGACAAGTGTAACAAACTCCAGGATGGTAAGGTTCAGTTGGCAGCACAGGTGAATGTGAAGGATCACCAAGAACTACGGCAGCCTGCTGCTGGTAAAGTGAAGCTATAGGCAAGAAGATAGACGCCTCAGGGTCTAGCGACAAGTGTAACAAACTCCAGGATGGTAAGGTTCAGTTGGCAGCACAGGTGAATGTGAAGGATCACCAAGAACTACGGCAGCCTGCTGCTGGTAAAGTGAAGCTATAGGCAAGAAGATAAGACGCCTCAGGGTCTAGCGACAAGTGTAACAAACTCCAGGATGGTAAGGTTCAGTTGGCAGCACAGGTGAATGTGAAGGATCACCAAGAACTACGGCAGCCTGCTGCTGGTAAAGTGAAGCTATAGGCAAGAAGATAAGATGCCTCAGGGTCTAGCGACAAGTGTAACAAACTCCAGGATGGTAAGGTTCAGTTGGCAGCACAGGTGAATGTGAAGGATCACCAAGAACTACGGCAGCCTGCTGCTGGTAAAGTGAAGCTATAGGCAAGAAGATAGACGCCTCAGGGTCTAGCGACAAGTGTAACAAACTCCAGGATGGTAAGGTTCAGTTGGCAGCACAGGTGAATGTGAAGGATCACCAAGAACTACGGCAGCCTGCTGCTGGTAAAGTGAAGCTATAGGCAAGAAGATAGACGCCTCAGGGTCTAGCGACAAGTGTAACAAACTCCAGGATGGTAAGGTTCAGTTGGCAGCACAGGTGAATGTGAAGGATCACCAAGAACTACGGCAGCCTGCTGCTGGTAAAGTGAAGCTATAGGCAAGAAGATAGACGCCTCAGGGTCTAGCGACAAGTGTAACAAACTCCAGGATGGTAAGGTTCAGTTGGCAGCACAGGTGAATGTGAAGGATCACCAAGAACTACGGCAGCCTGCTGCTGGTAAAGTGAAGCTATAGGCAAGAAGATAGACGCCTCAGGGTCTAGCGACAAGTGTAACAAACTCCAGGATGGTAAGGTTCAGTTGGCAGCACAGGTGAATGTGAAGGATCACCAAGAACTACGGCAGCCTGCTGCTGGTAAAGTGAAGCTATAGGCAAAAAAAAAGACGCCTCAGGGTCTAGCGACAAGTGTAACAAACTCCAGGATGGTAAGGTTCAGTTGGCAGCACAGGTGAATGTGAAGGATCACCAAGAACTACGGCAGCCTGCTGCTGGTAAAGTGAAGCTATAGGCAAGAAGATAGACGCCTCAGGGTCTAGCGACAAGTGTAACAAACTCCAGGATGGTAAGGTTCAGTTGGCAGCACAGGTGAATGTGAAGGATCACAAGAATACGGCCTGCTGCTGGTAAGTGAAGCTTAGGCAAGATAGAGCCTCAGGGCTAGCGAAAGTGTAACAAACTCAGGTGTAGTTCGTGCAGCACAGTGAATGTGAGTCACAGAACACGGCAGCCTGTGTGTAAAGTGAGCTATAGGCAAGAAGATGGCTCAGGGTTAGCGCAAGTGAAAAACTCAGGATGTAGGTTCAGTGCAGCAGGTGATGGAAGATCCAACTAGGCGCTGTGTGGTAGTGAGCTATAGGAAGAGATAGACGCCTAGGCTAGCGAAAGTGTAACAAACTCCAGGATGGTAGTTCAGTTGCGCACGGGATGTAAGATCACAGAACTACGGCGCTGCTGTGGTAAAGTGAAGTAAGGAAGAGATAGAGCCCAGGGCTGGAAAGTGTAACAAATCAGGATGGTAAGGTTCAGTTGCAGACAGGTGATGTGAGATCACAGAACTCGCAGTGTGTGGTAAGAGCTATAGGCAAGAAGATAGACGCTCAGGTCTAGCGACAGTGTACAACTCGGATGGTAGGTTAGTGGGCACGGGAATGTGAAGGTCACAGAATACGGCAGCTGTGTGGTAAAGTGAAGTATAGCAGAGTAGAGCTCAGGGTCTGCGACATGTACAACTCCAGGATGGTAGGTTCGTTGGCAGCAAGTGATGTGAAGGTCAAAGACTACGCAGCTGCTGTGGTAAGTGAAGCTATAGGCAAGAGATAGAGCCTCAGGGCTAGCGACAAGTGTAACAAATCAGGATGGTAGGTCAGTGGCAGCACAGGTGAATGTGAGGTACAAGAACTACGCAGCCTGCTGTGTAAGTGAAGCTATAGGCAAGAAGATAGACGCCTCAGGGTTAGCGACAAGTGTAACAAACTCCAGGATGGTAAGGTTAGTTGGCGCCTCAGTCTAGCGACAAGGTACAACAGGTGGTAGGTTCGTGGGCAGTGAATGTGAAGGACACAGAACTACGGCAGCTGCTGCTGGAAAGTGAGTTAGGCAGAGATAGAGCCCGGGCTAGCGACAAGTGAAAACTCAGGATGGTAAGGTTAGTGGAACAGGGAATGTGAAGATCCAAGACTACGCAGCCTGCTGTGTAAGTGAACAAGGCAAGAGATGACGCTCAGGGTTACGAAAGTAAACAGGTGGTAGTCGTTGCAGCCAGTGATGTGAAGATCCCAAGAACTCGCAGCTGCTGTGTAAAGTAGCATAGGCAGAGATAGAGCTCAGGGCTGCGAAAGGTAACAATCCGTGGTAAGGTCAGTTGCAGCACAGGGATGTGAGTCACAAGATACGCAGCTCTGTGTAGTGAGTTAGGCAGAATAGACGCCTCGGTCTAGCGACAGTGAACATCCAGATGGTAAGGTTCAGTGGCAGCACAGTGAAGTGAAGGATACCAAGATCGATGTGTGTAAAGTGAAGCATAGGCAGAAGTAGACTCGGTAGCGACAAGTGTACAATCCAGGTGTAGGTTCAGTGGCAGACAGGTATGTGAGGTCACAGAACTACGCGCTTGTGTAAGTGAGTATAGAGAGATAACGCTGGTCTGCGACAGTGTAACAAACTCAGATGGTAAGTTCAGTGCGCACAGGTAATGTAGGATCACAAGACTACGGCGCTGTGCTGTAAAGTGAAGATGGCAAGAATAGAGCTCAGGCTAGCGACAATGTAACAAATCAGGAGGTAGGTTCAGTGCAGCACGGTGAATGTGAAGGATCACAAGAACCGGCAGCCTGTGTAGTGAAGCTATAGGAAGAGATAGACGCTCAGGGTCTACGAAAGTGTAACAAATCCAGGATGGTAGGTTCAGTGGCAGCACAGTGATGTGAAGGATCCCAAGACTAGGCAGCTGTGTGGTAAGTGAAGCATACAAGAAGATAGACCTCGGGTCAGCGAAAGTGTAACAAACTCCAGGAGTAGTTCAGTGGCAGAAGTGATTGAGGACACCAAGAACGCAGC
Organism: Dryococelus australis; assembly: GCA_029891345.1. Taxonomy (NCBI): domain Eukaryota; kingdom Metazoa; phylum Arthropoda; class Insecta; order Phasmatodea; family Phasmatidae; genus Dryococelus; species Dryococelus australis. The sequence continues at coordinate 2,579,237 of CM057003.1, read as the reverse complement.
TGCTGCTGTAAGTGAAGTATAGGCAAGAATAGACCGGTTAGGACAGTGTAACAAACTCAGGATGGTAAGGTTCAGTTGGCCTCAGTTACGACAGTGTACAAACAGGATGTAAGGTTCATTGGAGCAAGTGAATGTAAGGATCCAGAACGCACTGCTGTGGTAAAGTGAGCAGCAAGAGATGAGCCTCAGGGCTAGCGACAGTGACAACCCAGGATGTAGGCAGTGCAGCACAGGTGAAGTGAGGTCACCAAGATCGGCAGCTGTGTGTAAGTAATAGAAGAAGAGACGCTGGCAGCGCAAGGAACAAACAGGTGGTAAGTTCAGTTGCGCACAGTGAGGAAGGATACAGAAACGGCGCCTGCTGTAGGAGCTATAGGCAGAGATACGCTCAGGCTGCGCAAGTGTAACAAATCGGTAAGTTCATGCAACGGTGATGGAGGATCACCAGTACGCGCGCTGTGTAAAGTGAATATAGCAGAAGTAGAGCTCAGGGCTAGCAGTGTAACAACTCCGAGTAAGTTCAGTGGCAGCAAGGTATGTGAGGATCAGATCGGCAGCCTGTGTGAGTGAGTATAGCAAGAAGAGACCTCGGTCTGCGACAAGTAACAATCCAGATGGAGGTTCGTGGCAGCCTAATTGAGGTCACCAACTCGGGCTCTGTGAAGTGAGTTGGCAAAGAGCTCGGCTAGCGACAAGTGTAACAAACCAGGTAAGGTTCGTGCAGCCGGTGATGTGAAGGATCACAGAACTACGGCAGCCTGCTCGGAAGTGAAGATAGCAGAAGATAGCCCAGGGTCGCGACAGTGTAACAACCCAGAGTAGGTCGTGCGCAGGTGAATGTGAGGATCCAAATCGGCACTGCTGTGTAAGTGAAATGCAAGATGGCTCAGCTGAAAGTTAACAACCGGATGAAGGTTCGTTGAAGGTGAATGTGAAGATCACCAGACAGGCAGTCTCGTAAGTGAGATAGCAAGAATAGACCTCAGGGTCTAGCGACAAGTGTAACAAATCAGGATGGTAAGTCAGTGGCGCACAGGTGAAGTGAAGATCCAAAACTACGATGGTGGTAAGTGAGCAAGGCAAGAAGATACGCCTCAGGGCTAGCGACAGTGTAAAAATCCAGGATGGTAAGGTCAGTGGCAGCACAGGTGAAAAAATCACCAAGAACTAGGCAGTTGTGGTAAAGGAAGTAAGGCAAGAAGATAGACGCTCAGGGCTGCGACAAGTGTAACAAACTAGAGGTAAGGTAGTTGGCAGCCAGTGAATGTGAAGACACCAGAATAGGCGCCTGTGCTGGTAAGTGAAGCTAAGGCAAACAAGAACCGCCTCAGGTCTAGCGACAAGTGTAACAAATCCAGGATGAAGGTCAGTTGGCGCACAGGTAGTGAGACAACCAGGAAGGAGCTCGTGGAAAGTGAAGTAAGGCAAAGAATAACGCGCCAGGTCTGCGAAAGTGAACAATCAGGAGGTAAGGTCGTGGAGCAGGAATGTGAAACACCAGAATACGTGCCGCCTGGTAAGTGAAGATCAAGAATAGCGCCTCAGGGTCTAGCGACAAGTGTAAAAACTCCAGGTGTAGGTAGTGGACACAGTGAATGTGAAGGTCACAGATGGCAGCCTGTGTGGTAAAGAACTAGGCAGAGGAAGACCGCAGGGTTAGCGCAAGGTAACATCAAGTGTAAAATCAGTTGGAGTCAGGGAATGTGAAGGATCACCAAGAACTACGGCAGCCTGCTGCTGGTAAAGTGAAGCTATAGGCAAGAAGATAGACGCCTCAGGGTCTACGACAAGTGTAACAAACTCCAGGATGTAAGGTTCAGTTGGCACACAGGTGAATGTGAAGGATCACCAAGAACTACGGCAGCCTGCTGCTGTAAAGTGAAGCTATAGGCAAGAAGATAGACGCCTCAGGTCTAGCGACAAGTGTAACAAACTCCAATCACAGACACGGCACTGTGTGTAAAGTGAGCTATAGGCAAGAAGAGAGCCTCGTGCGACAATGAACAACTCCAGGATGTAAGGTTCAGTTGGCGCAAGGTGAATGTAAGCACCAACTACGGCAGCTGGTGTAAGTGAAGTATGGCAGAGTAGACCTCAGGTAGCGACAGTGTAAAATCAGATGAGTCGTTGCAGCACGGTGAATTAGGTCACAGAATACGGACTTCTGTAAGTGAGCTAAGGCAGAAGATGACGCTCAGGGGCGACAGGTAAAAATCGTGTAAGGTCATTGCGACAGGTAATTGAGGATCACCAAGAACTCGCCTGTGCTGGAAAGGAATAGGCAAGAATAGACCTGGTCTGCGAATGTACAACCGATGGAAGGTTCATGCAGCACAGGTGAATGTGAAGAAAGAACGCCTCTGCTGTAAGTGAAGTATAGCAAGAGAAGACGCTCAGGCTAGCGCAAGTGTAAAACCTGGTAAGGTGTTGGCGCACAGTAGTGAAGGATACAGACTACGGCACTGCTGTGTAAAGTGAAGTATAGCAAAGAACTCAGGCAGCGAGTGTAACAAACTCCAGAAGGTTCTGGCAGCACAGTAATGTGAAGATCACAAATGCCGCTGGAAAGGAAGTTAGAGAGATAGACGCCCAGGCAGCGACAAGTGAACAAACTCCAGGATGTAAGTCATTGGCAACAGTGAATGTGAAGGCCCAAGATACCCCTGCTGCTGGAAAGTGAAGCTTAGCAAGAAGTAGAGCCTCAGGTCTAGCGACAAGTGTACAACTCCAGGATGGTAAGTTCAGTTGGCAGCACAGTGAATGTGAAGGATCACCAGACTACGGCAGCTGCTGCGGTAAAGTGAAGTATAGCAAGAGATAGACGCTCAGGGTCAGCGACAAGTGTAACAAATCAGATGGTAAGGTTAGTTGGCAGACAGGGAGGAAGATCACAGACTACGGCAGCCTGCTGTGGAAGTGAGCTATAGCAAGAAGTAGAGTCAGGGCTAGCGACAGTGACAAACTCAGATGGTAGGTTCAGTGCAGCACAGGTAAGTGAGGATCACAAGAACTACGGCAGCTGTGTGTAAGTGAAGCTATAGGCAAGAAGATAGAGCTCAGGGTCTAGCGACAAGTGTAAACTCCAGGATGGTAAGGTTCAGTTGGCAGCACAGGTGAATGTGAAGGATCACCAAGAACTCGGCAGCCTGCTGCTGGTAATGAGCTATAGGCAGAGATAGACGCCTCAGGGTTAGCGACAAGTGTAACAAACTCCAGGATGGTAAGGTTCAGTTGGCAGCACAGGAATGTGAAGGATCACAAAACTACGGCAGCCTGCTGCTGTAAAGTGAAGCTATAGGCAAGAAGATAGAGCCTCAGGTCTAGCGACAAGTGTAACAAACTCCAGGATGGTAAGGTTCAGTGGCAGCACAGGTGAATGTGAAGGATCACCAAGAACTACGCAGCCTGCTGCTGGTAAAGTGAAGCTATAGGCAAGAAGATAAGCCTCAGGGTCTAGCGACAAGTGTAACAAACTCCAGGATGGTAAGGTTCAGTTGGCAGCACAGGTGAATGTGAAGGATCACCAAGAAACTACGGCAGCCTGCTGTGGTAAAGTGAAGTATAGGCAAAGATAAGACGCCTCAGGGTCTAGCGACAAGTGTAACAAACTCCAGGATGGTAAGGTTCAGTTGGCAGCACAGTGAATGTGAAGGATCACCAAGAACTACGGCAGCCTGCTGCTGGTAAAGTGAGCTATAGGCAAGAAGATAGACGCCTCAGGTCTAGCGACAAGTGTACAAACTCCAGGATGGTAAGGTTCAGTTGGCAGCACAGGTGAATGTGAAGGATCACCAAGAACTAACGCAGCTGCTGTGGTAAGTGAAGCTATAGGCAAGAAGATAGACGCCTCAGGGTCTAGCGACAAGTGTAACAAACTCCAGGATGGTAAGGTTCAGTTGGCAGCACAGGTGAATGTAAGGATCACCAAGAACTACGGCAGCCTGCTGCTGGTAAAGTGAAGCTATAGGCAAGAAGATAGAGCCCTCAGGGTCTAGCGACAAGTGTAACAAACTCAGGATGGTAAGGTTCAGTTGGCAGCACAGGTGAATGTGAAGGATCACCAAGAACTACGGCAGCCTGCTGCTGGTAAAGTGAAGCTATAGGCAAGAAGATAGACGCCTCAGGGTCTAGCGACAAGTGTAACAAACTCCAGGATGGTAAGGTTCAGTTGGCAGCACAGGTGAATGTGAAGGATCACCAAGAACTACGGCAGCCTGCTGCTGGTAAAGTGAAGCTATAGGCAAGAAGATAAGACGCCTCAGGGTCTAGCGACAAGTGTAACAAACTCCAGGATGGTAAGGTTCAGTGCAGCACAGGTGAATGTGAAGGATCACCAAGAATACGGCAGCCTGCTGCTGGTAAAGTGAAGCTATAGGCAAGAAGATAGACGCCTCAGGTCTAGCGACAAGTGTAACAAACTCAGGATGGTAAGGTTCAGTTGGCAGCACAGGTGAATGTGAAGGATCACCAAGAACTACGGCAGCCTGCTGCTGGTAAAGTGAAGCTATAGCAAGAAGATAGAGCCTCAGGGTCTAGCGACAAGTGTAACAAACTCCAGGATGGTAAGTTCAGTTGGCAGCACAGGTGAATGTGAAGGATCACAAGAACTACGGCAGCCTGCTGCTGGTAAAGTGAAGCTATAGGCAAGAAGATAGACGCCTCAGGGTCTAGCGACAAGTGTAACAAACTCCAGGATGGTAAGGTTCAGTTGGCAGCACAGGTGAATGTGAAGGATCACCAAGAACTACGGCAGCCTGCTGCTGGTAAAGTGAAGCTTAGGCAAGAAGATAGACGCCTCAGGGTCTAGCGACAAGTGTAACAAACTCCAGGATGGTAAGGTTCAGTTGGCAGCACAGGTGATGTGAAGGATCACCAAGAACTACGGCAGCCTGCTGCTGGTAAAGTGAAGCTATAGGCAAGAAGATAGACGCCTCAGGGTCTAGCGACAAGTGTAACAAACTCCAGGATGGTAAGGTTCAGTTGGCAGCACAGGTGAATGTGAAGGATCACCAAGAACTACGGCAGCCTGCTGCTGGTAAAGAGAAGCTATAGGCAAGAAGATAGACGCCTCAGGGTCTAGCGACAAGTGTAACAAACTCCAGGATGGTAAGGTTCAGTTGGCAGCACAGGTGAATGTGAAGGATCACCAAGAACTACGGCAGCCTGCTGCTGGTAAAGTGAAGCTATAGGCAAGAAGATAAGACGCCTCAGGGTCTAGCGACAAGTGTAACAAACTCCAGGATGGTAAGGTTCAGTTGGCAGCACAGGTGAATGTGAAGGATCACCAAGAACTACGGCAGCCTGCTGCTGGTAAAGTGAAGCTATAGGCAAGAAGATAGACGCCTCAGGGTCTAGCGACAAGTGTAACAAACTCCAGGATGGTAAGGTTCAGTTGGCAGCACAGGTGAATGTGAAGGATCACCAAGAACTACGGCAGCCTGCTGCTGGTAAAGTGAAGCTATAATCAAGAAGATAGACGCCTCAGGGTCTAGCGACAAGTGTAACAAACTCCAGGATGGTAAGGTTCAGTTGGCAGCACAGGTGAATGTGAAGGATCACCAAGAACTACGGCAGCCTGCTGCTGGTAAAGTGAAGCTATAGGCAAGAAGATAGACGCCTCAGGGTCTAGCGACAAGTGTAACAAACTCCAGGATGGTAAGGTTCAGTTGGCAGCACAGGTGAATGTGAAGGATCACCAAGAACTACGGCAGCCTGCTGCTGGTAAAGTGAAGCTATAGGCAAGAAGATAGACACCTCAGGGTCTAGCGACAAGTGTAACAAACTCCAGGATGGTAAGGTTCAGTTGGCAGCACAGGTGAATGTGAAGGATCACCAAGAACTACGGCAGCCTGCTGCTGGTAAAGTGAAGCTATAGGCAAGAAGATAGACGCCTCAGGGTCTAGCGACAAGTGTAACAAACTCCAGGATGGTAAGGTTCAGTTGGCAGCACAGGTGAATGTGAAGGATCACCAAGAACTACGGCAGCCTGCTGCTGGTAAAGTGAAGCTATAGGCAAGAAGATAAGACGCCTCAGGGTCTAGCGACAAGTGTAACAAACTCCAGGATGGTAAGGTTCAGTTGGCAGCACAGGTGAATGTGAAGGATCACCAAGAACTACGGCAGCCTGCTGCTGGTAAAGTGAAGCTATAGGCAAGAAGATAAGACGCCTCAGGGTCTAGCGACAAGTGTAACAAATTCCAGGATGGTAAGGTTCAGTTGGCAGCACAGGTGAATGTGAAGGATCACCAAGAACTACGGCAGCCTGCTGCTGGTAAAGTGAAGCTATAGGCAAGAAGATAGACGCCTCAGGGCCTAGCGACAAGTGTAACAAACTCCAGGATGGTAAGGTTCAGTTGGCAGCACAGGTGAATGTGAAGGATCACCAAGAACTACGGCAGCCTGCTGCTGGTAAAGTGAAGCTATAGGCAAGAAGATAGACGCCTCAGGGTCTAGCGACAAGTGTAACAAACTCCAGGATGGTAAGGTTCAGTTGGCAGCACAGGTGAATGTGAAGGATCACCAAGAACTACGGCAGCCTGCTGCTGGTAAAGTGAAGCTATAGGCAAGAAGATAGACGCCTCAGGGTCTAGCGACAAGTGTAACAAACTCCAGGATGGTAAGGTTCAGTTGGCAGCACAGGTGAATGTGAAGGATCACCAAGAACTACGGCAGCCTGCTGCTGGTAAAGTGAAGCTATAGGCAAGAAGATAAGACGCCTCAGGGTCTAGCGACAAGTGTAACAAACTCCAGGATGGTAAGGTTCAGTTGGCAGCACAGGTGAATGTGAAGGATCACCAAGAACTACGGCAGCCTGCTGCTGGTAAAGTGAAGCTATAGGCAATAAGATAGACGCCTCAGGGTCTAGCGACAAGTGTAACAAACTCCAGGATGGTAAGGTTCAGTTGGCAGCACAGGTGAATGTGAAGGATCACCAAGAACTACGGCAGCCTGCTGCTGGTAAAGTGAAGCTATAGGCAAGAAGATAGACGCCTCAGGGTCTAGCGACAAGTGTAACAAACTCCAGGATGGTAAGGTTCAGTTGGCAGCACAGGTGAATGTGAAGGATCACCAAGAACTACGGCAGCCTGCTGCTGGTAAAGTGAAGCTATAGGCAAGAAGATAGACGCCTCAGGGTCTAGCGACAAGTGTAACAAACTCCAGGATGGTAAGGTTCAGTTGGCAGCACAGGTGAATGTGAAGGATCACCAAGAACTACGGCAGCCTGCTGCTGGTAAAGTGAAGCTATAGGCAAGAAGATAGACGCCTCAGGGTCTAGCGACAAGTGTAACAAACTCCAGGATGGTAAGGTTCAGTTGGCAGCACAGGTGAATGTGAAGGATCACCAAGAACTACGGCAGCCTGCTGCTGGTAAAGTGAAGCTATAGGCAAGAAGATAAAACGCCTCAGGGTCTAGCGACAAGTGTAACAAACTCCAGGATGGTAAGGTTCAGTTGGCAGCACAGGTGAATGTGAAGGATCACCAAGAACTACGGCAGCCTGCTGCTGGTAAAGTGAAGCTATAGGCAAGAAGATAGACGCCTCAGGGTCTAGCGACAAGTGTAACAAACTCCAGGATGGTAAGGTTCAGTTGGCAGCACAGGTGAATGTGAAGGATCACCAAGAACTACGGCAGCCTGCTGCTGGTAAAGTGAAGCTATAGGCAAGAAGATAGACGCCTCAGGGTCTAGCGACAAGTGTAACAAACTCCAGGATGGTAAGGTTCAGTTGGCAGCACAGGTCAATGTGAAGGATCACCAAGAACTACGGCAGCCTGCTGCTGGTAAAGTGAAGCTATAGGCAAGAAGATAGACGCCTCAGGGTCTAGCGACAAGTGTAACAAACTCCAGGATGGTAAGGTTCAGTTGGCAGCACAGGTGAATGTGAAGGATCACCAAGAACTACGGCAGCCTGCTGCTGGTAAAGTGAAGCTATAGGCAAGAAGATAGACGCCTCAGGGTCTAGCGACAAGTGTAACAAACTCCAGGATGGTAAGGTTCAGTTGGCAGCACAGGTCAATGTGAAGGATCACCAAGAACTACGGCAGCCTGCTGCTGGTAAAGACAGCTTCATTATAGTCAGCAGGCGTGGCACTAGGGCCTCAACAACCAGCGACTCATCTCCAATCAAATCTGCGCAGCTCGACTGCGTGTGAAAGCATTGTTTGTGTCATGTTTCGCCCCAGAGGTGCAGGACAGCGACATAGTTACATACATTAATCAACAAATCAAAGTAACTAATTTGAAATTTGAAAGTGGCTAAGCTCAAAACTAAATATGATTTTTACTCCTTCTTCTACGCTGCAGTTGCAGAGAAGGATTTTGAATGTATTTTCAATACTGTTTTTTGGCCTTCGGGCTCCCTTATCAGCCCATTCTACGGGAGACTAATGAACGATCAAATATTTACTTCAGATAAGGATCCCTCCCCTGCTTCTTCTGAACAACGAGCAGAAACAGCGGGAGGCGCTGAATCTCTTCTTAAATAATGTTTAGGCAATCGAAGGTGCTTCTAAAATTTATAGATTTCGATGTGAGATTTTGAATTGTACTATCAAAATGTAAGGGGTCTTAAACCAAAGCATTAGATTTTTCCCAGAACATACTAAGTTAGTTCCGATTACTCATTAATTTGCCTGACAGAAACCTGGTTTAATGAGTTCAGTATAAATGTACATTATTTTCCTGAGAATTTTACTGTTTTTCGAAACGATCGTGATGTCAAGTTAACAAACCTCAACAGAGGAGGCGATGTACTAACAGCAAGTTAATCAAAAGCATTTTCCTATGTTTGAACAAAAGTTTGATTTTCCCCTTGAGAATATCGAATCAGTTTGAATGGAACTTAGAATTAATAGTACCAATAAATTACTTATTGGAAATATTTATTTCCCTCCCCAATTATCTGTAGAGACATTTCAAAATTATTTCACATTTCTTAACTCTAAATTAAACAGCTATCTTTTTCAATTAATTATTATAGGAGATTTTAATCTCTCTGGTATTGATTGGAATACTTTTCATGCACAAAATATTCCTTATTATTATAATAAACTAAAAGGTCCATCTTTATTACAATCAGTGAGTTTACTTAACTTAGAACAATATAATTTTACAAAAACAGTTTTCTGAATTAGTAGATTCAGTATTAGGTAATTTTTATATTATTGTTGATAAATCCTTAGATCCACTTATCGAGGAACATAAATATCATCCTGCATTATGTTGCCTAGTTTCTTTTGACATGGAGAAATTTAAAAATAGTATTACAACATATTACAGAAATTATCAAAAGGGTGATTATTTATCCCTATATTTGACATTTAATAGTTTCCAGTGGAGCCATATTTACTCAATGGAGAATGTGAATCTACAAAATTTAATTAATGCTTTTATTCCAAAATCTAAAATTCACAAAAATAAATACCCGGTTTGGTTTAAAAAAAAAAAATCATTACTTTAATCAAAAAGAAAGAACACTGCCATAGACTATTTAAGAAATTGAACTCTCAAGAAGCATATTTTGATTTTTCTGCATTAAGGAAACTGATTAAAGATAAAATCAGGATGGCAAAAAAAAGGCTGGCAAACAAAAATTAATGATAATTTGAAAAGTGAACCTAATAACTTTTATAAATATGTTAAGTGAATGAAATCTGGGTACAAAGAATCCCTTACATTAAATGTAGATGGAAGAACAAGTCTTGATCCCGCATGTCTGCTAAAGAATATGTATCTTCTAATATCAGTTTCCACGAGCATATTAATGATGGATCTAATAATATAAACATTGATACTCCGGCCATTACAATGCTTAAAGCAGCAAGTCAACTGCCTGTGATGAAATACCTAATTATATTATGAAGGGATGTTCGCTTATTCATACTCCTATATTAACTTTAGTTTAGCTAGTGGTATTTATCCTAATACTTGGAAACGTGCTGTCATTGTGCCTATTTTAAAAAAAAGGAAATAGGCGGGATTTGAACAACTATAGGCTAGCGTCGCACGGACCTACCGTGGCTGTCCATGGGGTTCACAAAAGCGGAAGTGCTATGTGCTGCAAGTAAAACTTTTTATATATGAAAATTAAGTGGCACAAAATAATTTAATTATTGTTTTACATTTTAGAATTGTCTTATTGATTTTCTGTATCATTTAAGTGTCTCTTTATGACGGGCATTCATGCTGGAATATTACTGTTCTTAATATCCGCACAGGGCACACTTCGAATTCATAACCAAACATTTTCAATATTGACAAGCATACATTTCAAACACTTTAATACATTTCAGACCCTGAAAAATAAAGAAGACACAGTTTACACTGTAAATAATATTCCATTATAGGAACATTCAAACTGGAGCCTCATGCATTTACACGTGTCATGTGATGGCGAGCGTCCTGGGCCTAGCTCCGCTGGCTGTTAGCCGGCGTCAGTTTTTTTTCTTTTAAAAATGCCCCTATTCTGGAATTTTCCCCTGAATACTAAAATACTAATATACTCAAAAGTCAATTCGAACGTGGCCTCAGCATGACAATTACAATACAAACATTTATTTGCCTGTGAAAGAATGGAGATACGCCTCCCTGGGACCCAGCAATGATACCGTGAATACTCCTTCAGTACCATTATTTCTAATTCGCAGCACATGTTTTCTATCAAACCACTGGAGCCCTTGATGTATTATGAAGCCGACTATAATGTACGAGAGAGAACTTGCATCTTGCACATATACTTACGAGTCCTCTGTATTCGCCTGGAATCCCTTTCCTCACGTAACGTTTGACAGTTATGCTTCTCTTCAGAGATCTTCCCTCTCCAATTAGTTCCCACCACTTCTTAGCCCTCTTGGCTAAAACTATCAAGTAATGGGACATAAACTCTTCGTACGTCTCGTAATCAAAATCATCCGGGCGCTCAAATCCATATTCGTCAACTTTGCTGGGAAAACAAAAATAACGAAAGGATATAAACATATCCAAGAACCTTGCAAAATGTTTACGTTAGTCATATTTTCGAAATAATTACACAATGTAAAGTCTATTTACAAAATCAATTCGCCTCATTTTTCGATGTTTACATAACAAAGTATGTCTTCTGTAAAGTTTCTAATTATCTGAAAAATTAAAAACAATATCAATAGCACAATACCTGAACGTTGAGCTAGCCATTACAATAATATGCCTGTGAGCTGGAGGTGGAAAACTATCGATAATATATCGATTAATATCAATAGTTAATAACCTTCCCACATATCGATAGTTTTCCGCTAACCAACCAATACTTTTCGATAGTGAACATTAACTTAGTAATTTGCGATATAAAAATTGCATTTCGTAACTACCGGTTAGGACGATACCCAGGTGTGAAATGGACAGAGGGTGCAGAAGGAATAGGTAGCATGATGCAGAGAATGGCAGCACAGTTAGTCAACAGAAGATTAGTCCAGGTAGTAGAAACACCTACGAGATGGAATGAAGAGGTTGTTGGGTCAGTGCTGGATGACGTGTTGTCAGACCTGGGAATGCTATAGTTGGTGCAATAGTATTGGATGGTATAAGCGACCATCATATCCAGGTTGTAGAAATTGGGATTGGCAGGATGAGGGAAGAGCAAAAGGCAGAAATGTTGTATGACAGTATGGGACAGAAGACAAGGAGGGTGTAGAGGGGTTGTGGATAGAGTTTAGAGGATTAATGGAGGTTATGTAGGTGAAATTTGTGGCAATGAAAAGGTTACGGACTGGGGGAGCCCACCATATTATAGACAGGAGATTTTGAAAATGAAGAGGAACTGCAGAAAATTACATGCCGAGTGGAGAAATGAAGGGATGATATCATCTAAGGAAATGATGACACAAATGGGTAGAGCGCTTGCAAGTAAGATCAAACAGGCAAAGAATGTATTTCTGGGGAACATGGTGGAAGAAGGAAAAGGAAAGGAATGGGGGGAAATTGTTTAGGTACGTTAGAAGGTTAAGTGGAGGAGAGGAAGGGATGGTAGGTATACGACAAATGATCAAGAAAAATCGGAGATGCTGTGGCAAAGGAGGGTTGGAATTGGGGGGGGGGGGCAAATAGTGTTCGGGGGGTGTTTAGTAAGTTTAAGATGAGGGAGTGGGAAATATAAAAGATAGTTAGGGGTTTGAAGAGCAGTCAGACAGGGGGTCCAGATGGGATAAGAAACGCAGTACTAAAATTTGGTAGCAGGGAGTTGGTGAAATATTTAGAGGTGCTGTTTAAAAAGTCCTTAGGAGAGGGTAAGTTACCACAATACTGGAGGGATGCTATGGTGGTACCTATCCACAAGCAGGGAGAGGATAGGGGGATGAACAATAGGAATTGGTTGGAGGGGTCCCAGCATAGTTTCAGGAGGGAATACTCTGAGGCTCAGCTAGCTGGGCTACTAGAGGATCTACTGCAGGTATGGTATGAGAAGGCATTTGATAAGGTGCCCCATGAGACATTAATGAGGAAAGTGGAGGCGCTGATACCAGACAGGAGAGTAGTGGAATGGATAGGGGACTTCCTCAGGGGGCGAAAGTGGGAGAGGCAATATCGGAATTAATATCTGTGAGAGGGGTTGGCAAGTTCAGGAAGGGAGTGGAAAAGGAGTGGGTTGGGTGAAGAAGAGGTGAGAGAGCTCGCAACCGAGCGGTAGCCTAATTGCGAGTGTGTGTATGTATGTATGTAACGATTCGTTTGTCAGTGGTTTATTACTGTACTTCAGCCTGGCATTTGTAATTTGTATGTTTAGCAGCATACAATACACCGAATGGAAAATCTGGAATTATGCTATTGAGTTTGCAGACTATGTCGGGTCACAGACCAGTTTATTATCAAAAAGTGGCCACTTGATCATGGCTTGAACTCGTCTCAGATTTGCTTGGCATTGCCCGGTGTACATGGTGATGTAAACCACTGTTTTGATTTTTTTATTTGCACATTTTGTCATTTTGAACCGACCTAAAAATCAGTGTTGCTCTTGCTAGCAGTTTTGTTTTCTTTAGGAGTTCTATTACAGAGGCCGAATGCTGCAGGATTGCCAATTTTTATGAAATTCTTCAAATCATCACATGACTAAGGCCGTGTTTCGTTCCCTGCAATGATGCGGCCCTCTGCATAACCGCCAGTTGTTCCGTTACTTCATGCGTTTAATGCTGGGCTAGTGAATGGAACAACTTCCATTCTCTTATTTTCGGCGCATAATTTGAGTGTTTTGTTTACAAATTGCAAAACATTTCCATATACGGCGATGGTAAACCCTCGATCCTGTCGTACGATTTGACAGGATTACTTGTTTACGATTGTCATATATTTTACTTATACTCGTTGAATTCGCGATATGGGCAAAGACACTAATATTATTTACACACTACAAAAGTGTTGAAAGTGCGACTTTTTTAGGCCCCGTTAATTCTAATAATTATAGTAACAGTTTACAATAATATATTATTTACAAACCAAGTTACCTTATGGTTAGTTAAATTACGCAACCTTTTATAAACGTGTATTCCTATGATAATCCTACAAGTTTAATTCACCAAAAGACGTTTGTTCGTCAGTAGCTTTATATAATTTATTTGCAGAATAATTCGGTAAAATCAACACTGCACACGTTTCCTAAAACCAACTCACTTGCCCTTGATTGCCACCAATGCTAACCTCCATACACGAACGTTTCTGGCATTTTCTCGCCACTGTGACGTCAGTACATGAAGTATTTATGCTTTTTCCTCGTGCAGGTTATGCGTAAGATAGGCCAGAAATACAATGACGTAGGAGGGCCACCGATGCGCCTGCTAGACAGGATCGGAACTACTTTGCTGCACATATTTCGCATTGTGCGAGTAATGTAACACGGCCTAACTTACGTCCAGCTGGAAACGGTTTCGTAATTTCTGTCTGACAGCTCAAGAAGAATGCCCCTAGTTTTGATAAGTTTCCAAGATGGTAACTCTGCCGGACAGTCCACCCTATGCCTTCTCCTTTGCCTACAGTTAAAACACATTAGGCAGTTCTTGTTGTTGACTAGTTTTCATTCATGACTCGTGTCTGTCCATCTGTCAGTAAATAATGCCAAATAGGAAGGGTTCACTCGTGTGGAACTTTTCAAGACAGATAATGGAAAAAATTTTGCGAAGTGTCTAAAATGTGACAAAGAATATAAAGTGGAAATACCTCCAACCTTATGGACCACCTCAAATGGGTTCATTACGAGTACGCCATTGCAAGGGAGTATGATGAAGATGGATATGATCCTTGCTCGTCATCGTCTTCTGTAAGTACACCAACATTAACCATAGATTCGTTTTTCAAGATGCAGGACCTTTACGATCCCGAATACCACTGGAAAATATAATTGGACAGAAATTTAGTTCTTATGGTGGCTTGTGATTTTTAGCCATTTAGCATTGTCGAGGACAAAGGCTTTAGAGCATTTGTCAGGTCACTGGATCCAAAATATGAACTTCCCAGCAAAACGACTCTGAGAAACGAGCTCCTTCCCCTGATTTATGAGGAGCGCAAAACTAAGCCCTCCATAGTGTTGGAAATATTGTAGCAGAAGTGTCCAAGATCGCTAAAGACTGAAATCTGGAGAAAAAAGTGTGCTGCATTGTCACAGACAATGTTACACCCATGTAAAAAGCTTGCCAGTTATTGAAAGTGCGTCACCACCCCATGTTTTGCACATCCTTTGAATTCAGTGGTTCAAGATGCATTGAAAATTCAAGGAATTTATGTTATTCCCATTAAATTGCCTATTTAAAGAGCATGTATGAACATTCGGGAGCAGGGAACGATACAAAAACCACCATGTACATGTAAAAATTTCAGTGCACCTCAGATTAAACTGAACATGCTACTTACAAATGGGATAACTATTTTGTGGAACCCCAGCGGGTAAATGCATGTGACCGATTGGAATGGAAAAGACTTATGAATGGTGGAATTCAACACTACATATCGTGCAATATCAGGCTGCATCATAAGTGTCAAACAGAGGCAGAGGAAGATAATTTCACGTGTAGGGATTGCCCTGCCATAAGGAAGGCAACACCTGCATTATCACTCATTCAGAATACGTGTGGGGTACCCGCAAGAATTCCAGCGCCAAAAGTACAACCGACATCAATGACGACAGTTCCATGCATACCTAGACCCACGTTTTCAGGGCAATTAACTGAAGATCCTTCTGCATTCGTAAGTGGTTGTACGACACTCCTGCGATGATATTGAGTTTCCGAGGATGAGTGGCCAGGGTGTGTGGGGGAGCAATTCAAGGAGACACAAAGCAATGGTGGAAGTCGATGAGCTTCTATGGACTCACCTGGGTGGAATTTCTCCACGCATTCCACTGCAGATTCGGAGGGACGTTTACATAGATCCAAGCACAGAGCAAGTTAACCTTGCAACAACAACAAGAAGGGGAAAACTCTAACTGCTTTTATCAACAGGAAAGTACATCTGGTGAAAAGGTTTCACCCAGAACTGGGAGAACAACAAGTCCTAAAGGTGATCGCGGATACCACCCTTCTCGAGTGCAGAACAGCCCTAGTTCGATGCTCAATAGGGGACTAGAGGAGGTGATACGAGCTGCAATTATTCTGGAGCGCAACACGTGTGGACCACCACCAGTGATGGGAGGTACACTGGTGCATCAAGGGGCCACGCAACTTCAGAGACGAGTGCGGAGGACAGTACCGACGAAACCAGCCGGATTACCAACCAATAAGACCAGAACAGACGCGAGTAAGTAACATAAACTGTGTTCCAAACCGCGCACGAGGTGGTCTCTATTTGTAAAGAGTGCACGCATACCGGGGCATAAACAGGTTCGTCCGGTGCAACGAGCATTATCCCTATGGAAAGACAGGACAGTCAATGCTATAGATTGGGTCCTGAAAGACCAGTGTGCTGCATTCTAACTACAGTGCGCATGGAGAGTTTTTTTACTCTTCAACCATGACGTATGCATTGTTTTGTTTACTTGAATGGAAAATCATAATACGGGCACGGCAGCTTTGGGAAGTTACGAATACTTAAAAAAAAAAAAAACTATAGTATACTACTTTATTTATTCCAGCTGTTCTCTGGATGTTGCTTTGCGCGCTGCGAGGTAAAACATAAGACAAGTACGATTATAAATTCGCGTACAGTTCTCTCCCCATCCTGGCTCATTTTCTATATACCATCATTTTCAACTGTCTGCTTCAGGAAAAGTATTGATCGGAAGACGTGTGTTAAAACAAACTACAGAATATGGACAAATAATTCAAAAGACTTACTTATAACACCAATAAACACATACATTTGAATTGATGGAAGCTCACGTTTGTGGAATTATGGCGCATAGTAGAATAATCACCACACAAAATTATGTTTTCTTGGTTGGACTGACACCATTTTGTGTCACAGTCCCCGAGTGTTGGCGAGTATACTGGTTGGTGCAGCTCACCTGGCTGGAGTTGACACCGCTGCTACTTGAGTTCAGCATTGTTCCTTCTTCGAAACGCGCCAGAAGGACGTGCCTAGCCACGCACTTATGAATGGCTAGTTTAAATGTATTGGAGGTGACATCATAGATAATGCACTGGATTATTCTTTATTGTTTGTGAATTTTGGTAACCCTGATAGGACTTAATTGGGTAAATAAAATTTGCGACAGTGGCTCGCTATTGGTGGATGAGTGTAGCTATCCCCATAGCGAGGCAATGCTCGTATTTTGTATATAATGGATGGTAAAACCTGGCATCGGGGTCAGATGCTTGTCTGCGAGGGAAGTCTCCCCTAAATGACAGGTCAGGTACTTCGGTTTTATAATTGGTTATAAAGAAATGTAAAACTCTTCAGAAGATGAAGGAACGTCATTTTGACGCTCTCATTTTTCATTTACAGTCAGGATATTTTGGATAGCATGAGCGGTTTAAGTATTTCTGCTCAACATAATAAGGAATCGCTTCTTAATTTCTAACAAGATATTTATTAGTAAATATGAGTTGGGGGGACCTTAAATTTCTCTTGTTCAAAAGTAATTAAAATTTTCCTTAAGACAATACTCTGTATGTTGTCAGTTCTCTGCCTTTTTTGGGCTGATGGAATAACTTTATTCATAGTCTTGTTCTTCCACCGTTTTGGAAACAGGCTGTTTGTGAAGATTGTGTGGGCTCTGCCAGGGCTTAGAAGCCAGAGATTTTTCAATTTAAATTTGAAATGCTTGTCGAATTACATTTTTGAATAACTTATTATATAACTGAAGAAAAATTTACCTTGAAATATCTGTTAATGCCCGTGGGAAATCTTATGTGGCGAGATTGGGAGACAGTAATTTTTGCGTAAAAAAGCCAGAGCTAAAATTTTAAGTGACTGTCAAAGTTATGGCCAGGTGAAAAGTTTAGGACAAAAATAGAAGATAATCTTCCCATATTTAAGAAATTTTTGTGTATACTAATTTTGAACTCCCTTTCGGCTCAACACTTGAATTTTACTATAGGGGCAATGGTGAATGTTTTAATCAATTTTGGCGAGAATGCCAAATAAGATACACAATGGAAAGAGCCCACGAGGGATTCTATCTATCTATATTATATATACATATATAAACACGGAAGGGCGCACACACAAAAATGTTTATAGGAAATAATTGCTAATTATCAGCTTTCTTAAAAAAATTGAATATTGTTGCGATCATTTGGGGTCTTCGTAATGTTCTTCCAAAAGAAAAGAAAATAAAATTATCCTACTATATTAAAAGCAAATGGAGTCAATAATGTTTCAGTTTGGTAGTGTAGAATATCCTTGTGCAATCTAATGCAGTTTTGTGGTACTATATTCTCAGCTTCCTTTACCACATTTATGCATACTCTACGCCCGTTTCCTTTTATTAACTTGTTTTTAATAGTATTTTGATATCGAATATTTGAGGTGTCCTGGGTTCTCTGGGCCTCAAGAAGGCCTGCTTGCATTCTGCTTTCGATTGAGTTTTGACAGAGCTACATGGTGGTTATAAAATGTAATGTTATGTAGTGTTGAGCCTCACTTACCCTTTGCTCAGCTGTCATGTTAAAAAGATCTTTTAATTGCTTTTTTCTAATACTTTTAGCATTTGTTCTGGTAATCATGGCGACCAGTTGGATACAATGCTTGACGAAAAACACAATCATCACCGTGTTAATGGAGGTCGGCGTCACCATGGAGGAAGGGGAACTGATGGATTCCCTATGGGCAAAATGTAGGCATTTGGTGGAAAAAAACCTGAGAAAGACGTCGGTGAAGGGAGTTCAGCATTTTGTTTGACGTTTGGCGTGCTGGACCATAGGTGAAATGAGGTGTGGTGGATAGGAAATGCCTTTTGCCAGGGTTATGGCCACCAGTTCGCAGTGCAAGCACAAAGTTACACTTGGTAGAGACTCCTCCTCTCTGGCCGCGATTGCCGATGACCGTTTGCCTGCCCCCATGTCTACATCTTGGTAGATATTACCAGTTGGAATACCTTTCTGCCAGCAGTGAATTACACTCCAATTGCCTCGTCTAGTCAGGGATCTCAACCTCCCTGATATGCCAGCTCACTCCAAAAGGTGTTTTTTTTTGGCTACCCAATGCCATTATTAAAGACACGTGGTTAATACAAAATTATGTAAAAGGTTTAGTAACCGATTGGCTGTTAATCACAATAAAAACGTCAGCATCTCACCAGTACGTATTTAATATAAGTTCTTCCCCATCGGGGCACTGACATTTACAAACCACCATTCTAACCAGGCGGGCTGTTAAACAGATAAAATGGCCGTAGGGTCGATGACCCGAGTACTACGGGCGAGCAATAACAAAAGGTTCCGGTATATTTAAGTAAATAAAAAAGAATTACATTGTGGTTAATGAAGTGCCCGGAGCACCGTGGTACTCTCACGAGCTCTAAGACGCTACTACATTCTCGTTTGGTGCGGAGGCTGCTCACTGGCTGACGCTCCAGCCCAAACATCAAGTGACATATTACATACGGTGAACCACAATCAATGAAACGAAATGGGTTCTACAATGCCGATGAGATGTACATATTAATAAACTCTTACCCACAAAACGCAAAAGCACATGTTCAAAATATAAAAATAAATACACATGTTCGACTAGATAGCATTGCTGTGGCAACCTAACCTCACTATCCACGCGTGCAAATCAACAATATCTTTAAAGGGGCTGTCCCCGGTCGTTTATTATGTCCATATGATTTTTGTTCGTGGCAAAATATGGGAGTTCATTTTACTTTGCATAAAAAGAGTTCAAAATTACGTTTACAATTTTATATATGCTATTTGCTACGTGGCCTTGTGCACCGGTCCACTTTGATGCGTTATTTTTGATTGTGGTTGGACAGTCCAGTATTTCAATACTGCCAGTACTGGTCGAACACAATTTAACAATATAAAATATAAAAAAAATTGCTTGTAATGCATAAAAGTTACGATAAAAATTATTAGCAATATTATAGAGATGTCTTCGTGTTACAATAGCCTCGTCTGTGGCCGTTCAAGTAAATGCACAAAATGGCATCTCTAACGCATCATCTGTCAACAGCTTAATAATAACGGACATGCAAGATTACACTCAAACAATAATAATAAAATACAAAGAGACAATTTGTTTTGTACTTACGTGATATGGGTGGATGGGAAAATAAAACAGACATAACAGATGGCACTACAAAAACATTGACCCTCAAAAAGTAAAAAACTTGATGTAAACAGAAGCACATGGCATTTGGCTTGATATGTACCCTGGTATCCGAATCAGTACATACCTGATAGTGTGATAATCTAACTTTGCATACTTGTGCACACTGATGCACTGTTCGGAACATTAACACTTGTGGCATTGTAGGATGACGACGACGTACACATACAAAAATAAACATACCCTGCAAACTCCCTAACAGATATAACCATAATTACACTTCAATACGCCCTTGCACTTGACACATAACACGCACATGGCACTGGTTTGTCGACTCAGGTGCTCCACTATGATGTTGTGCTGCATTCTTGACGTCTCTGCTGGCACGACGTGGTGAATGGCCTGAGGCCTAGACGCTGTCGACGTCAGCTTCCGCGTCTGTTGGTGAGCTGACTCCATTATTTAAATTATTGAAAAATGTGCTGCCAGAGCTGACTTCGAAAATACCTGTTTTGTCTCAGTTAAATTTGGAAGCTCTTGTTAGTTTTTTGGGGAAACTCCAGTCAGCAATAAGTTTGCAATTATGTAAAAGAAGTGTAGTTTATGCAGTAGGCTTTTTAAAGTGCCTGAAAGTTTGCAACCTATTTACAGTCAGGCTAGGGAAGGGGATTGGGAAATCTCAAAGTCAAGTTCAGCCTGTTTTAAGGAAATTTCTAGTGAGGTAGCCCTTACTAAATTTCGATTGAGCTTAACGGAACACAAACAGATGCAAAATCAAACCATGCTAGAGTTTGTACAGTCTATTCTTGTGTTAGTGGAAGTAATGGGATTACCTTGTAATGAGGAATATTTTACCGACGTAGTTTTTCAGAATCTTCATCATCGTAATAATCGCTATTTTTGTTTTGCCACAAAACCTAAGACATAAAATGAATTAGTAACTCTTGTATCAAGGGTGGAAAAAACCCTTAGGGATAGTTCGGGGCGAATAGACTCCCAGGAGACAAAGTACTCAGTAAAGGAAAAGGCGCCAGGGAGGAACCTTTTTTTTTTGTGGCAAACAAAATCATTTTGCCAAAGACTGTTTTCACAGACAAACCGTGTTAGCAGTAGCCTCTTCGGGTGAGGGACAGTCTAAGGCTCACACGAACATGGTATTCTCAAACCGTGTTAGCAGTAGCCTCTTCGGGTGAGGGACAGTCTAAGGCTCACACGAACATGGTATTCTCAAACCGTGTTAGCAGTAGCCTCTTCGGGTGAGGGACAGTCTAAGGCTCACACGAACATGGTATTCTCAAACCGTGTTAGCAGTAGCCTCTTCGGGTGAGGGACAGTCTAAGGCTCACACGAACATGGTATTCTCAAACCGTGTTAGCAGTAGCCTCTTCGGGTGAGGGACAGTCTAAGGCTTACACGAACATGGTATTCTCAAACACCTTCTGGATCTTTTGTAAACCTGGATTAGGTTAGATATAAGGAGTATGTTTGTTTTAAATGCCAGCAGAAGGGGCACCTGAAGGCAAATAGTCCGTTGAATAATATTATGATAGTAGGTGAGCCATCGAAACATCTAATGAGTTTTGAAAGGAAATTTGGTCTTGTGTATGTTCCTGTAGAAATAGCGGATCAAGTTATGGTAGCTGCCATATTGGATTCTGGTGCGTCTTATTCATTGATCAATCAGGACTTCTGTAATTTTCTGTTAAGGAATTTGCTTAAGGGACTTATCAAGGTCCATAGGAGAGAAGAATTGGGTTTCTCTATGGCAAACAGAGAAATTTTAAATTCCACAGGAGTAGCAGTTTTCTAAGCAAAAATTCCAAATTTCTCGTGGAAGGTTCCTTTTAGAATATTGACGGGATTAAGTCATGATACTTGGGGTGGATTTTCTGGGAAAAATACGCACCATGTTATATGTAGCTCGGAAACTGGTTTTTTTTTTTTTGTAGTTCTCAACCTGTGGAGATTATGATCCAAAAATTTGTGTCAAATGATCTTTCGGCTAGAAATATCCAGTGTAGCGATACTGATCAAGAAAAACAATTGGGACTTTTGAAACAGAAATTTAAGGACGTGACAATTCAGTTAGGACATTATACCAAGCAACCCATCATTTTAAAACATAAAAATAAGGAACTAGTGTCATCCATTTAGCTCCACTAAAATTGAAAGCCTTTAGGAAAATTATTCAAGATCTTCGAGCTGCTGATATTGTAGAGTTGTCGAATAGTAATTTTTCCAGTCCGGCCTTTTTACTTCCAAAGAAAGCGCCATGAGAGTACAGAGTAATTCGTGATTACCAGAAAGTCAATAAACAAATTTATGTGGACCACTACCCACTTCGAACCATAGAATCAGTTTCCCAGCATGTAGGAGAGGTACATTATTTTTCCCTTTTTGATCTGAACTCAGCTTTTTTATAGTGCAATCTTCATCCAGATTCGTGGGGAGTTTTGGCCTTTGTGACCCCCTGGGGTCAGTATCAATGGAAACGCCTTCCTATGGGTGTTAATTACGGTCCCCAAGCTATGTCTAGTCTTGTTTCAAGTACTGGGTAAATATCAGTATGACTTTTTGTTTACATATATGGACGATTTTTGTCTTTACAGTAAAACTTTTGAAGATCATTTACGTCATCTGAGACACTTTCTTGAGGCCTTACGGGAAGCTGGTCTGACCGTAAACACAAATAAGGTAACATGGGCAAATACATATATCAGGTACCTTGGTTTTGTAATTTCAGACGGTAACCTACTGATGGACCCTGACAAAATACGCCCGGTGGTCAACTTTCCTGTTCCTAGAAATCTTCGTGATGTGCGTCGGTTTCTGGGGTTGGTCGTGTTCTATTCAAAATTCCTACCTGATTTTGCCCAGTTCGCTGAGCTGCTATATGCTTTAAAAACGAAGGATGTGGAGTTTGAGGGGGGGGGGGGGGGGGGAGGAGCTCAGAATAAGGCATTATCCACTTTTAAGGAAAAATTAGCTACACCTTCTGTTTTGCAGTTACCACAGTTTGACCAAAGATTCGCCTTGCAGGTTGGTGCTAGTGCAAAGGTGCTAGGTGCAGTGTTATGCCAGGAAAAGGAAAATAGTCTGGTGCCGGTCTCATATGCGAGTAGGTTGTTAAGTCCAGCAGAACAACGGTATTCCGCTTATGAGAAAGAAGTGTTGGCAGCCATCTTCGGGATGCAAAAATATAAGGACTATTTAGAACACACAGATTTACAATCCACACAGATAACTAGGCACTAAGTTGGGTTTTATCTACCAACAAACCTGTGGGTCGGTTGGTAAGATGGTTAGTGTGTCTGACATGTTTTTAATTCACAGTACAGAACTTGAAGGGTGTTGACAACAGGGTAGTGTTAAATTGGATATATTAGTTAAATCTTTTTCAGCCAGACTGCTTTTTATTACCTTTACCAAAGAGTACACAGTATAAAGAACACATCATCACACAGAGAGTCCATGGCACTATCTTTACATAACATTAAAACAAATGTTTGTTGCATCTGCCACATTTTAACAGGTAGCTGATGTGTTATCCCGTATGTTTGACACGGAGGAATTTTGCGTAGAATCATATAATGAAAATGTGCCTTCTAGTATAGATGCTGCTGTTATTTCTATTGTCGTTTATAATGTTTCTAGGGTAAATGTGTTCAAACTAATAATGTGTTTTTGAATACGGTGATTGATGCAGTAAGTCAGACTTCAGACTTAAATTCCAATTGTCTATGTTATGGAGTTCAGGTAGATGTTTTACAAGATATTCCGCAGGCCTATCTCAGTTTAGAATATCATCAGGGAATAGATACTGACTGTATTAATATCAAAAGAGATATAGATTATGGGAAAGGAGGACATTATAAGGTTAAAAGGAGATAGATTAGATACCAGGATCCTAAAACCTCCAAGTTCTTTGTTTACATTCCTGCTGCTTTGCGAGGCCAGATATTCCAATATTATCACAACACCTTTTTTTGGGGGACATCTGGATCAGGAAAAGACAGTGTTATGTATAAAAGAATTATTATTTTTTTGGTCTGGGATGACCAGGAAATTGAGAAATTAGTGAAACAATGCATGGATTGCGAGCCAAGCCCCACATTGCAAAAATTAAGAGTTCTTATACTGCGAGTGTAGCTTCTTTCCCGTGGGAACGTCTATATTTAGATGTTTTTGGCCCTTTGCCAAGAACTTCAGCAGGATTTTCCTCGATACTGATTGCTGTTGATAGCTTCAGGATAACCCATGTACTTAATGACAGATAATGCAACCTATTTAATTTCTACCGAGATGAACTTGGCTTTCTCTTGGGGAATTAAGTTAACTTACACGACCCCTAATAGGATCCTCAAGGTTAGGTATAATAGGTCAAGGATAGGTATAATAGGATCCTCAAGGTCACTTTAAGATCTTTTCAGACAGGGTCTCATAAGGACTGGGATCAGCTCTCCTTATCATTTAATAATGTTATTAATGCTGCCACTCTTAAAACCCCAGCAAAATTATTTTTTGGACGAAGTGTTTTTCACCCATTGATCCATGCGTGGGGGTTGCATAAGTTTTGCTGAGAAGCAGAGAACCAGAAGGGTCTAGAGGAGCTTTGGGCTGAGGCCACAATAAATTTGAAGAAGTACCACCATAAATGAGCAGTTAGGAAAGTCTATGCTGGGGGTACTGTTGATATTCAGGCGGGAGATAAAGTTATGACAGAAACCCATTTTTTGAGTACCAAAGCAGCTAAATTCAGTGCTATATTAGCACCCAAGTTTCAAGGTCCTTTTAGGGTTATAAAGTTTTTGACTCCAGTCACATTTATCCTTGGAGACATTGCTTCGGGATTAGGTATTCTGAAGGGTCATGTGATCCAGTTGAAAGAAGTGCCCTTGATTTTTGTTTTGTAAAAGGAATGACCACTTAACTTAGGATAAGACTTATAAGATAGGGTTGTGTATGTTTTAATTTTAAGAGGGTTTCATTCTTGTTTGTGTTGTTGTGTTTGTCTTGCCTTGTGCAGATTTCCCTCGGAACCAGGCTGTCTGACCATTCATCTTCATTTAATTTGTGTCCATCTCCATTTAAATTTTTAAGATGTTTAGGGTTAGGTTAGGGTTCTGTATTATTTTTTATTGTAATGTGCAGGAATAGTAACCTGTTTTAAGATAGGCTTCCATATTAGTGATTCCCTTTAAGCCAAGAATGTCTGATTTTTGAGGTAGCCATGTTTGGGACTTCGAATTTATGGCTGAGGAGTGCCATGCTTCGATATTGGACTAATATTGGATGTCAACATCAATAATAAGATTTATCTCAATTTGGAACATGTGTCTGGCACCAGGATGTTTATTTCTTTTCCAGTAGTGATCTTTGGATGATACTGTTTGGAGCTGGACCTTGCTGCAGCGGTCCATAGCCGGTGATGTTTTGAAGGAGAGAACCTGGTTATTTCGAGGCTGGCCACACCTCTGGGATCTTCTGGGACCCTCATCTTCAACAGCGATTGGGATCTTCAAGGGGTCGGGGGGATAAGGCATGTATGCTTATAAATTTCCGTACAGTTGTCTCTCCGCACTGGCTCATTTTCTACGGAACACCATTTTCAACTGTCTGCTTCAGGAAAAGTATTGATCGGAAGACGTGTGTTGAAACAAACTACAGAATATGGACACATAATGCAAAAGACTTACTTTTGTATTGGTGGAAGCCCACGTTTGTGGAATTATGGATCGTAGTAGCATAATGACCACACAAAATTATGTTTTCTTGGTTGGACTGGCACGTTTTGCATCACTTAAATCTTAATTATACGTAAAACATTTATGGTTAAAATTATGTTTCTAAAGCAATATTAAATTTTCTTGGCTATTAGTAACGGGCTTAAAAAAACACGTTGAGCATACGAACAGTAAACTTTTCCAACCAATGGCTAGCCATAGCCATACTTATGTTTCCAGCCCGGTGAAGGCAGTTGTAGGTTCACTTTTTTCTTAACCTGTTTATTATACGAATATTGTATTGGTGTTGTCGGAATATTTAATAGGTAGTTAATTATTTTTTTATTTACTATTTCTAAGCATAGTTGGTTGTAATTACCGCTGCAGTGCATTTTATTGAGTGAAATGTAATATTAATCGGTACGCCGTTAAAACTGCTCGTTCCGCCATTTCCCTTACCGTCTTCCACAATGAAGCGACACAAATATAATTTCCGTATATAAGCTTAAGCTTGTTTGTATCAGGAAACGTGTGCAGTGTTGATTTTACTGAATGATTTTGCACATAAATTATTAAACGCTAGTGACTAAAAAACGTGATTTTAGAGAAGTAAACTCGCAAGGATTGCCATAGAAAAACATGTGTTCAAGAGGTTGCAACAGTAAATTTGCGTGTTTTGAAAATGTATTTGTATACCGTTAATATAATAATTGAAATGCATGTGGCTTAAAGAATGCTACACTTTTGTAGTGAGTGAATAATATTTGTTTGTTTACATTGTAAATTCGAGTGTAAGGTTAACTTCGGTCAAAGTGTGTGCGTGTTGTATATATATTGCTGCGTTTGTACGAATATGAACAGCGACGTATGTATAGAGTTTTGTATTTTCATTAAAGTTATAATTTTGGTAGTTAAATAATTTAAATATTTCCATACGAGCAAAATTTTCTACTGCTCCATCAAAACAATATGCAACTCAAAATGCCACACACATCCTTTTGATTGTCACAATGAACCAAAATAGAAGTTGAGCAATTTTTGAGAATTCCCTAATTATTTGAGCATACTATAATTCTGCAAGTGAGAGAAAAATAAACAAATGCAGAAAGCTATTACAATGACACTGATTTAATTCATAATCGTACATAATACTGTTTATTCCGCTTGCAGAACATACCTTCCTACATCACTTATAGAGGGAATAGAAAAACATTTTAGTCTTACAAATTATTCAATATTTACACCCAGAACCACTAGTGAACACAGAATAGTTTAGACAGCTTTGATATGCCAAAGTTCTAATATTATAATATGTGAACTATAGTTTTATAATGAACATACACAACACTTTCCAACCTTTCTCTAAAAAAAACCACACAAAATACATGTATTTCTAAATTACTACTTTATGTAAGAAAATAATATTTAATGAATTTGTAGCCAGTCTTATGTAACACACTTACTTTAAAGCTGAAACACTACGGCCACAACCAGCAGGCTCATTACACAAACAATAGCGACTTGTTTACTGAAGAGGAGGACCTGTCTTGAGAGCAGTCTTCTGTACCAAGATTGACACTTCTGTTTCCGAGCTTGATACATTCCCACACAGCTCCGGCAGGTTCTTCAGCCGGAATCTCCCTGCAAACGTACAACACCTCCCAGTAACAAACCTCTTGCACATGCTTCAACAGGATGGCTGCTCAATTTCTTTTTAAAAATTTCCCGACTTTTCCACATTTTCCAGACCTAATTTTTGTTTTTCCCCGACTGATCAATTTGATTTTATATTTGCTTACGATTAGCGATGGGACAACGTAAGGTTTTTGTTGATTCTGATTCTCTACTAGATTCCAAAATCTTAGTTTCAATTCTCGACTCTGGATTCAATTTGATTATCAACAAATGTTAAATAGATTGCAACATTTTGTACAGTTCTACATTCCCCACAACTTACAGCATGGACTACAATAACGAGAGCAAGTAGATTGCAACATTTTGTACACAGTTGTACAGTTCTACATTCCCCACAACTTACAGCAGGGACTACAATAACGAGAGCAAGTAGATTGCAACATTATGTACACAGTTGTACAGTTCTACATTCCCCACAACTTACAGCAGGGACTACAATAACGAGAGCAAGTAGATTGCAACATTATGTACACAGTTGTACAGTTCTACATTCCCCACAACTTACAGCAGGGACTACAATAACGAGAGCAAGTAGATTGCAACATTATGTACACAGTTGTACAGTTCTACATTCCCCACAACTTACAGCAGGGACTACAATAACAAGAGCAAGTAGATTGCAACATTTTGTACACAGTTGTACAGTTCTACATTCCCCACAACTTACAGCAGGGACTACAATAACGAGAGCAAGTAGATTGCAACATTATGTACACAGTTGTACAGTTCTACATTCCCCACAACTTACAGCAGGGACTACAATAACGAGAGCAAGTAGATTGCAACATTATGTACACAGTTGTACAGTTCTACATTCCCCACAACTTACAGCAGGGACTACAATAACGAGAGCAAGTAGATTGCAACATTATGTACACAGTTGTACAGTTCTACATTCCCCACAACTTACAGCAGGGACTACAATAACGACAGCAAGTAGATTGCAACATTATGTACACAGTTGTACAGTTCTACATTCCCCACAACTTACAGCAGGGACTACAATAACGAGAGCAAGTAGATTGCAACATTATGTACACAGTTGTACAGTTCTACATTCCCCACAACTTACAGCAGGGACTACAATAACGAGAGCAAGAGAAAATAGTATTTCTTAGTTGAATTAGCAAATTTAGTGGCATTAACTACTTCATCTGTGGAAGAAATGTATAGTTTTGTAATGTAGAAATGGCCCTGCTAGGTAAAATGAACGTGTCAATATCGTGTGATTTCAATAATACCTACTACACATTTCACAAAATAATATAATTTCAAGGATATATGGTAAACATTTTTCAGCACGACATTTTTAACTTCTGATTTTGTTGCGGCTAACAGCGTTTATAATACTGCTGAATGTAAACCAAACAAATCAATCGCAGTGCACTGGAGGTTAAATATGTACATTAGCACGAACAAAATGTCCAAATGATAAGACGTTTTACAGTCTTTTACATCGGTTGCAGCATCTTCCATAATTTGAGACTAGATATTATACGAAAACAGTCAGTTTAATGTATCAATTTAGATATTGCACTTTCGTTTCACGAAATTATGCGCAACTGTAAATGTAAACCTCCAATTTGTAGAGGCAGCCACCTATTACTGCACACATTCTAGTTGTGAATGTTAATTTCGCACCATTGTGTTCACTTTGCACCAATGTTACTAGCGCTTGGAGGCAGTTTGTTGTCAAACTACTGTAACTTATTTCGAAGTGCATATTTTACTGCTTATGTAATTTTTGGAATATGTTTGTTTACATTTTGTTATGCAAGAAAAAACAACAAGATCTCTCTCTCCTCTCCAGCAGCTTGCAGAAGGCTCCACCTGCACTAGCAGACTATGAGGACAGGCACATCGCTCCAGGTAACCTCAACGTCCAATACCTGCACCCCATTACCCCAGTCACTCCTTTGACTCTGCGGTAGCACGTCGTAGCGATGTTCCCTTCCGGAAGACCACCACTCGAGAGGTTAAACTGTAAATTGCGTAAAATAAAGCGAAGTAGATAGAGTTTAAATATTGTTATATTGCAGGCTGACCTTCGCCTGCGTTCTTTAAGTACGTAATTATTATTAATCACTTAGCGTGTATAATTCAACTGGGATTCCCCACTGTCTTCAAATTGTAATAATAAATATTACATCAAAATTGTAATTTGTTGACTAAATGCTTTTAGAAATAGTTCCCCTATTCATTTGGTTTAAATTTATTTCTTTTATTCTTGCAAGGTGGTTGTGTGTATTGAAACCCCACTGGGGAACAGTTGTGAGGCGTGCCGAACTCGACAGACGACGGTGCTTGAACAAGGCTTTAAAAGACATTTTGGTGCTCCCTCGTCTGACC
This sequence comes from Dryococelus australis, assembly GCA_029891345.1. Lineage (NCBI taxonomy): Eukaryota > Metazoa > Arthropoda > Insecta > Phasmatodea > Phasmatidae > Dryococelus > Dryococelus australis. The sequence goes on along the minus strand of CM057003.1, from coordinate 2,549,800 downwards.
TCAGTGGCATCCTAATTCCCAACCACAAATCTCACCATCAGTGCCTCGAATGTATGTGAAGACGACACACTCCCAGGATTGTACGTCTGCAGGAGGGACAGAAGGTTGGTCTTGATGTACAGTAGAAAAGGTGGCATTCAGAACTGTAATCGGCGTAAACAGTGGCTAATTAACGCTCAAGGGGAAGCAGAAATTAAGCTTAAGAACACGCCCCTCCCCCCGAACCCAGATCTTACACCACAACTCATTTCACCTAGCATCCCGCTCGACCACGAGTCCGAACTCAATGCCTACTTGGGTATTTGTTGGCGGTGGACAGACAGCGAACTTGTAAGTTACCTCCAGCCAGAGAAACCCCCACCTCCCACAAACGCAGTACTCCCTAAGGAGGAGAAGGGTAAGAACCTACAGAATATGTACACACTACGTCTCGCCTCCGGAAAGGTGGTCCATGTCAGACTACCATCTAAACCAGCATATCTTCCATCTCCGTAAATTATATCTCCTGTCGACGGCTGACCCGACCACAGTGGATGGAGCCTACCCCTTCGAAAGGATCGCCCATCACCACAGCCCCCTTGTAAACCTTTCATGATCCACTGGACTAAACAAGTAGAAAACACACTGTGGCAGGAGGGCAGTCAGTGCTCTAACCACGTGACTCGAGAGAGACGCATGTCAACATATAACATGGGAGAAGCGTTCATTTCTTGTGGAAAAATTTAATTTCGTGAGATATAGCGCATTTGATAGAATTTCTTATTATTTAGCATTTTAACTTATATTTTGGTATTATTTCGTTTTATTGCAATTTACCACAAAATCGTGCCTCTAATTATGTCTGATTAAATATGATTGCAAATGCACACAAGCTATTTGTATTGCATTTACAAGCACCACTAGGTTTGTAGAACATGCTACCCAGTAAGAAAATTTTACAGAATAGAATCAAACTTTTGAATGCAAAAAATCAAAACTCATTGATTCTTCCATTCAGGCAAGAATTAGTGGAATCGAAGAATCAATAATCAAATCGTCCCATCGCTACTTACGATAAAATTATGATATATAAATAGTTTATACAATTATTGTATAATTATTATATCATATAATAAAATTACGATATCATATAAATAGTTTATACAATTATTGTATAAAGCAATGAGAACAACAAAGTGTTATCTTGGTGCCCCAACCATAATAATATAATTCTACAGTCTGAAACCTAATTTTCACTAAATAATACTGTAATGCTGTTTGGTGAACAAAAACCCTCAAGCAAAAAACTTATGTACACAATGTTAGGCTTAACAACAGATATGATGTAAAAGAGTAGGCAGTACAGTTTTATCCCAAATAAAATGTGAGATTCAGACATTTCTTATTTGTAAAGTATCTAACGTATCAATACATTTCTTGAGAAAACTACATGTTACATATACTTTTACTATGATTCGTAAGAAAACTTGGAAATTTCTTTACACTGAAGCTTGTCTTTATAAAGCTAAAAATATAATATGACAACGTTTTGAAACACAGATTTGGGCACAAGAATTTGATATAAACTCAACAAATCTATTACGACTACTAGTAAATAATAAAAAAATTGTGCAATGAATACGTGTAATTTTTTTTAAACATCATGACCATCTACTGGATACATGCACAGCTTATTTATATTGTCCCACATGACTGGTTCAAAATTTTTTTTCTTGTTCAACTCAATATGAAAATACAAAGTAGAATGCTAACAACTTCACATAGAAGTGCACCGAGATGGTTGTAGTTTATTCACATTCATATTAATGATAAATACTCAAATCAAGCCTAATAGCTGAAAATAACTGAAAACTTTTCACACAAACTTCTTTGTAGCGAAACAATTTCCATAATTTAAAATACAAAATTCACTCTTCAAAGGTTTTCTTAAAAAATTTTCCCTTATGTTTTAAAAATGTTTACAAATTTCCCTAACTTTCCCCTGAATTTTTCCTGACCAATAGAATTCCCTGACTTTTCCAGGTTTTCCCTGTTTCCAGAAGAGTGGCCACCCTGTTCAACCAATCACAACAAACAGGCAAAATTACTGTATATACTCAATAGTTTCCCAAAGACCAATCATTGAATACAAAACATTTATTGAAAAATTATTTCAATTCTCTTCATACCTACCAGAACCATTTTTAAGCAAGAGGCCTATTATACACTAGAATTAGTTGTATCTGAATTTACTATGTTTAAGTTGTCTCTTTAGCATCATTCTTATTTACACACCAATCTAGACAAAATTACTCCAGTAATAATTATTACCTCAAAGTAATAACTATATAATGGGAAACAATAAGAATTTGGTTAAAAAATTGATTTGAAGGACATAGTCCGAAAACAAAGTTTTTTTTTGCATTTATTTAAGATGCTAACTATTATGATTCTCTTTGCAACTCCTGTACAATTCGGAGAGTGGAAATATCTGAAAATAGACAACACTTGGTAACACACAATTGTCCGTCCCTTCCATCATGGTCGCCAATGTTTACAAATATGTGCCTGCAGCCTGCTGTTATATGCCAGAGACCGCTCTTTGTGATGCAGCATACAACATCAAAAATTTCCCTCCGTCATAGAGGCTGAGTAAATCAATATTCACAATCCAGGAGAGACTCAAAAACTGCTCACATGAGCACACATTGCCGTCAAAACAGACATAAATACTGGGCCATGAATCGACCTAATAAGCCAATAAGCTGTACCTGACAAGATGTTTTCCTTATAGTTTGCTAGTTTGCTAGAAAATATGACATTCATTCACTAATTGATATTTTAGAATGTAGGTGTGTTCCGATTAAAATACAAGCATTTTAAGCCACCTCATAACGTGTTGCCCTGTCACATGTACGAAAGGATTAAGCACAATGTCTGCTCCAGTATGGCTGCTTGTAGAGATTTCGAACATCAAATGTCCAGGGTAATAGGAGCGACATAAAACCTTAAACCACGAGTCACAGTAACAGATCCAACGCCCAAGATCGCTCGCATACTCTTAGCTAGCTCTCGGGGGGGGGGGGGGGGGAGGAGGAGGAGATAGTGTGTGTGTGTGAGAGAGAGAGAGAGAGAGAGAGAAAACAACCCACACACCCCCCCCCCCCCTTATTATTTGTGGCATGCAAAGAAAGATGGCTATTCTGCATTAAGCCTTGTCCGCAATAGCTCGTCCGCTCGGAATTTTTTCTTCAAAAATTGGAACACACAGCTAATAGCCGGTGTGTATATATATATATAATAATCAAAGTGTTTACATCATAATTATAATGATTACATAGAGCTATACCCCGAAGGAGATTGACGCGGCGGCTTGCTGTTGTCGCTCATGCCTAGATCGTTGAGGCTGGGCAGCTGTCCGTCGGTCACTACAAGATTATTCTTACGGGCAGCGATGAGACAACTGCCACCACTGCTGTCGTCATTACACGACTGGTTCAATTCATAACAGCGGCCCGGTATTGGGAACACATGCTGATTGATGCGATTAACAGCGGCCCGGTATTGGGAACACATGCTGATTGATGTGATTAATGTCAATGTGTTGAATTTCTATGACATGTAGGCGACGTGTTGGCCTCTGCACTGGCATGATGAGACCCGGCAATGTTTAAGGGAATATAGAAATTTAGTTGGTTCTACTTGAAATATTAATTATCCCGAATCTTTCATCAAAAACATCTGACGTGGCATATACACGTACATGGCCTTACTCGGCAATATGGTAATATAAGAACACATTTTATTTGCATATATGGAAAACCATATAAAATATTGGCTGTAAACAATCGCTAAAATAGTTCTTGGTGCTGAAAGGAGGGAGAACACGCGGCCGCTCCCTCCGCCTCATCCATCAATGTCACCGACAGACCACATGCTTACCTGACCACACACTTTCCACATATTTATTTATTTAGGCTGGGGAACATAAGTTACCCCGCGGTATAACAGAATCTGCGGTATACTGGGCCGCAGTATTCCGGTCTTCCACTGTACTGTATAAAATGTTGAAACTGCAAAAATCTGTCAAATTTAAGTTGTGCCTATAAAATGGCAAGATCTGCATGTTTTCCGTTAAAATTTGAGAATAGAAAAAGTTGGCAGCCTAGATACTACCAACATCCTAACTTTTATGATTTGGCCCAGATTACAACTTTTACATGCAGGACAGAGCCAGGTTCCACAAAATTTAATTAGTGTTCCCAAAAGCAGAAAAAGATAGTGGACGACTGAACGAACCAACAGATGTTACCTTGGTGACGAGTGACCATGGGTTGAGGAGTATGGATCAGCTTCCTGACACTCAGTGGGAGTTTCCGAGCACTCGACGACTGTGACACCTGCAACACACATGTGGTTGGTCAGCTCTGCTCCCGCCACAGCTCAGCCCTACACTATGCCCATTTCCATTGTACTTTTCATAACCACCATCTGCTAGCATTTCTGCTGCCTTGTAGGTTAGGAGGAGTCTGCCTCCCAGGTATTAACAGGTTTCATTCCCATGGATATGCACAAAAGCGTAACAGAACGTGTTCCAAATTTCTGCCATACCCAGTGAACTGCAACAGACAAAATGGCCGACACCTAAGTAAAAACCTCAATAAGTATCCTCCAAGTTCGTTTATGAAAAGATTACGGATTCAGTAAAACATATTTTTGTACAAAATGAAACCTGATGTAAATGTAAGTAATGGAAAAAACTTCAGATAACTCACACTGTCGCAAAAAAAATAAAAACCTCTTTTAAAAAATGTGTGGTAATTGTATGAAATGAAGTATTCTTTCTTTTTTTCTGCTATATAAACTTTTATAACTATGGATATAACAGAAGGCAGCAGAAACGACATATCCTGTAGCACCGGCTTTAGAAACCTCATGGGACTAACCAACACATGGGCCGACTTGCTGGCATAGCGAACCACTGGTAGGGACGAACTGGCTGGAGCTACCACTTCCACCGGTACCTTCTGCAAGCAAAGAGAGAGAGCCTTTAGCACAAAGCACTAACTAGAGTTCTTAGACATATTTTACATGTAAATACAGCGGAACTCTTTTGTAACACTTTCCTGCTTCATACGCTGCTTTCTCTTGGTCTATGAACATGTTATTCAATACAAAATTACCCTCTAATAATATTTTCCCTTGAATAAGGTTAATATTTCTTGGGGCCTTTGAGAAATACTATAACAGGGTTCTAATGTACTAGCGATTACACTTTCCAACAAATTAAATGTTTATATTACAAACACAACTTAAGACATCAAATTAGTTGATGCGTGACACATTCCTGCGCTGATGGAAAGCGCATACTACCGGACGACTTCACGCCATCTTGAGCCACAATCACCTGATGGGCAAGTCAACAGTAACAGAGGTGGGACACATGGTCTACCAGAGTTAACAGAGCCTCAACGAAACCTTCAACCACGTTATCTCTGCTTTTACTGTTCGCCACGTCTCTTCAAGAAGCCGTCCCGTCAATGCCCCTCTCCGAAGAAGCAACCATCACAAATTTGCTGCTTCATCTAGGATGGCAGTGATATTTATATGTTGTGCCGCTGAAGGGTAGCAGGTTACTGAACTGATAGTTATGGCCTCCTCGAGTGCATGAGGGCAATATGTATCATCACTTCACGCCGCACAGATAACTATCCAGGAACCCATGCGTGACGTCAGTGTGTCCAACCCCCCCAGGAGCGGGGACTATTCCCCCTGCACCATTCTGAGATATCACCAAGATGGAAAAATTAGTATACAGAGTTCCAACGCTGGTCTCAGGGCAGTCTGCTACACCTCTCACTGCTGCAAAAGCCGAAGGGTGTTAGCTAAGGGCTGAGTCCCTTACCTACGCCGGTGACTGCAGAAGATCCAGTGGCCATTGACGACTCCAGCAGCACCTTCCAGAGGCTTTCCACCTCTTCAACGTCCGCCAGCAGCTCCACAGGGTCGCCAACAGCTACTAGAGAGTCCTGCCGACGTCGTCCTGTACTTCCTCAACCTCTTCCTACCTCATTACCACCTAGGTAACAGTAGATCCAGGTGACAAAGTCCCCTCTGGACATCCCATAAGGTCCTAGCCAAACCACTTGGGTGAAGACTCCCTTCTTTAACTGAACAGTTAGGTCCCTTCAGGACAATAATCTTGAATTACTTTTGGATTATTATAATTGGCTATTTGTTGTTGAAGTAACTCACATCATTGTTACCACACACCAGACTAAGTCTTTTTGTGTTTCATCCACGTTGCCTTTACCAGGCTTTATTGTAACACCTTCCGTTAAATTATATTTACATATTATTAATTAAATTTTGATTCAATTCAGGAGACTATGGATCTACATGTCATTTTATTTAAATATGTATTTCATTAAAATGTATTTGTATTTGCAATATAATTTTTCGTGTTCTTACTCCTAGCTCTAGTTAACACGTTTGAACCTTAAGGTACTTGCAGTATTCGAGCTTGCATTGCTCACACTTTAAGGTGAAGCCAGCTACCGTGCAAAGACCACCTCAAAGGCAAATCCACCACACCATTAAGAGGCAAACTGAGATCTGCCTGCGAAATACTTTGTATGTCTTTGGTAAATCTTTGGGAGTGTCCAAAAGCACTAGGTGCTCCTTCCATTCGTGGAATCAAGTATTGCTGATAGCATCCTACTCTGCCCTGCCGGAGAACGGCCAATACGGAGAGAGATCTATCTGATTCAACTTGACCCTTGGTGGAAACCACATCCAGGAACCACCGGCTGCCTGCATAAATATTATACGCTTTGTTTCATCGCTGGCAACGGCTGCTAGTTCCATCCACTGCTGGATAGAGGCCGGATGCGGAATGCCAAGGTGGATATTACGTTGCGAAACCAGCGCTCCTGGCAGTACACGGTAGGGCCGCTGTCTTTAACCGGCTTTGTCTTGAGGTTCTTTGAATCTGCCTTATACCTTACAAGTATGAGGGAGGAAAGAAATTACAATTAAAACAAATACTAAAACAGCTGAAGGCAGATATAGCAAAGGTACCTACCCCAGAGATTTTAGAAGAGAATCCAATATTAACACCGCCTACTAGATCAGCTAATCGCTCATAATAAGAGCATTTATTAGTAATACATTTTGACACCGCCGTCCTGGGACTTACAACCTAAATCTTACACCACAACCCCAGGAGTTTACCAGCAGCTCAAGCACTAATCCACTGCAATCAGCTGCCGGCCGCCTCATCGAGCCAGCCAGAGAGGAGGAGAGTGCTGCCGCCACCTCGTGGACCGCAGGTAACGCGACATAAGTGATACTTCTAGTGTCTCCAGACTTTGTTCCCTTCACGAACCAACCAGGCCCTCTCACTATTCAGGCATCCTTCATAAGCGAGAGTATAAATCCCTGGGTATGATCTCTGAGACACTGGCGTCGCACTATTTGAAAGCCACCTCTGTCACTAGAATCATATCTGCTTACGCAGACTTTTGAAAGTGAAATTAGTCGTAGGGGTTGTAGTCCCCAATTCGCCAACCCAGAAGTATAAACCCAAATTTACAAAACAGTAGCCCTGTTATTTTCAAAGTGGTGAACCCAGCCAGAGCAACTTGAGGGCCTTGTGTTCAATCCCCGTTGATATCAGGGCTTACCACTTCAACATGTATTGGTTACAGGCTGACTGGGTAATGAGGTTTCAACCCTCACATAGTATTAATTTGAAATTAACTTACTCAAATCAGAGACCACACCCCTTTCACAAATAATTGATCCTCTGTCAGTGATCAGGTGACTTAAAAATGCTCCAATCTAAAGCAGAATTTTGGTGTTAAATTAACACTTGTGTGTATATTGCATGAGAACAAAATATGGTTACAACCTGATGTGCAAAAATCTATTTTTCAAAATATTAATGTTGACGCATCATGCTTTTACGCGTCATTTATGTGCACTCTACATTCAACTTCACCCCATATTGGACGCAATGTTCAACCCTTTCGGCAGGTCATATTCCTAACAGTAGTGAAGAAGCTCGACATGTGCCTACAGGATACACCAGTGCAATGTTGGGAACGATCATACTTGTAGTCAGTCCAGCTTGTACTGTTCACCCAGATTTTCCAAGCGAACGTTACATCAACACCCCCACTGCCTGACAGACACCGAACCCACCACCAAGGTCACGGATGGTTCCTTTAAATGCCAGGAGAGCACACCACAAGTGAATATGGATAGCGCCGCATCAGAACATCAGAACTCTCTAATTCTGGACTCCTGCGGTTGAAGCCATCACCCCCTGCTCTTCACAACCCTGGATGGGGTTGAGCCATCACCGGTTCGCAATCGACAGTTGCATCCGCAGATTCCACCGCTCTCTTGGGCCGGAATCTCTACCAGCTGAAGACAACCCCTCCAGGAGCCACTTCTGCAGCAGCCGCGCAGACTCCTCTGCTCCTGGAAGACTGGACCTTCAACAGCTCACAAAGACATCTGTTCCTTCCTTACCACCTCTGGTATCGAACCCACAAATTGGAAACTGTTAGGTCAGTTTACTTCACGACCCGACCTCACCAGATGGTGACAGTATTTTCAACACTACCCCTATGGTAGTTGTTTACCACTTCTGTTTCTTCAGGATACGAGGTAATAGATACGCTAGAGTTGTTGATTACTCTTACAGGATTATTACCTGTATTTCCCATTAACTTCTTTTACCCAGGCCGCCTTCATCTGGCCATTTGACATTAGTCAGAACTTCCGTGTCAAGTCAAATTAGCGTAGCAGGGAGTACAATTCCACCGTGTTATTATTACTCAATATCACACACAATTTTTAACTATCCTCTGTTTGCTCATATCACGAGTGTCACTCTGTTGTTCCCAACTATAGTCCATTCTCAATTGGAAGCGACTTATGAAAATCAACCTTTGAAAAAACACTCCAGGCATAACATGTCAATCTGTTTTTTCAATAACATGTATTCCACAAATATACAACACTATGGTTAACTTTAGAGTACTGTATTATTGAATAAATGAACCTTTGCCTTAGTATCTTCTATACCTTGTAATATTTATTTCTTTTTGAAATATGAATTAACAACAGCAAGAGAAGCGACGTGTTGGCAACGGGCGATAACAAATAGTTCATAGTTAAAATATTATTTTAACCTGGTTTTTTAGTATGCTATTTAGAAATTAAACGGTGCCTATTGAAATATTTAAGAAGCCTCTATGGCAACATATCTCATTTTTACAGTTTAAAATAACAGCGGAAAATATTGTGAGTAGGCCGTAATGGTACGGTGTTGTTTTATTGAGACAGAGCAACTTTGAACCAACTGTCTGCTGAGCGAGACTTGGCGCTCTCTCTCTCTGTCTTTGTCTCTTTCACACTCTAAAGTTTCATTTTGCTAGTACGCGGCCAAATTGTACATGTTTTCAATTTTAGCATATTTCATACTTATTACAGCAAAATAATGATTTTTGAATTTGTAATTTACAACTGAAAAGAGATTTTAATGTTTGAATACTTATTTTAATATATTTAGTTATGATGGCGGGGCAGAAACAAAGTGAAGTTGGTAGACGTGGCAAGCCATGACATGATGTGTTGCTGTACTATCAAACGGAAAGTAAATTATTCTTACTCCAAGAAATACTTCAAATTACCACATCACGTTAGTAGACGTTGTGTTTTTTAAACCTACCTAGGCAAGTTACGATGTTGTGATAAATCTGTGTTTCCACTGCAGTAATAAATATAGTAACGGTGTGTTTAGTTAATCATTGCGTCTGTGAAATGGCGTGCCTTTGTGCAACGTGGTCGATACGCTGGCCTGTGTGTGCATAATTATAATATTTGATATTAACTATTTATACGTTGTAAATGTGAACTGTTTTTATGACGAAGTTATTTATTTATTTTCATATGTCTGTTTATTTATCACAATGTTGTGTCTTTACCCTAGTGGGTGTTTGAAACACAGTCGTGTAACGTGATTTACCACCAATCAACAAAATAACCAAGCCCAGCCCCAATAAATTTCAATTTATTTGTGTGCATGTTCACCACTATATTTTAAGTTTCTGTAACAAAAAATGAGCGACACGAGTTGCGTGCTTGATTTTAATGTCACTTTTTCGATGGAATGGCTATTCCTTCGTTATTCGAACTGAGGCCGTCCTTTTAAAGAAATAACCCAAGACATATCAATAACACAGTTATATACTAAAGTTCATTACCCTGCAGTTGTAACAGTGTTTAACACAGTCGCGGCAAAATATTAACGTGCATTATGTGTAATGTGCTATGTCGTGGAAAACAAATATGTTACTGTAACGTAACCGTTTGAACTATCGTTAATTCAGGCATTTTTAAAACTTCATAAAGCTGTCCTAAATAATGTTATAGGCTTAAACTGTGAATATTCACGTGGAATGGTTTTTGGAATATGACATAATTCTTTGAAAAGCTGTAAACAGTAAATAACACATATGACAGGTGTAAAAGTAGAAGTCACATTTCAATGTTTATTTTTAGTTTTAACCAAAGTATACGAACACGTGTACACAAACAATGGAATGTAAACATTGATTTTGACAGATGCTACATGGCAGTCATGTGGCAATGTTTGTTCACATTTGGCGGAAGGATATGAAACGGGCCTGCAAATAGATATTTAGCAGGGCTCCGAGAAAGTAGCTTCCAATGGAGAATGGACTATATATACGCCCGCCAGAGTGAAGCCTGTAAACGAAGCACTATTCTAAGCCAGATCACACATACATTAGATGGCCACCCGAGCTCTGTGGCCTGGTCGAATTCAATAGAGTGTATATCACTAGCAACTCCTCCACCAGGTGAATTGAGCACTCAAGTTGTTCCATACTCCACCACAGTTCTTTATGGAGCCAGAACGGAGTTGGAACTAACGTTGATAGATCGACCCCCTGTGGATAGAACACCTGAGTATCCTGTCAAGCAGTTAGAACATACCTTGACGCTCTGTCCACCGCTCTCCATGTGGCTGGGCAAAAGGAACAAGAGGTATAGTTCCTGCCTGTGAGGCTGTATTAGTTACTATCTCCTATACCGTACTCTCGGAAGGGAGGAATGCAGAGAAGACTGTGAAAGGCATCTTACATCTCCGAACGTAATCCAACTTGCAAACCCATATCTTCTACTGTCAGTTACCTGAGCAGGGCAGAGTTCACACCACCCGTTCCCCTGAGAGGCCTCACCCCTCAGCATTACCAACCCCCTTATTCCCCTCACCCGGTGGTTGGGGCATTCCTAAGGGATTGTGAACCCGTGGTTTGGCAGTCGCCTAACCCCCAGCCAACCAGTAATCAGCCGAGCAAGAACACTGCACCATCTAGGAGCTGGATGTGATGCTTCTACCACCAACAGACTAGTGTACAACCAGGTAAAACTGTGAACAAGGGTCAGCCCACTTATAGGGCTGACAGTGTGCCTTTATTTTGTGCCACCAAACCTGTCGTGTACACTGGCCGTGTGCCAGTTAAACATTAAAGCACTCCATGTACATTGTGATTCTGGCATCATGAGTTAAAACTGTAAAAGCAACTAAGACTTCAACTTTTTCCCTTAAACATTACTTACATGACTAAAGTTAGTGTAACTGCAAACCTCAAACATCTCAAGTCATTAACACGACTTGCCTCAATGAGTAATTTCCACTCTCCCTGAGCACGCATCAATGTGATTCAGCGATAATAATAATTATAATAGAGGTAAAATACACGTGGAGACACATTTGTTCACATGCAAAATACAATGTGTTACAACCGTTTGACACCCAAATTTTTAGGGTTATGCAAGCTCATGAAATGAAAACAAAAAATATGCCATGAAATTTCGTGAAAGGAAAAGAAAATGAGCTTGACCTTAACAAAAAATTTAAAGCATTTTATAATATTTTAGGAAGTTATTCATTATTAACAAATCTGTTGCAAAACCAAAGAAAAAATGAGAGATATAAGGATTTACCACAGGTGTTGCTGCCAGGGAGCAACATTTATGACAAAATGACCTAATTTCATGATTAAAATTTCACTATTTCATCAAATAAACATTTCCATTTTTGTCAAACTTTGCGTTATTATTTAGAATGTGAATATGAAGTTTCTCTAAAAAATCAATCAAACCTAAATGTATTTTGTTGTTCATTAATTTATTCAGAGCATTAATTACTTCAGTGAAAACTTGCATAAAAATATTTAACTTGTAACACACACAATCACAGTCACAGCCAGTTTTGTGTGGTAAATCTTATACTTTGTCAAGACGATGAAAACTGTCCAAGATAACTGGTACATGACTCTCTCAGTGATTATGCACCGGGCAGTTATCTTCCACCTGCAATTATAGAACCATGTCCTTATAGGTAAATTATGGTAAGAAAATTAATGGTGGATCAGGTGGGAGGGAAAGAGGATGGGGTGGAACAGCCAGAAGGGAAAGGGAGGGAGGGGGGGGGGGGGCAGAATAGGCGGAAGGGGAAGAGGAGAGGGCAGAAAGGCGGGAGGAATTCCCTACATAGTAGAAGTGTTTCGACAAAGTTTTTAACCATAGTGCTGTCAAATTTTCTATTTTACTGTGAATATCAAATAGTAAAATATATTTTAACTTTTCTTTATTCGCAACAATACTTATATCCCTAGTCAACATTTTCTTGGTAACTTGACAAATTTTTTAATGCTCTTTGATGGTGACCTGGCCAATTACAGACATCCTAGAGAATGTCCTAATACATACCTACAGGGCTGCAGTTGTATTGCTTGCCTGCCACTAAGGTGAACCAGGCTTGATTCCCTGCAGGGCTACCTGGGTTTTCGCATGTGGTGGACATTGCAGTTGGCTGGTTGCTATTTTCAAAGCACTTAGAATGCACTTGAGAACAAAGAATACATTTAACATTGGTTGTGTTTGCAGGATTTGCAGTGGTTCTGGTAGATAAAACTCCTAATCAATATTCAAACTTAATTGTCACAAGCGCTCGCATCTGTGGTCACAATGCACACTTGAGATTAATACTGTGAAAATAGTGCTTGCAAGTAGAGATTGAAGAATTACTGATGTTATAAGAAGGAAATAAAAAATATGAACATTGTTGTATGCAGGAAAAAAACACATTAAGCCTTATGGTATGGAGAAATAGTGGGACCATGAAATAATGGTGCTATATACACAAAAATTTTATAACAGGATTCTACTGTATTTAACTGTGGTACTACAATGAACTTATGGGTTTGAAGTTGTTCCATCAAAATGCCAATTTCCATTTTCAACAAAATTGTTACCGTTGAGAGGCAGAGAAACTTGAGGGGCAGAAAAATTAAATTTTGTAAGTCAAGGATTGATAGAGAGGACACCTGTTGTTTACAAAGTTTTGTAAGTCAAGGATTGATAGAGAGGACACCTGTTGTTTACAAAGTTTTGTAAGTCAAGGATTGATAGAGAGGACACCTGTTGTTTACAAAGTTTTGTGAGCCTTATCTGCTGTGCCCCTGAGCATACCTTGTGTTCTGGAGTGAAGGTGCACTTGGGGACCCTGCGTTGTGCTGGCCGCACATTCTGCACCAAGCTGGGTACTGGGTTGCTTCTGATATACATGCCCACCGGGCTCTGCACTGCAAATTTGCTCCTAGGTGTCGCTCCCTGGGCGCAGCCCCCAGGTCTCCACGGAGGGGCAAACACCGCCTTGGGTGCCTGCCTCTGCGACGGAGTGCAACTCTCCACGTTCTCTTTGTCCGAGGACTCATCGCTGCCCCTCGAGCACGTTACAGACCTGTCCAAGGCATCACTCGAAGCGCTCACTTCCAAACTGTGTGATGTGGACTTCCTAGAGATCTCACAAGAGACACCTGGTTTCTCTGGATGTGTTGGGTACACACTATCACTCTGTTCCGAGACAATCAGCCCCTCACTCTCACCACAAACATTTTCGGAGCACAATTTCTCTGCTTGCGCATTAGATTCCTTAGTCTCATCTTCCAAGTTTGCATTGACTATAGGAACCTTCCCAACAAGATCAGCCTTGTGAAAAACATTAGCTTCACTTTGTGCCACAGCTACCATTGTAGACACTCTCATTTTGCTCCTGATGCTGTACTTGGGAGACAAAACTGTCGGTGACAAGTCATCCTCCAGCGCCAAAAGCTTGTTGATCTCGAACAGGGTGTCATCCATATCATCGCAGCTCAAGAGAGCAGGCGACTTTGGTGATGAACCATACTCACGCAAACTGTCCTGCATAGACAGGCCCAGCACTCCACTACAGGAGCCTGGAGAGTTGCAGCTAACTTGATGCACATCACCGCTGCCGTTGCTGCCCGATTGGTCCAGTTCTCGCCCTGGCTTGGCATTATCGCAGTTTGAGAGAGCAGGCAAATTCTGCTGGGAACCCTCCTCAAGCCAACTGTCCTGTATCGATGGGCATGCTACATCCAGCACTCTGTTGTGGGAGCTCGAACGGGACACTCCGTCACAGCTGTTGCTGCCTGATCCATCCAGTTTTCGTCCTGGCTTGGTGTGAACACAACTCACGAGAACAGGCGACCTCTGCTGCAAAGCTTCCTCACACAAACTCCCCTGCATCAACAGGCATGCCACATCCAATTCTTCACTATGGGAGCTAGATGAGCAGCAGTTCACGTAACATACTTCACTACACTCGCCGCTGCCCAATCCATCCAGTTCCTGATCAAGCTCGGTGTGATCATTGGCAAGAATTGCTGTGTTCAGCTGTCCACCAGAAAATTCGCTTGAGGCATCCTCGCTGTTCCAAGTGACACTCCCACCATCTACTCTTCCTTCGATTTCTGAAAACAAGCAAATTACTATCACAGGATCAACAGAATACTCATATGTGAAAATAAATATCCAAGAAGTGGAATGGTAATGGAAAGAATGGACAGGATGAATGGGCTTAACAGATGAGTACATTCAAGATAGTACAGAGAAATAAAGTGTGAGGTGGAAAAGGGAAAGTTGCTAAAGAAAATACTAGAAATGCAAGTCGAGGGTGACAGACAGAACTGAGGACTGAAGGGAGGAGAAGCATAGAGATGAGGGGAATTAACATTATGGTGCCTGCGTACTAGGCAACCAGGCGAAACAGCCACAGGGAAGTGTACAATTTATCACACAATACAACTTGGTCACAGCGGCCAGCTGATTGCCTGTCCGTTAGTATCCTGAGTGGCGCGTAGGCAATCAAGGAGTCGCATCGCTGTGTTTTCTGGTTGTGGCCTGGATGCCTAATAGGCAGGTCACATACTTTGAGATACACTTGGGGGAAATATATATATATATAAGTAACAGTTTGTGTGCTTAGAAGGAAACTAGACAGGCTAGCAACCGACTCCCCAGATTTTGGCGCAAATTCATGCATCCAATAACAGCCAGCATACGCCCTGGAGCCGTCTGAGATATGGATAATGTGAATATGTTGATGCTTGACATAATATCTGATGTTACCACACACTCAATTTCGCCTCATCTGAAGATGCCTTCATTTCAACAAAGGCAGGGTTACATCAATACTGGAGACTGGTCACATGCCTACAAGATATGTTCTTGCAAAGAGGAAATTTATTACAGACACCTCCATCCAGTTTGTACTGTTCACACTCTAGTGTAAGTCAGACGTCATGTCAACCTCCCCAAAGTGAGACTACTATCGGTCGAGCCTGCCGCCCAAGGTCACGTAGTTCTACAGCACGCCAAGGGAGGGCACCACTAATACCACGGGATGATGCTTACTGCATCAGCAGACAACTAGAGGGACAGCACTTGCCACCCCCACACTCCTGTGCCATAGAGGGCCTGCAGACAGGGAGAATGTATGTCCGTGCACCGCCTGAAGAAATCAGTACACTTTGCTTCTTCCACTGCTCTGAACTGGGCCAGAGGAAGCCAATGCCAGCAGTTCGCTCTACCACTCTTGGTGCTAGAGCTCTCTGCTGTTCATCAAGTCTCCACGTTCTATCAGAAACTCTCCAGCTACTGTGCCAATATTTTCAAGATCTTCCAGAGGGTCTTCGCCACCCGCTCCCGCCACACTACCACCTCTGGTAGGGGTTCGACGGTCCCTTCTGGACAACTGTCAGATTAGTTAGGGCCAGTTATTGTCATAGCTGCCTAGCCACATTCCCCTTGTACAGTTATGACCAGATCTCCTTCACCTGGATTCACGTAGCCTAACTTCTGTTCAACTCAGGGATAGTATCGGAGGCAATACGGGCAACAGTGTATATCCTTCTTGAATATTTACACATTCTTGTTTACTTCTGAGTGTATTGTGTTAGTCATACCTAGACGCCGGGCCTACCAGAGCGAAGCTTGGGACCGCACTCAATCAAGTATAAACCATAGTGTAGGACTGTATGCTCCTTTCACTGGGACTCACGTACATCAACCACACACACATTAGAAGGCCACCCGTACTGTGCACCATGTGTACAGTAAGGTACAGCCACCATCACTCGAAAGACATCCACAAGGTGGCTAGTAAGCCAGACCAACCTATACTCCATCTACCGCTCTGAACTGGGCCAGAGGGAGTATGGGGTGGTTTTGTAGGTCTGACCCCTTTTAGATACCACACCCAAGCATTGTGACGTGCAGCCTGAAGAAGCCCACGACTCTGAACTGAGCCAGACAAAGGAGCTCAGGGTACGACTCTTGCCTGTACGGCCATGGCCTTGGAAGTAAACAAAAGCTAGGGACCATCGTTGCCTGCTTCACTCTCGCGAGGCAGGTAGAGTGGTACCCTACATACGGAAGAGTGGTGCTCTGCGGAAAATAAGCAGGGCAGCTAATGCCTCTAAAAGTAACCTGAGTTGTAACCGAACTCCAACTGCACTTTGCAGAGCTCATGCCGCCCGTCAACTGGACAGGCCTCATCTCCCACAGCTCCTCCCCAACACTTACATCCAGCACTAGTCAAGACCACAGGGTATCCTCACCCATTAGTCATTGCTATTTTCAGGGGAGAGGAAATACCCTTCAGCATCTCCAGTCCCTGATTCGGGGGACACCAAGTCACCAGATAAGCCCAGGTCCCGACCACAACACCGCCTCAGCACCAGCAGCTGCAGCCAACCACAGCCTCTGCAACTGGGGCAGCAGCCAGCCCGGGCCACCGTCCAGTCAGGTAAACAAACCTGTGGCAGTGTGTCCATCATATCGATGGACTGTAAAAGCAGCTTTTGACCATGACTAGCGGATAGACTGTGCACCCTGCTCTCTACAGACCGTGCTCCGGTCCATCACCATAATTAACAGAGGCCATAATCTCGTGTCACTGACTACACACATAAAACTGTAATTAACAGCTGCGACCTCCTTCCAGCCTAAGGCCGTCGTGCGTCAATGGCAATGACATTTACCTGCCAAAATCATATGGTAACTTTAGCTACTGACATAACCAGTGTTTTTGTTTACATGGCATGTGTCGACACCACACATGAACTCATCTTTGGCACTTGCTACTCTAAGAAATATACTTATAACAACAGACAGACATATTCAAATAACTTTTTCCATAAAATAAATAGTTTTTAAACATATTGTGTCCAATTTCACTTCTTTATTTGTAAACACACAATGTTTACTTTCAAGGTTGCCAGTAAGCTTTTACAGTGAAGTCTCTATAAACTTAGCATCTGTTAAGGAGCACTAGTTACAGTTTTGTTGGTCGATCTCGATGAAATTTCGTACACTACTTTGCTAAGCTATTTTTATTGTATATAGCAGACTTTGTTAATTTTTTTTAAATTTTAGTAAAAATACTTAATAATCAATTTCATTAATCTGTCGCTTCATAATATGAGATCTGTTGAAAATATGTGTATGAGGTTTTGATCATATGAACATACAACCTTCTCCTTTGTTCTGCTGAAATTTGGTTTATGTTAGTAAAATATTTCTGTTATTAAATAATATTTATTTGCTTCTCTGCATAAGGTCAATGTGCAGACGTCAGAGAAATTATCCACTATACATTATACAAAACTTGGATACAGATAAAACTAGAATAAGCTGCTTTCAAGTAACACCTTTACAATATCCGAGAAAGCCAAATTAATGACAAAAAAAAAAGCATCAAATTTTCGCTGGCGATGAGTGCAGGCTTGTAGGAAATTACTTCCCACTCAGCACATACACAGTGTACCCAGGCATTAACTACAGCATGCTAAAGAAACTATAACCAACATTTTCATTGCTACCATGCATCAATGCAGTGTTCAAAAATGCCAAACTAAGCCTATTAGAAGCATAAAATTGGTAGTTTTAAAGACAATTCCTTCAGATTTCAGTACTTTCTCCAGTAAATGCAGTGCTGTTAGAAAAGAAGGCAGTGGTGAGAATTGGAACTTCTCCCAGGCAGGTTTGGAAGGTAGGAGTGGGGAAAGCACTTAAGGCGGCTGGTAATCTGTTCTTGGAGGCAAATAGTTTCCTGAGGTTTCAACATCTTGGCTGGTGTACGAGCCAGTAACACACTGTGCTTGTGCTCTGCCTACAATGAATGAGAAGTCTTGGCACTCTGTTTTGCTACACTTGAATCATTTTCACGGGTTCACAGCACAATTAAGTACTAAAATATGTTTTTTATGAAAATGTACATCGCTCATTTTATTTGAAAGAACTTAGGTATTTGTATTTGTTGTTCAAAATATAAAAACAAATCCATGCATACTATCTTATTAGCATTTTTCTTCTGATATGGAAGCATACAGATAATAAAAGGAGTTGAACAATGTTGAGCTTTACTTCCCCTGGTTACGTAAAGGTTAGCTAGAAGTGGCAGAACGTCTTGATTATACTTATTTTAGTGACGACCGAATCCCAGTCATAACTGGTTCGGCTTTCTCTAGATGTGAGCTAGCATCGTCACAAGGACCCCAAAAATTACTGACTAAGGAGAATGAATGAAAAGAAAAGTTAAAGCGAATTTGTCCACAAAAAATATTTAGTTTACGAACATTTACATGTACAATACATTATTTTATTTTTAACATTTTAATTTAATTACAAAACTAATTATGGTTTCTAGTCATTGTATAGCCCGTATTTTTATCGTAACGAAACTTAGGTTTTGATTACATCAATGACTGTGTGTTCTGCAGATATATGTGGTGATTAATAATAGTTGAGTATTTAGTACCTCAGTATTTTATATTAAGTTGATGCCGGCTAACAGCCAGCAGCCCTAGAGCCCATGATGGCGCTCACCACGCATTTGTTACGTGTCCCGCACGTGTGCAAAGAGGCCAATAATTTTGAACTTTCATATAAATGTTATTTTTCAGTGTAAAATGTGTTCTACTGTATTTGCAGGGTTTAATATGTCTTAAAATGTGTTCAAGTGTTTGTCACTATTTTTAAATTGTCTAGTTATATAATTCAAAGTGCCTGCGGCACCGAGATTAAGAACACTTAATATTCAGCCATGAACGCAGTCATAGAGACACTAAAACAATATTGAAATTCATGAGAAAATTTAAAAAATGTAAAATAATAATTAATTTAATTTGTGCCATTTTATTTTCAATAATAAAATATTTTACTCAGCATGCATAGCACTTCCGCTTATGTGAACCCCTTAGGCGGCCGTGGTAGGTCTGTGCGACGCTTGTCTCTGGACAGTCTGTCGAGGAGAGCTGGCTACATAAGACACTGTCACGTATACACTGCAACTTTTGTTCACTGATTTGGGTTTCAATAGTCAATTTAATTTACAGGTCAACCTTAACTTGCATACATTTTCCCTACCATTATGCTTCCACTTTATTAATTCCTTGCACTATTGTGGCATTTTTAACTTAATCGAGGAGGTGTGGGAAGATGTTGGAGAGGTCACGCGACCCGCGCAACTTGAATCATATGCCATCTGCCTATGTTTATGGCGTTTCATTGTAACTTCTGCATTATTGCTACACACAATTTCAAGAGTTTTGTTTTTATGTATGTATTTGAGGGTAATTTTTCATGTTTGAATATTTTACGGCAACATCACGTATAACCACGTGGCCGACTGAAGCCAAGTCGTTATATACGCCACCGTTGCTTTTTAGAGCTTGGGTTCAATGTATTTTTCACGTAAATTGATGCTTTTTGTACTTGACTACGTGGTCACGTTAATGTCTGATTTTACCGCTATCAGGCATGTTAAAAGCCTGTAACCACTTCAATCGTAAAGAAAATAATCTTCACAGCAAGAATAATCTTTTGTCTGACTTTAATTTGCCATTTCCACACAGAAATATTGCAATTTCACCTGCACCACGTGGTCCGCTACGAACTTCATCCAGCGGCAGGCGCGCCATTTAAGTTTTTTTTCACACATGTGTGTGTTTATTGTGAATACTCATCTCGTGTCTCATCTTGTTTCATGTATCTTTAAGGGTTTATGTAATTTTGTAATTAGTGTACGGTGCAATTATTCCCGTTCTAGCCGGCTCTGTGTATAGGCCATCACCGCACTACCCAGATACTGGAGGGTGAGCCCCAATGAGTTTGCGTTAGTGATGCCGAGTAATCACACGTGTTACTATGTTTCAAGGGTTTCATTTGTAATTCACAGTCTCCTGTCTTCAGGGAAAAACCGTAATTTCACCCTAGCGGCTGTCGGCCCTCTTCCCTTGTTCTTTCACGCACCTCGGTGAGATCATCCATCTAGATGTGTGCTAGATTAATTACGGGCTGGATAGCACCCAAGCGGAATTGGCTAGTCATGACCGAGATTATTATAATTTCATTGGCACGTTGATGTGTATGCATGGTAACAATAAAACAAGTATACAGTCAACTCAATTCTTTTATTCAGTAGTGACAGTCTCCTAGCCACATATGTTTTATCTATTGAGTATTTCAGTGATGTTTAGTAAAAGTTTAATATTGCCTATGTGTTTGTAAGTACACACAGGTGAGACGGACACACAGAACCCACAACATACCTGAGAACCCCGAGTCTCAATAGGGCAGTGATTGGGAAGCACCGCTGGCGCCCAAATTACCAGCAAGTATTTGTGTCATTGTTCGTCTCGTGTCTCACCCGATGGCGTCAAAGTGCTGATAATATTTTTAGTTACACGTTTCGCACCTCATTGTGGAAAGGTATTTTTGATAGTTGAATAGTTTCTCTTGTACATATGCACCATAAATCTTGCAACAGGCTATAAACAAAACATCTTTATGTGAATTGAGGTGGTCTTCATCAACGCAAATAACGTCTTCTGCCAGCAGTAGCCTAAGTACTAAAATGACCTTAAACAGACTATTTGAATCAAAGAAAAAGGGTAACACCTTTCGTAAAAAAAATGGATAAATAATTATTCTAAATGTATAACTGGAGTATGAATTACTGTGGTAAGTGTATTATTTATGATGTTTTAATGGCAATAGTACCACAGTACATCTAACTACTTGTGTTATAATAATACAGAACCAACAAGGCTGAACATCACTCTGCTGAGACACAGCCCCTTTTGATAAAAATGGCAGTGGTTTGGCTATGCTCAGTAGGAATATGTATACTGGAAGAGACATGAAATTTGTACAAATGTATGAAACTGCATAATGAAATATGGACGTATGCGTGGGCATGTAAGTATATTATGCATGAGTATGATAGCATATTCATTAAATAATTAGAAACATTATTAGGAGTGACTTTGTACACTGAAAGCAAGCATAAAAAAATAAAGTAATCAAGATCTCATTAGATACATAGGTTTCATACAACAGAGTTCAAATATATATTTGGCATTTCCTGCTGTTTAGCGCACTCAAAGAGTCCAAAGACGTCTATAATTCTAACTCGTGTTTATAAATTAATATATCCCCAACTTATGCAATTATGATTAATAATTAACAAATGTTCCATAATTTGAGAACGAAGACTGTTCAGTTCATAACGTCTGGCATTCTGCATTACTTAACGTTACAAATATTTCTTTTCACAGATTTTGTAAGAATATGCAAGAAGCCAAGAACTTCCGACTGTTTATGTATTCTTATTTATATGAAGTTTTAAGAAATACAGAATTTTTTTATAGGTGCGCTACACATCCATTGGTATCGTTCTTGCAACGAGTGAGGTGCAGTGGTGAAGAAACCAGACTAAATTTCAGCTTTCACTCCTAGGAAATGCTGGGCTGGTTTATATGGCATTTATTTTGCGCTCAAGATATAAACAGTTTCCGGTCCCTACTTCTCTAAGCAAATTGCTTCACTTCTGACGACTCTGCTGTCAACGCGACGTAAAGCTCTATCTATCTACCCACCTACTGTAACAAACTCGCAATAAATAAATTGCAACAAATAATATAGAATTTATACCGAAATGAAGGAGTGGGATCCACAGCTCCCTAGTAATGGCATTAATGTATAACAAATGCATTTCGAATAGGTGTTGGAAGAAGAAGAAAAAATAAAAAAGAAAGGAAGGAGGTCGATGAGGTTAGAAGAGAAAAACGCACCGGATTCATTCACATGTTTAAGTATTTAAGTACTTTGCTTCTTTCGAAAAAAAATTGACGTGTGCTGCTTTATTGTACTACTACAAACAATTACAACTTATCTTTTATGATGCCAGTATACCTACTACACCCAAATGAGAGTCGAATCCTGCCAACTTGTACACGAACGTTGCGGAAGTGACCCAACCCCGGAGCGCACTTCCGAACACGTGGATACAAAGGTTGCGCAAGCCAGTGGCACATTGCCCTCCCCCATGCTGAGAGCCTACACGAAGTCAGCCACCTTGGGGCACAGCCGATCGCCACTGAATATGCACGGAGCCGAGAGATGATCACAGGGTTGCTAACCCCCCTCCGGTCTTGTGCTAGAGGGACATCACCCTCCCCCCACGGCCCGCCGTTGCACCTGTTTTTCGGACTATATAAGTCTGTGTGCGGCAGGGCTTGTGAGTTATTCTTTCTGATCCTCGAGATCACTCCATCACTTCTTGTGCTGGGGCCTTCTACGACCTCCAAGTCTTTAGCTGTTTACCAGAGGCTGCTCCATTGTCGACAACAGTCTTCAGCTGCCGCCATTGCCATCACCAGAGGCTTCTGCAGCAGCAGATACCAGAGGCTTCATTGACGTTAACTACTACCACTTACCGGAGACTCTTCATTGCCGATAGTCTTCTCCTACCATAAGTTTCTTCAACTATTATCACCTATGGACTCACACCTTCTCCATTTCTGGTGATTCGTATGTTACACCAGTTGGCCATTGATTCAGGTCTCCATCATCCCCTGGTACAAAAGATCTTCAAAATCAAATTTTTGTAGATGATATTGCAAGTGGTGCATCATCAGTGGAGGAAGCATTTGTGCTAAAGAATCAGTTGATTGAACTCTTACGAAGGGGTGGATTTGAATTTAGGAAATGGTTGAGTAACCAACTACAGTTGTTGGATGACATTCCTCTCTCTCATCATGAGAATTCCAAAGTGCTTGACTTCTCATCCGAGCCTGTAGTAAATATTCTGGGTCTTCAGTGGAGCCACGAGACTGATGTTTTCTTTTACCATTTAAATATTTGCAATGATGTCCCAACGAAACATTTTGTTTTGTCACAGATAGCTCGCAATTACGATCACACGGGCTGGTTATTTCCAGTGGTAGTGTGGGCAAAAAGTCTACTACAGTGGCTGTGGACCCAAGGATTGGGTTGGGACGACCCCTTACCATCATCAACACGAGAGAAATGGAACCAGTATATTGAGGGACTTGTCCACCTTGAAAACCTTAGTTTGTCCTGATGCAGCTTGTGTAGAGCTACACGGCTTTGCAGATGCATCTGAACGAGCCTACACAGCTGTCGTGTATTTGAGAAGTAATGATGCTTATGGGAATATGAACATGCATTTCATCTCATACTGGCCAAGTCTAGAGTAGCTCCACTAAAATAAGTTTCGCTTCCTCAACTTGAGCTGTGTGGTGCTCATTTGCTGGCAAAATTGATGCACTATTGTCATGCCCTCAATGGTTAATGGCTCAACCTGACCAGTGGCCACTGTCCCTAGTGAATGTGACTTCAGATGTCCCAGAACTTCAGTCATCCCAGCTGGTTCTTGCGAGCACACATGATCCCCCTGAAGAGCTTCCACTGTTACAGAAATTCTCGTCTTGGTCAAAACTTGTTCGAGTCATGGCCTATGTTATGCATTTTGTGAAGCACTGCCAGGGGCAATCTTCTATCATCTGTTGAATTAGAGGAAGCAACTTCCATAGTGTGTAGATGTATCGCAAGGTCATGTTTCGAAGATGACTTGAAACCATTCCAAAGGGGGGAACCTTGTTCTACACGACTGCAGGGTTTTACATTATTTTTGGATCAGTAGTGTTCTCAGGGCGGGCGGGCATTTGTCACATGCAAATGTTGAATATGTCACAAAGCACCCTATCATATTGCCAAAAGACCATAGAGCTGTTGAAGCTTTGGTAGACTATCATCACATAAAGTACTTACATTCTCCACCACAACTACTGCAGTCTCCTGTGTCTCAACAGTTTTGGATTTTGTCAGCTCGATCCTTGATCCGGTCTCAGGTATTCAAGTGTGCACGTTGCTTCCGGTGCCGGCCTGTCGACAGTCCTCCACTAATGACTGATTTACCCATTGAACGAGTCTCACACCTGCTGGAGCTTTTGTGCGGACTGGAATGAACTATACTGGACCGATCTCCATCTGAGTTAATAAGCTGAATTGGTGTGCTACCTAGAAGGCATACCTATCTACCTTCATATGTTTTCCCACAAAAGCTATCCACATTGAAGTTGTAACTGATCTGATTGCAGACAGCTTCATTGCTGCTCTTACTCAATTTGTGTCAAGATGAGGTTTATGCACTAGTCTGTATTCCGATTGTGGCACCAACTTTGTTGGTGCTTCAAGGCAACTTCATCAGTTTTATAAACAGCTGTTCAAATCCCTGCTCCTGAAAAACTTTTCTTTGGCTCATGACATCAGTTTTCATTTCTTGCTCCCTGCAGCTTCTCATCAGGGAGGATTGTGGGAAACTGCAGTTAAATCAGCCAAATACCACCTCAGGCGTACAATCGGCAATCAAGTTCTGACACTCGAGGAACTGATGACATTCACCACTCAAGTTGAGGCTGTCCCAAATTCACGGCCCCTAGCGCCAGTCTCTTCTGATCCATGTGACATGGGAGCACTTACACCCGGACACTTCCCTCATCGGTAGGCCTCTTGGTACCCCAATCTTATGAAGTTGACGATGGCAATATATGTTTGTCCAGAAGATGGAAAATGCCATGCGCACTAGCCAATCAGTTCTGGATACGTTGGTATAAAGAATACCTACAGCAACTACAACCCCGGGGGAAGTGGCAAATACAGCAACCAGGACTCGCTGTGGGAGAGCTTGTTGTGGATGAAGAAGAGTGTGTTCCACCCCTGGGCTGGTGTTTGGCGAGGGTCATCAAGCTCCACCCTGGAAAGGATGGTGTTACTCGAGTGGTGGACAAGGGACATCTGTGCAGACCTGTACGTAAGCTGTACCGTCTGCCAGTTCAGTAGTGTTTCATCACCAGTTATGACTTACTGTATATACTGAATGTGTATTGTGACTAAAATTTGGACACCTCAGCTGGCCTCGGTGGGCGGCAACGTTCAGTATTTTTGTTAAATAAGCAAGTTTGTAAATATGTGTCAGCAGACTTTGTGATTGGGCACATGAATACTTTGTCCTGGAAGTAGTGCGCGCCACCCCATGAAGATGGTGGAACTCAAGATGGCATCAGGGTAAGTTGTTCGTAGTGGCAATCTCTCTATCGTTGGTTGTCTGGAAAAGTTTGTGTATGAATTACAGAACAATGAGAATGACTTCCTCCTTCCTCATTATAGGAACAGGAATAAGTCCTATGGTAGATAATTATAGCCATCATCATAAAGATATTTGGCTAAGAGAAGTGCCATAAAACACAAAATGGATATAATGGCTAACACAAAAATTAATGAAGTGGAAATATAAACTTGACTATGCCAAGAAACAAATATAAGCATTTTCTTTATCACAAGAATTTGACATCGCCCTCGCTGTGCGTGCCACTCGGGGGGGGGGGGGGGGGGGGGGCAGCCCGATAGTGCTCGCTGCTGTATGGATAGCACAATGTGCATCAACACGTGTGATGTAGTTTGCCGTTCCGTGCATGAACGAACTAGGGATCCGTTCACTACATCTAAAGACCCACTTGCCAAGAGTAACCGGAACTAGCTAGTTTCTTTTTGTGTAAAAGTGTGACCCCCCTAAATCAGAGTCTAATACATGCCCGAGGAAGTGTTATCTCCTCCTTGCGTCCCTGCCTTAATTTGTATTTTAATGTTGAGTGCTCACCCATGTGTTCACACCGACACAAACTGAGACGCTCTAAATTATTCTGTTAATTTCCCAAGTGCTATATTGTGTGTTATTTTGTTTTAAGATGCTGGTAAATGATTTCACATTTTAAGGGAAATAAACATTTAAAGACGCTTACAGTTCCGGCAGCCGTATTGTCAAGTTCACGGAATGAATTTCCAACATCTCATACATTAATTTTCACTTTATTTAATTTTGCTGTTAGAGAATGGTTTAGATTTATGTTTTGTTTTTGTTAAATAGTATTATAGTGTTTTATGTCTTCTGCTCGCCTGTTCTGGCATTGATACATGTTGTGCAAATCTCAAGAGACGCTTAGCAACAATAACGAGAGACATTCCTGAAGTCCTGAACATTCTAATTCACGTAAAATAATCCACTGATTATTTTCCTGCACTAAGTTATCTTTGTATGAAGTGTTTTGCATTTTATCCTGTGTAAATATTTCCCCCGAGATGCTAGCGGGAAGGTGTCCATCGCTAACGGTACCTACGCCGCGTGCCACCAGAACATCATCAAGTTGTGTTAGTCATTTAGGGTGTCAATAGTTTAAAGCATGCAATTATTCCTGAACATTTTTCTTAGCTTTGTTCTCCCGTATGCCGACCCTCCTCTCCACCGACACATGACCCCGGAAAATTTAACCACGTAATTTTCATCTCTGCGAGTTAAACCATTTATCGCCGCATAGGCCCCTGGCAGGCGTAGTGTGCCAGGCCCGCCTCAGACACGGGGAGATTGTATGTTACCACGTGTAATCTTTCTGGTAATATATTTCTTTGTTGCAAACCACGTGTCTTATTTTAACGTACAGACCTTTCACCTCGGGAACTGGTCCTAACCAGCAAGTATAACCACGTGCTCAGGGTGTGTAAAATATTGCCATGACTTTCTTAATCATTTCATAAGACGTGTGCTGCGAGGGGATGCCACCACAGGCTGTCGACTTGTAACGACCCTGAGAGGAGATCCTTGTGCTTTTCCGAGTAATTGAAAAGCTGGCGCCCAGGGAAAGCTACTGTTTGAATCCACCTCCACAGACGATCTGGAGCATCATTACAGTAATCTGGCATCGTACGCTCGCGCAAGCCCCAAGCCATGTCAAATCCAAACATTTTATATATTAAAACAAAATTATAATTAATAATATACAATACAAAGCAGAACATGTATGAATAAAACATTAGCAAGTTCTTGCTTTGAATAAAATTTCTCTGTTGTGATTAAATGTATGTACCTCGGGCATAATTTTTATTTTCCTTTGAAGGTACACATTTAGCACAAATTAAACAATGCACTGTAAACAGCGGGATATTGTAAAACCATCAACCATGCATTTAATAATCTGGACATTGACATATACTGCTACTTTGAACTTTTTCATTAGTTACTTTGAGAAAACAAGCAACACAGTACTATCATACTTGTGAATGATAGCACATAACAGTAACATTTACAAGTACGTAATCTATAGGCTGTTCATAGTAAAGAGTAAAGTGAGCACTTTTTAAGGCCCTTCATCCAATTTCCATCTTCCTGCTGCTTTTTAATATAAACATTGCAATGTGACCAAAAAACAGTGCATACATTTCACCACCATCAAAACTGAATGCCTGAAGCTGCAACAAGATATATTTATTAGCGGTTAATGCCTGCTGGGAGGGCCTTAAAAAGTGCTCACTTTATCGTGAACAGGCTATACCTAAAGGCATACCTGCAGCCAAATACGTATTACCTGTACATCATTCACATTAATAAAAATGAAACAATAATTTGTGTTTACTTACCAGAAATCTTGTACTTCAACTTATTAGATAATAAATTGCATTTCAGGTTTCAGAATTTTTATGACATGAGAAAATACCTGCATGGTCTGACTTTCCAGATCAGTGGCAACCCTAAATAAAATAAAGCGCAAATTCTTTTTTCAAATAAATAAAAGTATAAATATTAATTGGATTCTGCGAATAATTAAAGAGACAGTAACTGTGTAATGGACATGAATGCTTGAATTAAAAACAAAGGCAAGACAATTTAACTATATAAATGGTTACGGAATTTCTTTAAAATTACAAAATTCTATACAATAATAAATATTTATTAAAGACTTAAAGACAGATATAAGAAACTATACACAAATATGGTTTGGGGGGGGGGGGGGGGGGGTTGGGGGGGGGGGGGGTGAGTGGGGAGTGATAATAGTAGTATACTAATGTACTCTGGAAGAGAAAAAAAGTCAAAATACAAAGAGAGAACATTTTACAGTGTTACAATTCATAGAGAACCACTAAAAGTGTTAAAATTCAATGAAGGAATTATGCATAATGATGGCTATATACACATACCAAAGCAAAAAAAATTGCCCCCAAGGCTTATAAATCATTCTACAAAAATGTAGAATGGATCTGAATACTTTAATACAAAATAAAATCATGAGATGGCATGGAGAATGACTGCTAGATTCCAATATGCATTTTCTTAACCATTTATAATCACTTTATATACATCCCTTAAAGTGACACAAATTTCCCTTATGCTAGCCACTGTGACAAAGCCCAGTTGCAAGGCAGCCACCCCGAGATGCCACGTGAACTCCCGGAGAGGCAGGTACAGTGTATACAGTACCTTTCGCAGTTGTGTCTGACATATGGTTCGCAGTGTTGCACCTGGAACACACAACATAAACTTGCTGTTATCACTACACCTCCACACATTTCAATAAGTTTGCAGCAATGACAGCTGCTGGCATGTGTTTATGTCTATGGCTGATTTCTGAATAACCTAAATATTTGGAAATACAGTTGAAAAAAATTCCTACCCACAACTAAAAACATAAAAAATGTAAACACTAACAACTTATCAACAGTAACACTGACAGCAAACTACAAAACGCTGTTCCAGTCATCTGAGTAGATGAATTGTTTGTCAGTCCTAGAAATGCAGGAGCTTCTTTAAGGGCAGCATAGTTACACAAGACACTGAACTCATGCGCAGTTTTCCTCTATCAACTCACCTCATAGGACGGCGGTAGTAATAATGGCGGCCAAGGTGGTGGAGATTTAAAAAACAGCAACCATTTGTGGGCTTTACAATAATAGTTGCCCATTCACTTCTGTGGTTTGATATTCTGCATAATTTGTTTACTAGTTTTTTCCCCGTGGAAGAAATTATCATCTTAATGATGTATTCTGATATTTTTTTACATTGCAGGAGATCTATGATTCTAAGTGTTGTAAACAAACTAGCATCAACATGTGTTATAGCTCTGAAATAGAATTTAAATACAATAAAAACATCAGCTGTGCTTGTGAACACAACGATGATGAATGAATGTGCGTAGTGCTTTCTCAGTTAAACCATATAAATGTATGTGAATTATGAATGTATGTGAATTATGAATGGTGGGTGCAAGATTGAGTATGTGGTTCAGGTGTTGGATATATTTGCAATCCTAAACACATTTTTTTAGTACTTGTCGAGATCATGGTGTTCTTGGAGACTAATTTACGAGGGATGTGTGATTGGCCAAAGATATTGAATGTTGCCTCTTGGCAGGTGTAACAAACATGAAGAATAAAAATTATTTTTAGGTCACTTGATGCTATTATATTGTGTATATGATAATGCATGTTTCATTTCAATCACTATTTTACCATTTCTATCCTGAAACCTTAATTTTCATAACTCTTCGCCTATGCAGTTTTTTTACTGGATGTAAGTTGAAAACAATGACATACCCAAAAATACCAGTTTAAATTCTAGCAGACTAATTTTTGATCAATTCTGAAAACTACACAATTAGCCACAAAAAGCTCAAAGTTGTCACCATCATTTTATCACACACCATACACAAACACACCTATCAATTTCTTCTTTCCTCTTCTTTGAAGCATCTGGTAAATTGAATATCACCTTAACTTCATGCATTGTGATTGGACCAAAAAACACTTCATCATCACTGTCGCAATACGGCTCAATCTGCAATCACCAAACACACGGTCCTTGCCCCTCAAACTAGAAAATATTAAGCAATTGTACACTTCAATTGTGAAAAACATGATAAGCTTCTTAGTCATATGTAACTGAAAATTTAAATAATCTGTCATTGCAAAGCTTACACAACTTTTTAGAGAGAGAGAGAGAGAAAAAAAAGAGCAATGATATAGCCTATCTGGTGTATATTGATATTCCCCTCGACATAGGTACATTTGCAAAAACAACCCTCCCATAAGGGTGAATACCAAGAAATTTATTTATATTATGAAAATATCCCCCCTTCCCCTTCCCATACCAACTACAGCCCAATTATATTGACAAATGTTATTGCTCCAAATACCTCAGCTGGTTACTTATAAAGGAGACTGGCTTAGAGTGAACAGAGATAGCTACAGTCTCGTCTAACAAGATTTATCAATTATATACTTTTGTTAAGCCTTGCTTTAATGGAGATTGCTTGTTCATTTATTTTCACAACAATAGTACCTATTCTTTGTGGCAAGTTGTCAGCTAAGTGAATGAAGTTGGTGTCTTAATAAACCATCAGTAATTAAGTTATCATTAGTCAGACAAACTAACTTCACTGCAATAGTTATGAACAGTTTATAGTAATAACTTTTAATTAATAGTTAGGTAATTTTTATATTCACCCCCTACTTATTTTGAAGAGAGTCTAATATGACAAATATACAGTGCATCACAACTTTTTTTTAGGTTGCAATTACGCAGAAACATTATGCAGCTAGTAGCATATATGTGCTTGATAAAAAAATTTTTGGATTTTTTTTTTACAGGAAATACACCCAGAAAACACTTATCCTGTTTTCACGTGGTCTCAGGATAGAACACAACCTGTTGTCAAAAATGTCTTGAAAGTACTCAGTGTTCACAAAGCAATATTTTTGGGGAGAGTAAATATCAGGAAAATTATAATGTTGCTCCTACATAGAATGAAAATAGATTTTCTCACGTATGAAATGTGAACAGAAAAGTGAAAATACAGACACTGACTTCGACCACTTTTCAGAAACATGTGCCCTTATCCCATTATGTGTTGTAACCTCCTGTTCCTTTTCAGAAACATGTGCCCTTATCCCATCATGTGTTGTAACCTCCTGTTCCTTTTCAGAAACATGTGCCCTTATCCCATCATGTGTTGTAACCTCCTGTTCCTTTTCAGAAACATGTGCCCTTATCCCATCATGTGTTGTAACCTCCTGTTCCTTTTCAGAAACATGTGTCCTTATCCCATTATGTGTTGTAACCTCCTGTTCCTTTTCAGAAACATGTGCCCTTATCCCATCACGTGTTGTAACCTCCTGTTCCTTTTCAGAAACATGTGCCCTTATCCCATCACGTGTTGTAACCTCCTGTTCCTTTTCAGAAACATGTGCCCTTATCCCATTATGTGTTGTAACCTCCTGTTCCTTTTCAGAAACATGTGCCCTTATCCCATCATGTGTTGTAACCTCCTGTTCCTTTTCAGAAACATGTGCCCTTATCCCATTATGTGTTGTAACCTCCTGTTCCTTTTCAGAAACATGTGCCCTTATCCCATCACGTGTTGTAACCTCCTGTTCCTTTTCAGAAACATGTGCCCTTATCCCATCATGTGTTGTAACCTCCTGTTCCTTTTCAGAAACATGTGCCCTTATCCCATCATGTGTTGTAACCTCCTGTTCCTTTTCAGAAACATGTGTCCTTATCCCATTATGTGTTGTAACCTCCTGTTCCTTTTCAGAAACATGTGCCCTTATCCCATCACGTGTTGTAACCTCCTGTTCCTTTTCAGAAACATGTGCCCTTATCCCATCATGTGTTGTAACCTCCTGTTCCTTTTCAGAAACATGTGCCCTTATCCCATTATGTGTTGTAACCTCCTGTTCCTTTTCTTGAAACAACATTTATGGCTACTGTAGTAAATATTACACAAAAAAATAAATCAAAAAAGTTTTGTGGGTGGGGATAGATATCACACGGCCACTTGGCTTAAGTGTATATTCTAGGGTACTTTTGTTTCTTTGCTGTGATTTTGAGCGTGTGGCAATGGGTCAACAACATTGATGGCATTTTTCTAGGGCACAAAGCCTTTGCCGGTGAAATTCGACACAGTCAAAAGCTGTGTTTGAGTTCATTGCAACATACCTTCATTCAATTACCCACCCACAATTCTCAACATTCCTTGCTCGCTTTGTGATGAAGTGGGTAGAGTTTAGTTATTTATTAGGAATTACTGCTGTTTTGAGAGCTACCACAACTGTATTATTGGCTTTGGCAAGACTTACCTTGTTGAAATTCAGGCAGGCTCTGTAATACATACCGTGGAAATAGTAAAAAAAATTATAGATTGTATGAGACCTTCAGAGCATTTACTTACGTGTACCACAATGGTATGTTCGCATGTTACGCGAGATTAAGAACCAGCGATTGAAAGTAGCTAAATTATAAGTAGAAAGTGCCAACTTGTTTAGCCGTTTCAAAATGTCTGATCGTTAGTTGAGAATGTGCATTCAGAGAAATGTGGTTTGTTCTGATAACATTCGTAGTTCTCTGCAATTTTTACCACGTTAAGTGTTAAATCTAATAACAGTGTGGAAATACGAGTGTCTGTGGAGTTTACAGTCATGTATTTAACGTAGTTAAATGCCACTGTTAATAGCTGAGTATTTTTTATTCATCTATACTAATATTATAAAGAGGTAGTGTTTGTAACTTTGTGTGTTTGGATGTAGGAAGTAATCTTCGAAAAAACTCATCCAATTTTAAAAATTCTTTCACCAGTAGAATGCTACGTTATCACTGAGTGTCATAGGCTATATTTTATTTTAGAAATCAATAGGTATACCTACTAAAACTCCAATAATGTAACCCAAAGTGTAAATAAATGACCTATTCAATTCCTTACATTGTGTGCGCTGCGAAAACTATTGATGATAGAACAAAATAATGTACTATGGCTTTGCAGGACGGACAGATTCGGAAAATAAAACGTGCTGTGCTGCGTACGGCGCCAACCTTAGAAGCTCTACTGCCATTATGGGGGGAGTTACTTTTGTGTTTGCTGGGGATTTTCGGCAGACACTTCCTGTAGTTACAAAAGGGACGTGTGCAGATATCATCAAAGCATGTCTTAAATCATCTCCCATATGGAGTTCTATTCAACACCTAAATTTGCGAACGAATATGAGAGCCTATCTTGGTGGAGACAAGCATAAAGATTTCCCACAACAATTGTTCAGACTTGGAGAAGGAGTTTTTCCTTCTCTAAATTTGGGCACTAATTCTGCTGAAATCATTTTAAATGAGACATTAGGTCAGATAGTCCACAGTCTGCAGCATCTTATAGAAGCAGTATATCCGGGCCTCGAAAATGTACTAGAAAGAGACTTTCATTGGTTGTGTTCCAGGGCAATAGTATCGCCTAGGAACGACACTGTCAATGAAATCAACAATCTCATTATACAAAGAGTTCCCGGCCAAGTCAAAACCTATAAGTCGATTGACACAGTCACCAATGTTGACGATGTCGTCCACTTTCCTCAAGATTTTCTAAATTCGCTTAATCCTTCTGGCTTGCCACCCCACGAACTATCATTAAAAGTCGGTATTCCTATCATGCTTTTTAAGCCCTCCTAACATGTGTAATGGCACAAGATTGCTCATTAAAGACTTGAAAGAAAATCTGATTGTCGCGACCATCCTCACCGGTCCAGCAGCCGGCCTGCTGGCAAACATCCCGAGGATTCCCATGATTCCCACGGATTTGCCAATATCTTTCAAATGGTTGCAATTTCCCGTAAAAACATCGTTCGCGATTACTATTAATAACTCCCAGGGTCAAACTTTCTCTTTGGTTGGAATCGACCTACGAAAAGAGTGTTTTTCCCTTGGCCAACTATATGTTGGTTTATCACGAGTTGGAAGTCCCGAGAAACAGTACATTTTGCTACCAAACAATAACAGGACGTCAAACACTGTCTACAGAGAATGTCTTAGCCAATAACATATTAAATACTGCTATCTCAGATAAATTGCATTGTAATATAATGTATATAAATATGAAAAATTATAAAAAAGTAAAAAAATATCAAATAAAAATAGCAAAAAAACTTTAAATTATAAATTATTTATTTAATTAATTAATTACAATGTGCTTTTTTTAAATGCTTTAGGAGAGTTTACCCAACCTAATTAACGCCGGGTTAAGCAGTTTTTTAATATCTTAATTGCACCCGTGCGAAGCCGGGGCGGGTCGCTAGTAAGTTATAAAAGTGTTTTGTATTGTATCGTATTGTAGAATAGTTCAAATTTATCTGTTCATACAGCTTACTTTTTGTTATGCATTAGTGTGTAAAGTGTGATAATATAGTAAGCATTATATAGTAAGACTTTTCCGAAGCACTGCAAATCTTCTACTTCATGGATATTCTTCTGCCTCATCCAAACTGACCTTAACTAAGTCTGGAAAATTACATCAGAGGGATAACGCACCAGATATGTGGCCACTCACTTATAACAGTATTATTTTATAATTGCAATTTCTTACTGTGCGCTACCAATACAAGTTTTATCACTATTTTTTATTCAAAATATTTAGAAATGAAGCATTATAGTTTATAGATAAAATATGAATAACATTTCAATTTAACACGGAAAAAAGTAACATTTATGAATACAAGTATAAAACGCATGTGATACATGGCATATGTTGGAAATAACTAAACACGTCACACATGGGGAGATTTTCAAAGGGTTGATTCAAAAAGGGTGAAGAAACCATGAATAGATTATACAAATAAATACCTTGAGTGAACTGTAGAAAGAAATATGATCTATAGTGTATGGAGTTAATATAAAAATATGTGGGGCATTATGGTGTTGTTTGACGTACCGTGGTGCATATGATGTGTTTGACGTAGAATAACGAGGATGCACGAGACAGGCATTACATGATGGCAGAAAATGGATATATTTGGTGAAGGTAAGCGTGTAAACAGTGTTGCAGGTAGGTAATGTCAGGTGAGGATCCTGTAGCAGTTAACGAGTAACAGAAGTACATGGTGACTGAAGTGGTAATGCAGTCAAAAGAGTAGCAGGGGGTTTGAAGAGGTGTGTAATAAAAGGAGGGTTAGGTATAACGGGGTTTGTTCCAAATATGCACACATTACAGTCAATGACACTGTAAGGCTAGACCTCACAGATATTTGTTTTCATACAGCCAAATGTTTATTATTATGGTATTTGTTTACTAAATATTAAATTCAAAACATTTATGTGCAACACTAATGATGTTATAATAGTTTGTTTATAAAATGTCGTAATAACTATTAATTTTGCCATGAAAGAAAATATTATTTTAAAAAGTAAGAATAAGCTTTGTTACATTTTCACGTACATATAAGCTGAACCAGACAGTTATTACAATTACTAATTTTATTTTGAATTTGTATTCATGACCAGCAAAATAACTTATGTATATTTCATTTACCAATAAGTATCATGTGCCTTGGATTATCTTTGAATAGTCTCTTCCTCTTAGCGGCAATTTTAATAGGTGTCTTGGCGACGTTATCTTGGCGACGTCATAACATGCGTATAAACAACATGGTATCGGGTTCTACAATCATCCCATTCAAAAATATTTCAGGCGTCGAGTTTTACTAATGGGCGATGAAAACTTCAACATTCGTGTGTAATGGTATTAATATATACAAAAGCAGACGAAAACAAAGCAAAAAATCAAACTGGTGTTCAAAAAATGTCTCAACCGGTGTAAACTGGTGTATCAACCATTGGTGGATTCATCAATGAATTTTCAAAACACAGATGGTATCAGGTTGTACACGAATCCCAAATAATTACGGTATACTGGGCCCAATGCAGTTTTATGAAATAGTGTGTAACTTCACATTCTACTTGGACAATTTTACGTCCAAAACATCTACTCAGTTTTTATTATTCTTATTATATTGTCCAAAAGTAAGTATTTAAAACATCTAGCTCCAAACTTAAGTTCTTCAAATGAGAAGGCTTGCCACTATCACTCAACACACACAAACAATACTATAATAAACATAATATATGATTAGCACACCACAATTTATTTATTTATTTTTCATCCCGTTGAGTCCGCATTGTAGATAAGATACAGAGCTATGAAATAAGTCAAGATAACAAAATGAAGATAAATGTAAGAAAAACTAAGGTAGTCAGGTTCACAAGGAAGATGATAAGCATGGACATGTACAGATGGGAGGGACAAGAGATAGAAGAAGCAGCAGAATATAAGTATCTAGGGATTGTACTGCAGGGAGACCTCAGGTGGAAAAAACAGGTAGAGAGGGTGGTTGCAAAGGGAAGAAGGACTCTGGGTATGCTGGGAAGGGTGCTGAATGGAGTCAGCTGTGAGGAGAAGGCGAATGTCACAATGTTAGAATATGCTGCAGCAGTATGGGACCCGTATGTGGAGGTGGAGGTGCAAGAACTGGAAAAGGTGCATAGAAAGGCAGCAAGATAGGTGAAGGGTAGGTGGAGAAGGCAAGGGCAGGATGATGAGGAAGAAGGGAACTATAGGCCATCAGTGATGATGAAAGAAATGGGGTGGAGCTCATTGAAGGACAGGAGGAAAGTTGAACGGTTAGTCAGGATGTACAGGGTGGTGAATGAAGAGGGAGGATGGGGAGGGCTACACTGCAAGCTAAGTAAGGGGGTGTTTAGAGGAAGAGGAAACAACAGTGAGAAGCTTCAGAGGGGGTGGAGGAGAACGGAGTTGGTTGGGTGAAGGAGAGGTGAGAGAGCTCGCCACCGGGCGGTAGCCTAATTGCGAGTGTATTATTAGCATTATAATGACACATACCTATTCACAATAACAAATACATACAATAAAAACCACATAAACATGTAAGAAAGAACTACTCTTCTGAATTTTTAACATAGCAGGGTTACCATAACAGTCGCAACTTTCGTGTCTCTACAAATGTATAACAAAAACCGTTAACACATCTGCGGTTTTTTGAATTTAGTAAACACACATCATACCATAGATACATAAGCATCATACAGTGCAACGGCAGACAGAAATACCACCACAAGCAGTTCGTTCCTTTCTACCGTGAAAGTGCAACGCATGTGGGTCTAGTATAGCACATTTGAATTAAACCCTTACAATCTGCCACAAATAGCTTATCGGAATCAAACGCTTCAGCATTGATATTTCTGAATTGCTAAGGCATTTACTTTTGACAGTTTCTACGTCTGTTGCCAAGATACAGTGGACAAGACGCCATTTTACATCACTGGGACGGTACTCCCTCAGCGCGGGGGTAGATCGGTCCCTTGTGAGGGACCTTGGACACCCAGTTAGTT
The DNA here is from genome assembly GCA_029891345.1 of Dryococelus australis. Lineage (NCBI taxonomy): Eukaryota > Metazoa > Arthropoda > Insecta > Phasmatodea > Phasmatidae > Dryococelus > Dryococelus australis. The sequence continues at coordinate 2,512,002 of CM057003.1, read as the reverse complement.
GTCAGTTAGCTTGCGGAGGCGAGGAGAAGCTAACCCCCTCCCACCACGACACCCTTCAAACATACGTTATGCTGCAAAGCTAGCATTCTTTTACAGGATTCCCAGGGTAGCGCCTGGGAGCTGTTTCCATAGCTGATTTTTACTCTCTTTTTCCCTGCCTGTACGGGATAAAAGAGAGTGGTGAAGTTAATTGAATTTATCAGCGCGGAATTTTAAAGTTCAAGACTTGTGAAGTACTGTCACGAGCTCCCTGTGAGAGAGCTAGCGACAGTTTGGTATAAAAAGCGGAGGTTAATAGCCAAATGAAGTTAAATTATCGATATAAGTAGCTTTCCCATGACTGGAGTGGCAAGGGTTTATATAATTAAATTAATTATATGTATATTGTAGTGGTGAATTTAAATCAGTGTAGTTGTTTCAGTAATTTACTTCATAACTTATGAGTTATTGTTAAAAACCATTAAATAATCTGATTGGTGTGTAAATGCATTTCTGAATGTACTGTGACGAGCGACTAAAAGTCAAGTAAAACATGTTAACTCGGGGAACTGCGAGAGCGATATGGCTAGTGCGATGCCAAAGCAAAATACTTTTGTTAAACGTGGTCGATTTTTGTCTCGGACCGATCGGAAAATTTTGGCCAGTTTCGGGGCCTTATTTCAATGAAATCGGGATGTATAATTGCGCTGAAGGCGTGAATTTATATTTTTAAAATTGTTTTGAACTATATTCCGTGTTGATTATTATTAAGAATTGTAAAATTCGAGAGCAGGTTGCCATGAAAACACGTCCCGGGAGTGAAGCTAAACAGTAATATTGGCCGAAAGAACTTGGTGAAGTTGCTCGAGAGGTGGCAGCATGGTCATTATTTTATCGACCGCAGCTTTTGACACGGAAAATTTTAATATATTAAAGCGGTTGTAATTAAAGTTATTAAATCGTCTTAAATAAATAAATAATTAGTACTGCAAAACTTAAAATGTTAAGTTGGTTACGACTAGAAAATATACGCGATTTTTTCGCTCGTCATAGTTATTAATATTTATGTAATGTGTTTCGGAGTCGCTCCAGTACAGAGTAGGGGAAATTGATATTTGCGGGTCTAGTTGACGGGCAAGGGGGCCGCAAATGACGCCATGGCTTCGAGAAGTAGCCAGGTCCTCTCTTGTTTCTCTGTGATGTTGCGGAGTTTTAGGATGCAGGGGTTGGAAATGTGCCATGAGCGAGGCGAAGTCGCATGCTCTAAGGAATTCCATGAGTTCATAGAAATCCTGCATAACGCCTCGCATCTCTCCTGGCGAACTTCGCAGGCGAGGGCGGGATTGAGGTGGTGTGTTTGGCATTGCAGGGGTGTCAAGTGTGGGAGTTGGTTTGTGAATAGGCGCAGAGAGTGCCTGCGAATACGTTTTGCCGGGCTGTAATGTCCTGACCGTGAACCTGGACGGGGCAGGAGGTTGTTTTGCAGTTTTTGGTGTTATTTTCGCAGCAGTAGTTCTTTTCTGCACCAAGTCCAGGAACTTGGGGCAGGCTTTTGAAAGAGCTGTGTGTTCGCCTGCGCAGTTGCTGCATTTGGGCTTGGAGTTGGTTTAGTTTATTTTGCAAGCACTCTCGGGGTGAGGGTCGGCGCAGTGAACAGTGATTTTTGGTGTGGCATAAGGCGAGACAATTACGGCAATGTGCCACGTCTGTCGGCCGTTTCTGGTATTGTCGGGGATGAACAATTGTCATGTTTATGCTCTTTACAGAGAGCAGAGGAGGGAGAGAATTTTCTGCGCTGCCGTGACACAGAAAAAACATTGCGGCTCCAACGTGAATTTGTTCGGGTCTGTTTGGTCTGTGATACGTTTTTTAAATTGATAAATGTGCTGGATTGAGTAACCGGCGCATTCCAGATCTGCCTTGATGTCAGCAATGTCGGTTGTGGGGTGGAGGTCAAAAACTACTTTCTGTGGGAGCTCGGAAGCCTGGCAAATGTGAAATAATGGATGTAATTTGCTTCGAGCATTGTGCGCGCAGCTGTGTAAAAATCAAAGTTTTTAGTGAGGATTTGCATTCCCTGAGCAGTGGGGAGAAGGGAGAATCCGTCCCTACTAATAGCTCGCAATTTCTGAACAAGTAAGTTGTATTTAGTGGCGTCAGGAACCACTAATCTGAACTGATTTTGTTTTTTCTGTCGTGTTTGAGGTGCAGCCGGATGTGTTTGGTGGGTGGAAATGCTTGAAGAGCCGGGATGGTTAACTGTTGAGGTTTTTTTCTGTTACCTCCTTAAGCGGGGAAAACCTATTTTGTATAGGACTGGTGTTTGTTTGTGCCTCAGACGACACAGAGTGGAGACGCTTGTTCTCCTGCATGGTTGTTCTGTCCCCTTTTCTTTTTACAATCTGGAAGTCGGTTTCCATTTCCAATTTTTCATTTCCTACCGCCGGTGTTGTTGGTCGGGAGGAAGTTGGTGTGGTGATTGTTGGTGTCGTCGGAGCCGGGAGAGTAGCCAGGAGGAGGTCAATATGGTCTGGGATGCCTTGAGGAAAAATGTCGGAAACAGTTTGGTGGTTAGGTCGTCTCTTTGCCAGTTCTAAGAATCGCTTGTTTTCCCGGAGGTACTACAAGGAGTATGGGCCAGTTCCCGTCATCCACAATGGCTCAGTCAGTTCCCTACCCGCCGCCATGACCCGCGAGGGTGGTGGGGGAGGGGTAGGCTCTGTGTGGAGCGACTCTCGATGTGGTGTTGTTTGCAATTTGCGAGAAATTGTTGTTAGGAAAGTACCTAAATCGGTGCTGTCCACTGTGATGGCTGACCCACTAGGGGCTAGGCTCGAGATGACCTGTTTCCAGACCGATCACAGTGTACAGGGTGTGTGCCGCGAAGCTATTAGTCGTATACAGCCAGAAGAAGCAGAGACGCACCCTCCTTAGTCGGAGGCGAAGACAACACTGTGTGAGGTTGATTGTGGAGTGGACAAGATAAAACAGGGAAATAATATAAATAGCCATGATAAAATAATAATAATAATAATAGTAATAATAATAATAAAAACAATAATAATAATTATTATTATTATACAATGGAAAGAACTAATACTACTGAGGAAGAAGCATCAGAGAGATAAATTTTTAAGAAAAAAGTGTTAAAAATGGAAGGATTCGAAGGCAGGAAGGAAAAGAAAACAGGCTCGAAATGGTACGAGGTGAGGAAAATATACAAAATGAGAAGATGGAGTGCTGGAGAAAGAAGAAGAAACAGCAACGGACGAAGCACTGAAATTGGTTCGTGGTCCCTAACAGAAAAAGAAGAAGGACAAAGTATTAATTTATTAATTTATTTAAATATTAATGTGCCATCCAACAGTAGAACCATTAACAGAATGGCACATAAATACATAACACCAAGCATCAAGTTCATCAACTGACAGAACAATAACAAACATACAAGACAAATTATACAAGAAAATTTTTTAACAAACTTAAAAAATTTAGTTAACATTAATAACTAAGGAAAAAAAACATAAATACAGAAATACACCATCCTTAAAAACATTTAAAGTAGAATAAAAATTTTAAGACTTATTAAAACACAGTGATTAAATGATGTGAATAAAGAAAAATCTATACAATTAACAAGATCTTTATTAACCTTCGAAGGAGAAAAAGTAAAGCGGTTCTACAGATATAAATAATAATAATAATAAATTTTTTATTTACGACAGATTAGTGTGCCTCCCAACAATTGTGGCGGCTGTAGAAGGAGATCCATGTGGAGTGTGCTGGGAAGTAGTAAAATAAAATGAGCAGGCAGTATTTTGTGAGGACAAATGTTATCTACGGTAACATATTTAATGTGTAGGTTTATCTACACGGAATTATAAACCTCTTCAAAACAGTACAACAGTGTATAAATGTGATAACTGTAAGGTGGCTAAACAGGCTAGTGTAAGCCAACTCCACGACTAAGTGCAGGCAATTCAACTCAGCATAGACGACCTAAAGAAGAGATTCGAAGACAAAATTACCACGTTCAATAGTGCAACGAACTAACAAAAATACAGGAAGACCAAAAAATCCTAAAAGAGAAAGTAAAGCGACATAGTAATGACATTGACCAGATTTATGATTCACAAAATGCTCTAGATCAATATAGCACTAATTTTGATATAGAAATGAAGGGGATCCCATACGCTGAAAGTGAAGACAAAATTATAATCATGAAGATTGGGGAAGTACTTGAATGTGAGTTTAGGGATGAAGACTTGGATGGGTGTCACAGGCTGCGGAAGTATAAAGAAGGACCAGAACCCTCAACGATTGTTCCTCACTTTGTCAGACGGGAGAAAAAGCACCTTCTCATGAAAATGCGAAAAACAAGAGGGCAGCTGTACACTAAAGACTTGAACATCCCCGGCGATAGTAAATAGGTGTTCTTGAATGATCCCCTAACCCTCTACAATAGGAGATTGCAATGAAATGAAATCGGCACTAAACTATTTAATACAATGTTGTTGAAAATGAATGATAACCCGTGAAAGGTAATAAACTACAAAAAGTATACATTTCTTTGCGGCAAATACCTATTACGGTTTCATATCATATATACATACACTCGCAATTAGGCTGCCAACTGGTGGCGAGCTCTAACCCCTCTCACAGATAACAATTCCTCCCTCAACACATTCCCCTCCCTCACAGGCCTCTCACAAGCATGGACTGCCTAACCCGCTCTGTTCTCCTCCACACCCTCTGAAGCTTCTCACTGTTGTTTCCTCTTCCTCTAAACACCCCATTACTTAGCTTGCAGTGTAGCCCTCCCAATCCTCCCTCTTCATTTACCACCCTGTATATCCTGACTAACCGTTCAACTCTCCTCCTGTCCTTCAATGAGCTAAACCCCATTTCTTTAATCATCACTGATGGCCTATAGTTCCCTTCTTCCTCGCCATCTTGCCATTGCCTTCTCCACCTACCCTTCACACATCTTGCTGCCCTTCTCTGCACCTTTTCCAGTTCTCGCACCTCCACCTCCACATATGGATCCCATACTGCTGCAGCATATTCTAACACTGGACGTAACATTGTGCCATATGCCTTCTCCTTCACCTCACAGCTGACTCCATTCAGCACCATTCCCAGCATACCCAGAGCCCTTCTTCCCCTTGCAACCACTCTCGCTACCTGTTTTTTCAACCCGAGGTCTCCCTGCAGTACAATCCCTAGATACTTATATTCTGCTGCTTCTTCTATCTCTTGTCCCTCCCATCTGTACACGTCCCTGCCTATCATCTTCTCCCTTGTAAACTTCACTACCTTAGTTTTTCTTACATATATCTCCATTTAAATTTTTTCTGGTCCACAACCATATCTTATCAATGTCTGCCTGCAAACTTCCGCCCCCCTCTCCCGCCACAGCATATACAATACAATCGTCTGCAAACAATATGATTTTCCCCCTAATTCCCAAACCCATGTAATTTACCATTATGGTAAATAACAAAGGACACAGCACACTTTCCTGTGGTACCCCTGACGTAACCTCTTCTTCCTCCGATATTGCCTCCCCCACTTTCACCCTCTGCCTTCGCCCCTTGAGAAAGTCTCCTATCAATTCCACTACCCTCCTGTCTGGTATTAGCACCTCCACTTTCCTCATCAATGTTCCATGGGGCACCTTATCAAATGCCTTCTCAAAATCTATGAAGCATGCATCCACCTGCTTCCCCTCAACAACTACCAGCACCAGATCCTCTAATAACCCAGCCAGCTGAGTCTCACATGAGTATCCTCTCCTGAAACCATGCTGGGATTCCTCCAACCAATTCCTTTTGTTCATAACCCTAACCACATACTGGACCACCGGTCTGTAGCTGCCAGGCCTCCCCCTATCCTCTCCCTGCTTGTGTGTAGGTACCACCATAACATACTTCCAATCTTGTGGTAACTTACCCTCTCCTATGGACTTTTTAAACAGCGCCTCTAAATATTTCGCCAACTCCATGCCACCAAACTTTAGTGCTGCGTTTCCTATCCCATCTGGTACCCCTGCCTTACTGCTCTCCAAACCCCTAATTACTTTTTCTATCTCCCACTCCCTCATCTTAAATTCACTAAACACCCCCCGAACCCTGTTTATCCCCCTTTTCCAACCATCCTTTGCCTCAAACACTGACAAGTACTGTCCTTGCAGCATCTCCGATTTTTCTTGGATATTTGTCGCATGCCTACCATCCCTTCCTGTTAGCAGGCTGATCCCTTCCTCTCCTCCCCTTAACCACCTAATGTACCTAAACAATTTCCCCCATTCCTTGCCTTTTCCTTCATCCACCATGTTACCCAGAAATACATTCTTTGCCTGTTTGACCTTCCTTCCAAGCTCCCCAACAATTTGTTTCATCATTTCTTTAGATCTTAACATCCCTTCATTTCTCCACTTGGCATGTAATTTTCTGCACTTCTTCTTCACTTTCACAATCTCCTGTCCATAATATGGCGGATCTCCCCCAGTCAATAACCTTTTCATTGGTACAAATTTCTCATACATAACCTCCATTAATCCTCTAAAGTCCCTCCACAACCCCTCTATACCCACCACCATAGACGATTTCTTAAACCTCTCTCTCAGGAATATTTCTGCTCCCTTCTTGTCTCCTCCCCCATACTGCCACACCAACCTTTCTACCATTTGCACTTTATTCATCCTGCCAATCCCAATTTCCACAACTGGGATATGATGGTCGCTTATACCATCCAATATTATTGCACCAACTTCAGCATTCCTAGTTCTGACTAACACCACATCCAACACTGACCCAACATCCTCCTCATTCCATCTCATAAGTGTTTCTACTAGCTGGACTAATCCTTTGTTGACTAACTGTGTTGCCATTCTCTGCATCATGCTAACCATTCCTTCTGGACATTCTACCCATTTCACCCCTGGCATATTCAAATCCCCTGCTTAAACAACCCACTGCCTGTCCTTTAGTCTATCGACCCTCTCCTTGATCATCTCAGTTGCCTGCCATCCCTGTCCTGGTGGTCTGCATGCCTTGGAGCTTGTCAGCTGTGTTTTCATTCCACGGAACCTCTGGTGGTGCTTCCTCATCTGTGTGCACGGGCGGATCCTGTGTGGTATATCTCCGCTGAAGGTGCTGCCATTCATTGTGTCTCCTCTATTCTTCCTCGAACTCGATACGGCCTGCACGGTCGTGGGGTTGGGACACACAGTGGCAGACTTCGTCGTCGACGGCACCTGGGATCAGCTGGATGTCGTCCCGATATACCCTCACCTTCCTTTTGGCTATGTGAATTGTATACATGGTTGATCCATGCTTTTGTAGCACGTGATGCAGTCCACTACATAGTGCTGCTAATCCTGCACAAAAGTCCTTTCTTGCAGTGGACTGCAGGTGCGTCCGTATGTACACCACTTGTCGGTAATTTTTCCGTTTTACATATCGGAATGGGAAAACCTGACAAAGATTCAGTGTGTATTATAAAGTATCCATCCTAGTTGTTTACTTTGCACTCTAGTGCCATAGCACATATCTGGCAAAGTTCCGTTCAGCGTATTTAAAATCGGCACCAACTGTTCCGAATCGCATATCCAGGCAATCTTTTTCACAAATTTTCTCTCGCTAATCGCAAAATGGTGTGTTGGGGATGTAAAATTACAATGTTGAATGCCAGACATATACACATTTCTCATTGATTACGACATTCTGAAATCGATGATATGGTGCGAAAAATGCGGGGAAGGCGAAGCGAAATTGGTGGAAAACAGGTGCTTGTTTTACTGGTGCCAACTGCGAATGGAAGAATGTACTAAAATAAACTTTAAAGTGTCGGCGAGGCAAGGCAGTTTCGTGGGAGATTCAGACTTGTCTCCGGGTAAGATAATCAAGTTGTGTTTACTCTGGTGCTTGATCAAATACCCTCGACGGCAGACTATAGTGAACGAACTTTTGTGCTCGGGAAAGATGACCGTCGCCTGGTCGAGTTTCTACCATCAAGTATGCATGGACGGTGTGTTGGTGTACCGGAAACGCATTGATGGACCGGGTAATGTGGTCGGGATCGAGGAGTCATAATTGTGCAAAAAGCAAGAACCACAAAGCACGTAAAGTTAACAGCCAGTGCGTTTTCGGGTGAGTGCAGCAGGACAATCCGACGAAGTTCTTCCTGGTGCCAGTGGAAAAGAGGAACGCGGCGACCCCGACCAAAATCATTCGCGAGTGAATCGCTCTGGGCATGATGATAACTTCAGACAGCTGGCGTGGTTACAGCTACTTAGACATTCACGGCTACCATCACATGCAGGTGAATCACAGGAGGGAATTTGATTGTAGTGAAGAGAGTGGAATCGTAAACACTCGAAACACATTAAAGATGAAGAGGGGCGAGACTTTGAGGGTGCACATTCAAAACAATGAGCGAAGTTGGTGTTCTGTGCGATACAGCATTCCCTGCTTTGGCCGACGGAAAAAAATCTTGCGTCGGTTACCTGGCAGAATATGTCTGGAAAAAGAATCATTTATACGGAGAACGACTGCATGCTTTGCTGATTCACACCACCGACATGCACCATCATAATCGGCTCAGAGGAGATAGCGGCGAAGGCTATCCTAATTTCGACAGGTATCTGTTGGTTATGGCTGTTTTTTAATTTGCAGGCACGAGCGAGATCGAGTTGCAGTTGCAGTTTTAAATAAGTTAATTGAATTGCTGTTGCCATTGCAGTATAAAATTAAAGTGTGATAGACTTCTGTTTGTTTCTGTTTAAAGTGTGAGTGAGATTGTACAGCTGTTCGTTTCAGTTTTAAATTAAAGTTTAATAGAATTGCTATTTGATTAAAGTTTAAAATAATGTTTAATTGAGTTGCTGTTTGATTCAAATTAAAATTGATGTTTGATTGAGTAGCTGTTAGTTTCAGTTTAAAGAACAGAATGAATGGCTTGCTGTGTGTTTTAATTTACAGGTGCGAGTGAGAAAGTGTAGCTATTTGTTTCAGTTAAAAAAGTTTGAATGACTTGCTGTTTGTGAAAGTTTAAAAAAAGTTTCATTGACTTGCTGTTTGTTTCATATTTAAAAAAGTGTGATTGTCATGCTGTTTGTGTAAACATTCATTCGTGATCCGGAAAACAGCCTAAAATAATCGAGTAGGTCATGATGGGTCCGCCTGGCGACGCGGGATGTACTTGCATCTGTTGCATCCGCAAAACTTGGATATACCATGTTTAATTATTGAGGTAAAGTGATTTTTTAAAATATTACATTCTTTCGCGATCCCAAAAAGTCATAGCACGGTCGTGTCTGTCATGACCGGTTCGGCTGGCGGCGGATGCAATGGCATGTGCTGTTGATTTCGCGTACTTTGGAACTGCCAGTTTCGAGTGTAGGGGTAATTTATAAAAAAATTGATTACATATATACAAATCCTTACAATCTATATTGATACATTTATAAAAAGTTTAATATTTAACTGTACACAGTTTTACTGTACCCTTTTAATGATGGTGTACAATTGAAAAATTGCATATTAAATTGTTACATTTATAAAAAAAATCGAATTTTTAACTGAGCACCGTTTCATCGTACCCTTTGGTGATGAAATACATGTGAAAAATTGCGTATTAAATTGTTACATTTATAAAAAATCAAATATTAAACTGTACACTGTTTTACCACACCCTTTTAGTGATTGCATACATATGACAAATTACATAATAAATGGTTAAAATTATAAAAAATGTTAATAATTAATAAATATTCTCTTTAAAATAAATAAAAAGAAGTAATGCATCGCGAATCGCATGTATTTAAAAAGAATGGGGGAAAAAAGGCGAAAAAAATTAATTTTTTGGATTCGCGGTAGGAGACTCTTAGCTATAGTTACTTTTGGTACCTACATAAGCCATGGGAAACAAATGGGGTCTTTTACCCTATAATCCTTATTGGCTTGGATAAGCTATAGGAAATAATTCGTTGTAAGTCGAAATTTCCCCCCGACTCGTCTGGATACGCAATTCGAAACAAGTGGGGTTTGGCACCAATTTCCCTCTTTCCCGCTTGGATACGTAATGTCGTCCTGTTCGGCCCTGCATGTTTTGTCACCTGGATACGCAAAGGGAAACTTTTGGTGAACACCAGCTTTTTCAAGGTGTGCTGGATACGCATGGGAAACTTTTTATTTGGGCTTTTTCTGGGTTGTAGTTGGATACATAATTGGCGATTTTTTGTCTCGACTTCATTTACCATTGGATATGTAATACAATGGTTTTTGAGATATTTAGATGTGCAATATGGAATAATCACCTATCTTCTGGATTTTTTACCCACAGATCCCTGGTGAACCTCTCAAGTTCCAGCCAAATGGAGTAGGAAACAGACACGGAGGATGTGGAGGAAATGGACGAGACATTTCTGGCTACAGATAATGGGTCATCAACGTATTCAGTCCCCGACGAGATAATGTCAGATGGACGTAGCAGAGGCTACGACTGGAGTCGTATTATTCTGAGGATAGACGACGAGTCGGTGAGATACAGATATCCCTTCCAGACGTTAATGGCAGATCTGCAGCCATCTCTGCTGAATCACTGCCAAGTAAGGCCTACATTCATTACCCAAGGCGAGTCTTGCCGTCCTGTGTAAGTGAATGAAAAGTAATTTTTTTATCTTCGATAATTTCAAAATTAAAAGCTGTACTAGTAATGGAACAGACCAAATCGCGACCTATTCTTGTGGAAGATAACAATATGTCCCAGTGGCCTGTAGAGCATTTGAGTCTCGAGCTTGCTCTGCCGACGAGTCAAACCCTAACCATAAGTAAAATACAGCATTAATTTGGACCCTACTCAAACATTATCGTTATATGGTCTGGCCATACTGTGTTAACTGTGGTGATCTGTTAGGTAGAACCTAAATGTATGACACTGGTGTTAGAATACTAATTTTAGTAAAATAATTTAATTTTTATTATAGTTTGATTTAAGTGCATAAGTTCTACTGTGTTAAGCGTTATATTATTTTATTGTTTCCCTCACATATTCCCAGTAAATGCTTCAAAGATAACGTTTTGTTTTCCTCATCTAAAATAATTATTTAAATCACTATATTTAAGTAGCAATTATAATCTTGGAGTGATGGTATTTGTGTGTTGATTTTATGTGTACATGTCCGTGCATGATTTACAATGCCTGGATAATCTTTTGTGCACTTATATTACTGAGGCATTATCACACGACTGCGAATTGTGGTAACATTTAAACAACACACCCACACTTACACATTTCGACAGTAGGTAATGAATTTACAAATCTAATAGTCTTCTGAAGATTGGCGCCCAAAGACAAAAATATTGTAAAAGAACTGATCCGGCCTGAACTCATACACAATATACACCTAGTTGTCATCAGTTACTACAGTGCTATAATTCTAGTATTGCGTTTAGAGCTAACATGTTATTATTATTTATCAGCAAGAAGAGCAGTCTATCTTAAAGACTGACGCCCAACTGGGGCCTCGAGATAATAAAGTTATCTTTCACGTTTTATCAGCCGTAAGTACAAAAGAAAGTACCGGTCAGAAAGAAAAATATAGTTTTTTTTCTTACTACAAGGCATGAAACGACAATGAGTTGTGCATTGTTAATGAAAGTTCTATCGCCATGGAGGAAGGATTATCAGTCTGTAAAACTTCATGCAAGACACAGCTAAGAAAGTTTATTGTAGCTATTCCTCTATAAAAAGCCGGGTTTTTTTTTTTTTTTCATTTCCTCCTCCTGAGAAATTTAATTTAATTTTTCATGAATGAATGTCACGAGAGCCGCAATTTTTACGAAGCTCTTTACACTCGTTGAGAAATAGTGGGGCAAATATAATGTCGGTAACAAATTCAGATACAATAAGCGGGGAAGGAATGCCTGCCATAAGCGCGTCATACAGCATCTCGTTTTTATATGCACACTGCGAGATTTTTAATTTTTTTATTGGCCGAGAAGGAATGTAAGCTTTTCTATTTTTCTAAAGGTCGAGGAGGAATATAAGTTTGTTTATATCGTATAGTGGTGTTTACCGACCTTGATAAATCGATTAAAAAGAATTTTTTATTTGACTTTCCCATACACAATCAATTTCAGATGTAAAAAAATGACAAGGATATATTAGCACAATTTTTTTTCAATTAAATGAGCAAAGTGTAAAAAAAATTAAGCTTAGATTTATGCAAAATGTTAGAAATGTAACGCCGCTTGTTTTGTTCCCGCAATCATTATGCAAGTTTCATTGGAAGCTTTCTTATAATTTTTAACTTTCAAAACATTTTCACATAAACGACAGATGGACTCATGAGAGAGCAGTATGACTCGTTCTCTCGACCTCAGCAGTCGGGTAACGAGAGTTAGTTTTCGTTTATCAAAGTTACCAAATAACGCAGCGGCCACTGACGAAACTATTGGACACAACGTTATGTATGTATTGTGGCCAGTAAAAAACCTGCTGAAACAACTTGGTTTGATTAGCATTTATGAGTATATTCTCAACAAAAATATATTTCATTTTAACATTCGCTTATTACTTTTCGAATTTCAGAATACTTTTGGCATTAGTGACGAAATTAATTGAAAACAATTTGAGGTGTCTGGATGCATCGGGAGATACAATCACGATTCGTTTGTTATCGGACCCGTAAACTAGTTCGATTCCATTCTCAAAAGTCCATTCTATAAAAAATTGTCTATAAATTAGCGGTTGGTCGAGTAAAGTTTTGTAATTTATTTCATTACATCCAACGAACCCTTGACTTAACCATCTTCATTATCGTTTAGACGACCTATGAATATAATTTGCGAATGTTCGTCCAAAAGTTCAGAAATTGAATTAAATGCTTCGAAGTTTAACCTTTTCAAATTCTTAAATATTAACCGAGTAAATACACCTCTGGAAATATTCATAGTGTATCTCTTTACCGTTTTAAAACGAATCATGCTCGCCTCTCCTGGCTTGATGATTGATGACCATATAGATGATATTTTTTCGTCGGTTAAACTAAATTCGTTGGTATTTGTAAAATCATCGGTTTTGGTAGTAAATTAATTTTCCAGAGATGCGGTCGTGGTGGAGATGAAATTATTTCTTTCAACCCCATCACCCTCCTCGACCAATTCTATTATAGAGGTGTCAAAATTGTGGTGTTTTTTCGAAATATATATACCGAGTGGAATTACAATAATTAAACTAACTACGCGTACACCCAATCCCATGTAGAGTTGTTCATTTCCTTTATTCATAGTTCTTATCTATACATTGGCAAACGATACTAAAAAACTCAAAATTACATAGAGCGATAGTCTGTGGATAGCTGTCAACCGTTGCCATGACGACCGAGCTCGAATCGCAAATGATTGTGGACAAACCATAAAATACTAGCTGCATCGATGTTTGAATGGCGTTTTCATCGTATTTTACCGACAAGTAAGTGAAGAATACAGACATTATCTCTAAAATTTGAGAATAACTCAAGGTATCGATAAGAGGTGCCATAGATTTACATATGTTTTGGGATCGCTTGTCTTTGGAACGCCCTCCCATAATGTATCTACTTCAACCAATGCGTCTTTGTGGTAATTTGAAAAGAAAATAATTTTTTCACGTGATTGAATATCTTTTCGTACTTGTGTCGTTTAGAACCAACTTTATTCCTAAACTCCTTAATTTGAAATGATAGGGAACTATCTTTGTATAGTAATTATGTCAACTGTTTAATGTTTTCATTTGCTGACTGGTGATCGTCTTTAAAAAAGGTTTTATAATTTTCGAGAACGACGTGCGGGCCCAAACAGTTTTGTTGGATAGTATACTGCTTAAAATATAAAAAATTTAAACGATGGGTTATTTGCGAAATTTTAAATTTTATTTCAGAAGCGAGTTTATCACGTTCAGTCATTAACGAATATATATTTATGCCTTTTAACCTCAATACGGAATCGTAAAAATATTTATTATTTATGATGACTGTCAGATGTAAAACAATCCAGTACAGCGGCGGATTTAATTTTATAAATTCAACCATTTCCATAAATTCAGAATGTGTCATGTTTTTATATAATTTTCTCCGTCCTTTTAACTTTAACCACTCTCTAATCACACAGATAAAAACACATGGAATTGTTGTTTTTTTCATAGTATAATATTAATTTACTTAATTACTGGCAGTTGCAGCTCCTGAATTAGTAGCACCCTCGAAAGATGTACTCGCACAAAATTGTGCATTCACCGAGCCTTTTATTTTAATTCTAAATTTCCATAGAACAAATTCTAAAATCCCAAAATTAATAAAATCGATCCTATAATGGTAAATGCGTATATTTGCTATTTTTATTAATTGTTTTATATACAAATACAAAATGTAAAAAAATGTTTCATATAAGGTTAGGAAAAGTAGGATAAAAAGGATAAAGACAGAAAATCGCAACATGTTAGGGAAAAAAAAAAATATTCATTGAAGTATTTACAATAGTTACAAAAAAGTATTTATACTTGAATAAATTTCGATTTATTCCTGTTTGTTGTTCTGGATAAGACTACATAAATTTCTTTTACTGTACACCCCATAAAATTTGCATACATGTCATTATCAATTGTTAATCCTATACTGCTCTGAACGGTATTTCCATACATTTGAAACGGGAACCATATAACAAGATTTTATTGTTTTTAGTAGCTTCACATGCATGTTGGAAGGCAAATTTATCAATAGTATAGAGATTCATCTCGAAGAAACATTTTGGTATCAGAAGGAGGTTGTTTTTTTTCCTCGCCACACATGAGTATTTCGTCTTCAACATGTCACCGATTGCATACTCAATGACCATGAATTAAACTGTGGTAGGGAACACCGACGATTAGCGGTAAGTAGGCGGATTTGGGGTTTTCATTCTTTTCTGATATCAATATTTTTTTATCGTTTGAAAGGAAAATCGGAGGAACCGAGAAAGATCTTGAGAATTCAGTTTGTCCATTTCAGTCACGTCAAGCCGGCAACTACATTCCTTTATAATTTTTTTATTTGAGTGAGAATAGCAATAGACACACTTAAATTGAAATAGCGTGCTTCGATGTTTGTAAAGGCAAAGAAAAGAAATCCAGGAAACTTTACCAAGTTTTCCTGCGCCCAGTTCATAACCTCTTTTGTGTTGAGTACCAAATGTGAAGCCGTTTTGATATTCGGCTCAATCACAGTTGCCAACAACTCTACCGGATACTCAAAATCCAGAGTGAAACAACTCATGTAACGTTTGTGTGCGCCAAAATGACGTGTAAGCAGTTTGTTACAGTTCGGAGCGATATTTAAAGTCATCAGAAATTTCTGGTATTTCGAATCCATGTTCCTAAATCGTGTTGTTTGGACAAAATTATCGCCAATTCACCAATAAGCGATATATCGTTGGGTTTGTTTGTCATAAAAGGCTTCAGCTGATTCTGATCGCCGCAAAATACAATAAAAAATTTACTGAATGTGTGCTTCACTATTTGGAAAAATTCAACTATAAATTTTGCTAGACATGCGCTGAAAAACAAAACGATGGGTGCATAGAAGGAAATTGAATAATCGCTTTTGCATGCCACAAAAAACGAATCCGTGTTGTATCCGAGATCGCAAAACTTGCTCAATTCTTGTTCCACTGCGGATATTTTATCAAGATCAATCAGTGGCAAGAGCTGCATGAATTTCAAATATTCATAGTAACTGAATTTAGTCAACCGAATTAGGAGACTTGATAATGTCAAACTATTTGCTAGTTTCATCTGTCGACAAATATTTCGCAATAAAATGTGTTGCGGGGTCATGTAAAAAAAAATCTGTATTATTTTCTTCGAGAAAAATATGCATTAATGTAGATTTCCTACTGTCGGCAGGACCATTTAACGTTGTGTATTTAACGTCGAGCCATTTAAATAAAGTTGTTTTAACAAGTTCTTGTTCCATTGAAAGAGTTAACTTTGCCGACGTAAAAATTTGTCGTTGTTTCCACAGTTTTCGGTTCGGAATTTGATGAATATACAAGGGTAATCAACTTGTCCTCAAGCTTTTCAAACGAAATTTGATGCGCCCATTAACACATTTAATTACTACTCAACACATCTGTAAAACATAAACTCCAGTCTCGATTAGCCGGAAGGCCATGCTTCGCTCGTAATTTATACTTGACGATTTTTCCAAAGGTATTGATCCGTAAAATGGGGGTTTTTTTTAAATGTTTGCTGAGGAGATTTTCGAGGAACAGCCAAAAAAATAAAGGTACCATTGTGATATTTTAAACCTTTCACTGTGGATGTTGCCGGTATAATAAACAAAGTTACTTACAAACTAAACCTTTTATAGTATATTTTTTTATCCATAAAAAATACAAAAAAAAAAAATTAGTTCGATATAGTCTAAATAAAAATATTATGAGTTGCAAAAAATGCGTAATGTATTTTTTGTGTATATAAGACTCTAAATTAAAATATGAAAAGTTCGCAGAGTTGTCAAAACAATAACAATTTAGGTGGTGCCAATTTAAAAAAGGGGCCTTTTACAATTTCAGAAGGTCTAACAAATGAATATTCGAAACATTTTTTTCTTGCTAACACGATAAAATTAACCGATTATAAAAACCTTTATTTACAGTTTACAAAATTTATCATAATTGAATGACTATACTTTTTTTTCTCCAAACTTTGAGGCAAAACTTCCTGATAATTTATATCAAGAAGAGGCGGGAAAAAGAGGATTTGAGATTAAATGTATTAAACAAAAATTCTTAATTATATCACAATGTTTACACAATTTGGAAACAAATTATGCGACTTTTAAACGTTTGCACATTGGTCTATTGGTAAACGACCCACACCGCATTATTTGTGCATTAAACCAAAATTGTGCTTAACCATTTGATTTTTTGTATAATGTGAATTATTTTTTGTATAATGTGAATACAACTATTTTCGAGAATATGATCGATTTGGCTGAATTCGAATCAGAAAATACACAAATATTTCTAAATCTATCCTAATTAAAGTCACTTTAAATTTCTCAACCTTGTTCGAGATTTAATAATTCCGATATATTGGATAAATACAAGAATTACATAACAGTTGCCGAATCGAATTCGCTTAAAGACCTTGCCAAAATAATTAATGGTTACAAAGTACTTGATACTAGTAGAACTAGATTCGTGATACTTGCGAAAAACTGACAACCTCGCGAGACTGTATATTTAACCAGGTTGATGCAGGATGTTGGCTCTAAATCGGGTAAATGTGTAAAATACGATTTTGAAGGATATAGAGTTTTCGTATTGAACTACACTGAGATAAATAATTCGATTATTAAATTTAAAAACGTGGTCACTTTACAATTATTGATGTCCACCATCAGCCAAATTGATAAGTGATTTTACCTTTGGGTTGGATGCTCAAACAATGGCGGCAGTCAAGTCATATATCAAGGGTAAAATTCCAACACCAAATATCATAAAATTTACTAACTAAACGATCGTGGCGAAAACGTTTGAGTACATGGTAAAGGCGATTCGTTTACAACCCAATACTGAACTGAGTACACGGTAAAGGCGATTCGTTTACAACCCAATACTGAACTGAGTACACGGTAAAGGCGATTCGTTTACAACCCAATACTGAATTGAGTACACGGTAAAGGCGATTCGTTTACAACCCAATACTGAATTGAGTACACGGTAAAGGCGATTCGTTTACAACCCAATACTGAATTGAATACACTGTAAAGGCGATTCGTTTACAACTCAATACTGAATTAGGAAAATTGTCAATTTCCATTCTCGATGAAGACAATGACTGGTTGGCTGCACAAATAA
The DNA here is from genome assembly GCA_029891345.1 of Dryococelus australis. Taxonomy (NCBI): domain Eukaryota; kingdom Metazoa; phylum Arthropoda; class Insecta; order Phasmatodea; family Phasmatidae; genus Dryococelus; species Dryococelus australis. The sequence continues at coordinate 2,494,138 of CM057003.1, read as the reverse complement.
ATTAATAATTTGCAACATCTATAAAACAAGCACTTGTTTTTAAAATGCACGTCTCAGTTTTATAAATCCGATACTAATTTGAAAAACCTTCCCGTCGAGTATTTCGAGCTACAAAATAATCTCGTTTTCGTCGTACCAAATAACTTAAAGGATCGTGTAGAGGTGACACCGAATAACGATTTGGTCAAAGTAGTGATCGATAGTTCTACATCGTTAGAACTCAGCGCAGCTCAGATTCCCATTCTCGACAAGTTAAATAAACACTTAATTGTTTATGTTCCATCCGGTAACAATTCGTACATTTACCCCTCTCGTAGTTATTCTATAGATTCTTCTTTGAAATTCCAACTAATAAATACCTGTATTTTGCACTCATTTGATCCGCTTCAGAGTTTTTAATAGGAAAGGCGATGGAACTAATCAGCGAGTACAACATTACATTTTCGTTTAAAGTAAAAAAAAAATTCAGTATCTCTGATGGACAATCCCAGGAACAAAAAGTACATTTCACATGCGCAACATCAGCATGAAATGTTTGTTCTTTCAAACACACATTATTTGTTTGATATGCCATCCATGAGCGAGATATGTCTGTTACTAAGCGACTAAACGACGATCAAAGTTTCCAGTTTCCATACCCATCATCCTCATTCTCCTCTTCCTCTACTCCTTTCACTGATACATTTGCGATTGGTTTTTCCAAATTGATTTTAAACATGGCAAAAATTTTGGATTTGGATGTAAGTATGGCTAATGTTATCTGTTCGTTCGAACCAAATAACTATGAGCAAATTAGTTAAGAGAGAGTGTTTGAATCCTCGGGGGAAGCTGTTTATTCACCAGTAGATTTGAATTGGCACATAGTAAACAACCATTAATTAAAGTTGGTGGATCGTAGGAATGTTCATGTAATAGCTATCAATAAAATGCGAAATTCGTTAAACTTGAATGATGAGTTAATCAATTACTTTGCGACACTTATGCATTCTCTAATTTTCATAAATTTTCATAATGTTTCCGAACAATTTATCCGCATTTTGGTGACGATTTTGGCCACGTTTAAAAGGCAATGGACACGCTTATTTTTGTTTCAAAAAGACACGCTTATTTTTGTTATGATGGCTGGGCTAAACGATAATTTTCAGGAAAACCAACTAAATAGACTACTTGTTGGTGTTTCATATAAAATGTGCACCACATCCAGTAGTTCCATGTATTAATACATTTGTATAGGAGATCTAAACACATTGCTGCTCTACGACAGAAACAAAACGAAGCGATTGTCCAAACGACCAGGTCGAAGAAAACACTACGATTTGTCATTAGTGAAAACCCTGGAAATTATTTAAATGCCAACAACAATGATGATTTTATGGTCACGGCATCTTTATACAAACCTTCGGTGAACGAACAATTTCCATCAAATGCCGAATATAGTATAGTGCGATTGATGGTCGACATTATGTCGTAAACCTCTCATCCTTTGTTGGTATTCCAGGGATTTCTGTCATTTACGAGGATAAAGATCCGGGAGAAATAGCCATTAACAACACGCGTGACTCTCACAGGCACTATTTCCATCGAATAGACTATTCAGAGCAATTTTATTTGATTTGCATTATTTGAGCAAGTACTTGGAAGCCATACCTAATGGAAAACACGCACTAGTGGTGAAGATTATAGATTCATTCATGGGAGAGAGCGATATCTTTTTCAAAAAAGATCTAGTCAATTTATTTAACGAAAGTAACAGTTTTTCCAAGTCATTGAAAACTTTCAGAGGAACCTCGTCATCATTTCAAATGCTTCTCCTGAAGTTATAGAAAATCGTTTGCAATTCGAGGATGGTGCAAACACAAACATTTTATTCCACAAAAACTCTATCACGTCCGAAGAAGACAATTTGGTTTTAGATACCGAAAACTTGAAATTTACTGCTGAATCGTATGTAGATAATTTACAATATATCGAAGGGAATTACGAGTTGTTCAAGTTTAATACCTCAAATGCCCAAAACAAAAACAGTGGGATGTGGAATACGGATATTGTGGTGATCAGCAAAGTTCGAACCAGTTTAATTTACAGCTGAATACAGATTTGGACAATGAGACACAAACGATTATGATTTACTTTATACATGAAATTTCGATAGTTTCCTTTAATAACATATTGCGATTTATGAAAAGTAATCCAACTACTTTCTATAACAAGGCTGTAATTGCCAGCATTACCTATATGAAGGAATATAAATTAAACTCATATTACGACGAAATCCATCATCATGAATAAATGTTGATTTATTTATGCGTATCTAGTTTGAGTAAAATAACTCAAAATATTGAGAGAGGAGATAGTTCAGATAGCATTTACATAACAGATTTTTATGATATAAATGATGAAATTATGGTGTATGTGGATTCGACAAGGAATCCCACACTACCTAATGCTGAAAACGTTATTTCTACTTCGCATACAACATTATACGGCGCAGATATGAACGCGTGTTTAAATGGATATACTATTTTAACTACGCCATATATAATCAAATATCCTTCGAAATTAAAAACAACTACTAATCTCGACACATCCATCAAGAGTTGATCATGGACACATCCATCAAGAGTTGATCATGGTGGCGAACACGAGTCCGATGTGTGTTTGTTACAGTTCCTTCAATCCCTTCCCCAATTTTAATCTCGTAGATTATAAACCATCTATTGTGACTATACATTGGGACTATACGGAATATGAACCACCTTTAGGAATTCTTTGGGCAAATATTTGCACAAAATATAACAGTTCCAGAGTGTGTGCTTTTTCTAAATCGAAATACACCAATGAAAATATGTGTTCGAACGTATATTTTAATTTGATATAAAACAATCTAATACGAATAATAGAAGAGGAAAATTAAATAGAAGAACTTAAAGAAACGTACTCTTTTTTTATATTTGGTACATTCGGGTAAAAATGGCATTTCAGCACCACATATAGAGTACGTAGATAATGAAAATAAACATTACTACAAAATTAAATACATCCACCTAGGAGACCAAGATATTACGACCATCTGATACACATTAAATTACACATGTATGGAAACAAAAGAGATTTAAAATATACTTTATGTATTATAAATAACGAATTTCATAATAAAAAATTTCAGGCAAAAGAAAACAGTAATTTTGACCTTTTTGATGAGGTGGTAAGTTATGTTGTGCTCGAAGGCACTCAACAAGAGTAAGACATGTCTGCTTTCTAAGATATTAGCAGCAAAAAAGTTATACTTTTTTCAACAGTTTGATTGAAAATGCAAATGTTTCGAAAACTAAAACTGTTACTGCTACTACTGCTGGAAGCTGGAATTGGGAAACGAAAATTTATAAAACAACACCTTCAGTTAGCAAAATTTTTAAAATGTATGATTATGCCGACTCTCATAACTATCGTGTTTATGCAAATAACACAGATAACGACAATTATAAAAATCATAATGACATGAATATCTTTAGCACACAGTGCAATCATTTATGTAAGTCATAATTTTAAAAAAAGAAGCATTACATTTTTTGCTACTTACTTACTCTCTCTCTCTCTCTCTCTCTCTCTCTCTCTCTCTCTCTCTCTCTCTCTCTCTCTCTCTCTCTCTCGGTTTATATAGTGTGGTATTCAGAGTGTTGTTGCAAACTTGTAGTTTGTGTAAGTAAAGAAACACATAAAAGTGCTCCAGATGGCTACGAAAATAAACGTCAAAATTATCGCAGAGTCGACCGAAATGACTTATAACAAAGTCGGAAATAAGGGTGTTGATGAATCTGTTGCCCTTTTCGCCGATAGGCTGACGAAAAATGTTTATGGTGCAAAGAAGATACCTTCATTACCTTCATCAAGAAAGGTATGAAAAAAACTAAAAAGTTATATGTAAACAAAGTTTGCGAGATTTTCCAATTAGTCAAGGATCGACAATTAAATCACACCAAGTACTCACCTAATGAACTCTATGACTTGTTACTTCTACCCACGCGGGACAAAGAACAACGACCGACTAAGAAAGTCTCTCAATTTATCTGTTATAAATTTTGATAAAAGGTTGACATTTGTATAAAAGTGGCAATTACTAATAAAATAACTGATAAAATAATTAAATGTATTGTTTTATTGGTGATTTTATTTCCCGAGATTACGATCGCAACCCCCAGCAAATACAATCCTCTATTCATCATATTTATTCGAGAGTTCATTTTAGATGTGTTGAGTGTAAAGTCTAAAACTTGAACTGGATTTTGTTCACTAAAAGTTTTAATTTGATTTGACATCATATCATCATCATTGCCACCCATATTGTTCCAGTCGATACGAGATCCATTCGAGTTGACTTTGAGGGCCAGTAGGTATTGTAAACGAAATTGCAATAATATTTTTAAATCGTCATCTTTTACTACTTTAGTAGGATGAATAACCTTAATAGATGGTGGGTTAAATATGGCATCTTTATCGATAGAAGATGGTAGGATGGAAACATGATTCTCTAAATCGACAACTCCTTCGTGCGAGTTCTTCCACATCATCACGAACATGATCGGTGTATATTCCATCGTTCGAAAACCCCAAATCTTTTGTTTTAATTCCAATTCCAGCTTTGATATATCATCTACGTAATCTTACCGTTGTAGGTTTTACAAGTTGAGTTGATCTAATATGGTCGACCACACATCGGCGATTGCATTCATGATTAAAACAGCATCAACTACACGTAGCCAATAAAGAGAAATCGCAGCAAATTCTCTACCGGTGATTCCCACTATTTTCAAAACAGTCGATATAACTGCTCTTGTAACAAATTCTATGGTCAAGGCTCTGAATAAATAAATTCCCAACTGACGATTCAAGATCTTTGTACCCGTTATGATCATTCCGGGTCTTATGTTTGACTAGGGTCTTGAGAACCATATTTAGACTGACTTCGCGAAATAATTGCAGTAGTAACTCTTGACTACCCAGTCCTTGGATGCAAGAGATTATAATATCGGCAATTATGTCGGAAATATCTTCTGTATTGAATAAATCATCGGGATGTTTGGTCGGAATACCACCCATTAAACCAAGCATTTGATATTCGTCGATTTGACATTTACCACTATCTGTATATTTCAAGTGATGTGGCACCGAATCAGTTTTTGGTCCGATTCAAACCCGAGTATCTTTATCGGAACCTATGGATTCGACATCGTGGGTCAGTATCAAAGGCTCCACAATCTTATCCCCTCCCCTATACACTGTGGTCCAAAATTATTGTCTCTGTGTTTTTTTCTTTTTGCGATGCCCATGTCGCTGAGTTTAATGTCTGGATTTATGCAGAACACCTCGTGATTGACGAAATTATTCCATTCCGTGACATAATCGGGCATTTGTCCCATTAGCGGTACTTTCGGGCTCTTCACATCGTACTGATCAATTTCGTGAACCAATTTCACAAAGCTTTATTCGATAGTCTTGTACAAGTATTCCCCGATGGTAAAACCTATAATTTTACTATAGCTAAATGGTCTGTGAATTCGTTACCCGCCAGAGACATGATAAAACTGTCACAATAATACGAGGTTAAACGAAACTGTATTGATTCATCACCCATCTCTGCCACATACGGTGAATAATCGAGACATCAATACCAGTTCCTATCGTGTTTACATGCGGAATAATCGTGCCTTATTTTAAGCGCCAGTAATAGCATATTCCCAACACATAGGCTTCTTGATGGACCAACATACACACATCGCAACGATCACTCCAATAGTTATTTGATCCATGATATTTCGATTCGGGATCTTTGGTTGGAAAACATGCTCCTTGGCACGCAATCACTTTTGAATTACCACTCATGAACTTTTAGGGACATCTCGAGGCATGCATGTTTTCCCCCGTGGATAATACAGATTGCATCAAGAAGCATTGCAGAATCGTTGTCCACCTTTAAGACGAACCTAATACAAATAATAATTTAAAAAAATCCAAGTTTGCTTGTTGTAACTCTACATCTTGACGAATTTCTACATATATATGAGAAAATATTTGCGGCACTCGCAGCAAGCATTCGTTATAATTTAATCTTTTTTGTCTTTCGAAAATGTTTCTTAAACCATTTCAACAGTCCAAGTTTGTAGGTTCGGTATATACGGATATCTTACTTTTTTATTTTTTATTTTTTTTTTTTTTTTTTAGGTATATATAAGTAAATAACAAAAATGCAATCACATAGTAAAAATCAAGCTCAGAGTAGTTCGAACATATTTTAGAATCTCAGTACACATTCATCAAATCATACAGTTAATCTTAATCAATAAAATAAAATTAATCGATATTATCCACTCATTTACGTTCATCAAAAACTTAACCTCAGTAACGGTTGTAACAGTTCCGTCGATATGGAATTGATGCCCATTTGTTTCTTGAATAACGAACGATGTGTTGCAACACACCCGCTAGCGAACAGTTGTTGATTGGTAGATTGTGCGAGACTCACAAGTCAGATTCCTGCTACGTCGATTAAAATTAATTTCGAAAATACAACAAAGCGATATTAAGCCCCATCTCAAAGACGAGCATCTCGGCCGGTCAATGTCCCTTGTATCCCATCTTTGTCGGACAACCATTGAAAATCTCGGCTAAATCGTTCATGAATCTATTCTCCAACAACTGTAAATTTATCGATTCGTCGAAATTGGCCACTTTATTCGAGTACTCTACATATCCCAAAAACATCGCTAGTACCGATAAACTCAAACTTCTTACCAAACACGTGGTCGATTACAGACTAACGTGGGCTTCTGTTTTGGATCTAGCATGTATCGAGAAGGGCAAAGTGAACATGTTTTTCTACCATGAATATCTAAATATGGACATGGTCAAATAAAATTAATGGATCTATGACATAACAACCTCTTTGCCAAACACATGAGTTGCTATGGAGGATGGCAACAAAAATTATACAGCATGTGGTTCCTTTGGCACAGTTTCCCATAGTCAACATTTTAACATCCTAAGCTACCTCCCCTCACACAATATCAACGTCAATGCGCTCGGGTATGTGGCAAACATCGAAATTTTCAACTAAAACTTAGTTTACGGTACAGTATTTGGCCTCAGGCACGATTTGGGAAACATGGAAAATGTCGAGTTGGACAATCTGTATCTAAAAGATGTCCACGCCATCATCAATTCCAAACCACTCCATCATCACATTGGCGTTTTGTATTTAACCTACTTTTTTTTAAATTGTAATTTTGAAAATGAAATGAGCTGGTCCAATTTTTTCATGTTGGCACAAGTTAAATCTTTGTTGTATAAATCAAACTTGACATTACCAGAAGCATCTTTTGTAGTGGTAAATTCCACATTCGTTTTCAAAATCAGAAACAGCTGAAGTAGCTGCTTGTTTGCTGTCGGCAAACACTTGTACCATTATGTTGATGAATAGGCTCGCTGGAGAATATTGTAATTGGCCGCATTGCAGCCGTTCACCTGCAAGTTGTTTATCGACAAATGCTAACATTTCATAAAACCGATGCTCTTACAATCAGATGCAGTGTTTTTCAACACCACTGTCGACGATTTGCAGCAAAATATATTTGTTGGGATTTTTTTCTCGATTAATAGTCATTTCTTTCAACTGCATCAGTGGCGATCGACCGATAACCGAGTAGATAGAAACCCTGCAATCGACATAGGGGATCGGCAATGCTATTCCCTTTTGCGATTATGTATTGCTCAATTTTAAACCATTATAGAATCGATGCCGGGACTCTACAACAACCTCGAAAATGAGCCTATTATTATGCACGAAATACACGTTCGTCTTTACTCGTTCGAGTTTCGTACAGTGAGATAGAATGTCGTTATCGTCTACTGCCAACAGTATTCTGTACATGTTTGTCGACACACTAACATTAAAGTGTGGGTTATTGAAATATTCCAGCGGCTCGGTCGAATGAACCTCGTCACAGCATATGTGTATTTGGACAAAGACCATCTCTGATTTATTGAATGGTAGAAACACAGGTGCCGAGTCCTTGCTCAAGTGAATGCGAAATCTGGTTTTGGAATCGTGGTTGAAAATCATCCAGAAACGACGACAGTGTATGGTCGGAATGTCTTTATTGACGTTGATCGCATATCCATCTTCGGTGAGCTGCGGATGACTGGTAAAGACTGTTTCTAATTTCAGGAACCTCGGATCGTCACTCTCTGCCTCTAAATGTTCGCCTTCGCCATCCCGTGATTTCCATGCAGCAATGTCCAGGTAAATACCCACATTTTCCATACCACGCTCGAAAAAACGAGCAAGGGGTTTTGTGTATAGTTTCGTCTTCAAGTAGTTTATCGCGGTGAACAACTTGGCCATTTTCCCATATTGGAATGTGGATCGTATTTGCTCGATGATGTGCTGTCCGAAACAATTATCCAGACTTAAAACACACTCCGAATCGCCGTCCACGGTCACAAAACAATATGGATAATTGATGGAAATTTTACAAGTGAATAATGTGTTTACACATTTCTACTATAAGAAATACAATAGCTTAGTATGTCTACACTCAACTTTTGGCTACTTTAAAGATTCAATTGATGAGAACGACGTGTTATTTCAGTTTTGTGGTGGCGGCCGGTCTTGCTGGAAATGGTAATCATAAAACCTTCGGCTCCTCCCTACAACGAAAGTGATGAGAGCGGCGATGCTGAGGATGGTACTTTTATTTTATTCAATAATAATTCCGAGATTGGCATATCAGACAAAAAAAACACACAATGTAATTATTTATAAGAAGCTAAACTATCTGAGAAAAATCTTTAATTTATAACTAAGATAAAAGAAATATATGGATAAAATAAAATATACAGAGTCCAAAAACTCGCAAATATATTGGGCCATGGTCGAAAGAATGATATTTCGTCAATTTTTTTGGAAATTGAATATTACAAACAGGTGATGAAAAGACTGGATGGTATGAATGAGTCCATAGATTTCGCCTTAAACTATTTGTACTCTCAAGAATTTATGAAAAAATATTTAATTAATGATGCAGTTACTGATTTGGAAATTGATACCTTTCTAAATCAAGTCCAGCGAAACAAAATACTTTGCGCAAACTCATCAAACTAAAAACGAAAGTGTAAAACAAATCATTTCAACTGGCATTTCTTCAGAAACTGTACGAATTGGCTCTAATAGATGCAAGTATTAACCCCGAAGAATTTTACTCGAAATTGCTAAACATTATTCATGTCAACAATATATAAACGGACATTTCTTTAGAAGTCGTACTCTATAAGATTTTTGTGACGATTATTTACATGTCTACGAAAATTGCTAATATACCTACTTATATGTGGGCAGACATTATGCAAATCGTCAATCGCATTGCAGTAAATGGTTGAAACAGACCAACTAAACTCGTGTTTGCAAACTGCTAAATTTTTTAATTAGGCAGTGCACTACCGTGGCTAAAATGACAGTTATATAAGATACTAGCTAACAACAAATAATCACCATATGATGAACAATAATAACGAAATTTGGTCTGAGGTATTGATGAAGCATTTTGAAATTGAAGGGAAAATTTTAACCACTTGTAATATAGTATGAACTGAAATCAAATCAGGTAAATATGTGGTTTGGTTTCGAGCAAAAGAAATTACTGAATTTTTTAGACAATGGTGATTCTAGACAGGCTATTAAAAAAAAAAAGTACCAAAAGGTTATCAAATATGTTGGAACTTTATAAAAAAATATATGTACTTGTACTAAAAAACATACATTGTACAAGGGAGCGACTGCCAGTCTCCCCAGAAAGGATCTTAGTATCCCCTCTCCCTTATATTATACAATATATGTGTTAATTGGCAGCCTCAAATGTTATTAATAAATAAACCGGGGTTGTATGCATTGTTGATGCACTCTAAAAAAAAAGAAACTAAAACATTTACAAAATGTTATAAAAAAGTTTTGCCATTGCTCTAGTAAAATGGTTGTTATAGCATTCAACAGCACCAAAAACCTTCCTCAGAAAACACAGATGATTTTACACAAACTTTGGTGGCTGTCAATCGTAATGCGGATATGATAATTGTAAATAATAACGAATTCACGCAGAATTTCATATTAGCAAATGGATAGTTAATTTAAGCATATGATATGATGAAGCAGTTGAAGCTGGAAAAGAAATGACCATGATGGTTACTAGGCTTGTGGATATTGTTCAAGACATGGCGGTGAAACTCGAACAACCCCAACTTCAGCATGATCTGGTCGTGTGCCAGTACCAATCTGATGATGATACAAATGAAAACAAATGAAAAGTAACATTTACTCAAAACATATCTATCAATTGTGCAGTTAAAAAACTATATAAAAAGAATCCAAAATATCAGGAAATTATGTGCTCCAACTATGTACCAAACAGCATCAATGAGGAGAACTGTCTAAAAAATTAATTGAGATGGTACAACTTCGAATGTGTACCCAAATACAGTTTCATCAAATTACTGAATTCTGATTACAAAAACTTAGTAATTGAAAAATAAAAAATCTGGTATAAAATAAAAATAAACTATCATTATGTAAGACGTAAAAACATACATTGTATAAGAGGGATTGAATCACCTTCCAAATAGACCAAATATTTTCAGGGGACCAGAAGTACCCTCTTAAAAAATTCTGTTTATTTGGAAGGTGATTTAACCCCCCTTTTTATAAATCTACTCGGTTTTATGGCATCACATATATGATATACTATGTAGTAAAGAATTAAAATATAATGTAGACTTATTTTTCCCTGTCTTCCACAATTACAAAAAAAAAAATATTTTTTTTGCAACGATTCCTACTTATACACTGGCAGACATTATGCGAATCATCATTGGAATTTCACTGAATGGTTAAAACAGACCAACAAAACTTTTGTTTACAGACCAATATATGAATATCGATCATAACAAATAAAAACAGAAAAAAGACATGTATTTGCACTAAAAAACATTAATTGTTTATATCAAAAGGTGATTCAGCCCCCCTTTTGATATAAACAATGTATGGGTTTGGGGGGGGGGGGATTTACAGTGCCCTCAAAAAAATTTGGTCTATTTAGAAGGTGATTCAGTTCCTCTTTTCTGATTTAAGCAATGTAAAAAAGGGGGGATTTCCATCCCTCCAAAAATATTTGATCTATTTGGAAGGTGATCTGGTACCCTTTCTATATAAAGTGTACAGGAGGGGGATTTATTGTCTCCTAAAAAAATTTGGTCTATTCGGAAAGTGATTCAGTACCCCTTTGATATAAACAATGTACCCAGCGGACTGGAAGTTTCCCACTTTTAAAAATTCTGTTTATTTGGAAGGTGATTTATTTCCCATAAAAACCCCAAACAAAAAAATGTAAATTAAATATAAAATTTAGACTTACCTCCCCATGCCTTCTGCAGTTACAAAAAAAATCATTTTTTACAACATTTAGTATATTTTGAATGGCAGACATTAAGTGAATAGTCAGTAATACGGTAACCATGGAGTTTGTAATACGTTATTACGGTGAAGCCCCCAACTTGATTAGCATTTCAACCAAATCTTTCTATCGAAACATTTTAATGTACGGTGTGAATGAGGAACATCAAGAATTGGCTTCGGAACTACCTTGTGGTGTTTTTAATTATTATCGGTGTTGCATAAACTCATACTATACTCAAGAGTCGGAAAATCATGTACAACACTGTAACATATCTGAACACTTTACGTATTGTAAACTCCCAGTGATGATACATCTTCAGCCTTTTTAGCATTCCCTGCAACACCAAATGCGAAACATATTTGAAAACTGTCAAATGGGAAGAATTGCATTATTGTAATTTTGATTCGCAAATTATTGTGACCATATACATTAAAATGGACCGAAAGAAAGAATTACCATGTGGTTATACATATATGGATTGTGCGAGTCCTTGGGATTCGGAAAATTGTGCTGTAGTAATTGAAACCATTAAAAGACATGAATGAGAAGAGCACTTTACATATTGTGATCAACTTATTCACATTACAGTATGGAAGGATACATTACATTCATCCATATGTTTTTGGAGTGAACATGCAAATTGTCAACACGAATTGAAACAACGATGCGATTTATCGAGTAATAAACATGAGTTGATGAAAATTATAAAATATCACCAATCTAAATAAAAAGTATGCATTTCTGTACTGAAATAAATTTCTACTTTGTTTTTGGTGTGTTTTTCTCATTTATCAGATTCTCAATCAGTTTGTTTAGTTTTGGCGACTATTTACAAGAGTGCTCCACGATCGACATGACATCGCCCACCCACTTTATTCAACAACCAATCAGAGTACACAATTTTCATTACCCAAAATCTTCTCAGTTACCAAATAAAATGTTTGAGCTGGGAAGGGGCCGGTTTTGGAGGTTGGTCGGTGAGGAGGGGAGGGGGGATCTATAGCATTTTGGCGAAATCTCACAAAACTAAACAAAAATATCAACTGGTCCCTATACAAGTAATCTGTGTTCAAAATTTGTCTAGCAACATGCACTTTGAATATTAATAAGGTATATAAGGACTAGTAAAAAAAAAAGCAGTTATTTAGTTTTGTTAGATTTCATCACATTGTGCCACAATCGAGTTTCCATTCCCCCACTCTTACTTTCAACATCCAATCACATTACAGCATTGCATTTCCCCTCCCTTCCTCTCCTTCAAGTTTAGCCTACATGGCAGTGAAATCTGGAAAAAACACATCAGTCAACAGCAAGAGCTGAATGTGGAAACATCACTCTTCCCCCCAGAGCAGAAGGAAAGGAGTAAGTATTATAATATATACCTTATAAAATATTAATGTCTTATAAGATATATAAGGTATATTTATTAAATTATTACACTTACGCCTTTTCTTCTTCTGTTGGAACAGAGATGTTTCTCTATCCAGCTCACATTCTCGACTGATGTCTTTTTTTTTTTAGATTTCTCCACCATAAAGGCCAAACTGTAAGGAGGGGAAGGAAGGAAGGGAGAAATCAAATGCTGCAATGTGATTGGTTGTTGAAAGTAAGAGTGGAGGGAAGGAATGTCAATCGTTGCACAATCTGATTGGTCGTTGAATAAAGTTGCAGTGGTTGGAAAAAATGGTAATTGCAATAAACTCTAATCAATTTTCCAACTTTATGTTATTCAACTTGAAAAAAACATTGGGCAACATAATATAAAATGAGCAAGTAAAAAAAACTTTGTGAAAAAAATTGCCAGTGTCTGTGTTTGCAATCACACCAGTTTGCTTCAGAGAAAAAAACCCTTCAATGTATGTTGAAATCACACTGGTTTGGTTCAGAGTAAAAAACTTGCTGATATATATTGCCATCACACTGGTTTGGTTCCATGAAAAAAACTTGTCAATGTGTTTTGTGATTCCCTCCCACTTTTACTTTAAACAACAAATTACGCCGCAGCATTTCATTTTGATTCCCCTCACCCTTACTTTCGACAACCAATCACATTTTGCCATTTCATTTTTATTTCGCCACCCTTACTTTCAACAACCAATCACATCGCAGCATTTCATTTCACCTCCTTCCCCCCATCTTTCAGTTTGGCCTATATAGCAGCAAAATCTGGAAAAAAGGTGTCAGTCGAGGGCAAGAGCCGAACGTTGAAACATCACTCCTCCTCCCAGAGCAGAAGAGGATAAGGTAAGAACAAAAAGGCAAGTTATTTATTACATATACCTTATAAAATATTAATATTTTATAATATATATATATATGATTATCATTCTTACTCCTTTCCTGCTTCTCTTGGAGCACAGATTTTTCTTCATTCATCTCTTGTCCTTGACTGATGCCTTTTTCCAGATTTCTCCACCAAATAAGCCAAACTGAAAGGAGGGGCATGGAGGTGAAAACAAAATAAAGCAACATGATTGGTTGTTGAATGCCTCAATGTGACTGGTGGTTGTCGAAAGTAAGGTTGGGGGAGAATGTCATTCATGAAGCTTTCATGACCCTCCCTTCCACTCCTTTCCCCTCCCTGCAGTTTAGCCTATATGGCAGCAAAATCTGGAAAAAATACGCCAGTTGAGGGCGAGAGGTGAACATGGAAACATCACCCTTCCTTCCAGAGCAGAAGAAAAGGAGCAGTAATAATAATAAATATACCTTACAAAATATTAATGATTTATAATACCTTATAAAATATATACTTTATAAAGCATATTTATTATTTTATTATTATTCTTACTGCTTTCCTTCTTCTCTTGGAGTAGAGATGTTTCTCTATCCAGCTCTTGTCCTCGACTGACGTCTTTTTCCAGCTTTATCCACCACATAGGCCAAACGTTAAGGAGGGGTAGGAAGGGGAAATTAAATTCTGCAACGTGAATGGTTATTGAAAGTATGAGAGGGAATGGGGAAAAGGAAAGCGATCGCAACACAATCTGGTGAGTACTGGTATCGAAATTCGAACCCAAATAGCTGAAAAATATCCAAAAGTTTGTCACTTGTCAAAAAAATTAAAACTTCTTATTATGTACTTTTCTTTGACTTAGCCTGTTATGGTACCAAGTAAATATCTGTTAGACTCTAAATTCTTTCGAAATTGTTTCCATTAACAATTCATTTCCCTTTAATTGTTCTATGATTATCTCCACTATAGAGTTGTGGCCGCAAATTATTGTAAAAAAGTCTTGCATAAACGAATAACTAGGTAAATTTACTTTGAGAATATGATCAAACACTGATTTCATTTTGGCACAGGCACTTGGTTCCATGTGCAAGGGACCTTTTGATTTTTTTTTATGCTCATCTTTCGAAGACCAAAGGCGAGGAAATAACCATAGATGACCGCAGGTTTCTGGCACTAGTCATTTTTCCCACAGAAAATGAATGGGAACATCCACTGATTAAAATAGTCTAATGGTTGTTTTTCATTGACTCTTTATCCTGAGGTCCAAATAGTTTCTGGTAAACACAATTGCAGCATCGCTAAAAGAATTTGTGTATGTTTAGTGTGGATGTTTCACTGCCATTGTGTCTGAGCAGGGGTGAAATTTAATACTCAAAGATGGTATCGGATTTGAAGACTTTTCAAGAACTTGAACAACAAAATGCACAAATGCACAAAACATTGTACGATCCTGGTGCATTTTGTACTTCGGGACTCTCTGGTAAATCTTTTTGCTTTTGCACCTCTACGCATGTATGATTTGTATGATCGGAAAGCACGAATGCTAGGCAGAAACTCATCACTGGTACAAACAATATATGCAATAGTGAGTTTACCTAATCAAATTCCATCACATAGAATAGGAAAATTAATTTGACCAGGGAAACCATGTTTACTTGATTGGCTTTTTCCACGAGCCTGAATAAATCTAGAGTGAAGTCGTCGATAATTTTCGGTGATTTATTCGTCAGGTAATGTACAAAAATTTGGTTTTGTTGGTTGATTGTCACCGAATGTTCGCCCATCCATTTTGGAAGAATTTTAAACATGCAGTTAAAGCAACTATCTGTGGAATTGTTTAGATCTTTAACAATGGATAAAATTCAATCGATTTTGAGTTTCGGGTTGAGTTTCAACAGAGCTTCATAGTTGATTATACCATTGAGTAGAAACAACTTGATGTTGACAATTTTTATAAACATTTTGATGCCATCTGCTTCCCGCTAGCCTGTTTGCTCGCCGTCGCCGGCAGCCGCTGCAGCTACCAGCACTCTACCGGGCACTCATGCACACCTGTTGGAGTGTGCATCGCAGAGGTCGAACTATGAAGATCTCAGTTACGAGTCCGGCCACAGGGCCAAAGAGAGCGCTTGTGATGTGAGCAGGAATGTGCAAGTGTTGAGCAAGCCACGTGCACCCATTCACCCATGTCTTAAAAGGAGACCCCGAAAATTTAGACCTAAGTGTAATCAAGCTTAATTAAGAAACGCTCAAGGATACCCGTTCACGAAACAGCCAATCAAGGAGTCCTATAATGTTTGATGCCCCTGTGGGCCTTAATTACAGTGTTTTTTTGTATTTTTCATTGCTTATCATTTTTACATGTTTCATTCCCATTTCGTTTCATACAGTGTACTATGTGAATTAAAGAGTGTCTGTGCCAATGGTAATTGTTTATGTAGATTTTGTAGCATTTAAAATAATGTGGATGTGTTTTATGGAGTTTGAGAGTGTAAGAAAATAGTCGGCTTGGCTGGCCTGCCTACCAAAACCTCGGCCGGCACGCCGTGCGGGATAGTTTGTCATACCATGGTGTCTCGAGGAGTTGGACGTGCTGACCAACGGGGTCGTGTTTTGTGTACTTGGGCAGCGCTTCATCTTTGTTTACTAATCACTTCACAGCAATAGACATTAAAATGGCGTGCATTCTCATTCAAGTTGCCTATGGGCCATAGGGGCGTGGGCCCCCACCTTTCCCACCAATTATCAAGGGTTATGTATAAGTGCTTTGTACTATCTTTTAGTGTTTTTTATGTACAGCTAATTATGGTTGTGTGAGCCACCCCAAGATCTCACTGTACAGGGATTTAGTAACATAACTGTTTTTGTATTAATCACGATGGTCGATGCTAGTTGGTATTTCACTTAAAATACACGGCGCCCTTAATCTACAAGTAGAAGAACTGGTGAGAATCTACGGAAAATTTACCTGTCCTGCTACCAACCATAATGAACACCACTTTCCTTCACTACCTTGCCGTCAGTTTTTACATCATACATGAAAATGATATTGATGTTTGAAAGTTTATATTCTCGAATATCCAACAGTTTAATGTACTTATCACTCAATTTATCGTATTTTTTACTTGGTGTATTTAATCGACTGGACCCTTCAAAGTGTAAAATTTATAAAAATCATTCAAAGCAATGTCGACAGTAGCAGCCATTTAGGTTGTTGTGTCCAATAAATTTAATTGCTCTTATATATATACATCTTGCATAATTAAATATGTAATTTTTTTTCATAAACTCACTGTTTAGGAAAAAAGTGGAACCGAGTGGAGAGTGGTCGTTTATTTGAAGAGTGTTTTTAGTTTTAAGAGAGATATTCAAACCCGATTATCGTACGGAGACCATCCCATCGCCATAGACGAAAAAATTCAAATTGAAAACACAAAATGTCCCCATCTGAATTATTTTCTCGCGAATGGCGAGCCATATAACATCTAGCGGCGAATGAATTGCCACGCAATTCATTTCGAGATTGGTGATTGTAGCATAATACGAATTTGTAATGACTACATACCGACCAAATATTGCCCATTTAGCACAATCGAACAATCTTTCAACCATCCAGTGATATTTGTTTACGGTCGTCGACGACTCGTGATTTATCAGAGTAATTTTAAAAAATTGGTTCGCTAACAAAAACACAAAATTCTTTTTAAATTGTCTGTAGAGCACTAGTAATTGATCTTAAGCAAAGAGATTGTCTTTGGACTTGGCTGTATTTTCTGCCGGCAAGGGTAAAAGAGAATTGTCGAAAACATTTTTCAAATTATGCAAACCGGATAAAGGAGTGCCTCCAAAAAATACACATTTCACATATTTGTAAAATTCTACCCCATAGTAAATTTCCAATATTATTCGCACCAGTAAACCACTCTAAGAATATCTCACTATGAAAATATCCAAGGGAAATGAGTATTTTGACAGGTACTTTTCTATCGAAAGTTTTATGAATATTCTAACTGCAATAAATCTTTACGCCAATTGTATGCAATTACTTTAATTTAACTTTGAGAACATTTCGATATAAATGAGAAATGAAACTCGAATAAACAGATTTTCCACACACATAACATAGCACTTTGCCGGGTCGTAATGAATTGTCATTTAATAGTCGCCGAAAATATTTATCCAATGTTTTTGTGAAAGGAAACAGTTTGTTTTGAAAAATTGTAGTTTTAAATTTATGGTCTGCAGCTAGCAAAGATCCGCAAAATTCCGGCACTAGAAATATAATTTTACTAGACTTTTTTTACATACACAATCACGAGTAATGAGTAGAATTTTTCTATAAATACTTACATGTACCTGCTGATGATATAATACACGAATATTTACATGCAGTTGCCATAACATGATCTGCAAAGAATACAGAATTTTTTTTCTCCCTTCTAGATCGATGACAAATATAATAAATTATTCGCACGTAATGGTATAAAGAAGTAATGATGTTGTTTTCACTGCAATGACAAGAAATAAAATGGGCGAGTTAAAATGATGGAACTCGGAGAAGAGGTGGGTGTGGCGATGACTATAACATCACGTGCGATGACAATGGAAGGGCTGATTGGATGAGGGACTAGGTTTTTTTTTTTAAGACAAGGGTTGGGAGAGAGAGAGGGAGATAACACTCCAAATATGGCAATGAAATAAACCAAGCATGCTGATTGGGTGAGGAAATAGTATTTTTTAAGACAAGAGTGGGGTGATAGGGAAGGAGGTCACTTTCCAAATATGGAGCTGAAATAAACCAAGCTTGTTGATTGGGCAGAGAAAAGGCATGGCGTTTACATCACGTGTGACGTTATTGGAAAAAAAAAAGTAGGAGAAGGAAACCAGTAATCCAGAGAGTTACGAATCTTCTTCAGTGTTACATGAGACTACTGCAAAAATGCTTAGGTAATTGTTCGGTATTGCATATCGTAATGGGAAAACCATACAAATGTTCAGTGTGTACTATAAAGCAACCATCCTAATTGTTTACTTTGCAGTCTAGTGCCGTATCGCGTAACCTGCAAAATTCTGTATCCAAATTCGGCATCTATTGTTCTCTATCGCATATCCGAGCAATTTTTTTTCGCAAATTTTATCTCGCAAATCGAGAGATGGTGTGCGCGGGATGTAAAAGAACAATACTGAATGCCAGGCAAGTTATTCGTTTCACGCCAGACATAAACATGTTTCTCATCGAGCACAACATTCTTAAATCGACGATACAGTGCGAAAAATGCGGGGAAGGTGAAGAGAAATTGATGGAAAACAGGTGCTTGTTTTACTGGTGCCAAAGGCGAATGGAGGACGGTACTAAATGGAACTTAAGTGTCGGCGAGGCAGGGCAGTTTGGTGGGAGATTCAAACTTGTCTCCGGACAAGATAATCGAGTTGTGTTTACTCTGGTGCCTGATCAAATACCTTCAACAGCAGACTATAGTGAACGAACTTTTGTGCTCGGGAAAGACGGTCGTCGCCTGTTTGAGTTTCTGGCGTCAAGTGTGCATAAACTGGGTGTTGATGTACAGGAAACGCATTGGCGGACCGAGCAATGTGGTCGAGATCGATGAGTCGAAATTGGGCAAATGCAAGAACTGCAAAGCACGTAAAGTTAGCGGACAGTGGGTTTTTGGGGGATAGCAGCGAGACGATCCGACAAAATTCTTTCTGGTGCCGGTGGAAAAGAGGAACGAGGTGACCCTGACAAAAATCATTCGCGAGTGAATCGCTCTGGGCATGACGATAATTTCAGGCTTTTGGTGTGGTTACAGCAACTTGGACGTTCACAGCTACCGTCACATGCAGGTGAATCACAGGAGGGAATTTGAGTATAGTGAAAAGAGCGGAATGGTAAACACTCTAACACGCTAAAGATGAAGAGGGCCGAGACTTTGGGGGTACACACTCATAACATTGAGCGAAGTTGGTTATCTGTGCAATACAACATTCCCTGCTTTGGCCGATGGAAAAATCTTGGGTTGGCTAGCTGGCGGAATACGTCTGGAAAATGAATCACTTGTACGGAAAACGACTGCATGCTTTGCTGATTCATACTGCCGACATGCACCATCGTAATTGGCGCAGAGGAGATAGCGGTGAAGGCTATCCTAATTTCGACAGGTATATGTTTGTTATGGTTTTTTAATTTACAGGCATGAGCGAGATCGAGTTATAGTTATAGTTTTAAATAAGTTAATTGAATTGCTGTTGCCATTGCAGTATAAAATTAAAGTGTGATAGACATCTGTTTGTTTCAGTTTAAAGTGTGAGTGAGATTGTGCAGTTTTTTGTTCTAGTTTTAAATTAAAATTGAATAGAATTGCTATTTAATGCAAGTTAAAATTAATGTTTATTGGGTTGCTGTTGGATTCAAGTATAAATGAATGTTTAATTGAGTTGCTGTTTGATGCAAGTTAAAATTAAGATTTTATCGAGTTGCTGTTTGATTCGAGTTATAAATAATATTTGATTGACTTGTTGTTTGATTCAAGTTTAAATTAATGTTTGATTGAGTGCTGTTAGTTTCAGTTTAAAGAGCAGAATGAATGGCTTGCTGTGTGTTGTAATTTACAGGTGCGAGTGAGACAGTGTAGATGTTTGTTTCAGTTAAAAAAGGTTGAATGACTTGCTGTTTGTTTCAGTTAAAAAAAGTTGCTGTTTATGAAAGTTTAAAAACAGTTTCATTGATTTGCTGTTTGTTTCAGTTTAAAAAAAAGTGTGATTGTCATGCTGTTTGTGTAAACATTCATTCGCGATCCAGAAAAAAGCCTAAAATAATCGAGTGGATCATGATGGGTCCGCCTGGCGACGACGTATGTACTTGCATATGTTGCATCCACAAATCTTAGATCTGCGAGTTTCAGTTATTGAGGTAAATTGATTTTTAAAATATTACATTCATTTGCAATCCCGAAAAGCCATAGCATAGTCGTGTCTGTCATGATTGGTTCGGCCGGCGGTGGATGCAATTGCATACACTGTTGCTTTCATGGACTTTGGACTTTCCAGTTTCGAGTGTAGAGGTAAATTATAAAAAAATTAATTATGTATATACAAATAATTAAAATCTATATTGATACATTAGTAGAAAGCTGAATCTTTAACTGTTTAAAATGTTACTGTACCCTTTTAGTGATGGCATGCATGTAAAAAATTGCATATTAAAGTGTTAAATATATTTTAAAAATTGGATTTTTAACTGTACACCAGTTTACCTTACCCTTTGGTGATGGCGTCCATGTGAAAACTCGTGTAGTAAATTGTTACATTTATAAAACATTGAATATTTAACTGTACACTGTTTTACCGTACCCTTTTAGTGATTGCGTACATATGAAAATTTATATAATAAATGGTTAAAATTATAAAAAATAATAATTAATAAATAGTCTCTTTAAAATAAATGAAAAGAAATAATGCATCGCGAATCGCGTGTATTTAAAAAGGATGAAAAAAAGGAGAAAAAAATTAATTTTTTGGATACATAATAGGAAACATTGGGCTATAGTCACTTTTGGCACCTGGATACACCATGGGAAACAAATGGGGTCTTTTACCCTATATTCTGTTTTCATTTTGTATATTCCGGAGGAATTAATTTTGTGTAGGTTGAAATTTCCCCCCGACTTGGCTGTATACGCAATTCTAAACAAGTGGGGTGTGGCACCAATTACCCACCTTCAAACTTGGATAAAAAAAACATCGTCCTTTTTGGTCCTGACTGTTTTGTCACCTGGATACACAAAGGGAAACTTTTGGTAAAAACCATCTTTTCAAGGTGCGCTGGATACGCATAGGAAAATTTTGTTTTTTTATTTGGGCTTTTTCTGGGCTATGGTTGGATATGTAATTGGCAGTTTTTGGTCTGGACTTTTTTTACCATTTGATACATAATGCAATGGTATTTGAGCGATTTAGTTACGCAGTACAGAACAATCCCTCAAACTAAAAATAACATTGACTTTTACGGGTACTCAAAACCGGTCTATCATTGTGCGTTTAACAAACGATATAAAACAATTTAAAAACCATACAACCATATATTGTCATTGTCTGCTTGCAAATTCCCCCTCCCCCTCCCACTACAGCATACACAACACAATTGCCTGCAAACAATCATATTTTTCCCCTCATCCCCAAACCCATGACATTTACCATTATGGTAAATAACAAAGTACCCAGCACTCTTCCTTGTGGTACCCCTGATGCAACCTCCTCTTCCTCTGATATTGCCTCCTCCACTTTCACCCTCTGTCTTCACCCCCTGAGGAAGTCCCCTATCCATTACACTACCCTCCTGTCCGGTATCAGCACCTCCACTTTCCTCATCAATGTCCCATAGGGCATCTTATCAAATGCCATCTCAAAATTTATGAAGCAGGCATCCACCTGCTTCCCCTCATCAACTACCTGCACCAGATCCTCTAATAAACCAACCAGCTGAGTCTCGCATGAGTATCCCCTCCTGAAACCATGCTGGGACTCCTCCAACCAATTCCTATTGTTCATAACCCTAACCACATACTGGACCACTGGTCTGTAGCTGCCACACCTCTCTCTATCCTCTCCCTGCTTGTGTATAGGTACCACCATAGCATCCTTCCAATCTTGTGGTAACTTACCCTCTCCTATTGATTTTTTAAACAGCACCTCTAAATATTTCACCAACTCCCTGCCACCAAACTTTAGTGCTGCATTTCTTTCACATCTGGACCTCCTGCCTTACTGCTCTTCAAACCCCTAGTTACCTTTTCTATTACCCACTCCCTCATCTTAAACTCACTAAACACCCCCCGAACCCTGTTCGTCCCCCTTTTCCAGCCATCCTTTGCCTCAAACACTGACAAGTACTGTCCTTGCAGCATCTCCGATTGTTCTTGGTCATTTGTGGCATGCCTACCATCCCTTCCTGTTAGCAGAGGGATCCACAATGTTCCCCAGGAAAACATTATTTACCTGTTTGATCTTCCTTTCAAGCCCCCTACCCATTTGTTTAATCATTTCTTTAGATCTTATCATCCCTTCATTTCTCCACTTGGCATGTCATTTTCAGCACTTCCTCTTCATTTTCAAAATCTCTTGTCCATAATATGGCGGATCTCCCGCAGTCTGTAACCTTTTCATTGGCATAAATTTCTCCAACATAACCTCCATTAATCCTCTAAACTCCCTCCACAACCCCTCTGCACCCTCCTCCATAGACCATTTTTTAAACTTGTCCCTCAGGAAGATTTCTGCCCCCTTCTGGTCTCCATACTGCCTCACCAACCTTTCTGCCTTTTGCACTTCCCTCACCCTGCCAATCCAAATTTCCCCAACCGGGATATGATGGTCTCTTATACCATCCAATACTATTGCACCAACCACAGCACTCCCAGGTCTGACCAAAACTACATCCAGCACTGACCTAACACCCTCCTCATTCCATCTCGTAGGTTTTTCTACTACCTGGACTAATCCTCTGTTGACTAACTTTGCTTTCATTCTATGTATCGTGCTACCCATTCCTTCTGCACCCTCTACCCATTTCACACCTGGTATATTCTATTCCCCTGCTAAAAAAAACCCACTGCCTGTCCTTTAGTCTATCGACCCTCTCCTTGATCATCTCAATTGCCTGCCATCCCTATCCTGGTGGTCTATACGCTGCCAGCAAATTAATACCCCTATTACTACCACCACTCAATTTACTTTCCATTACCTCGATATCCTCACTATCCCTTTCTACTGCCACTTTTAGCCCTTTCCTTACACACACCATTATTCCTCCTCCTCTCCCATTCCTGTCTCTTCTGAAGATGGTGAACTTATCCTGCCTACACTCAATGTCCAGTACTTCCTCAGTCAACCAAGTCTCCACAGCTACCACTTTATCCACCCCATATCCTTCACCCTTTCCCCAGAAGCCCTCCAGATTGTTGTACACACTCCTACAGTTCACCACCATTATCTTCATACTAGTACTCTGCTTTACCATCCTACATTGGTTACCTCCTATCTCCACCCCTGCAGCCTCATCAATGCTATCCTCTCCATTTCTCTCCCCTTCTATTTCCTTGCTTCTAACTGATTGCTATTTCAACAACTGCTGCTCTGCCCTGACCCTCTCCATGCAGCCAGCTACTTCCCTACCTAGCAGATCACCTAGAATCCTCTTTCCCTGTTCTGTCATGTGAACCTGGTTCCTCCGTACACTTTCCCAGCTTACCCATTACCTACTCTATATAAATGTAGCCCCCAAATCCCTACAAACCCTCTCATATACCTCACTCGCAGACACTGTCTTCCTATAGGATACTCCTTTCCTAACTAGCATGCCACTGACTACTGCCCTAGCTCCAGGGAACTTTTCCCACTCTTTCCTCAGCCACCCCCTGTGGTTCTGCTCTACCTCCTGCCCCACCTCCCTTCGAGCCAGGTAATTTACCTCCACATGAATAAGAACAACCTTTGCCACCCTGCTATCTCTCATACTACTTCCTCGAAATACCCATTCCTCCAAATCCCTGGCATTTGCAGCTCCAAATGCTGCTTTATACGTAATTTCTTTCCTGACTTTCCTCAGCTCCACCCCCTTTACAATAGAGCTGCTTAGAAAAACTATCTCTGGATTCTTTCCTACAACCTGTTCCTGCTTTGTGGCTCTTCCATCCACCTGCCTACCCTTGTCTACTTCGCCTCTTACCTGATCCCTGTCTCCAGCCTCTTGCAGCACCCTTGTTTCCCTCCCTTTGACCAGCCCTC
Source organism: Dryococelus australis (assembly GCA_029891345.1). Taxonomy (NCBI): domain Eukaryota; kingdom Metazoa; phylum Arthropoda; class Insecta; order Phasmatodea; family Phasmatidae; genus Dryococelus; species Dryococelus australis. The sequence goes on along the minus strand of CM057003.1, from coordinate 2,469,622 downwards.
CTCTTTCCCTTCTGGCCCTGAACTGTCCACTTTGTCCTACTTGCTGGTATTTGCTAATCCCATACTTGCAAGCCTCAGCATACTGCTTCCTACATTCCCCACTGCCCGTTCCCTGCTTTCTGTTTCCAGTTCCTCTATTCCTGATTTCTTCATGCCTTCTACTATCCCCTTGCTACTATTTCTTGCTCCTCTAACTTTATTTGCTGTCTTATGTCTCTTACTGCCTTATCCTTTTCTACTGCCCCCAACTCCTATTCTTCCTCCTTATACCACCTCTATCTCTGCCTCCCTTATCCTCTGCCTTTTCTCCTGCAGTTCCTTCTGCAACCCTACTTGCATTTTGCCAAACTCTTCCTCTCTACTCAGCTTTTCCTCCCGCGAACTAGTTTGCATTTTACCTAGCACCCCCTTTATATCTTCCAACTCCTCCTCTAACTTATCCACCCTCATTTCAACTCTACTCTTACCCATCTCATTTCTGACCTTTTCCTCCATCCTCTCAATCCTATGCATAATTTCCCTCTCTTTCCTGCTCATCAAATCTACCATCTCCCCTTTCCACCTCTCCTCCTTAGCCACTTTCATCCTTGGCACTGGCACACTCTCTACAAAGCTTCTGCATAGCATATCCCAAATCGATTTTCCACCTTCTCCAGTTATTTAAGTTTCCTTCTTTACCGTTAATTCGTTCCCTACAACTGCCACTAAACTTTTTCCCTCAGCATATTCCTCACACTTCCACTCATTCTCTTGTAGTAATCCCAGTTCTACCTCCCTGACACTCTGCATGGTACCAGCTGCCACACTGGTTGCACTGCATACTATCTATGGCTATGATGTACTGAACGAAAGTATTCCCGGCAGGAATGTCGCCTGTTCCCAGGAAACATTTCCATTCTGCAAGTACGGAAGACGTGTTTCCGTATGCCTGATCAGCGATGTGTATATTTTTATTGTAAACCCAGAATTTGATTTGTTCAGTATCTTTTTACTTCTATGTATTGAACAAAAATCTTACGGACGTTATAAAACAAACACACAAATAAACCAAATTTAGTGAATTGTGCGTTCGTTCTTTGTTACTGCCTTATCTGATGATATTTATATTTGTATTATTTCCATTGATTGTAACTCATGGCTGAAATTTCTGTACGAAGCCATTAATGCAGTTATAAAGAAGAAAAATGTTTTGAAGTATTTGTTTTGTGTGGGAGCTTTGGCAGTAGCTGGGAAATTTTTGAGGTTTGAATTCGGATTGTATGTGAGTTCTGATACAGAAACATGTTTATTTGTGCGATCTTATGATGTGTGTTCACTGGGACCTGTAGATAAACAAAAATGGTAAATAATTCCTTAAAAGAGATGGTAAATGTTTGTGGTGCGTGTGAATGAAGGTAACTTATTAGTGAGCAGTGTTCTGATTGTCATGTTATTTTTTTTTTTTTAGCATAAACTGAAGTCTTCTCAAAGAGATAAAGTTAAGAAGTTCATCGCATTTACGCAGACGGGAGAGAACACTGCCATATTTTGCTTGGCGCAAAACGATTGGAAGTTGGATTTAGCGTCCGATAATTACTTTCAGAATCCAGATGTGTACTTCAGGGAACCGAGGACTACTATTGATAGAAAGAAGTTGGAGCAACTTTTTAATAAATATAAAGGTGTTCGTTTAAAACTGTATGTTAACTTGATTGGTTAGTAGATAATCCTTCGTGTGGACATATGCATCCCTCGATCATCGTCCAGATTAGACATTTCTCATTCGAGAGCATATTGTCTACACGCGTGCAGAATGATGCCATCTGCAATTATTGCAGTCTGTAATTAATTTTAGTTTAAATATGTTTGCATCCCCCTTTCTTACTCCAATGTTGTCGCAATTAGTTTGATTTTTAGTGCATAACTTTCATGGGATATACATAATTTGGTATTTACACACGAAGGAAGAAATAATATATATATTTTTTAAATTTTTTTATGTCAGTAGTTGCATTACACACCCACACACACACACACATGTTCTTAAAAGAAAATACAAACACAGCATGGAAAATTTCAATTCACAATACGGAATTAAATGTTATAGATATCTAAAGAAATATTAATACACTAAATATACTTGATGGGTGAAATGACCAGCTTGTCAGTAGAATGTTTCCACCTGAAATGTAATAGATACAGGTTTTGTATTCTGTTGGATTTTTCTTGGGGACATTCTTTGTAATGTTTGGTTTATTTTTATGAACATTATAATGCACAGTTTGTTCTTTTGAAATATTGTCAGCTGCGAAAATCATTTCATGCATTTATTCTCTTGACACACTGCAATTATAGTGGTGTGTTAAAACATAAATGCATTTTAGCAACAATTTTATTAATTTCTTACTAAAGGAACTGCGTTTGAAGCCATGTGTTGCCATAGAAGTAAACGTAGGTATTTACAAAGAATAGATCTTTTCTGAAAATTAAGGGGAAAATTCGTGGAAATGGTACCTACATTTGACAGTAAAAATAGTAGCATTTTCGAAAATTCAAAAATATTTGTAGGAAACAGAAGGGAAAATGCTATGAAGGTCAGGGAAATTGTACGGTGAAAATGGTTGAAAAATGGGAAATATATCACCACAATAAATGCTGGATTGCACTAAAAATGTAACACACGTTCCAAAATGGTTTCAGAAATGCGAAAATATGCAGTAAGCACAAAGGCTATGCCAATAAACTTGCTTCATTCACTTTCACGGGATTATCGTACAGCCCGATTCCACGTTTACATGCATGTTATGACATCAATATGGTGCTGATGATGTTATATGTTTTTTCTATTGCTCCATCCCGTACCTAGGACAATCTTACAATACATCCATGGGAATGTGGGGGTTGTCAGACAGGGACACTTTCAGCATTTATAGATGTTGGTATCGCAAAGTACACTCGAGCCCATTCACTCTAGTGTACGACCCGATACCACATATGGTATTGGATAGTACACTTGAGCCCATCCGCCCAAGGGTAGGCCTACGATGTGATACTACATTGGGATCTTAGTCAATATATTACTATTTTGCCACCTAAACTAACGTATGATTTATGCAAACTACTGACGCATGCCCGGTTAGACTGACAGGCACGTTGGTCGAGGATTTTTCCGCGAGACCAAAAGTGGGGTGATTGGCTCGGGTTACAAGGCGGGAGGCGAGGAGTGTTGGTTACAACGTACTTATGCTGTCGTCTTGGGTGTTGTGGTTGATCCGGCTTTCACCCAGTAGTGGCGAGCTCGATTCACTCTAAAGTGACTATTCCAGTTGTAGGCTTCACTGCTCCAGTAGTTTGGATTTACCCAGCCGTACCATGTCTCAGTATGGTTTAACAACCCTCTTACCACTGGGTGGCACGAAGGAGGGATGCGCAAGTAAGGCGACAAATATATTACAAGTACCGGAGCAGGTGCGACTGCTAGGTGTCGTAAGTTGGGCAGCACGGTCCCGCTCCGCCTGCCTTTCGTCCGTAGGACGAGGTAGTGCACTCAACTGTATGGCGGCAAGGAATGCTGCATTTTGTTCCCTAAGCTTTTTGCTGTCCCTCACCTGGCAGGGCATAGAGTCGCTGCTTACAATATATGGAGTGCATCCTAACGAAGAACAACCGTACAGTGTATGTCCAGTTTTGGCTTGCTTACACAGGCTGTGTAAAGTCTCCACTGATCCCCCATGCTATGTGGGTTGATCAAGAGACAAGGAGCTGTGTGGGTCACCAATGTCTCCACTGGATGTGCATTCATACACGAACACTCAAGTTACAGCTACCCCAGCACTAACAGTGCTCTGGTGGAAAGAAGTAACCTGGGTTTGTCGCCCCTCCTTGAATGAAGGTATTGTTAGTGGTTGTGGCTCCTCTGTTCCTCTCCGCCAGCACTAGACAGTGCGTTGACAGTTGGAAAGCAACAGATGGCTGTGTGAGAAAACTTACGGGCTCCTGAAGGGCGCCCCTAGTAGAAGCTAATTTGGTTATATAAAAAGTCACAGTTCCTGTCAGTGGTGCACATCGTAAACTGTTCTAGCATGCGAACAGTAAGAATCTCTATGAAAGAAAAAGCTGAAATATAGGAAACAAACTATGTTGATGAGTCAATAAACATGTGATGCGCGCTACCTCCTATCAAGCAGTAGAGTGCTGAAGGAAACTACGCTGGCCAGGTGTAGGCGACCTGGTTCTAGGTTGTAAAGGGGATAGTTAAATCTAGACAGTAAAATATATATACTACTGAACTTTTCTAGTAAAGGTGTCGAGAGTAGACAAAGTGAATTTAATACGTGTTGGTGAGCGTTTTCGCTGGTTGTCGGGTTGACTGATCGTTGATGGTTAAGTAGCCGCTGGGGGCATACTCAAAGCTTAGAAGTTCTCTGGAGGTCCCAGCAGTAGGCAGTGCTCGGGGATGTCGCGAGAGAAGAAACAAAAATGACTGCCTGAGCCCGGCATCATCCAGACTTACATAGGTGAAGCTTGTAGGCTGCCAGCGCTGGCTGCAGGGAGAGCAAGTCTCCTGCCCTGGTTGGCGTGGGAGTAAAAAAACTTGGGTCAGCGTTTCTGCTTCGGGCCTCGCCAGTAGCGCTTGGCCTTGCCCGAGGTCCGGGCAGCTTGTTGGCTCTCAGCCTGGGGGAGGGGGGGCAGCGTGACTTCCGGGTTGCGTAAACTTCAGGTGACGAGAATTCACTTATAAGTTCCTGTTGCCCGTTAAGAGAAGGCAACCGATAATTCATGTGTAAAATTCTCTCTACGTGTCTCTCATGTCTGTAGCAGTGGAAGTAGGTACACATAACGATGAGTCGTAATCGTAGTTGATTAGTAGTAGGAGCGGCTTGCGTCACTACAAATCTCATTTTTCGATAGATCAGTCACACTTTATCATGGGTCATGTGTAGGTAATTCACTGTCATGGGTGCATATTTCGAACAAACCGCCTTATATGTATCACTCCTTTTCTTATTAAACACCTCTTCAAACTCGTCGTACACTTTCAATTGCACATCACTTCAGTCGCCATGTACTTTTGTTTCTCGTTACCTGCTACAGAATCCTTACCTAACATTACCTACCTACAACACTGTTTATTACATCTGATAAACACTCTCCACACTTACCTTTTTCAAACATATCCACTTTCTGTCAACGTGCAATGCCAAACTCATCCTTATTATTCTACGTCTCACACTTCATTTGCACTACGGTACGTACGTTATATACATACGTCAAACACAACATCCTTATTGCACCACATAGGCCTATTTTTATATTAGCTCCGTACACTATAATTAATATTTTGCTCTACAGCACTCACTATTCCAACTCACTGTATTTATTCCAAAACACTTCATTTGTATGATGCTTTTATGACACACTGAATGTGAACTTTAAAACTGTATGTGAACACGTAATCTATTCCCTTATTCACTCTATAAACGGAAAGAGCTGCCAACTAGCCATAATTTTTTTATTATTCTATAATACGAACAAACACACAGTCCTGCAACTTACGAAATCTTAAATACTGTGCCGTTTCAACATGCAGCTTTACTTGTTTAAACTACTATCAACACGAACAAACATACAGTCGTACAACTTATGAAAACTAAATTCCTCATCTGTTGCAAATTACTGCTTTGCTCGTAGCTACTAGTGCCAACCTATACGACCAATGTCCTGACGTCATTAACTACGTCACACTTATAAACAAATCTCTGGTATCGAGAAGTATAATAGACCCATGTTTACTGCTTCATTCACTTTTACCTGATATGTACGATCCAGAAAGTCGCAATATCCTTGGTTCTCACTGTATCACTTGTGCTACGGGAAGCAGAGTTGCACAGATTATACGTAAAGTCACTTTTCTCGAGCTAGTTGGCTGATCTCAACAGTTGCAAACCTTGACAGCTAGAAATATTACCAACACTATGGGTATAAAATCACTATAGCTACCCACCTTGCAACGTAAAATGGTGACATTATGCAGAGAAAAAATCACATTTGACCCAAATAGTTGCATTGTGTTGATACAGTGTAAGTAAATGAGCACTTGTGGTTTTACAAATAAAGGCATCACACAATTTCATAACCATGTGGCTGGCCAAAAATTCTTCTGAACTTTGCACTGCACCTTATTTTGTTACCTATGACCAGTATCTCTCCTGATGGACCATTGTCTCACAGATAATCACACTACATGGCCTATTCAATTACCATTAACACTATGATATGGCCAGACATAACTCACTAATTGGACACGTTCACACCTAGTGTTAATGATTCTCAGGGGTCACAGTGGTGTAGTGGTTAGACTACTTGCCTTCCACCAAGACAAACTGGGTTTGATTCCAAATGCAGTACCCCCTGGATTTTTGCACGTGGGAATTGTGCTGGATGATGCTGCTAGTCGGTCGATTGTCATCGGGATATCCTGCTTCTCCATACTCACCTCACTTCACTCTCATTGGCTCTCAAAACGTCGATGTTAAGAGCCGGCCAAATCTCTTCACTCACTCATTAACAGTTCTCAACTCCTGACACACTCAAACTCCTGAAAACTGAAATTGTGACACAAAAATGAATTTTTCCCATAAGTGGTCAAGTTGGCATTATAATGAAGGTCTAACATAGTGAAAATCTTTGCTATCATGATATACAATGTGGTATACATTTCAAATACGTGACGTAGGCAATGTTGTTCTATCTATGCCCATTCTTATATTTTTCTAATTATATAACACAGTTTTTTTTACTCTTCTTAAGATTTTGTTAACTGGCTTTTTCTGTTGCATAAGATACGTCTAACAAAAAGCGTCGACTCTCTCTCTTGCTACTATCATGCAAAAAAAATCAACCTCAAAATTTTAGTGTGCAAAGTTAAGAAGACCCTTAAATTTTTGGAAGTGAAAATTATAGTAAAACATAGTCTTATGTTCATGTTGAATACAATATGTCCAGACAAAGGTGATACTTAACCTAGTGAAGCGATTGAATGATACAAAATCCTGAATGCAAATTTTGTAATAGTGCTCTGTATTGTTTGTTGTACAAGAGTAAAAAGTGTTAATTTTGGGAGCCATCTAGGTTTGGTAATTAGTTTGGTGACACAGGCTCCCTTATCATTGTGAAGGGTAATACTGCAGGAGATCCTAATCTGGAGCAGTGATGGAATGTAAGGGTGGGGGAGACGGGCGCTCCGCTAGAAAACCAGCCAGATGCCGGCAACGACTGTTATGATTCCCAAGAGTGGGTGACCACCCCGGGAGGGTTGCATTCTTATTGTACAGCAGCCGGAGGTCCTCTTACTCAAACAGTGACAGAGAAGGATAGCTGACTGAGCTGAAGGATATATTATTAAATCCCTAGTCCTCTAGTAGGAGGATTATGTTAGCAGGCTGTTTCCATCTCCCAGATCATGCAACGGCCTGTGCAGATGTCATGCTGGGACCTCGATGCATGACTGCGTCCCAGTGGTTGTAGCAGTGAGGACATGACGTCGTGAGGACTGACATTGCCCTCCACGAGCAATCCCTAAGTACCGGACATATTCTTCTGAAAGTATTTCACTTGTGTGTTGGCAGCCTGCTCTCTGAATGTTGGACTTGAGAGCTTGTTAGAGTAAATAGTTTCTAAAGTTTTTGGGTTGCCTTCTCCAAAATCACCCTCTGTGGAGACGTGGGAGTCTAACATGCTGGTCACACACAGGATGTTTCTGTTGGTGAGAATGTCATCAGGCCATAGACGCCGACTCCTTGATTCTAGTGAGGAAGCAAGTCTCAAACTTCCTGTGACTAGGCCATGTCCCTTTTAATTTTTTTCTCTTTTTCTTTTCTGTCTCTCTCTCTCTCTCTCCTCTCTCTATATTGCTTTTTCTATTTCTCTCCCTCTTCCCTCCCTCATCTCTCCCTCTCTCATTTTACCTTTCTCTCTCCCCTTCTCCCTCCGCCTCTCTGTCCTCGTCCCTCCCTATTTCTGTCCTCCTCCCTCCTTTTCTGTCCTACCTCCCTCCCTCCCTTTTTCAGTCCTCCCTCTTTCTCTCTTGTCCATGTGCATGCCACATGCATAGAGATATATTTAAATTACCAAAGCATCCAAACTGAACATTCTTAAACAAATGTTAAAAGTTTTACAAAAATAATTAAAAGACAACTTATAAATAATTATATTTGAAAAAGAATAAGGAATAAGTTAGTGAAAAGTTACAAACTGAACTAGTAACTGACCATCTGTGGAGGAGGCATGCCCCTGCTGTCTGAACAATGGAGAGGTGACCCCCCTACCCCCTATTCTTAAAATTTGAACCTGGGTGTGGATAGCATGCTTCAGAGCAACACAACATTTTACATTAATGTGTTTCCAGTTTAAAATGTTTTAATGTTGCAGGCGTACTTGCGCAAGCAGATGGTACCAGGTACTCTCCTGTGTGTAAAGTGTGGTTGGAAGTTAATATGGAGTGTGTGTTGCTAAAACCAAGCTCATTGTGTCGGAGAATACACAGTGATGATGTGAATGTGAAAATATTGCATTCAGGGTAAAGGTGAATATTTTCATGTTGCAGGCGTACTTGCGCAAGCAGATGGTAACCAGGTACTCTCCTGTGTGTAAAGTGTGGTTGGAAGTTAATATGGAGTGTGTGTTGCTAAAACAAGCTCATTGTGTTGAGAATACACAATGATGATGTGTATGTGAAATCTTGCATTCAGGGTAAAGGTGAATGTTTTCATGTTGCAGGCGTACTTGCGCAAGCAGATGGTACCAGGTACTCTCCTGTGTGTAAAGTGTGGTTGGTAGTTAATATGGAGTGTGTGTTGCTAAAACAAGCTCATTGTCGGAGAATACACAGTGATGATGTGTATGTGAAATCTTGCATTCAGGGTAAAGGTGAATGTTTTCATGTTGCAGGCGTACTTGCGCAAGCAGATGGTACCAGGTACTCTCCTGTGTGTAAAGTGTGGTTGGAGTTAATATGGAGTGTGTGTTGCTAAAACAAGCTCATGTGTCGGAGAATACACAGTGATGATGTGTATGTGAAATCTTGCATTCAGGGTAAAGGTGAATGTTTTCATGTTGCAGGCGTACTTGCGCAAGCAGATGGTACCAGGTACTCTCCTGTGTGTAAAGTGTGGTTGGTAGTTAATATGGAGTGGTGTTGCTAAAACAAGCTCATTGTCGGAGAATACACAGTGATGATGTGTATGTGAAATCTTGCATTCAGGGTAAAGGTGAATGTTTTCATGTTGCAGGCGTACTTGCGCAAGCAGATGGTACCAGGTACTCTCCTGTGTGTAAAGTGTGGTTGGAGTTAATATGGAGTGTGTGTTGCTAAAACAGCTCATTGTGGTCGGAGAATAACCACAGGATGATGTTTATGTGAGTCTTGCATCAGTGGTAAGGTTTGAATGTTTTAATTGAGGTGTGTTGCTCAACAGTGGGAATACCTGGTGTTGTGAAATCTTGCTTGAGGGTAAAGGGATGTTTTTGTTGCAGGCGATTGCCAAGCAATGGTACAGTACTTCCTGTGTGATGTGGTTGGTGAATTGATGTGGTTCTAAATCATTGTCGAGAATCATGTGATTGTGTGAATCTTGCATTGGTAAGGTGAATGTTTTCATGTTGCAGGCGTACTTGCGCAAGCAGATGGTACCAGGTACTCTCCTGTGTGTAAAGTGTGGTTGGTAGTTAATATGGAGTGTGTGTTGCTAAAACAAGCTCATTGTGTCGGAGAATACACAGTGATGATGTGTATGTGAAATCTTGCATTCAGGGTAAAGGTGAATGTTTTCATGTTGCAGGCGTACTTGCGCAAGCAGATGGTACAGGTACTCTCCTGTGTGTAAAGTGTGGTTGGTAGTTAATATGGAGTGTGTGTTGCTAAAACAAGCTCATTGTCGGAGAATACACAGTGATGATGTGTATGTGAAATCTTGCATTCAGGTAAAGGTAGTTCATGTTGCAGCGTACTTGCGCAAGCAGATGGTACAGGTACTCTCCTGTGTGTAAAGTGTGGTTGGTAGTTAATATGGAGTGTGTGTTGCTAAAAAGTCATTGTGTCGGAGAATACACATGATGATGTGTATGTGAAATCTTGCATTCAGGGTAAAGGTGAATGTTTTCATGTTGCAGGCGTACTTGCGCAAGCAGATGGTACCAGGTACTCTCTGTGTGTAAAGTGTGTTGGAGTTAATATGGAGTGTGTTGCTAAAACAACTCATTGTCGGAGAATACACATGATGATGTGTATGTGAAATCTTGCATTCAGGGTAAAGGTGAATGTTTTCATGTTGCAGGCGTACTTGCGCAAGCAGATGGTACAGGTACTCTCCTGTGTGTAAAGTGTGGTTGAGTTAATATGGAGTGTGTGTTGCTAAAACAAGCTCATTTCGGAGAATACACAGTGATGATGTGTATGTGAAATCTTGCATTCAGGTAAAGGTGAATGTTTTCATGTTGCAGGCGTACTTGCGCAAGCAGATGGTACCAGGTACTTCCTGTGTGTAAGTGTGGTTGGTAGTTAATATGGAGTGTGTGTTGCTAAAACAAGCTCATGGTCGGAGAATACACAGTGATGATGTGTATGTGAAATCTTGCATTCAGGGAAAAGGTGAATGTTTTAGTTGCAGGCGTACTTGCGCAAGCAGAGGTACAGGTACTTCCTGTGTGTAAAGGTGTTGGTAGTTAATAGGGTTGGTTGCTAAAACAAGTCATTTGTCGAGAATACACAATGATGTGTGATGTGAAATCTTGCATTAGGGTAAAGGTGAGTTTTCATGTTGCAGGCGTACTTGCAAGCAGATGTACCAGGTACTCCTGTGTGTAAAGTGTGGTTGGTAGTTAATATGGAGTGTGTGTTGCTAAAACAAGCTCATTGTCGGAGATCACAGTGTTTCATGTTGCGCGTACTTGCGCAAGCAATGGTACAGGTACTCTCCTGTGTGTAAAGTGTGGTTGGTAGTTATATGGAGTGTGTGTTGCTAAAACAAGCTCATTTGTCGGAGAATACACAATGATGATGTGTGTGAAATTTGCATCAGGGTAAAGTGAAGTTTTCATGTTGCAGGCGTACTTGCGCAAGCAGATGGTACAGGTACTTCTGTGTGTAAGTGTGGTTGGTGTTAATATGGAGTTGTTTTGCTAAAACAAGCTCATTGTCGGAATACACAGTGATGATGTGTATGTGAAATCTTGCATTCAGGGTAAAGGTGAATGTTTTCATGTTGCAGGCGTACTTGGCAAGCAGATGGTACAGGTATCTCTGTTGTAAAGTGTGGTTGGAAGTTAATATGGAGTGTGTGTTGCTAAACAGCTCATTGTTCGGAGAATCACAGTGATGATGTGTATGTGAAATCTTGCATTGAGGGTAAAGGTGAATGTTTTCTGTTGCAGGCGTACTTGCGCAAACAGATGGTACCAGGTACTCTCCTGTGTGTAAAGTGTGGTTGGTAGTTAATATGGGTGTGTGTTGCTAAAACAAGCTCATTGGTCGAGAATACACAATGATGATGTGTATGTGAAATCTTGCATTCAGGTAAAGGTGAATGTTTTCATGTTGCAGGCGTACTTGCGCAAGCAGATGGTACCAGGTACTCTCCTGTGTGTAAGTGTGGTTGGTAGTTAATATGGAGTGTGTGTTGCTAAAACAAGCTCATTGTGTCGGAGAATACATGATGATGTGTATGTGAAATCTTGCATTAGGGTAAAGGTGAATGTTTTCATGTTGCAGGCGTACTTGCGCAAGAGATGGTACCAGGTACTCTCCTGTGTGTAAAGTGTGGTTGGTAGTTAATATGGAGTGTGTGTTGCTAAAACAAGTCATTTTGTCGGAGAATACACAGTGATGATGTGTATGTGAAATCTTGCATTCAGGGTAAAGGTGAATGTTTTCATGTTGCAGGCGTACTTGCGCAAGCAGATGGTACCAGGTACTCTCCTGTGTGTAAAGTGTGGTTGGTAGTTAATATGGAGTGTGTGTTGCTAAAACAAGCTCATTGTGTCGGAGAATACACAGTGATGATGTGTATGTGAAATCTTGCATTGAGGGTAAAGGTGAATGTTTTCATGTTGCAGGCGTACTTGCCAAGCAGATGGTACCAGGTACTCTCCTGTGTGTAAAGTGTGGTTGGAAGTTAATATGGAGTGTGTGTTGCTAAAACAAGCTCATTGTGTCGGAGAATACACAGTGATGATGTGTATGTGAAATCTTGCATTCAGGGTAAAGGTGAATGTTTTCATGTTGCAGGCATACTTGCGCAAGCAGATGGTACCAGGTACTCTCCTGTGTGTAAAGTGTGGTTGGTAGTTAATATGGAGTGTGTGTTGCTAAAACAAGCTCATTGTGTCGGAGAATACACAGTGATGATGTGTATGTGAAATCTTGCATTCAGGGAAAAGGTGAATGTTTTTAATGTTGCAGGCGTACTTGCGCAAGCAGATGGTACAAGGTACTCTCCTGTGTGTAAAGTGTGGTTGGTAGTTAATATGGACGTGTGTGTTGCTAAAACAAGCTCATTGTGTCGGAGAATACACAGATGATGTGTATGTGAAATCTTGCATTCAGGGTAAAGGTGAATGTTTTCATGTTGCAGGCGTACTTACGCAAGCAGATGGTACCAGGTACTCTCCTGTGTGTAAAGTGTGGTTGGTAGTTAATATGGAGTGTGTGTTGCTAAAACAAGCTCATTGTGTCGGAGAATACACAGTGATGATGTGTATGTGAAATCTTGCATTCAGGGTAAAGGTGAATGTTTTCATGTTGCAGGCGTACTTGCGCAAGCAGATGGTACCAGGTACTCTCCTGTGTGTAAAGTGTGGTTGGTAGTTAATATGGAGTGTGTGTTTGCTAAAACAAGCTCATTGTGTCTGGAGAATACACAGTGATGATGTGTATTGAAATCTTGCATTCAGGGTAAAGGTGAATGTTTTCATGTTGCAGGCGTACTTGCGCAAGCAGATGGTACCAGGAACTCTCCTGTGTGTAAAGTGTGGTTGGAGTTTAATATGGAGTGTGTGTTGCTAAAACAACTCATTGTGCGAGAATACACAGTGATGATGTGTATGTGAAATCTTGCATTCAGGGTAAAGGTGAATGTTTTCATGTTGCAGGCGTACTTGCGCAAGCAGATGGTACAAGGTACTCTCCTGTGTGTAAAGTGTGGTTGGTAGTTAATATGGAGTGTGTGTTGCTAAAAAAAAGCTCATTGTCGGAGAATACACAGTGATGAATGTGTATGTGAAATCTTGCATTCAGGGTAAAGGTTAATGTTTTCATGATGCAGGCGTACTTGCGCAAGCAGATGGTACAGGTACTCTCCTGTGTGTAAAGTGTGGTTGGTAGTTAATATGGATGTGTGTTGCTAAAACAAGCTCATTTGTCGGAGAATACACAATGATGATGTGTATGTGAAATCTTGCATTCAGGTAAAGGTGAATGTTTTCATGTTGCAGGCGTACTTGCGCAAGCAGATGGTACCAGGTACTCTCCTGTGTGTAAAGTGTGGTTGGTAGTTAATATGGAGTGTGTGTTGCTAAAACAAGCTCATTTTGTCGGAGAATACACAGTGAATGATGTGTATGTGAAATACTTGCATTCAGGGTAAAGGTGAATTTTTAATGTTGCAGGCGTACTTGCGCAAGCAATGGTACCAGGTACTCTCCTGTGTGTAAAGTGTGGTTGGTAGTTAATATGGAGTGTGTGTTGCTAAAACAAGCTCATTGTGTCGGAGAATACACAGTGATGATGTGTATGTGAAATCTTGCATTCAGGGTAAAGGTGAATGTTTTCATGTTGCAGGCGTACTTGCGCAAGCAGATGGTACCAGGTACTCTCCTGTGTGTAAAGTGTGGTTGGTAGTTAATATGGAGTGTGTGTTGCTAAAACAAGCTCATTGTGTCGGAGAATACACAATGATGATGTGTATGTGAAATCTTGCATTCAGGGTAAAGGTGAATGTTTTCATGTTGCAGGCGTACTTGCGCAAGCAGATGGTACCAGGTACTCTCCTGTGTGTAAAGTGTGGTTGGTAGTTAATATGGAGTGTGTGTTGCTAAAACAAGCTCATTGTGTCGGAGAATACACAGTGATGATGTGTATGTGAAATCTTGCGTTCAGGGTAAAGGTGAATGTTTTCATGTTGCAGGCGTACTTGCGCAAGCAGATGGTACCAGGTACTCTCCTGTGTGTAAAGTGTGGTTGGTAGTTAATATGGAGTGTGTGTTGCTAAAACAAGCTCATTGTCGGAGAATACACAGTGATGATGTGTATGTGAAATCTTGCATTCAGGGTAAAGGTGAATGTTTTCATGTTGCAGGCGTACTTGCGCAAGCAGATGGTACCAGGTACTCTCCTGTGTGTAAAGTGTGGTTGGTAGTTAATATGGAGTGTGTGTTGCTAAAACAAGCTCATTGTGTCGGAGAATACACAGTGATGATGTGTATGTGAAATCTTGCATTCAGGGTAAAGGTGAATGTTTTCATGTTGCAGGCGTACTTGCGCAAGTAGATGGTACCAGGTACTCGCCTGTGTGTAAAGTGTGGTTGGTAGTTAATATGGAGTGTGTGTTGCTAAAACAAGCTCATTGTGTCGGAGAATACACAGTGATGATGTGTATGTGAAATCTTGCATTCAGGGTAAAGGTGAATGTTTTCATGTTGCAGGCGTACTTGCGCAAGCAGATGGTACCAGGTACTCTCCTGTGTGTAAAGTGTGGTTGGTAGTTAATATGGAGTGTGTTGCTAAAACAAGCTCATTGTGTCGGAGAATACACAGTGATGATGTGTATGTGAAATCTTGCATTGAGGGTAAAGGTGAATGTTTTCATGTTGAAGGCGTACTTGCGCAAGCAGATGGTACCAGGTACTCTCCTGTGTGTAAAGTGTGGTTGGTAGTTAATATGGAGTGTGTGTTGCTAAAACAAGCTCATTGTCAGAGAATACACAGTGATGATGTGTATGTGAAATCTTGCATTCAGAGTAAAGGTGAATGTTTTCATGTTGCAGGCGTACTTGCGCAAGCAGATGGTATCAGGTACTCTCCTGTGTGTAAAGTGTGGTTGGTAGTTAATATGGAGTGTGTGTTGCTAAAACAAGCTCATTTTTGTCGGAGAATACACAATGATGATGTGTATGTGAAATCTTGCATTCAGGGTAAAGGTGAATGTTTTCATGTTGCAGGCGTACTTGCGCAAGCAGATGGTACCAGGTACTCTCCTGTGTGTAAAGTGTGGTTGGTAGTTAATATGGAGTGTGTGTTGCTAAAACAAGCTCATTGTGTCGGAGAATACACAGTGATGATGTGTATGTGAAATCTTGCGTTCAGGGTAAAGGTGAATGTTTTCATGTTGCAGGCGTACTTGCGCAAGCAGATGGTACCAGGTACTCTCCTGTGTGTAAAGTGTGGTTGGTAGTTAATATGGAGTGTGTGTTGCTAAAACAAGCTCATTGTCGGAGAATACACAGTGATGATGTGTATGTGAAATCTTGCATTCAGGGTAAAGGTGAATGTTTTCATGTTGCAGGCGTACTTGCGCAAGCAGATGGTACCAGGTACTCTCCTGTGTGTAAAGTGTGGTTGGAAGTTAATATGGAGTGTGTGTTGCTAAAACAAGCTCATTGTGTCGGAGAATGCACAGTGATGCTGTGTATGTGAAATCTTGCATTCAGGGTAAAGGTGAATGTTTTCATGTTGCAGGCATACTTGCGCAAGCAGATGGTACCAGGTACTCGCCTGTGTGTAAAGTGTGGTTGGTAGTTAATATGGAGTGTGTGTTGCTAAAACAAGCTCATTGTGTCGGAGAATACACAATGATAATGTGTATGTGAAATCTTGCATTCAGGGTAAAGGTGAATGTTTTCATGTTGCAGGCGTACTTGCGCAAGCAGATGGTACAAGGTACTCTCCTGTGTGTAAAGTGTGGTTGGTAGTTAATATGGAGTGTGTGTTGCTAAAACAAGCTCATTGTGTCGGAGAATACACAATGATGATGTGTATGTGAAATCTTGCATTCAGGGTAAAGGTGAATGTTTTCAGCACTTTTTGTACTGTGATGCATCACTTTTGATAAATGTGTAGGGTTGCAACTACAGAAATGGGAATATTTGAATCTGTGGTATTATCAATTCAAGAATAACATTGAAAAGGCCGTACGTAATGTATAAATGATCAATTTTTGGACAGTTGAGATTTTTGTGTCATTTTGTTTACCAGGGACAACCAAATTGCTTTCCATGTATGTGGAAACATGTACGCAGTGAAACCTTGTTAATAAAAACCTTTCTAATATAAAGTTATCATTCAGTCAAAGTTGTCATCTTTCCCCTTGGACTGAGACAGGGGATTTAATGTTAATTTGTATGCTTAATGAAAGATATTTAATTAAATCTACAGGTAAAAATAAGCCGTGATCTTGATACTTATGCTGAATCACAAGAGTCAACAGTTAGATTTGTTAAAAAAATTTCTAATTATCAAAAACTGCTCTTAATACAAACCTCACTATTACAAATAGAAAAAATTAAGTTCCATTGGCAAGCTGAGACTGTGGTGGTTTGTCGCAGACCCGGGGGAGCCAGACAAGATGACGGCGGAGGGTATTGTCAGGTTCCTTGATGACCTTAACCTTAGTGCAGACTCCAAGTTGGTGCTGATCATAGCGTGGAAGTTCCGGGCGGCCACCCAGTGTGAGTTCTCCCGTGACGAGTTCATGAACGGCATGACTGACCTCAGGTGAGTGTAAATTTTCACAGCCTTGCCTCATACATAGTTGCTTCTTCACTCCACAAGTCATTTGTATTAACAAAAATCCTTCCACTTCAATGTAATTCTAACGTGTGTTTGTAATTATGCTAGTTGCTTATTTGCAGTAAGTAATGATAAATTCCTTAATTTGTCAGATTTTTGTAAAATGCTTATTAATGCCTAACTTTTATAAAAAATATCAATCATATTGATTTCAGTATCGCTAAAGTTTGTACCATATATTATGTTTTCATTTCCTAAAATAAAAGTTCTCATATACACAACCATATCAGTTTCTTCACGTGTACCAGCTGATGTGTGCCCCTCTGGGGTCTTGTTGGATAAGAGGTTACTACGCTGACCACCTCTCGGTTTCGACAAAGGAGAGAGAAATCAAACCCCAGGATGAGGCGAATTGATATGGATTCCCTCCCAAGGAGTTTCACCTTCGTCACGATCAAGGTTGGGACTCCAGTGGTCCCAGGTGTATGAATGATAGCCAAGTCTGTGATTACTCGAGGGTGATGGTGGCGATGGAAGATCTGGCCGAGGCTATGGGGGCTATCCACAGCGGCCTCGTTGGTTGGCGTGCGGGAATATAGTTGGCCGGGGTTTGGTTTCCTCGTGGTTCAGGAACGACCTTCGGTGGGAGTCGAACACTGATGGTTTTCCCGGATGCCAACTTTATCACACAGCAATTTGGCAGCTCCACCATAGGTGGGTGTCGAACCCTGACTAATATGCCTGAGGCTAGCTTGATAATACTTGAGCTGGATGGGATCCAGCTGAGTTGGGGGTACCTGGTGGTCAGTTGTGGCGATGGGTAATGGAGTGTCTGTTTGCACGGGATCCGAGTCTTCCGGATCGTGCTCCAGCAAACACCAGCCTAACAGATGAAGTAGCGGGAACTCTTGTGTGGGTGGTACAATAGATTCGTAACACAAGGGTATATGGCTCGACCTGACTGGGGTTCACACTGGTTAGTTATGTAGCAGCCGGCCTGAGTAGAGTGCGTCGCTCTCAACATCATATGCAGCTCTAAATATCACTGTATTTATTGTGCATCTGGAAGCAGCCTTCTACCTCTCTGCGGACGTACAGTCCTGGGCAGTCACACCCAAGGCCCTGTTGTATATGGTGCAGTCAGGTATGTAGGACTACGTCTAATAACAGCTGAGGGTACACTGGTAACCCACAAGCAGCTACGTGCCCCTGCTGGCTTAAAGCCAACTTTCAGGCCCCATCTCCTGTGGAGTTCAGTGCACCTCACAACTGGTTACCGATGTGATAATTAATTGCACAATTTAATTATTCACACTTAATAACACACAAAATGAATGAAAGGGGAATCTATTGCTAAAATTATGGTAGGCGAAACAAGGTTTTAAATCCGCATAATGTTTATTATGGCAAACTAGAAATGCGGAAAGTCCCGACTGACTGATACAATCTAAATTAGCTAAAATATCAGTGATTATAATGACCTGCTGATAACAGGTGAAGGCGAGCCTGGTAAATAGAATAATAACAAAACTGCAAAAATTTCTAAGGTGACATGATTCACAGCTTATGACTTTAGAATGGGGTCTGTCCAGGGGAACGCTAAGATCACGACGACCTGCTACCGCGGGAGTCAAGGGAAGTTGACTGAGGTAAAGGGTTAGTGGGTACAGGAAGTCGGATTACCTCTGGAGAGAGTGCTGAGCCTGGTGGTCAGCCTTTGCAAGCTGGTGAGCTGGTGGCCTTCACAAGCAGCAGACAGGAGTTCGAGTTGTGTTGTAGGCTGAGGAGAGAGAGTCTTTGCAGACTTGCGAGAGCTTGCGAACCTCTTAGGCCGGTGAGCTCGACATCTCTGCTGGAGCATGGTACTGAACCTCCTTATATACTGGAAAATCCCCTGATCAGCTATCATTCGGGTGCGGGGGGTAGAGTAGCCTTCTAGCACCGGGGTTGGTTTTTCAGTGTTACTGGAGCATCGCTCATTTCTTATCTCCCTGCTTGGAGGCGATGACAAATTTAAACACCTCGTCCTGAGGCTGGCGGGTTGTGACGTCGCAAGGTCACGGGGTGCTGCCATCTCGGGGATTTGTTGGAACTTCTGCCGTTGCTAACTGAAGGGTAATGGAGTATTAAAAATATTTAATTTATTCATGGGAGTGGCGCTTGTATGCGGGATTCCGGGCGGGCGACGCATTACGTTACTAAGTGTGTCAATTACTTATACGTATGCAGCTGTCCAATGCTTGGTGTCTGCTTGCTTGATACGTGTAATCAATTCTGCCACTGTTAATGAATTGCCCAGAGTGAGAGTCACACGTAGATGGGGTGAAGTCGCCTGTAGAGAGCGCATTTGCGCTGCGCAGCATGTTGGCATGCATCACAGCATATCTGATTGTAAGAGGCATTCCCTGTTTGCTTGAAATTCTCCAGATTAGTGTTTGTAGTTTGGATAAAATGTTTTTCATAGTAAAGCAGAGCATGGTGTTCCTGTATTTACCAAGGAAATTTTTGTACTGGTTGTGAGCTGTGTCAAGAGGACTATTATTACGCGACACCTTCTAGTTACTTGATCTGTGATTGTTGTAACCGAGCGTATTATTCAGATGTCTTCAGAAATGTTGTACAGTGCCCCAGAAAAACTACAACTTTATTTTGTCCTCCGCTTAATTTGGTTGTGCATTTATGAACTAGTGATTTTTATGGAATAATTAATTAGGTGTAGGAAAATTAAAGAAATTTTAAACTGACATTAACACTATGTAAAATACAAATTAATTTTGTGATAGTACTTATATTGTTTTTCTCCAAAAACATTCTTACTGTAAGGTAGCCATGCCTTAAGTTGATATGTTAAAACATTTTCGCACAAATTAATTTTTGGTAGCGGATGAAATTGCTGATTTGGAGTCATCTATATACTGGATGAAACTTCTAACCTTCCCTTTTGTATGGAAACGTTGATGCCTGATGCATTCCTGCGCTACTGATGAGCACATTATACCAGATGACATCGCCCCATCTTGAATAATGATAATGCTTATGGGCAAGTCCAACCTCAAATAAAAACAGTAATGGAGGTGGGACACTTGGTCCATCTAGAGTTGACAGAACCTTCAAACCACGTGCTCCCAGCTGTTACTGTTCGCCGGCCTTTTCACCAAGAAACTGCCCCGTCAACACTTCTCTCTGAAGAGCACCCAGTTAAAATTTGCAGTGCCCGCAGGATGGCTCTCAGATCTCACGGGGGCAAGGTATGTCATCACCTGTGCGCAGAGTGCCAGCGCTGCTAAGATAAGGATCCAAGAACCCATGTGTGTGACATCAGACGCTCCACCTCCAAGAGGCGGGGTTAAACCCCACGCAACCTCCTGAGTGCCGCCAAGCTGGGAAAATTACTATAAAATGAATTCCAGCGTGGACTCAATAACATTATCGACTTCTTGCAATGGATAGTTTCGTTGTACCATAAGTCGACACTTTCTTAAAATACACTTCAAAATTATTTTTTTAATGAAAGTAATATGCAATGCATAAGAAACATTTATGGATGCTATCATACCAACCCAAATAAAAATAACCATATTTTGCATGACACAGACATTATTTACTGTACTTACTTGCTTACGAACAACAAGTGCCGATTCGTCACACATAACGAGGGGAGTTACAACAAAATATATGTGTGTGTGTGCATGTGTGTGTCCCCCCCCCCCTCTCTCTTCTGTACTTATCCACCAGGGATGCCAACAGCTGCATTCAGAAGTGCAGAATCCATAGATAATATTGCACAATCAATACAATAAATATATAAATAAATAATTATTTAATCTTCATTGAAACTTGGAGTGTCGACTTATGGAAAAGTATCGACTGCAGGTGTGTTTACCTTACTTGTTATTTTTAAAAAAATTTCTAAAAAAATAATGTTTTAAAATTGTAGGCAAATTATTTAAAACAGAATTTGCTTCCATTAGCTGGTGTGGAAATATACCAAGACTTTGCATCTGTGTAAGCATTCTCTACTTATCTACCTAGCATACTTGAGTTGTCAGTTTGAGTAATAATACAGTAGACACTTGATAATCCGACAGGTGCCTAGCATACTTGAGTTGTCAGTTTGAGTAATAATACAGTAGACCCTTGATAATCCGACAGGTATGGGACCGAGAGGATGTCGGTTGAATTACTGAAAGTGTCTGGATTATCAAAAGTGAGTTTTTAAATCAAAGGAGTTAAGAAGATATGTAAAAAAACATGAATTATGTATTATAGTACTGTACTTGACGTTGAAATGATGTAATAATGTATTACAGTACTGTACTGTACTTGACGTTGAAATGATGTAATAATGTAAATGTATGCTTTAACTTCTAGTACAACAACATTTTTAAATGAAAGTCTTACATACATACAGTACGTATTGTTTTTACACTTCGAAGAAATCTGGGGTAGTATACTGTTTCTTCTTTCGTAAACTGTCAGTCAATGTGTGATCTTGAATGTCTTTTAATATTAATATTTGCTCGTAGTCAGATCCTCTCTCCTCACACCATTGTAACAAAGTGTTTGCAACTGATACAGCTTCATCACAGTTGACAGTGAATCTTGCCTCCAGACAGGTTCTGTGATTTCCTTGATAATTTCTTTGTGAGGTCAGCGTTGAAGTTATCATCTATAACCCCTGGAGTCTTCACTGTTTCTTATGGAATTTCAATTTCACTGCAAATTGCAAGTGCAGCCTCTAAAATTGGTTCAGATTGGTTATTGTTGTCTTGAGATTTATTTTCTTGTCATCTTACTTTGGAAGAAGTGGATTTTCTGGCCAAATATTTTCCAAGATTTTATTAACGTGAGAGATGTTACTTGATGCCAAGCAAATGCTGCATTGACAATATGGCATCCTTGATGTTGAATTGTTTCAAGAGGGATGTGATGTCTGCGTTAGGTTGACTTATGATATCCGTAAGTAGGCACTTCTTGTAACGAGTCTTCATTTTGGTTCATTGGCTAAATGAGAGGGGTTGTATTTTTTGGCAAATACAAAGTCTCTATATAGCCATCAGCTGTCTTCACTCTCAATTCTTCCTTGCCAGAATGTCCTTGTGCATTGTCCAATAAGATAAGGGCCTAGTGACCCAATGCTAGTCTTTGACTCATGTATGTAACTGGCAGAGATTCAACCCTAATGTTTTTAAATACACTGGGAGATTTTGATTGCCTCACAACCAACAGTTTTAACATCTGAGTTCCTGATGCATTAGCACATACCATCAGAGTGATCCGTTCTTTTTGAAGTTTTTTTCCAGAAACATGTTATTTCTCTTGAGTGACAAATGTCTTTGTTGGAAGTTGCTGCTAATTTAAGCCGGTCTCATCAGCGTTATAAAGTTGTTCAGGTGTTAGGCCTAGTTCAGTGATTTTTATATTCAACTTCTGGATGAGTTTAGAAACCTCAGACTCGTCAGCACACTATTTCTCTCCACTCATCTGTAAGGATCTAATACCATAGTGCTTCTGGATGAGTTCAGAAACCTCAGACTCGTCAGCACACTATTTCTCTCCACTCATTTGTAAGGATCTAATACCATAGTGCTTTTTGAAATTTCAAACCAACCATCACTAGCATGGAAGTCAGTTTTGTTTGTCCTTTCATGATTAAAAAAATTGGGCTTTTTGTTGTAAAATTTCTCCTGAAATGGGAGTATCTCTGTTTCTTTGTTGCTTGAACCAGATTTAAAGAGCATCCTCAACTTGAGGAAACTCTTTCGTTTTAAGGGTTTTTCTCCTAATAGGCTCTTCATCAACAGGCTTCATAAAGTTTTCAATTTTTTCTCTATTTTTCTAGATATCATAAACTGTGGCTCGCCCTATGTCGTACGATGTACTTATCGATGTTGGAGTTTCACCACGATCATATCTGTTAATAATTTGCCATTTATTAGATATGTTTAATGTTTTATGCTTACGTTTTGAACTTGTACTCGCGATTACAACACGATACACATTATAAATAACAAGGCACTAATACAAATGGTTATGTTCTGCGGCGATGCAACTGAATTCAGATGTCTAAACAAACAAGGTAAGTAGGCATATGGAGGGATAGTAGGGGGTTTTCTGACAGGACAGTTCGTTCGGTGACTCAACTGACAGGCGCGTCGGACTATCACGAGTCAACTGTACTTTTTTGTCCGATTCAATTTAAAAAACAAACTCTTTTATTCAGATTTTAGCATTCACAAAATCTTTTCCCTTAATTCTCCTCTTAAGAAATTATTTGTGCTTAAAGACAAGTTTCAACTTTCAACTTCTAATTAATTTAATGGATGTAGAAATTGTTAAAGCAAATGATTTCCAGTTCAGTTTTAGTTGCTAATTTGTTTACACGGAAATTTTAGAGGTGCCTTGAGACGTGCACCATACTTTTGTCTTTATTAGCTGACACAGTGTCACAGCTTCAAGTTACGTTGAGGCAAGTCGCAGACAGAAAGACTGTGCCTTGTGCATAGAGTAGATGAGGCACGTAAGGGAGCAAATTAGCCATAGAGCTCGTACATTTCAAGGCCTTGAATGTAGGTGGAAGCCTTATTTTCAATGAATAATACATTACTGAAGTGGCTTGTCTATAACTTACATTTGTGGACATGTCCAAGGACACTTTATGCTGATTGGGCTGTACCAAGTCGATGAATTGTTCCTGCGGATGGTGGGAGGGGGAGGGTGAGAAAATGTGGGTGTTGCAGCTGCGACTGTGTGGAGAAGCTGAAGGTGCGGTTGCCATCGTTGGACGCGGAACTGAAGGACCAGCAGCGCTTCAAGGACCTCTACCATTTCACCTTCAACTACGCCAAGAACCCAGGCCAGAAAGGGCTCGACCTCGACATGGCGCTCGCTTACTGGAACATAGTGCTGCAGGGTCACTTCTGCTTCCTTGATCTGTGGTGCCGCTTCCTCCAGGTACTGCATTGCATATTGCGCTACTATCAACACTGCTTGCTTAGCCACAATTCTTACTTCATCATCATGAGATAACGGAAAGCTGTTTGCCAACAGATATAGGGAAAAGTTGACTTATTCGTGTACTGGAGTTTTAATTTATAAAATATCTGCAACTAAAGCTTTCCTTGGTGTGGAAAAAATAATAATTTTGAGCCACAATGAACTTTAGAGTAAGGTAATAAGGATACAATAAGAATTGCAGTTTTTGTTATCAGTAATACTTTGACACTATTAGGGTCACAACATGCAGTGTGTAGTACCTCAGACATCTTGATTCTGTTTTGAAGTGAGTCTTTCAATAAGGATGAAGATTGTCAAACTATGTGTATGTTGCTGTAAAAGAACTGAGTATTTTTAAACTTGAAAAAAAAAAAATCTAGGTTTTTGATACTTTTCCTCTACTGGCAAATAAGAAAAGT
Organism: Dryococelus australis; assembly: GCA_029891345.1. Lineage (NCBI taxonomy): Eukaryota > Metazoa > Arthropoda > Insecta > Phasmatodea > Phasmatidae > Dryococelus > Dryococelus australis. The sequence continues at coordinate 2,445,448 of CM057003.1, read as the reverse complement.
TCCAAACCATCAGTAGCACAAATTTGACAAGACGCACATGTCATAGTTACAGTGAGATATCTCCAACATGAAGATCCATAATTGACCCATTGGTCATCAGTCACTCTAGGTACATGGCATGTTCAATTTACATATGGTTATATGTGAGGATACTTAGTAGGTGGAAAAAACACTCATCTGTCATGGTTGAATTTTCTCTTAAATGTCATCATTTTCTTTTCTATGAAATAATTGAATATTTTTTTTAAATTTAGCATGTTTACTTCTCACAAATGCCTTCAAATGTAGTCACCAAATTTTATCCGTATGTTACCTGGAAATTCTGAAATGACTAGAATTTATTCATAATTTAAATGTGGTGCTGCATTAATTGAGGTATAATTACTTGAAAAAGTTGAAAATATATGTTGGTTCCACAGTGTAATGTATATTGTCAGAGAGGTACATGTAGTTGTAATTTCAAAATAAGTATTTGCAAACAACTGAAATAAGCTAGAAACCAGTAGTTCAACACGGCGTGTGAGGCAGAACTTTAAGCAGGCATTCAAGAAGTTACCAGATAGTTGTGTGTTTGGCCATGTAAATTGCCCTGGAACTAACACACAGGACTCGTATTTGGGAGGAACTGCGGTGGTGTAATGGTCAGGCTACTTACCTCCTACCTAGGCGATCTGGGTGCGATTCCCGGGGGGATTTTCACATGTGGGTATCTTGATGTTTGATTTCTTGGCCATCTCCCATCTCCTCTGCCGCGGTATTCCAGTGCTGCTCCATTCTCACCTCGTTTCACCCACATCTGCTCTCAAGACCTCTTTGTTAAGAGCCGTCCAAATATCTCCACACTCCATTCCACTCGTATTTGGGGGCAGGGTTCTATTCCCCATCTTGTCATCCTAACTTTTGTTTCCCAAGAATCTCCAAAATTACATCACTCAGGAAATTGCCAGCATGGTTCCGTTTATAATGATCTTGTTATTGACGACATGTTAAGAGCGCTGCCTACCAAACCTGCAGCCACACATTTTGAATGGGGAATCACTCATAATCTTTGAAAATAACCGTTTCAAACAAAAAAGTTTTGTACGTGACATTTCTCAAGGAGTACTGTATGTTAAACAACCTTTCCAATATTTACATTTTTTAAATTTAACACTGAATGGATAAAATTATTTGAAAATATCTTTAAATTGTAGTGCTCTGTGAGAAAATTGTTGGTGGTATTTTTTTTTAAATGTTTAAAACAGATAATGTTTGAAACAGTTATGTTTAAAACTGATGCATCGAGAAGGAACTCCTCATGTAAACTTGGTGGTTTGCAGGCATGGTAGGCAACACCCTTAAGCCTGAGAACATGTTCAGCAATCGGTTGATTGGCAGGTTATTTTTTGCAGGAACACCACCGTCGCTCCATCCCCAAGGACACGTGGAATCTGCTGTTGGACTTTGCGCTTATGATAAATGAAGACATGAGCAATTATGATGAGGAGGGAGCATGGCCCGTGCTGATCGACGAGTTTGTAGAGTACGCCCGGCCGCTTGTGTCGAGCCGGGACTCTCCTCACAGCACGCAGGCCTAGTGACTACGCAGAGACTGCAGCGCGTGCGGATTGGCGCGGTGGGCTGCTGTACTGCGCTCACTAGACCTTTTGTTGTTTTCCTCCTGCAGTTTCATACTTTGCTGAGCAAAAAAGAGTTACTCCATTTTTGGGAACAAGTTAATTTTTTTTGTGTTGCATCTTGTTTGAGAACTACCATGTGAGAGTGCGTTGATGCTGTAACGTCATATCTGTACGTGCGAGTGTTTGTGAAGCACCTGCTCTAGCCACAGCGTTTTTCTTGCTGATTGCCATGCCATGCTTACTTCTCCACAACCCTAACATTTTAACAAAAATGTAATTTCAAAACATTTTTTGTGGAAATGTTTATTTATAAAAATTGTATTTTTGGAATTTAAATCCTGTTGAAAATAATTTAAATAATTTAATTGAAAAAAAGATACATAAAAATTTTATTTCAGTACAAGTTACAGGCTGACTCCTTATTTTAGGAACAGCTTTGGATTTGTATGCTGTACAGCATATTACAGGTTTACTATTGGAACGACGAGTGGTGACTGGCTATCTTGGGAGCAAAATGTGATGTGAACATTTAGCAGCCATAAGGTGCAACACACAAGTAGGTAATGTACGCAGTGCTCTGGTATCACTGCAGTATTGTGTCCAGTGACTTTGTCCCTGGATTACACGTGCTAACTGGTGAAACAGTTTTCCAAATCTAGTCTTTGCTATCTTGAGCATGCAGTGACTGACTTTATGTTCCAATGCCGGCTTCTATGAATCGTGTGGTTGTTTACTTTGTTCCAGCTTGTATTACTAGTATCCTTCTTTATTTTTTTGCTCTCGTCGACACAATGCCAACGATGAAGGGTGCCCATACATTATACTGTGTCCCATTTTCTTTTCAGTGCATGTTTGATTATTTTTTAAACTTTTGTCATTTAATTTGCGGTGTATTAAGTACTTAACAAAGGTTAATGCCCAGGCCATGTTTTTTGTATTGAGCTACTAATATAGGCATTGATGTATTGTTTTCAGCAAGGGACTACGAATGTCAAACCTACATGTTAAAATAACACAATGCTAATGCAATAATGTTGTCTGCTACTTAGGTTGGTGTGTTGTAGAGAAGTTTCATGTGAAGGGTGTGCTATTTAAGGTGTTGCTATGTTGAAGAGGTGGATCAGAAAGAATCTTTATAATGTCGTATGTTGCAATGAGCAGCCTTGAGGTGGTACCAATTTCTTGCAGTATTCTCACTCAACCTCTATTTTTTTTTTTTTTTTTTTTTGTATTTTCTCTCTCTAGTTTATTGATTTCAAATAGAACAATAAAACCTTTTTAGGAAGTTCTCTTTGTAAAAAAAATCTCCGGCTTAAGTTTACAATATTGTGCATACCAAAGTAATTTGAACTTCCTGAGTAGATTTTGTGGTTAATTAGAAAATTTTCCACTCTCTTTACAAGCTTCCTAAGAGAGTTTTACTGTAATTGATTACGTTATGTGGTAGGAATTTGTGAATGTTGAAGGTTTATCAATCCTGGTTAATTACTATGCGCAGGACAACAGACGTGAGTTCCAAGCAGTCAATAATGCAACATGGCCCTGTCTTGTGGCTATGTACATGATTTTCCCATCACTTGAAAAGTATGTTTGTTATACTGGTTGGTTCTGACTTGTTAATGCTGAACCATTCTGGCTCTGAGCAGGAGGAAAGAAGGGGAGTTCGATTGGTGCATCCCTGAACTTAGATGTGTACATACTCTGTTTTGATTGATTGAACCGCTTCTCCATTCCATGCTTCAGTTGACAGGTTTCAAGGGTACTCTTGGGAAATTGCAGGTAACTCTCATTTCTACAATCCTATGTATAGTAACCATCACGAAATAATAACTATTACAGCAAAACCTCGTTAATTCAAAGTTCTTTAATTCAAAATCTTATATAATTCAAAGTGTTTATTCACCCCCAAATGGAAGAATAGGATTTTATATGCTTTAAAGATTGGTTAATTCAAAATTCGCCTTTTATGTAATTCGAAGTTGGATTTCATCCAAAAGTGTTTGTGAAGTTCACATTAATTAATCAAATCTATAATAATTATGACAATAAATGTGTATCACCTACACTGTCACTGATGCACGCATGTAAACCAGCAATGGATGGTGGCGTGGTAATCAGCTGATGCAGCCACTGCCGCCGCTCACCACAAAGATGTCATTGATTGTGCAAAAGTTTTCATGTCTTGTTGACTGGTTTTCGTCGCCTCTTCAACCCGCTCAAGATGTGACAGCTAGTGCCATGTACTGCACTGTGTGAAGTTAGCAAGAGTAGGGAAAAAAACTTCCGGGTTGCCTGTAGTGACAGTTGCCTCACAAAGGGGAGGTGGTGTTTGGGACAAGAGAATGAGAATGCAGATAATTGAAGATGTACAAAGTGGGAAGGGAGAAGAAAAAGTGATGCAAAAGATTGTGTGGGTGTGGATGAGAGCTTAAAGCGTGTTGCCATGGCATGAGGGAGGAGAGAAGAAAGGAGATTAGCGGTGTGGGTGTTGCTGGAGAATGGATAGTGAAACAAAGTGAAGCGGTGTGGGCGGCCTGACTAAGGGGAGGGATGGCAGACAGCCTCTTGACGGTCGACTGTTCTGGGTCAAGAGGGGGGGGGGGATACAGAAGAAGGAAGCCGCCTTTTCAGAGGCCAGACCCAGCTAAACGAGGGGTGCTGCTTGACACTGAAACCTCATGGCCCTTGGCTCCAGTGCTCAGATGGCCGGCCAGACAGCGTGGGATTGAGACAACATTTGCCTGAAGTGCATTTATAGTAGAGGAAGCGAGAGGGTACTGGTTCACAAGGTTGCAGATTTTAACCAAACCATACCATATTATTTAGTTTTTTATATTTTGGCATGCCAATTAAATGCAACAATTACAACACCTACATTTTACTGCATGTGAACATGTAATTAATGAGCAAGATAAGTGCAACAAACTTATTTTTTTGTTTATATCATTCAAATTTGTGCCTTTTCTAAACAAAAATTTTATGGTTACTAAAACATGGATGCAACTTTGAGACTGTAGTTATTCTCAGGGCTGTAGTTGTGTTTACTTTGGAAAGGAAAATGTGCATTTCTTTAATACACATAAACTAACTTTTTTTAAAATTCAGTTTGAAATTATGTAATTCAAAGTCATAAAATTAGGTCCCGAGCACTTTGAATTAACGAGGTGTTACTGTAACCCTTTTCCTGGGAACCATGAACTGTCGTAGAATCAACAGTTTTCTGTTTTGGCTGGTGCAGTAGCAGCTTGTTTAAATGTACAGTAAACTCCTGATTTACCAGGGCTGCGACTTAATTGTGGAGCCACCAATTCAAAGTCAAATATTGAACAGCTGCTGCCAGTCGCATGCTGCTACTTTTAATAACCCGTGTGCATGCTCTTAATTATCAGGCTGCAGTTGAAAGATGTGGTACTGAGTTATTGTACATGTAATAATAAAAGTGTTCGGGTAGTATATTTACACATGTTTTTAACAGTGAATATATATGAAACTTGGAAGTATTAGGAATTCGGGGAAGTTGTCAGACAGCACATGTTCATTCATAATAATAAAGTACTGTATTTTGGCATTTATAGGCCACATCAGAAGTTTGTGATGGAAAATTAGGGATAATTAATATTTTAAGTATACGCCGCACTGAATTTTTGCATTTCTGTAAATGTTGAGTCACGATTCTGTACAAACATAATAAATTCTGACAATTTGTGCCCTACAAAACATTTGTGACAGGAAATTTGTGCTATGTTGCAATGTTTATGAATATACATTGCACAGTTACTATTCTACTCATGGTAACGTGACTTGAGAAAGCAAAATCACGGCAACATGTTACACAAAATGGCGTCGTATCAATGGTGTACATTTTAGAACTGCACCGGGCATGCAATGTATGTAAGCTATATTTCTCTTGTACAACTTCTATGCCCGAGCTCCAACATTTTTACACATGCAGGATGAAGGTTTATTTTGTTTATGAACATGAGTGAACAAATAACTCCCCCAAATTTTTTTTTTACTCTTTTCCTTCTATTCCTTCCGTCACGAATTAAAACATTAAAATGTATTGTATGTTGACAAATTTCTAAACATGTTTTGGGGAAGAAAAAAAATTCATGCCAATATCTCGTATATAAGCTGCATCCCACTTTTTGTAGTTTTTTTTTTTTTTTGTAAAAATGTGCGGCCTATATATGCCAAAATACGGTATTCCATTATGAAAACTGGCATCTGCGCATCAAAAAGGGGAGATTGTGTAGTTCACAGTAGTTAATACACGCAGAGGTTATTTATAAATTAACCGTGGCACCTAGTGTGACTTGATGACAAAATATCACATCATCATAAATGTTAATTGCCGTAAAAATGAAAAACATATCTTTTTGCTCAGTTTCTGAAGTGGGAGGGGAGTCGGGACAAAAGCAAACAAAATGGTGAGCCGGCCTGAGAAAGGCGTGGCGATTGCAGGCCAAATCCAAATTATTCACATGGAAATATGTTATGTTGAAATATTTATAGAGCTCGTAGAAAATTTAAAACTCTGAGGATTCGTTTGCATACATGCATTTTACACATGAAAAACGAGTAATTTCATGGGGGTGTGATTTCCGAAGCAAGCCACATGCACTGGCCAACAGATGGCAGCACAGTCACCTATCTATGTCTATCATGTCCTTTTAAAAGTAAATTTTCCATCTCGTGCAGACTCAAAACAACTCTGGTTTGAAATATATTACGTCAAATTAATGTAGAAAAATTTGAAAAATACTCTGTGGTAGATGTGCGGCTTCTTGAATTAATGTGAAGCATGCAGGTGGCGACATTAGCAGCAAGCCACTATCTACAGCATATGAGGAAGAGACTAATTAGGGTAACTATTGCATACGGTGTTCCGTTTCGTTTAATCACCTACACATTATTCAAGAACAAAATTTAATATATTAAAATGTATTTCCCTAATAATGGTTGATTTGTAGCAATATGAAATAAAATACATAGATATTTTGTCTACAATCTTCTTGCTGCCTGCATATTTCTCAGGTGTCCGTTGTGTAAATGTAGGCTGCCAAAATAGATTGTTCACGCATCAGCTGATAACAGAATTTTATGAATATGCTGATGTTAATACCATTTGTGACATTGCCACACACTGGCTGTCAAAAAAATTTGAATTCTTACGTGACATTATTTTTTTACATAACCTGTGTGTACAGTATTTAGGCCTAAAGTAAACATTCCCCCTTCCCCCTCCATGCCAGTATGCTTTAACCGTGAATATTGGTTATCCGTGAACCCTCGGTCGGTCATTATCCTGGGAAATCTGCAGTTTACTGTACCTCCATCTGTTATGGATCAGGTTGGTGATGGCATTGTGCAGTCACAATAAATATTAACCATTCTCTGTCCATGTTCAATGTTCGGAGAATCGTTACATTTGATTTAATTTTATATTTCTTTAGTCCTATTTTAAAAAATCTAATTTTAGAGATTGAAGCCTTTTACTGCTTATGGCATCAATCAAGTTATTTTCTGAAGTTTATATAGTTTGATGGTGGTTAGTAAATAAAAAAAATTCTGTATTTAATTTAATAGCGTATTTGGCAATAGTTACGTACAACAGTGAAACATGATGGATTTTAAAATAATCGTCGCATACCCGTTGTTCTTTGTTGTGATGGGCATGTGTTTTATACTCATTGAATCTTAAAAGTAAATTCAGAAATACATTATTATTAAATTCAGTGTGGAAGGGATCTAGTCAGAATACATGAATATTAGGTAGTGTTGTGCGGATATTCGGTATATCGAAACGAAAACGAAAAATTACTACTTTCATTTCGATAAAAAATTTGGTTACCAAGAGCTGTAACAAAATGAAAATTCTTGATTTCAGTGATTTTTCAGGTATTTAATGAATGTTCATTTAGTGCATCAGCAATGAAAAATTTTTCCCTGTAAATCATCTTGTTTGTTTTCATTATTTGATAACTGAAATAACTACATAAAACTGAAACTTGAAAGGAGGTAAGGCCCCCTGTAGTAAATACTGTCTTATCCCACATGTTTTTTGCTTGATTTTGCAAAGAATTTGTTATAATGATGATGTGCATCCTACTCTCGGATAAGTGGTTAGAGTGCTGATTGCCCTCCGAGGTACAGCCGGTGATCCTACCGCTGTGTTTTGATTGCTACTCTAACCCGGTGGGTCATGGTAGTTTCTATGGTGGGGAGGGGGGTGATTAGGGGGAGTATACCATCTGAGGGGAGGGAAATCAAACCTCAGAGTGAGTTGATCCGTGATCATTTCCAGTCCAGGGTGAACAATCTTCCTCACTGCTAGAGCTGCCAAGATGCGGGATGCCAGCTATCCCAGGGGTACGAGTCTGGAGGTGGACTAATCGATAATGATGATGGGGGGTGGATGATCCGGCCGGAGGGATTGGTGCTATCCACAGGGGCGCGTGGGCCAACGTGTGGGAATATAGTTCATAGGAGAAGACATTACTCGAGGTCTCGGGGTGACTTTCGGTGGCAGTCGAACCCTGACAATCTTCCCAGAAGTTGGAGAGTGCACGTATTCTGAACGTCTTTCCTATAGTCTACCTTGGGCGGGGTTACGGCGACTGCAGGCTAAGGAGTCTCCGGATGGAGGTGACTTACGGGTTCCTGTTCTGATTCTGGCCAACAGGCGCCTAAATAGGCATCGAGCTCCGACTCGCGGGTGAGAGGAATAAACAGCGAAATGAGTAGATGTCTAAACTCTGACTCCGCAGGTGGGGGTGTGTCCTCACAATTAATTCCTGCATCCACCTGCGAGTAGGTCAACCTCTGGAATGCTCGTCGCTCTTTGCACCGGTGACGACTCTGGATACCACCCTTCTTACCACACATCTAGACCTCCCTTCTGACCTTTCCGCAGACGTAAAGTCCTGGGGGTGCGTCTTATTCAAACACATCCGAGGCACTGGTGGAGAGATGTGCAGTCGGGTATTAGAATACCACCGATGTTAGGCGAGGGATGTCCTTTCAGACTCAAAGCCTTCTTCAAGCTGCGTCTTCTGTGGAGTTTGGCACGCCTCGCGACTGCGGGGTTTTGAGACAACTACTTTCACCAGTGAACCAGGAACTGCAGTTAAAAGGATGGTAGACAATGATTCCAAACTAACGTAATATTTATTATTACGAATTATGAAAGTGGGAAGTCCCGGTTGGATTATACAGACTCCACTAAGAATTTATTAACTACACATATTAATTCAGATGAAGGTGAGCCTGGTAAAAGAATAAAACAAAAATTTATTGTGGTTGCAAACATATGTTACACTACACTCTTTAAAGCATAACCTCTCCAGGGAAATTTTTCCAAAAAGGAAAATGTTGCGATGACATGCTACCACAGAGTCAAGGAATTTGACTGAGGTAAAAGGAGTTGCAGGGTATGGGATGTCGGGTTTACCTCTGGCATGACATGCAGTCTTCTGTTTTGCAGGAAGAGGTTGAGCCTTCTGCAAGCTGCTGGAGGTTTAAGCCTGAAGAGGCTGGAGCCATTGCAGGCTGTAGGAGAGGAGAGAGAGAGAGAGGCCTTGGTCAGACCCTGGGAGTGCTTGTTGACCTATGCGGCCAGCAAGTCCAGCGTCTCTGGCGAGAGGCGTGCTTGTGCCTCCTTATATAGTAGAAAATCCCTGGATCAGCTATCTTCCGGGGGTGCGGGGGGGTTGTAGCCTTTCACCGCAGGGGTTGGTTTATCAGGGTAGCAGCAGCACTGCATATTTTTTTATCTCCCTGCTCTGAGGCGGCGATAAATTTACCACCTCGGCTTGAAGCTGGTGGGTGTGACGTCACAGGGCAGCAGAGGTGCTGCAATCTTCCTTCTCAGATAATCACAGGATAGTGATCTGTCGGGTAAACAATCTTGAATAAAAGGGGTGGCGCTCACATGCCGGATTGTGGGCAGGCAGTACAACTCATAATTAAATGCTTTAATTAATTCCGTGTTTGAAGTTCTCCAACACGTGGAATCTATTCAGTGGGCACATGAAAAGTAGTTTGCTACTGTTTGTGGCTCGAGCTCTTGCTTGCTCGTTGATGGGACGAAGTTGCGTTGCGCAGCAATGTGGCTTGCGTCAAAGTATAACTTGCTAAAATGTTACGAAATTCGGTAATTTTTCATTTAGGCAGGTTCCTGATGACATTATTGTTCATTTTAGTTTTGCGAAAGTTTGTAACTTATCTTTCGTTTTCATAAAAGTTACATTCGCACAACCCCAATATTAGGATGTGTATATATAATTTTGTAATACAGTGTAAATAATCTGATGTAAATGAACTGAGGCTGTGTTCAAATTGACCATTTAGTATAATAGTATTTAGTATCATGCAAATTTGATGCTGTCGATTGTCACTTGATCAGCAGTGGTTGAGATTTGGTGATTTAGTTCTTTAATATGTACCAAATACTAAAATACGTATCAATATGTCATCATTTTATTGTACTAATTCAGGTCATGTGACTGTTTATTGAAGTAAATGCACCAATTCAAACATGGCCTGAGCATTTGGTAACTGTACAGTACAGCCAGACGTAAACTGTACCTGCTGGCTGTTCTCTTAACAAATGATATAAGGAAAGTTCAGCATATACTGCGGACAAGATTGTAAAGCAAATAATGATACAACTAAAATAACACAGAAATGCAACTGAGTGGTGTGATAAAAATAGTAGTGTAAATTCTTTACTCAGTTGTCCCGAACATATTTGACGTTGAGAAAAAATGAGAAAATAATTTTTTGTTGTTCACATTCAGATTCAGTGAATAATATATGTGTGTCAGATACTGCATAGTTATGACTAAAATTATATTTTAATGGAATAAACATTGTTGAAGCAAATATAAAACTAACTTAGTTTCCATGATAGAATATTTTTTTCTCCATATAATCATTCTTTTAGACAGTGACAGAAAATTCACTGATAGAGAACTTCAGCATGTGTGCTCTGTTAGAACGTGAAAAGTTAATGACCCTAAAATATAATTTATTACCTGGCAATGTTCTGTATTATTTTAGTTTAATTATGCATTTGCTTAGAGGTTATATTTTTTATGAGAATGTGCATAAGGATGCATTATTGTTTACTAATAGACTATTGTGAAAAATAAAAACAGTAATGGTATTAAAGCATACATAATAATTCTCTTAATGACATACACAAAATCCGTAATTTATAGCAACAAATTTGAATAGATAAGAAAATCTTGGCTCTAATAATGCATGATTTTAACGGTTAGTGTCACAAAGAAGTTGTTATTTAACACTTGTTTGAAACACTGTTTAGCTAGTAGACGTTACATGTATGTTACATGTGCTCTTTCCTTGCGTAAAAAATATTGGATCAGATAGTTTTTGCATTATGGTGTCAGAATTGTAATTTTATTGTCCTGGTACATAGAAATAAAATTAACTAAATCCTTTACATAATATTTAACAAGTGTGACAACTGAAAGATCACTCTTCAATTCATTTCAAGGTAGGTATACTTGACAAAACTTATTTTACAAATAAACATATGTAAAAATTTACTTATTTTGAGTTTTTTTAAAATTGCAAAACATTTCTTAGCGAAGATTGTAAAGATTTTGTGAAGTAACTCATGGAGTCATATTGCATTGTAAATTATCTCATTTCACTGAGCGAGTTACTTTAACATTTGTGAATCCCAAGAACCCTGGAATTGTGATTTTGACAGGTGGCCATTGTTGTTAAATATGCTGTCTGAAATTATTTTATGCGAGGTATTGGTACTTGTAAATAGTTTCTACGTGAAGTTACAGTACAGTACTTTTAATGAACTTCGTAATTGTGACTTTTTACTTTTTTTTCTCCAGAGAATGTCACAAAATCAGAGCTCTTCTGTATATTTTATGTTCCAAATTGTTTGTTTTGTTTACATTTTATCGCTTGCAAACGGTATAATGATGTATTGATATCAAAGTGTGAATTTTTTGAAAGCTATGAAATGTATACACTGTGTTTATTAGCTACAAAAAAAGTTTTGTGCTTACAATTGGCGGAAGGAATACCAACGTACACGTTGTGGTATGGGTGAATTATGATTTAGAATGTATACTTATAAAACCTGCTAGCAAATATGTTCTTATTTTGTTTGCTTGGGATGTGAGTGGCCAGTGTAGCAGATTGAGTGTTGGATTTTGTATTACATAGCTGCTCGACAATTATAACATTGGCATTGCATATCCATTGGTTTGCTTGGGAATGGGGGTGTTGATAGCAGATCACTGCGTATGAGAAATGTGGAAGATACAGTTATGAATTACAGTTTTTTCTGTACGCAAGTAAGTGATTAGTGCAGTTCATGTATACATTTACCACTGTGAGACCAATTTTATTTGTGTAATGTTCTGATATGTGTGACACTTTCTTAGAAAAGGTACCTTAGGGTGAAAACATATGTTTTTCAGGAGACCCAAAAAAAAAAAAGGTTGAATATACAACAGCTATAGTTTTTGAGATATGACTGGAACATGCTGAGAGTATAAACGCTATAAGGGTGCAACTTGTTTTGAGATATGACTGGAACATGCTGAGAGTATAAACGCTATAAGGGTGCAACTTGTTTTGAGATATGACTGGAACATGCTGAGAGTATAAACGCTATAAGGGTGCAACTTGTTTTGAGATATGACTGGAACATGCTGAGAGTATAAACGCTATAAGGGTGCAACTTGTTTTGAGATATGACTGGAACATGCTGAGAGTATAAACGCTATAAGGGTGCAACTTGTTTTGAGATATGACTGGAACATGCTGAGAGTATAAACGCTATAAGGGTGCAACTTGTTTTGAGATATGACTGAAACATGCTGAGAGTATAAACGCTATAAGGGTGCAACTTGTTTTGAGATATGACTGGAACATGCTGAGAGTATAAACGCTATAAGGGTGCAACTTGTTTTGAGATATGACTGGAACATGCTGAGAGTATAAACGCTATAAGGGTGCAACTTGTTTTGAGATATGACTGGAACATGCTGAGAGTATAAACGCTATAAGGGTTGGATTCCTCGTAGGATTGTCTACAAACAACCCAATACCCAAAAATGGTTTTCCCCCTAAGGTACGCATCACATGTGGGTGTTTCCGGCAGTTGCGTTACACAGGATGGGACGTATCCTTGATATCTGAATTAAGTGGAGAGATTTTGGCAGCTCTTAACAAGGTCTTGAGAGTCAATGAGGTGAGATGGAGCAACGAGGTAAATGGGAGATCTCAGAGAAAACCTGCTCACCAGCGACATCGTCCGGCACGATTCCCACGTGCAAAAATCCAGGGGCTCTGCTGGGGATTGAACCTGGTTTGCCTTGGTGGGGAACTGGCAATCTGACCACCCAGCCAATGTGGCCCCCTTGATTTCTGAAGTTGTACGATAAGAACACCCGTTCCCATTGTAAACAATATTTTAATTCCAAGGGGAACTTATTGCAATATTGTTAATTTAAGTTTTCAGTACATAGCATTAGTTAATTTTCCAAAATTTGTTCATATTACTTTTTTTGGGAGAACTTGCGGTCTCCTAAGCTACCCGCTTGTGAGAGTGTGTGCCCCATGTTTCCACCAGAGAGAGACCTGTAACAATGTGTGTGTCGGGTGATAGCAGAATTATCCTCAAAGTGCTTCATCCTTAGTGACTTGTCAGTCTAAAGTGGCCAATTTGCACATTTCTTCAATGGTTTATTTTTCAGTTAAAACACAATTTCACGCCATGACCACGATGTGTTGTGAGCAGCGTGGAACAGGTCACAAGAAAGTTATTATCTCCCGAGTGGGCTGTGTGGTAGTTGTACAGACATGGTGCACTTCCCAGGCTTGTTTGGACAGTCTGCAGTGTGTGGTTTGTTCAGCGAGCAATTGGCAAGTTGTATATAATGTACATTTGGAATGTAAACTTGTATCATTGGTAGTGCTGAGTGTGGTTGCCAACAGTTCTATAATTTACCACCAAGTTTGGGCTTTGTAAACGAGTGTTTTCATCCTTGCAAAATTCTTTACATACAAGTTGTGGTTCATTGTATGTAGCAGGAAAATTAGCAGTATTGAGATTAGCCACATTGTGAGAGTTTTTTAATTCCTTTGATCTTGTATATATTGTAAAATAGTGGAAAATTGTTTAATCTTGCAAACATTTTAAATAAACTGATACGCAGAATAGAAATTGTTAAATTTATTGCATGTACTGGTGTGAATGGGGTATTTATGTCTAATAAAACACCTTCTGTCTCAATACAGGAGACATATTAGAAACCACTTTTTATTAGCAAACTTTGTCACACTTGTGTGAAGTCGTATCTGTTTTGAGCATTTATTTTCATTGTAAAACCATGAAGTGTGGTGAATGTACTACAAAGGATATCAAGAACAAATAATCTAGTCCATGATTTGACAGTTATTCTCAGGATGTGCTAATACAGAATTTCCACGCTTTGCTATACTAAATATAGTGTGTGATGGTGTGTACTTCGCACTGCTGTTCCACAAGGTTTAAGTCCATATCAAAGTGGAGTACATAAGCAGCTATGGATGCAGGCCCAGCACATGTGATGTCTAGGCGTTTATATATACACACACATACTATTACTCTAATGGGTTCTCTGCAACTGGTATTTAATATATGTACTCTTGTGAAGTTGGTGTGCATTTCAGTTAATTCTTACCCTTATGTATGTATAATGAAAGACTGGTGGGGTCACAGTGGTTGTGTGATAGCCTGCTTGTCCACCAAGGCGAACTGGGTTCAGTCCCAAGCCAAGTCACTCCCTGGTTTTTGCATGTGGAAATTGTGCTGGACTGTTCCGCTGGTTTGGAATTTTTTTTCTCAGGGATCTCCCATTTTCCCCATCCCTTCATTTTGGTGCTGCTCCACACTCGCCTTAATCACCCTATCGGATCTGAAGACTTTGCTGTTAAGAGCCGCCTAAAATCTTGTCACTCACCAGGGTGTCTACTGACCGGGAAAACCAGGAAAAATGGGAATTGTACAGGAATTCCTCTGGCTGGGAAAATTACGGGGATTTCAGTCAGATGTCCGGGAATTTGTTTCCCTGCCTCCTCTCCAAAAGTCTATGATGTGGTCATGAAAGCCAAAATGCTTGGTGGCAAAGCAGCCTCGCTCGCGAATCTTGTGATTAGTGCATCAACTGCTGACTGCGCCTGTCGCTCGCTACTGATAACGCACAGCAAATTATGTGCGTGTCAGTCGGACAAATGGACTTGCCCAATCTCAACTGTGGCCGCTTGCCGCGAACCTATCATGCCAGTCGACATGCAACGGTGTTTCGTAACGTATGGTACAGTGACTATTAAAGTGCATCCATCTGGTAGCTACGTTTGTAATAAACACATGGCGTGCAGTACATTATATTCATTCTAAAATATAAATGCTTATAAACATTTAAGTAAAACCTCGATCATTTCGAATGTCCGAATCTGAAATGTTTGACTTTGAATCAGATAATTTGGAGCCTTAAAAAGTTTTTTTTTTATAAGTCTTTTAGTTGGATCAGGTATTTTCCTTAGAAAACAGTGGTGGCATTGCACATAATATTAGTGTATGCAGTATTTACCCACGGGTCTCTTGCAATTTTTTTTCTTCAAAAGTAAGGTCTCCAGAAAGGTGCTGTATGCACAAGCCACTAAAATTGGTGCGCAGTCTGTCCATCTGTAACTTGCCTCTGTGGCTTCCAGTGGCGACTGTAATTTTATGGCATAATAATAAAGATGCACAGCCTCTAAGACTTTAAAAACACCAGTTTTTACCATTCCCTTTTTTGAAAAGCTGATATTGAATTATTTTAAATCCTTGGACATGAAAAGTTACATAAATGCCAATCTAAATATATAATACAAAAAGAGATGGAGCAGTTTAAAAATAAAATTCACTTCATAGAAACTTAGCACAAAATGGTGCTACTGGGGGAAAAAAAAAACACTGT
This sequence comes from Dryococelus australis, assembly GCA_029891345.1. Classification (NCBI taxonomy): domain Eukaryota; kingdom Metazoa; phylum Arthropoda; class Insecta; order Phasmatodea; family Phasmatidae; genus Dryococelus; species Dryococelus australis. The sequence goes on along the minus strand of CM057003.1, from coordinate 2,429,826 downwards.
AGACTAAAGGTTTGAAGGTAAAACAAGAAAATTTCCACGAGTTTTCCCTGTCTTGCAAACGTACTTAAAATAATCCGCATGCAAGGCCGCCTCCCCCTTCTTTTATTTAGGCTTGGCAACTGTCAAAACCTTTTCCTCTTCCCCCATTTTGGCATTGCCTTTCCTTCTCCAGGCTATTGTTTGTCAACGGACCCTGGGAGTAAGAACGTAGCATTCCAAGCTTGCACAAAGAAAAGGCAGCGTGGCAACTACCTGCAGTGAACTACTGCACACCGTATCCCTATGGACAGTGGTAGTCTCTGATGTGGTTTCGAGCGTTTACAAAGTCATCATGTTATTTAACACAAAACCACTCAAACAAAGTGTCTTCCAGGTCAAAATATTTAGCGCAGTGATTTTACTTTAAACCCATTATGACAAGAACTTCTTTACCTCTCGTTCTTTCATGTGTCTCAAACAAGGTCGGGTGACTGCACGGGAGTTTGTATAAGCAAAAGGGGTGGGGGCGGTGACAACTCTTGTTACGTGCTGCCACCTGCCGACAAACGTGCTAGGTGGCAGGGTGTGTGTCGCCGCATACGACCGACTGATGCACCTACATAAAGCGGCCGTTGGCTATGCTTGTTCTTTTGTTACATAACAGTAATACAATTACTGCTTCATTAATAAATTATCAGAATTTTAAATACACTTTAAGTACCGACATCTGCATATTTCGACGATTGTATAAAAACTAAGTTTCTTTATGCATTACATGCTCTACAATGTGTTGTTATGAGTGCTTAACATTCCCATAGCATCCGAGCTGAAACCAAAGAAATCCGAAATTACTTAATGACAAAATTATCAGTTCGAACTCGGCCTTAGTGTGCAGTGTCAACACTAAGTTCAATCCAGAATTTGAAATACTTGCTAACTCCTGATTATTCACCACAATTGAATTGTAGAACTAGTGCCACATGTCTCGCTCATAATATAGCTACAGTTTCTTTTCAGCATTGCACTTTGCAGTGCTAAGAATTTTGCATATCTCTCTCTTGCTTGGCTGTGTAAAATGCAATATAGTTTGAGAACCTGAAACAACATACATTTGTACAGTATATGCAGCACAGAACAATTGAAATTTTCTTTCCCCCCTACTAAAAAAATATTTTTATTAATAAAACATAATTTGTAAGCCAGGACAGCTTTGGATTTCACAAACAGTATTGACTTAATTAATGGTTGTACAAAAATCCATCTTATATTAATGTCACTGACTGCATTTGATATTTGCAGTGGAAAAGCCAGACCATAAGTTTATTTTATGTGCAACATGTTAATATTTGCAAACACAAGTACATAATGATTAAATTGATACGTTTCTTTTAAGTATTATCCATCCGTGTATGAGTGCGAACTGTATTTGAAATAATGAGGAAATGCATGTTATTTTTAATAATGTTTGTTTTGTACTTTTCTGTGAGCATCGTTAAGGGTAATTGGAAGCTGCAGATGTACATTGAATTTTTCATTGCTGTATGTGAATGTACGGGAATTCTGCGCGCCAACTTGGCTAGACACCATGTTCACTCCAAGGTCACTCTGCATTAAGATGTACTCTTCCACTCCTGTAGAGTAGCAAACTCCTCTTGCACGCAAGTTATCACTATGTTGACCGACCAGCTAGACATCGACACAATTTACTGGAATATGTTTATGTTAACCAACGTGCCAGCACTCTAGGAATTGCTAATGTACTAAACACGTCACATTACAGCAACACAGATCCAGCAAGTTCAGGCACTCTTCCCCCGACAGGCTTGCCCGTACTCAGTATCGTGAGTGGTCCCAAGGTCGAATTAGGCGAGCCCCAGGTTCCTATGGCACTGTATTATTCAGACTAAGCATCCTTCACAAGGCAAGATGTCTTCAACTGTGGCGATCAAATTATTGCCACATAAGTTTTGGTTTGCGTCCTGATGTATTTTGTGCGCCAATGATTGGCAAGTTTGTAAATTTTTTAACGTGTTATAGTTTCTGAGACCGGTCTCAGTATTATTATTATCATTATCATCTGTATGTGGGTTTTTCTGTGATATATTTTTTAAAGGAATGTTAAGTAATTTGGTTAAATTTTTATTAGTGTATTTTATAAGTAAATATTTATATTTTGTGGAATATTGTCTGTAGTTACAATGGCGTGTATTGATATGTGGGTTGTTATAACCACCGCTCGGGTGTGTGGTCGAGAGTTTGTGACGTTACCCTGGCGAGTAGCGGCCAGGCGGACGTGAGCGCGAGGAGTATGCAGGCAGCCTGTAATAGTTATTGGGCCTCAGCACGTCACGTGTGCCCACTCGGGAGTTCGGGCCGCAGGGTTGGCATGTCGTTTTAAATTTGCATATAGTTAAAGTGTGTGTGTGTGAAGAACATACGTGAAAATGTAACACAAAGTTGACTCTAGCAACTCGTTTCGCACAGGTGTGGATAAACCAACAGAGAAACTGTGCTTGAATATTGACTTTTCAGCTATAAGGTATTTTACTAAGTTTGTTTAAAATTCGCTCTGGCGATATATCAAGGCATAGGATTGGAAATGCAGCATGGACTTGCGGGTGAAGTACGGCCATGTATGGTACTCTGATGGATGGGCTGAGCAGTAGTAAAATGATACCCAAGGTCGTAGGGACAGTAGCTGCCAACCTCTATACTGTGGCATGCTTCTCATGTATTTTGATTTATTGGAAGCGCGCCTCATAAATAGGGTGTCGGCAATATATACAACTTTGATTAACTTTAAATTTGCGCCGTCTGAAAATTGAAGAATCAATTGGCTCGCGAGACAAGTTATAGCATCGAACAGTTGTGAAATTTGGTAACCTTCAGCTCAACTCACAATTATGCACCCTTTTTTTGTGATGACGTGATCGGTAGTGCCTTGGAATTTGCGGACACGGAAGATTACGGGAGCCGCTATGAATATAGCTGAAATTAAAATATTGCATCAAGTTTGGTGGCGGGAAGAGGGCATGTGTAAAGTGCGTCACTCTCTTCAGAATCCAAGTCCTTGGGGTCGAGGAAGTTTACGCCCTTGTGTCTTTCTGCAAACCTGGGGGCAAGTGTGGAAGCAGCGCCTGAGAATCACAGCTAATTTCTCCAGAGGTCGATTTTGGAGGATCATTGGTGTATGTCCAGCATAAACTATTGACAAGTCTCTCCCCCCCCTCCCCCCCCCCCCCCCCCACACACACACACACACACACGTGCACACACACACACACACAAAAAAAAATTCATTTTGCAGCTTCTTCATTGTGGAATAATAACCACCAGGATTTGCACTAGAGCATTTATCTCTCAAAGAACACATGCTAGCGATGATCATGGATTCATTAAAACATTTTATTGTGATTTTCATATATATGTATATTTTTTATTTGCGTAAATGTGTAACGTAAATTGCCAGGTCTATCAGGATGAGAGAGAGAGACTGAACATACAAACAATACATTTTCATATAATGTTTTATGAGCATAAATATTCTCAGTGTGTAATATTGGTGAAGACCAATAATATTTTTGTGAACTGAACAGGTGTGTAAAGTTACACATTAAAACTGAAAGTGAAACGTATCCTTGGTGTGAGTGGACATTCTTGGAAAATCTGTCTTCCCACCCCACCCCCAAATCTCTTTAACAGATTTTTTTTTTTTTAACTCTGCTATTTTAAGGTATTCTTTGTAAGAGTAAGATCATAGTTTGGGCCCCAAATCCTTTCCACTCTGCTATCTGGAGCTTCCTATAGGTGCTTTTTGGACGATGACCTGCCACAACTACTTGGAAGATTTACTGCTGAATTTACGAGATGTCGTACATGTATGATGGTGCACCAACACACTTTAGTCATGCAGCAAGGCAATGCATGGATGCGCAGTACCCAGTGCATTGGATTGGCTGAGGTGGACCACCGAGTTGACTTCTACTTGTGGGGTCACTTGAATGCACAAGTGTATGCAACTGACGTGGACAATGTGGAGGATCTCTGGCAACATATTCAAGACGCATGTAATACTGTACAGGCATAATCCCAGTACATTACATCATGTGCGCCAGTCATGTGCTTGTATGGAGATGGGTGGCTCACACTTGGAGAAAATGCTGTCCCCATGTAAACTATTCACATTCAAAATAAACCACTAATATTCTAAACCTATGTTCATTATTGTTCTTCTTCTTCTCCAATCCACATTACCGCTGTTTAGTAAGGGGGTCCAACTAAACATACGATCTCTCAGAAAATGCTGGGGATTAGCAAATATTACCAAAGCAACCTGTTATATTGCTTTCTGCATGCTGATTACTAACGTGTAATGTAAAATTGTTTCAAGCATAAGGTTACAAAATTCTAAGCAATTGGAGGGTGCCAACACCCATCTTATGTATGAAGGGGTGTATTTTACGCAATGCCATTTTCAGGGTTCCTACAGAAGTATGAAAATGAATTTCCCAGACTTTTCCTTGACCATAAAGGATATGCTTTTACAGTCCCTCTATTATGACCCAATCCGAGGAAACGTGACAAGTTTGGGTCGAAAAATTTGAGGCACGCTTAAACAGTAATCCGTCGCCAACTGCTGTGCTAGTTGATATAATCCATGGTTTTCAGTCTATGGAAAACTAGCCCTTACTGATATTAGTGGTCGCACATTTCTCAAGCTATAGGTTGTTCATGGTAAAGTGAGCACTTTTGATGGCCTGGTTACTTTTTCCTTTCAGCCATTTTTTATCCTTTAAACATCTTTTTAAATAAATATTGCCATGTAAGTAATAAACAGTGTATATTCCACCGCACTCGGGAGTTAATGTCTAAGGCTAAAATAAAGCTTGCTCATTGACAATTATTCCAAATGAGAGGGCTTTCAAAAGTGCTCACTTTACCACGAATAGTCTATACTGTCTACTAAATTTGTTTCATTCACTGGCCCACCATAACTATTTGTGCAGGGAAAGTTCATTTCTCCACTGCTAGATAACACTAGTTATATTATCGCTTGTCTTTACTTCCCTTTCTCAGCCGGCCGGTGACATCACAGCTGCCAGTCATGCTGTCGCTACCCCCTCACCCTCATGACGCCGGCCAATCAGCAGTGGGTACCACCTGTTTTTTTTAAGTATAAAAAGGGGTCTCATTCGCACCTCCAGGTGTATTTGGTTTTAGTCTCTAGAACTCGCTGCTCGGAACAAGTAATCCGCCAGTGTAGCGCCAGCTGCTCAGACACACCCCCTATTCTTGCTTCTCTTCCAGCACCTGTTACTTGGAACACGTTAGGCCCTCGTAGCAGAGTGGTCCGACCACTCGGCGATGTTTGTTAGGCGACTCTCTGTATAAAGATCCCTGCTAACTCCCATCCCCCTCCTCAACACAGACGTGTCTGAGACAGGGAGACTGCTATCCTACAGTTCTCAGGACTGGTCCTACGTCATGCCCAACTCAGCATACCGTCTAGTGAACTATGACAATGATAGGATAACCATTCACTTAGCCAGGCTACTTCACGCTTAGCACACCACTCACCCCAGTTCAACACTAGCTAAACTCTACTAGCTACCATGATGTATGGACAGCTTCCCAGCCAATTACTTGTGCTAATGTGCAGTAGAGATTACATCACCACGTTGTTTCCAATTGCTGGAAATAAACGTGAACTGAAACCAAAACCTCGAGAATCGCCTTTCCCGTAGACATAGTACATAGCTCCCAATGGACTCCTCAATAGGAAGGGAAAGCAGGTGATCCCGGGGAAGTTGCTCAAGTGAATCGACACTCTTCTGTTACACACACTTAGGTCGGCCCACCTTTCCACCTACTCCGTGTGTGGAACGGGGGTGACTCTCAGGTACACTGACTTCGGTACAGTTTGTCAGCTTTGTGTCCGTTAGCCTCTCCACTGCGGGCTCCCTCCAAGAGAAGACGGACGTTCACTGGTTTGGGGACACTTACCCAAAGTAACACCCACACGCCTGACCTTAGCCAGTGCGGCCCGACTTCCAGCACATACTGTGCTCCCCGTCAGGTGCTGGAATAGGGTGTCCGCTGAGTCACGGTCTGCCTGTGGCTCGACAAATAATTGGAAAAACAGGGAGCCTGCCTTCCACTCCTCGACAGGGAGTGTGTACTGTGCATCCTAATGACCTGCTCTAAGAGACTAGGTCTCAAGGGGAAAGTGAGGTTGATATTACTTGCCACTGGATGCCTGCACGAGTATTCACGGGCCTTTATGGTCGCTATTGCCCGACTCTAGCCCAGAGAGCAGGCCCAAATGATAAGGCATCTGCAGTACCCAGTGATGCCGGAGAATCGTACGCACCTCTTCAGCGACCCAGTATGCACAAACCCTTAGGAGAGATTCCACAGTGGATTGCTGAAGTGATACGCCTATCCTCCGCTCCACAGCCTCCCGGACAGCCTTCGTTCAACACCCGAACGTTCAACAAAACGAAAACATTTCGTTTAATGTTTCCCGACAGTGGGATTGCCTCAAACGAATTTATGGGTGGAACTAAATGTTCTTTTCGTACATTATTAATCATGGACTTGCACCATATTTTAAAGGAATGTTTAAGTGAATGCAATGATTATGTTGTGTGTTTTGACAAGTCAGTAAATAAGCTTGTTCAGAGAGAACAAATGGACTTGTTAGTAAGATATTTTGATGTCAACCGAAACAAGGTACGTACTTGTTCTATAACATTGTTTTCTTAGGACATGCCTCAGCAGAAAACCTTCTAGACAGTTTTATATCTGGCATTTAACCAATTTCGCTAAACAAAATCTTGAGTGTTTCAATGGATGGACCCGATGTAAACTTGAGTTTCATTAAGGAACTTGAGAAGATGAGAGAAGATCGGGACCATATGGCAAAATTCTTGTGAACACTAGTGTGTGGTCTCCATTAATAAAAACAGGACTGAATTCTGTTAGTTGGGTTCTTCAAACTTTTCTTATTGATATCTGTTTCATCTTTAATGAATCACCTGCCCAGCGTGCATATTTTACTTCTGTTACTAGAAGGAAAGTATTTCCTCCAAGTACTGTACTAGTAGATGGTTGGAGAATGTCCCATGTTTAGAAAGAGGTTTACTTTTTTTTGATGATATTCGGAAACATCAAAGGCAGTAAACACCAAGACATTGCTCAATGTTAGAGACCAAACGAAAGATAAGTTCTTTAAATCATTATCAGATTACTGCGAACCTTTGCTTAAGAAGTACCAAACATCAAATCCACTTGCTCCCTGCTTGTCGATGCAATGATTTGTCAAGTCAAGCAAGATGCATGCCACAGTTAAGAAACTTCTTAGAGAGGTGGTTTCAACTGACCATGAAGTACTTAAATTCAAGAAAGTGTGCCAGCAAACACTAACAAGAATGACAGAGAAGATACTTGAGCAGAGTCCTTTAAAATATCCAGCAGTTCAGAGGTTCTCCTCATTGGATCCAAACATTATTCACAAACAGCCAGATCAAGGAAAAATTAGGTTCAACATTATCTTGGATGCCCTGTATTCTATAAATAGAATAACAGAAACAGTTGCGGAGAGAGAGAGTAAAGAGACTGTACTCTCTCATTTGTGGTGAAGCACAGTATGAATTTAAAAAGAAAGTTTAGTGAATTATTAGAAAAGAATGTAATGTCTTCTCAGTGCTTAGATGACATTTATTCTTAAATTTTTCATTCCAACGTTGAATATCAGGATCTGTGGAAAGTTGTGAAAATGTGCCTCATATTTTCACATGGCAATGCACCAGTTGAGAGTGGTTTCTCAGTGGACAAAAGCTTGTTGGTTGAAAACCTACGCAAAGAAAGTCTCGTAGTACAAAGAGACGTTTATGATGGCATCAAATAATATGAGACCATACACAAGGTCCCGATAACACAAAATATGTGGTCTATAATCAGAAATTCTCGAAGATGGTATAGTGAGCATCTTGACAATACAAAGCGAGATCAAACTGAAGAAAACAGAATCGCACAAAAACGGCAACTCCAAAATGAAAAAAACTAGGGGAAAAAAAAACTAAAAAGAGTGTAAGGTTGAAAAACAGCATGAAGATCAAATCAGTTCAGCCCAGATTAATGTTGTGTACAGGAATGTATTAAAGTGAAGCATCATGTGATGGTTCAGTTACATTACATTCTAATTATATCACACTAATTAAATTTGGTTTTTATACTGAAAAAAGTTTGTAAGTTTCATAACCTGGTAAGATTTATAACCAATAATGTGTGCATGTAAATGTTATGGTATTGTAATGTTATTGATGGATGCATTTTTGATGTGGTTATACCACCATTTGTACTGTTTTAGTTGCAGGAAACTTTAAAAAATATATATTTATTTTGCTCAACAGGAGAGATATGGGCAGCATGCGGATGGTGGAGGCTGCTGCTGCTGCTGCTGCAAAAAAAAAAAACATTAAATAAGTTGCAGTAGAACCTCTCTATTATGACCCCTCACGGTTCCCGTGAATAGAGCCGAAAAGGAGAGGGGGGGGGGGGGGGGGCTCGTAATAAAAAAAAATTGGAAAATTTTGGGCCGATTTTGACCTACCCCTAGTCCCCGAAAGTTGCCATTTTTTTGGCATAACTTACGTCCAATCATCTGTAGGGCATAAAAACACCTTTTAAATTAAATTGTATATAAATATGCATTTTTTAATAGCTGGACGTCTCCTAATTAATTTGATGTCCAAGAAAAGCATATTGGACTACCCCTTGTATTATAATAATAATGGCCATTGAAAGTGTATAAAAAGATTAGACTATGAATTTTTAAAAATATAAAGTTATTATTAAAGATCTATTATGCAGGTATCGTGGGTCATACATTGCTATGAGGCACGTAGCAATCAAAAAGTTATGGTGGCATTGCGCAATATATGTGTGCGCACCGTGCTCTGGCCATGTACATAGCTGGGCGAGCGTCTAGATCCTCTACAGCATGGCGGTTTGCTGCTCGGTCATAGATCCTCAGGCTAGGCAGCTGTCGGTAGGTCGCTACAAGATGGCGGGCGACCACCACCATTGGGAAAACATGCATCTGTGTGTTGAATTTATACAAAATGTAGGCAGCGTGTTGGCCTCTGTATTGGCACGATGAGGCGCGACAATGTTTATAGGAATATCAATATTTAGTGTGGTCTGCTTGAATTATTAATTATGCCGAATTTTTCATCACAAACTGTTGACATTGCCTAACACGCGCACGGCCTCACTTACCATAATATGGCACCGTAACATAACACATTTTATTTGCACATACTTATCTTTATTCACTTTACACATAAAATTGACTTCACAAGAAAATAACGATTGCCCGCCATGGAAAAATTAGCATATTACGTAGGCGTGGGCGCACAAACGTAAAAATAATTTTAAAAAAAGGGCATTGAAATAAATTTGAAGTTATACTTATGCTGATTAAGAAGCTAATCTGTGTAATGTGCTGCTATTTTTACAGCAAAAAAAGGAGGGATAATGGAAATGGAAGCAAAAAACGACAGGGAGGGTAGAAAAAAAAGAGGGGCGGCATGTAACTAAGAAGCCTTACTGACCCTGCCTGCAACTCCCCCCTTCCTCCTGCAATTCCACGGACAATACACCAGTGTCCCCTTCTGGCATTAAGTAATTTATTGCTCACGCTGCTTGGGATAACCAATGTCAGTCTATGATGGTGAAGGCCATTCACTGTAAAGAGAGCTTATTTGGAATAGTCTATATATTTTTTATTTTAGCCTTAGACGTAAACTCCCGAGTGTGGTAGAATATACACACGGTGTTCAATACTTACATGTAAATATTTATTAAAAAATTTGGTTGAAGATAAGAAATGGCTAAATGGAAAAAGTAACTAGGGCCTCAAAAGTGCTCACTTTACAGTAGGCAGCCTATACAATCTCAGCTCACGTAGGGGAAAACTGTAAAATAAATTCCTATTTCAACAATGCTAAACATCAGAATGGCGCTGAGGTCGTCTGAATATCAATGTTAGGGGCGAGTCATGCTTCAATTTGCCACCTCTCTGCTGTGATTGAAGCTGACCCTGATGAATAGAGGGAAATATTCTCTAAGGGTACATGTCTGTGTCTCTATGTCTCTCTCTCTCTCGACTTGGCACAGGAGGTAGAGCGGTAGTTGATTCTCTTAGGGGTGCCTTGGTCATCCTCTACGTAGTCAGGATTTTTTTTTTTGTGAGGAGAGGGACACCCACCGAGGGACAGTGCTCACACTCTCTTGCCGGTTATCTTTCCTCTGAAGTGGACACCCACTGTGGGACACTACCCTTCTCTACTCGTACCCATAGCTGAGATCAATTCCTGAGGCAACAGAGCGCAAGACCCTTTGGTTCTTTACTTTCCCGCAATACAATTTATGTCCAGTTTGAGTACCTCGTCGAACAGCAAGAGTGAATGCCAAGTGTCCTCAAACCATAATGTAAACTCTATTCCTCCCTGGCTCTTTGAATCAGTAATGGTTAATGGTCGAAAAGGGATTTCCCTTGAGAGAAATCAGTGCTGTCCTCTGAATGGCAATTTTCTTTCCTCCCTATTGTGCTTCTTCTAAGCCTGCTCAGTGTGTGGCTCCTTATGACGCTGCCCTCATGACTAACCTTGGTCGAGCTGTGAGAACAGCTGATTGGGGGGGGGGTTGATGGTCGTGCCTTCCTACACTTTTATTACTACTGTTAAGGTAGCCGACAAACTATTTCTGTCTAGCTCACAGGCTCCTATATCGCTCTCCGCCTGGAATAAGGAAGGATAATAGAGGGATTTTCCGAGCATACTAACGTGGTGCCAAGAGGCGTTATGTTGTTTTGTTTATTAAAAAAAAAAATTATCCCTTTCTATACCAATTACAGTGCGTGTTTGTATAGTGCCGTGGGCCTCTTTTGCTATGGCAAGCATTCACCGCTACGTTAAAAGAAATAAACATGTGTGACAGCAAAATGCAAAAACGTGAACGCTAGCAGAATAACACGGTGTAGGAATTATAATTCTACAGATTATCCAGTCGTGAGTTGTCACACTCTTATGCTTCACTCTTCATTTGTTATCTTAATGCTCTACTATGCCATCTATATGGAGGAAACTGGCTGACAGCAGCTGTGGGAAACTCACTGAAAGTTAATTGCTGATTTCAACAGTTGTATGGAGTTTGCCATAATATTACAATATCTTGAAGTCTTAACACACTAGGGATGTAACGTTACATTAGCAGCAGTTGTCATGAAGTGAACTTCAACCTACTGGCAATTTTAAATCTGCAACAACCTAAGTGTAAAATCACTCAAATGAACAGACTGGTTTAAATATTGTGTTGCCTTGGAAGGAACATTTCATTGAGGTGCTGTCAACTTGGCAATCGATTGACTGACAAGCAATGAACATTACACAGTTCTGTTTACATGTCCTGTGAAGTTTGGATGAATTAAACAGTAAGCGGAAGCAGAGACCAACAGAATTGGCATTTCTACAGTGGCAGATATATGCATTCTCGCTTCTAGCTTGGCTTGGACGTTTTAGATATTTTCCACACCTGGAAACTAATACTTCTATCGAATGGACCCAAAATACTGTCTTTTTTGTTTATATCTGCCATAGAAAGTAAACTCTTGTCCCCAAATATATTTTATAAATATTGCTACAAATTTCATTATAAATGAAAAATGTAAACAAGTTATATTTTAATAAATTGATGCGTGCTGCCTATTCCTATATACTACAAAAGACTACAGCGCATCCCACATGCTTATACAAACTACAGGAAACTACCAGATGTCTAGCAGAATGTGTTCTCGTCAGAGATATGGAAGATACTTGGTTTCCCAGACTGTTCCTGACCTGCCCTTCTCTCTCTACTAAGAGTATTTAAACCAGAGAAGGAACAAACCAAGGACGATGTGTTACGAACGTGCAGAGTTGTTCCAACTCAAATGCACCTGGTATCGCATAAAACAAAAGATATCTGAAGCGGCCACGCAACACGTCTGCCCCCCCCCCCATGCACTTGGCAGACAGTGTCGCCACACCGCCGAAGATGGCAGAGCGCCTGAGGTCATATCCCGAGCGCAGGAGGGTAGTTCTCCGGCCCCGCGCACTCCAGAGGAGACGTATGAAAGGCTGTCGCAGCTGAGGTCGGGAGTTATCATCTCCAGTAGCTCGCCTCAACACTTCTTGCGCTGGGGCTCTCTACTGACCATAGGCCCTCACAGACCTCTCCAAGAACTTCCATTTCTCCAGTGGCTGCAGCCACCACCTACCAGAGGCTTCAACACCACCTGGTAATCGCCATCAATAGAAGCTTCTTCTGCAAGAAGACAACGAACGTCTTAACACTTCAGTTGTCGACACTTCCTGGGTCTTCAGTCGCCACTTCTTGCTGGTAGTGGCTCCCCTGTTAAAGTTAGAGCCTCTTCTAGGCAAATCCGGATAGAGTAGTTGTGACAGCGAGTTTAATTTAACCCTAGCATCTAAGTAGCCATAGGAAAGGGTCACCTTCACCCGTAAACTGCGTAGTCTAATTACTTCTGCAGCACAGACACATTGGTAGCGCGTACGAGTCACCTAAGTATTTATTGCATAATAAATACTAAGTCTTTAATGTATCTAAGAGTCATTCGTTACATCTGTATAACCTATCTACCACTACGCAAGCAAGTGATGGATCTTTGATAATCTAGAGTAGGACTTCAGACCCCCTTCAGGGGCCTGTCAGTATATACACACATCTTATCTTTCGACGGCCACCCATTCTGTTCATCTCGGTGTTCAGAACAGTAGAGCCTCCACCACTAGGAGACACCCCACAGAGGCAGAACAGCCATCCTAAGTTGTATCACTGACCGGAGCGCATAGCCAAGGTGCTGGCAGAGGTAGCTGCTTGGGATTGGAGGCCCTACGTCTGTGGACAACACCCGGCAATGACAGGAAGGCGGTTTACGACTCCAGGTGCTTGCACTGTTAGGAGCCAGGGAGCGCACCACCAGCTATTGTCGGCCTTACATGCCTAAGTCAGAGATTGTTCATTGCTTGCCTCTTGCTTGAAAATCAAGTGTATCATACGCCTGTGCCATTCAGTAGCTGACACAGAGCTCTGAGGGCGGAAAAGTGCCGTCAGGCAGGTCTGTACTGCTAACTTAGTCGCGCCAGGAGTCGACACTCCTTGGGGGCAGTCGGAAGCCGCCCGTAACGCGGGGACCGGCATTTCCCATTGGGAATTACATATTCTACTCCACTCCAGTTAGGACCAGCTACGACATACATTCGGCAGTTCGAGCTCTGATCACCGGGAGCGACACCAGGCTTGGATGGGCCAACCTGCACATATGCAGCTGGACCAGCACCGAGTGGAAGTGTCGCCACCTGGCTGAGAATAATAGGAGCCATCAATACCAAAGGACTCCAGGACTCCACACACCCCACCTGCAGCACTGCTTCGACACAGACTAAGAACACCCCACCGAGCTCTGGGAAGTCCACGTTGCTCCAGAGGACCAGTGTCATAAGGCATATAACTCGTCTGACCACACCCAATTACTTACCCAGCAGACAACCTACAAGGCCAACACTGGTGTCCGGTGTAAGTGCAACTGACCTATCGCTGAACCAAAAGTCTCTTGTACAACCGGAGTCTAAGCGACACACATCAAAATCAATTCAACTGTTGTTCCATTCATCTTTGTCCTTGTTTACGAATAATTGTTGTATTTGGGAATACATATTCAGTATTTTTATCTTGGGATTGGGAACGAAACTTTTGTAATATAATTATTTGAATGCAACTACCTAGCACACAATACACATTTCTTCAATTGATGCTACAATTATTTTTTTGAATTTTTTACTTGGATCAGTTCTGTTTGGAATGTGCAGTAAAAAAAACACAACACACCACACCACACACACACACTGCATCTTATTCTATTTACAAAAAAGGATAATAATTATACATACCACGTTAGTCATTATGGTGCAAAGCGGAGTTTCAGCCAGTTACATGAGATGTGACACCAGCAATACTCCAAATTACAATGATTAACATACTTCAGCTGCTGCCAGAAACATTTCTAGTTCCTTGTATGAAAACAATTGACCTGGATCTCTCGTCCATTCGTGGCCTACACCATTACAATTTGTGTATTGACACAGATTCTGCAAATGGGTTAATTCTTCTTACTTTGTAACAAAATTTACAAAAAATGCCCCAGCTGTGTGTATATTAATGATTAGATACCGCTACAATTCTGAATTTTCTATCTGCAGCAAGAAAGCCTTAAGAAATTTTTATGAGTAATTACTTTAGTGTTTATAGATCAGGTTCAGAATTATCTAAAGTAATTTGACCCTATATCTGCACATGGCACTTGACAGGATACAGTTGTCAGGTAACTGGTAGAGGCAGAAGAGTGCATGTTACCTTTCTAGTGTACACATTAACAGACATGATAGTGTGTTGTACACTCTCTGTTGTAAGTACCATTTAATGTTTACAAGGTACAAATACTGCTTTCCCATTATTCTGCAACAGTACCACTTTAGAAAACAATGATGACAAGCTTGTACAATGTAAGCTCAGACTAGGGGCTGCCGCAGCTAGAAGGGAGGCAGGCCAAACAGCTCGGGTTGGAACTCGTCAAGGGATGTGAGCACTAGGGAGGCCCCACGCCTCTTCTCCTTTGACAGCTTGCCGTCTGGCACCATGACCACCTGCATGCCGGCTACCACAGCTGCTTCCACGCCGTTAGGTGCATCTTCCAGCACCAGGCACTGCAACATGACACTACGCTCAATACTCGTGACCACACTGAACCTGCTACTCACTTCACTGAGTACTTTGTGGAATAAAGTAATGGAATGTATTTTACAGTGATGCAAACTTTGTATGTGAAATGTACGATCATGTAAACAAAAACTGAAAGTGAATGTACTATTGTATTTAATTGAAAAGAGACATGTAATGTATTCTAAAATTTATATCGTGTTATGATTTATTTACTTTATTTTATAATGTAATGGGATGCATTTTATTGTAACAACTTTGTATATGGATGTATTAACTATGTAAACTGTTAAATTTTGAGATGGAATTGCAGTCCAGCCTTGATATAGTCAACATTAATGTAGGTTTCTATTTGAGGCGGAGGTCACCTTTAGCTGAGGTGACAGAAAGCTCGAAAACAATACGTTTTCAATGAGGAAACTTTCAACCAATATATAGGGAGCACGACCTTTCTCGGGTATCATAACAGTCAACGAGCAGTGAGCACATCACAACAGTTCGTCGCAGCACGATCGTTTGTCAGTCGGACAGCCTGCAACGAGTAATCATGTCACTTGCACCGACCAGCACCCGCGACTTTAATCTTCTTTTGTATTTTCGACATTTCAAATAACTATTAAATGTGTTTTCCGTCGGTACGAGAGAAGTCAATACGACGCGGGAGAGAAAAGTAACGACTCTCTCTTGTCTTTGTAACTCTTGAAGTGAAGTTTTGTTTTACGACGGCTGCCATTGTCTTGGTTTTTCTTGTTCATCAGAGCTACGAGTGTCAATTGTTTGTTTTTGCTGAGACGACAATAAATCCCCAGTAAAGATTTAACTTCTTTTATTTATTGGCAACCCTGCTATCAACATCAACAAACTTTCATTATTATGTAGTCAAAGTCGCCAACTCACGCCGAGCTAGTCCGTTGGTGTTTACTGAGGACTACAACGAGAGAACAGGACAGTAACCTGTTACATTCTCTTCAAAGAACTTTACAAAGTGTATTTCGTTTGAGAGGGATATTATGAAAGGCATCAGGCACATGCTAAACTCAATTTACAATTAACACCCTCTCTTTTGCTCAGTCAGTTCTGTAATAGTGTAATGATTTAGTAAATACTAATTTTATTGGAACATTTAGTTAATTTTCTTGTACTTTGTGTGGAAATGTAATTGTTTTTCAGTATTTTAGGCATTTTGGCCATGTCAATATGTGTATTTGTTATGAGTATACCTTTTCTAATGTCGTAGTTGAGATTGTGTCAGCGATGCGAGATAAGGGCTATTACTTTGTTCATACACATTCTGTCCTTTCGAGCATGTTCTAGAAATTCTATTGTTTAACTGTGATGCACGACACTTTTACACATCTTTAGCATGCACTCGACTTCGCCACATCTTGGACGCAATGTCAAACCCTTTGGGTAAGTTATCTCAAACAGTACTGGAGAAGCTGGATACGTGGCTACAGGATACGCCAGCGCAATGGTGGAAGATATTACAGACATTGGTCCAGATTGTACTGTTCACCCAGATTCTCCAAGCGAACGCAACTCAACACTCCCGAAGAGATTGTACTGCCTGACAGACACCGAACTTGCCGCCAAGACCATGGATGGTTCCGCGAAACACCAAGAGAGTGCAGTGCGCCCCGGGTACTAGGGTAAGATAGCACCGCATCAGCACTCTTCAACCCTGGACTCCATTGGGAAAGCTTATCCCCCCTGCACCCCTTGCCACTAGACAGATTAGTATAAAAGGGCTGGCGCGTCCAGCAAAAGACAGTCTCTGCTACTTCACCATTCGTGATTGGGCCAGAACGGAGTTGGAACTAACGTTGATAGATCGACCCCCTGTGGATAGAACACCTGAGTATCCTGTCAAGCAGTTAGAACATACCTTGACGCTCTGTCCACCGCTCTCCATGTGGCTGGGCAAAAGGAACAAGAGGTATAGTTCCTGCCTGTGAGGCTGTATTAGTTACTATCTCCTATACCGTACTCTCGGAAGGGAGGAATGCAGAGAAGACTGTGAAAGGCATCTTACATCTCCGAACGTAATCCAACTTGCAAACCCATATCTTCTACTGTCAGTTACCTGAGCAGGGCAGAGTTCACACCACCCGTTCCCCTGAGAGGCCTCACCCCTCAGCAATACCAACCCCCTTATTCCCCTCACCCGGTGGTTGGGGCATTCCTAAGGGATTGTGAACCTGTGGTTCAGCGGTTACCTAACCAGCATCCAGCAGTAACCCACCAAGTAAGAACATCTCACCACCTGCGAGCAACCAAGGCTATCACGAACCCTCGCCACGCACGCCAGGGAGAGCGTCTCCAGCCAAGACCACAGCAACCGAGGACCAGCATACCACAAGGTAGCTGTGGGAACAAGGGTCTGCCTGCTCATAGGACCACGACAGAAGTTCTAGACTTTGTGCCCCTCCAACAGGCCATCAGATCTGTCCTACAAACTGGCCGT
This sequence comes from Dryococelus australis, assembly GCA_029891345.1. Classification (NCBI taxonomy): domain Eukaryota; kingdom Metazoa; phylum Arthropoda; class Insecta; order Phasmatodea; family Phasmatidae; genus Dryococelus; species Dryococelus australis. The sequence goes on along the minus strand of CM057003.1, from coordinate 2,412,542 downwards.
GCACCAGTTAAACTTTTAAGGCACCCCATGTACATTGTGATTCTGGCATCATGACTTAAAAACTGTAAGAGTGACTAAGATGTCAACTTTCTCTCTCAAACACTAGATGAACATTGTCTATGTAACTTTCAACCTCAAAGTCTAGAGTCATCATTTTACCTGACTAGCCCCCATAAATAATTTCCACTCCCCGTGAGCATGCGCCAATCAGTTTTCTTGGTGCCAAACGAGGGGTGTGATTGTAATACAGTAGACTCTTGATGTATCACTATTCAGGGGAATGCCAAAAAATTTCCATATATGCGAGATTTCAGTAGATGAGGTTTACAACATATGCATCAATAAAAAAGCCAGATCTGAGACATGATCCATGTAATTTTGGTTGCGCCAGGACATGCGTGCTGGATCAAGGTTACAGGTTACTGTCTGAATACTGCGGCCTTGGTTTATGTGAAGTAGGTCGGCCGAGTTGGTCTCTGGCTTGTCACAAAGTCTGGGACTGCGAGCACACCTTACTTACTCGGTCAGGCTTCCTTACCTTGTCCACCTGACTCGTAACCTGTTTCTCCAACTGCAGGGGTGGTTGGATACCACTGGTGCTGGCCCCAAGCCCTCGTGTCTTACTGCTGGGTTCTGACAGGCTGGCTGCTTATCCACATGGTGTGCAAGTAGGAAATACACCTCTTGAATAAACAACACTTGGATAGGATCACTACTTATTCATTACATAGTAATAAACAAAGGTGACACGTACTTCTTCCTATCAAGCAAATCGTGGTTGGAAGTAACCTATGGTAAAACAGGTGGAGGAGACCTGCTCCTAATCTAACTTGGTATAGAATGACTTTGACGGCTATAAAAACAACTCAGTCGCACTCTAACTCAGGATGTCTCGGAGAGACTTTTAAGAAAAAAAGGTGCCACTCACCAACAAATAGCAGCGGCTGTTGAACCAGGAGGATCAACACCGGATGTGTGGAGTGAAGTCGAGCAGGCTTCTGGTGTTGAAGAGCTCCTGGAAGCTGTTGGTGGTGAAACCTCTGGAGCCTCTGGTCGGAAGTGGTAGGAGCCTCTGGTGGCTGCTAAAGATCTCTTGGAGAGGACAGTGAGGGCTTAAGGTTCAGTAGAGAGCCCCAGCACAGAAGTGAGAAGTGGTGAGGCGAGCTACTGGAGATGTTAACTGGCATCTTCAGCCGCACACTGCCTTACATTGTGCGCTCGGCCTTCCCATACCTGAGCTGGAGTGGGAGGTGTGATGTAGCGCTGTGAAGTTTTCCTGGAGAGAGAAGGGTGGGAGAACTACCATTGTGCGCTCGGCCTTCCCATACCTGAGCTGGAGTGGGAGGTGTGATGTAGCGCTGTGAAATTTTCCTGGAGAGAGAAGGGTGGGAGAACTACCATTGCGCTATGCAATCTTCGGTAAGCTTCGGGGAGGTTGACGTGTTCTGTAGCAGCTTGGAAACAATATTTATTTCACGTGCTAGGATCGCCCGCTAGGGTCCGAGCGATCCTGTGCGCACTTGTGAATAACATGTTGGGTTTGACCCTTCTTCGGCATACGTAGATACTACATGAGTAATGAGAGGAAGTTAGGTCTGGTACATCAGGAAATACCACATATCTGTAAATGTCCCTGCACGGGAACAATCCTGTAGCCATCTATGCTTGTGGTTCCTGGTAAATTTAACACATTAGGATTAGTCATTGTGTTTAATATAACTCATATAAGCGGCATGCGTCAACCTTATAAAACTTTATGTTTAGTATAATAAGAGCTGTACATTATCTGTGAATAAAGTTTAGCTAATAAACATAATAAAAATGGGAATTTTAGAAAAAATTATAATGTAAATAATGCTTTAAAAAACATCTGACCTAAACTTATTTAAATAAAGAAAATAATGTCTCAAAATACAGTATATAATTTATTGTAATAGGACACCAAATGCAAGCTGACCTAAAATTTTCAAACCTTATAAAAATGAAAATAATAGGACACAGAATTCAAATCAAATTTTGAATGTCCCGTGCACACTAGATCAGCTGAGAGCATACAGAGAAGTTATCAATTGGGCATTGCGTTGACAGCAGCTGGATGGGAAGGGGCGGCGGCAGGAGGATTACCCCTCCACGCCGCTACATGTTGCCGACACCTTGCGCCCGTGGCTAATGTCTGTCTTTTAAAGTAATTAATTATATTTCACCGCAAAAAAAACTAATTTTTAAACAGAAATGATTAAATAAGCCTGATGAAGCTGGCTTAGCCAGCGAAATGTTGCGATTGTGCAACCATGTGAAAAATGTGTCGTCCTACTTTGTGTGTGTGTGTCAATGAGTTGGTAATAGTATGGGAGTATCACATATGTTACCACACATTGTGATGCTGTTTTAGTAGTAAATCTGTGGATTGTGGAGTTGAAATCTGTCGTCATCTTTTTGGTGACTTCTATGCACATAGTGCAGAACCATAACATAAATGGGCGACTTCCAATGCAAGAAGTGCAGAATAGAAAACTCCCACGAAAGTACAGAATATTTTCAATACCATATTTATCTGTGGAACATAACTCAACAACAAATGAACATCGAAACAAGAGATCTTGACGTTATCGTGGCTGTTGTCACAAAACTGTAAATATAGTGGTTTTTACCTAAAGATGAGTGTTGGCTGTAATCACAAAATAAAATAGCGTACGCGGGAAAAACATTATGAATAACTCAACAATCAAGAAAAATATTGATATGAATGTTAAAACACAATTTTGAAGAATGGGATACACTCATACAGCATAGTGTTTAAGCTGATGCGTGTCCGATTAGATTAACAATCATGATGGTCGAGGATTCTGTCCGCTAGGCTAAAAGTGGGGTGGTTGAGTTTAGAATAGGCAGTAATAGGCGAGGGGTGTTGGTTAGTACTCACTTACTCCTGCTTCTTGGGTGACGGGGTTGTGGAGGGTTTTGTCCAGACGTAGCGAGCTTGGCCCACACTGAAACTGCGATTCCACAGGTGAGATTCGTTGGTCCAGAAGTGGATGTTGTCCCAACCGAACCTAACTTCCGTACCGGTCAACAGTCCTCTTACCAAGGGATGGCACGATGGGTGAATGCGTATATACGGAGATACGAATAATACTACAACCGGAGCAGTTGATACTGACTCATGCCTGAGTTGGGCAGCGCTGTCCCGTTCCACCTACCTGTACGGTGTGGGTTGAGGAAGTGCACTAACTGTCTAGCGGCAAGGAGCGCTGCGTGTCACTCCCTACGTTTTCGGCCGTGCCTTTGGCTGAAAGGCATAGAGTCTCTGCTCACAGTATACTGGGTACACCTTGACATGAACAAACTAAACACAATTTACAGTGTAAGTCCGGTTTTGGCTTGCTGACCAGGCTCTGTAAAGTCTCCACTGTTCCCCCGTGCATGCGAGCTGATCCGAGACGGGGAGCTGTTTGGGTCACCAATGCCGCCACTGGATGTGCGTCCAGACAGAAATAGACGGCAGATTTCAAGTCACGTTATATCCTGGCACTGGCAGCAATGCTGTGGTAGTTTGGAAAACCACAGCTGGCCGTCTAATGGGTGTGTGAAAATATGACGGACCCCTGAAGGGCGCCCGTGGCTGATGTTAAATCGGTAGTTATAAATCCCCGGACCTTGTCAAACGTATACGTAGCAACCTGTATTTAGCAGGCAAACAGACAGATACTCTAAGAAATAAAAGCTGAGAGGTAGGAAACAACAGCATGTTTATTGAAGTCTCAATAAACGTGCGACGCGGGCTACCTCCTACCAGGCAATAGAGTGCGGAAGGTTACTACGCTGGCCAGGTGTAGGCGTCCTGGTTCTAATGGACAATGGGAAAGACTTAGCTAAATGAGAAAATATATTATACTTCTAAACTGTCTAAGCTGCAGGGTGCGTACTCAAATCTTTGAAAATCTTTGGTTGTCCCAGCACTGACAGCAGTTCTGTGGGATTTCACAAGAGATGGAACAAGAATGGCTCTCAAGCTCTGCAGCATCCTGACTTATAGAGTGGAAGCTTGTATATAGGCTGCCGGCACGGGGTGCGGGGGAGGCGTGACGTCCTCCTGCCCTGGTTGGCGTGGGAAAACTCTGGTCAGCATTTCTGCTTCGTGCCTCGCCGGTGGCGCTCTGCATTGCCCGAGGTCTGGGCAGCTTGCAGGATCTCAGCGTGGAGTAGTGAGTGGGGGGGGGGGGGGGGCAGTATGCCTACCAGGTTGCATATCCTCCAGGTGAGGACTCGCTCGTAAGTTCCTGCTGCCTGTAGGGTAGGCAACGTGTCACTCACGTCTGTAGTGGTGGAAGAGGTACTCTTGGCGATGAGTCGTAATTGTATTAAATTAGTTGTATAAGCGGCACACATCAATTCGCCCCCCCCTCCATTTGGATAAAAAGACTCACCATGGAAAAGGTGGTGGAGAAAAGTGTAGGCCCCCTCTCTGGAAGCTCTAGGTAGACATCGGTAGACGTGATGAGGCAGATAGAGCAAAAAAAAAAAAAATTTGTAGACAGGGATGCGGGACCCTTAAGTTTGGGGTGCTGGATTGCTGTAGGGGCGAGTGTTCTGTGAGCTCTGGTCGTCCGGCCGGCAAAGCGAAACGTGTGGAGTGGTGGCAGCCAGATGGCGACCTTGATTCTCTTTCTCTTTTGGGCGGAGTCTTTCTTCCCCCCTCGTCCTGGTGATTGGGCTTTACTGATGTGGCGAGAGTGTGTATTCCCTGTGTGTTGCAAAGATTACGGGGTTAGGAAGCTGTGTGTGTCGGGTGTCCCGCCGGCCAACATTTCATATGCATGCCATTGACAAAAACCAGCATAGCGCTGGTGGATATTACAATGGGAATCGTACATAAAAACCGGAAAGAAAAATGATATAAAACAATGGCACGTCAAAACAAGGGGATTAAAGTAACAATTAGAATATGTACACGCCTTACTCGCAGCAGGCAGGGAAACATCACTACTATCCTGGAGCTTGCTGCAATGAGTTAAGACAAAAAAAAAAGGAAAATCTTTCCAGGGAACCTTTCTGTCTGTTAGCAAGCTAAATAGTTACGTGTGACAGATTGTGAGGTGGCCAACCACAGGCCCTTCAATACCTGGGTTGACGGGCTAAACGAATACAAAGCAAGTACACTACATGCATGACTATTGCGGCAAATTGTGTGCACGTTGGTCACTTAATAAAATAGACATAAACACTCAAAATTGGAAGTTAAAAATCTTGCACCAGATTTGGGGAGCTTTAACGCTCAGGGTCTTTGGTTGTTATCCTGAGTAGGTGCACAAGATATTGCAAACAAAAGCACATACAAATATAAGCATAGCCTCCTACAAAACTGCATTCTTTCTTGTAGGCAATCTTCACGCATACACTTTCAAAACATATTAAGATATTTAACCGTGTGCCTACACATCAAATCAGATTTAACACTGAAAGGCATAAAAAAAAATTACCTAACAATCCCTTGCGGGAGTCTTATCTTATATCGTAGGTCTAACAGCTAATATGTACACACTGTGTATCTTCATTGGCATGTTGACTTTTGTCCGTGCTGAAACCACACTCTTACACGACGGCATTCTTCATGTAAGCACTTTCAAAACGTATGGTGACATTTATAGGTTTACCTACACATCAAATCAGCTTTATGGATGATCATTATAAAATATCAAAAACTAAAATGTCATTGTAATGTTGAAGTCTCTGTCTTCAACTTAATCACTGGCACTGTAGTGAGCATCTTTACGTGATTCACTTATGGTAGCCATTACTGTCACTGTGGCGAGCAACTATTCGTAATGCTACCTACTTAAGTGGGCTGTCAGCCACTGAAACACTTGAACCGTGAGGTGTAAAATGTCTTTAAAAAATTACTGACGTACAGCTTTTTACAGCTGTATATATAAAAATAAGTTAATCAGCACATAGTTGAGTGACTTAATTACTGGTGCATTTACCTCGTTGGTTCTTTATACTTGTAATTTGTACTGGATACATTTTAATTTAGCCTGAATGTGATTATTCTGCTTACGTCACTGTCTTTGGCTTGCGGCTAAATTAAACGAGGTGCACGTGACCAGTCTATGATGAGTCCTTTTGCCACGTGCACGTAGTAGCGGTTTACGGCTACTGCACTCTCTTTAATATTCGCGTACTTACTGGCGATCTTCGGTCTCGCCTTCAGCGGCCTTGGTGGTATGTGGAGGCATCAGGCGGCGAGCAGCCTGGGCTGTCTGCTTTTGCCGCAACAAATGGGGAGGGCACTCGTTCAAGGGATGTTGAGGCAGTGCGGGGGAGTGACTAGCCCTCCACCCTGACTGCATGGGTTCCTACCCATAAGGCAGGATGTTTCTCTGACGGGGCAGTGCGGGGGAGAAAAATCTCCACCCCCGACTGCGGGCAGCACAGCTCGTCGCGCTACCAGCTCGTGGATGCATCGACGGTCTCGGTGGCCAGGTCTTGGGGCGAGTCAGTGGAAGGGAGATTAACCTCGACCTCCACTTTGGGTGGTGTGCCTGTTGAGAGATAGTGGGTGGCATTGACGTTCTTGATGAAAGTAACCTCTCACATATCAAGATGGTGGGGCGGAGCACTTCCAATGTGGCACCTCAACGTCCTGGTCTGCGGGTATTCCTGCATCGTAGGACCTGGGGACGGAGAACATCTGTTGCAGCTTGATGCCCCAGGTGGCAGAGTTTCCTGTGTGACAGGCGATTGGGACGGAGCACTCTTGTCCGAGCTCGACGTCCAGGGTGGTGGGAGTTCCTACGTAGTAGGTTCTTGAGGCGGCGCACTTCCGGCAGGTCAGCTCAATGTCCCGACGGGCGAATGTTCCTGCGTGGCAGGTTGTTGCCGAGACGGAGCACTCTCATCCGAGCTCGACGTCCCGGCTGGCGGCTCTTACTTGTTGGAGCCAGGGGTCAACTTCATTGAAGTAGGTATGGCCTTGACTTCTGGCTCCGGAGTTGTACTGGGTGGTGACGTAGGTGCTGGCACACTTCCTACCCCTTTTGCCGAAGCAGCCTCTAATATTTAGCTAATTCTGATTGATCAGGGGTGTCTGACGGGGTTCTCTGTCTCGTGGACTCCGCCGTGTCACTTCGGAGCAGCTAGAGGGTGCTGTACCACATTTGGTTGCGATTTTCTCAGCATAGCTGCGTGGTGTCGAGGGCATTGATCTGACGGAAAATGCACCTTGGCGTCGTCGTTCCTCTGGCTTTCATGGAGCAATGGAACTGGTAGCCCTGTTAACAATGAGTGGCAACGGCTAAAGTCTTGGCACGGGTCCCAGTTCGGTATCGGGAGCAACCCTCTTGGGTGGGAGCTCGTCTTCATCTTCGGACTGGCCACGGGAATCTCCTTCGGCATCGTCGTCCCCAAGTGTTGGCAAGTCCTCTGGGTAGGGTCGTATCTGGCTTCGGGCAGCCATCCGTATTCATCCTCGTATATCTTTGGCCCATTAGACCTTGTCTCGCTTGCCTACGATATGGTATGGTCCCTCCCACTTGTCAGCAAGGCCAGCGTTTAACTGGTTGCTGGCTTTGTTGAGAGGGTGACTTTGCAGAAGGATGGCTTACCCTAGGTTAAATTCTCTTACCCCAGTTTTCGGTTGGGGGTATTTCTTGAGAATGTATGCAGTTTGGGCTAGCTGGGCATGTGCAGGCCAAGGCTGCTAGCCGGATGTCCTCCGGTTGAGGCATGCCGATTGGTTCGCTTTCCCACTGCCAGTCGCCTGGTCAGTGTAATGTTTGTCTGAGGAGTAGGCCGCTCGGACTGGTATCGACTGCTTCATTCGTTCGGCGTCGAAGGGCAAACAGTATGGCGGGGATGTGTTTATCCCAATGTTTGTGAACATTACCCACACTGATACGGAGGCACTTCTTGATCTCCTGGTTCCTCCGTTAAGTGGGGTTGGCTTGGAGATGGTAGGGGGAGTAGTCCAGGTTTCTACCACCCACTCCTGACAGGCAGTTTGCCATTGATGACTTGTAAACAGTGTGCCACTGTCTGTCAGTATGGCTTTTGGATATCCCCATCGTGAGAAAATCTTAGTCTCCATTTTCCGCACAATTGGGGTGGTTTCTTGGCTGGGTAGAGGAAATGCCTCTACCCATCTTGAAAATTGATAAGTTACCACGAGCAGGTAGCGGTTCTCTTTGTGCTTTGTGGATACGGGCCCATTAGATCGGCAGCAATGTGGGTCAAAGCCATCTTGGGTCTCCGTGGTTTCGTGGTGGGAGGGGTAACAGGGTAGGCTTTGCCGCGGCAGCACGTGATGCAGTTGCTAACGCACTGCCGGACATTGCTGCTTATCTCGTCCCAATTATAACGGGTTTTAATGTACAACAGAGTTTCCCTAGTACCCAGGTGATCAGCTTGGGGATGGTTATGGTGGTGCCTGCATGTATCGGTACATAGATGTGGTGGAGCCCAGATTTTACAAGGCATATTGGGCTGTCCGCTACTTATCCACACAACGTCATCCTGTAGTTGAATTGCTGGAGCTGTTCCAGCAGTAGGTTTCACATTTTGGGGTTCTCCTGCTGGCTTAAGGTTATTTGTTGACGTGTTATTTGTAGCTGAAGACGGATTTGTTCTTCCGGACTTCTTTCTCCCTGAGGGGGAGATATTTTCTTCTCGTCAGCTTTCTCCTCCATGGTTGGGAATCGAGACAGGGCATCTGGCAGGTCGTTCTCCTTTCCTGAGCAATGCTGTACCTCGAAGTTGAACTCAGCATGTCCCACCGGCCGAGCTTGGCTTTCGAATTCTGGGACTCGTGTAGCCATTGGAGGGCTTTGGAATCGGTTCGTAGAATGAAGTGTTGACCTTTGAGATAATACCTGTATTTCTGCACAGCCCAAATAATGGCCAGACACTCTTGCTGACTGATGTGGTAGCGCTGCTCTGTTTCGTTTAAGCAGGTAGATGCATACGCTATAATACTTGGATGTCCTATGTCTTGCTGGTACAGTACTGCGCCCAGGCCATTTTGACACATGTCTGTTTGCAGTATTAAGGCTTGTTTCCTTGTGGTTGATGGAGCTGGTGGATATTCTTGAAGCTATTCTTCAAATTGGAAAATGCTTGTCTTTGTTCCGGACCCCATCGCAGTGAGTCCTTCTCGAGGAGTGGATGTAGTGATGCCATATATGTTGTAATATTTGGAATGAAGTCTCGTAGCCAATTACACAGACCCAGGTACCGTCATAGTCGTCGCTTATTTGTAGGTTCTTCAGCTTCTTCAATCGCTCGTATTGAACTGTGTTGTGTGAAGCTTTCCTCAGGTGATACGACGTGTCCCAAATAATCTATTTAAGACTTGCTGAAGAAGCTTTTTGACAGCTTGCAAGACATTCCGTGTAATTTAGAGTCTTTCCAACACTCGTTGCAGATTGCCCAGGTGCTCCTCCCAGCTGTTAGAATATATTATTACATCGTCAAGATAATCGAAGCAGAACTCGCCGATGTAACGTGTTAATACCTCAGCAGACATTAATAGTTGAAATGCCACCAAGACGTTTTTCAAGCTGATAGACATGACTCGAAATTGGAGGGTTTCACCCTCTGGTATTGTAAAGGCAGTATATTTGCGACTGTCCGGGTGGACCGCAATCTGCCAATATCCAGACTCCATGTCGAGAGTGCTAAATATTTTGGCCTTGCCAATGTATATAGCTGGAGGAGCGATCAGGTGGGTAACTTCATTTAGCGACTTGTAATTTACGCAAAATCACAATTTTCAGTTTTTTTTTAGGCACGAGGACCATGTGTGAGTTATATGGGGAACACGATGACTCCACAATCCCCTGGTCCTCCATGATGAGGTCACGGCGGCGGGCTGACACACACTATGCACGGTTGTAGACTGGTAACATCAGTGGTAGGCCATATTTCATGCTGTATGGAACGTGTCTGTTGTAGCAGTCCTTGTCCGAATGCTCAGGCGTACTCATCGGGTCGATGGGCATTGGCGGGATGTCGTCTGGGTTTTGATCCCAGTATACAGTAATTCGGTCGGTTTCTCCCAGATAGTTGTCCGTGATCTAGAATGCATTGATTGTGGATGAGCCACGGGCACCCCAGTATTACCAATTCGGACATGGTTGGTGATACAATGCATTCTGTCTGTGCAGCAATACTTTGAATGTTTATGTTCAGAGTAATTCGGCCAGTTACGTCCAGGGTGGATTCAGGTTGCGCCATTCTTACTATTTTGGTTTGTGGTCTTAGTTCGGCGAGCTGGTCTGATGTTAATACATTTTTTTCTGATAAAATTTCTGGTGGCCACCTAGTCAAGTAAGACAAGTACCCTGTTGTTATTTACCTCCACCTCTATGTGTGGGGCTACAGGAATCGCTACTTCCTCACTTAATGCCTGGAGGATGAACCCTTGTAAACCGGGGGTGATGGTCCACTTTGCACCCCGGCATCAGCGTTTTCCGACTTGATTCCAGGAGTTGGGTTTCCAGCTGATCGTGTTGGGATATTTAACGACATTTTGTCAACTCAGTTTGGTGGAACGGCAGCCCCCTCTGGTTTCCGAGGGCAGTTCTTGTTCCAGTGGTTCTCTGGACAGAATCAGCATTTAGGTACGAATGCCATACGAGGGGTTGAGGTTGGTCTGCCTTTAGGGGATGCAACCGGTGGTATTCGTACCTCATGGACCTTGCTGGAGACTGATCTTTCGAGACTCGCCTGTGCTGCAAAGTTTTGCTCAGCTTCTCGAGCTCGATCAACTAATTCTTCTTTGTGTTTGGTCTAGCCATCAGGAGTACGTTCCTGAGCTTTGGCAATAAAATTCGACCCATGGAACAAACTGCAGTAGCTTTGTCGACTCCAGGGAACACTCATCGAAACATTTGTTACTTCCTTCATATGAAGATTTCCGCTTCTTCGTCGAGTACCTGGGTCTGGCTATAAAAATGCACCGTTAGTCTAGCCAGCACCTCCTCGCCTGTGAATTCCACTGCTATCCGGTTGCTGAACTGCTTCCAGTTCATTAAGAATTCTCCGTATCTTTCCCACTATGTGAGGGCGAAGTCCTTCAAATGCAGTTGGCCCTGTCGACACAGTGTTTCGGTGGCAGGTCTGTTTGTTTGAATTATTTTTCGCCTTCTGCGTGAATGCTACTGGATCTTTGTGGGGGCGACCTGCAAAGTCGGTTATCTGAATGTTGTTGTCTCTACTGGTTGCTGGATGACCAGGTGCTGTTCTGGGTTGTATATACATCCGGGATAGCTTGGATCTGCGGGAGTGAGAGATGTGCTTTCTTCGGCATCTCTCGCACTGGTAGGCCATCCTGGGCATAGATACACGTTCGTTGGGCCACCCTATACATAGGTGGTGATATGGTTCACTGCACGTTGTGCATCTAATGCGGTTTATGTCTCGGTTGGGACACATAATTTCATTGCAGAAACTCGTGGGTTGTTGATGGCAAGAGGTACAGAAGTACTCTAATCCGCCTGTATCCTGGGCCTCTTCAGGCCAGACTATGTGGCCATAATGGAAGAGTTTAGTGCAGTACGTGCATTCTATCCTTAGTGTACCATGGCCTGGACTGTCGGCATGGCTACACTGTACATTGGAAATGTTGTGTTCGTTGTTGAGGTTTTCGCAGATGGCGGCATTGACCTCGGCGTCTGACATGGTAGAGGTTAAGGGCGCCACGGGGTGTTTTGAAGTCCCCGAAGTCCGCTTGGCTGATCGTTTCGACAATTAGTTCTCGGGGTATGGTTGGTCTAGTTTGTACCCTTTACTACGCACAGCTATTCATCTGACACCCCATGTTGGGAGCCTGAAAACCTCTCGACGTGTGTCCAGTTATGTTAACAGTCATGATAGTCGAGGATTTTGTCCGCTAGACCAAAAGCAGGGTGGTTTAGTTTAGATAGATGGCAAGAGGCGAGGGGTGTTGGTTAGCACTTTCTTACTCCTGCTTCTTGGGTGACGGGGTTGTGGAGGGTTTTGTCCAGACGTAGCGAGCTTGGCCCACACTGAAACTGCGATTCCACAGGTGAGATTCGTTGGTCCAGAAGTGGATGTTGTCCCAACCGAACCTAACTTCCGTACCGGTCAACAGTCCTCTTACCAAGGGATGGCACGATGGGTGAATGCGTATATACGGAGATACGAATAATACTACAACCGGAGCAGTTGATACTGACTCATGCCTGAGTTGGGCAGCGCTGTCCCGTTCCACCTACCTGTACGGTGTGGGTTGAGGAAGTGCACTAACTGTCTAGCGGCAAGGAGCGCTGCGTGTCACTCCCTACGTTTTCGGCCGTGCCTTTGGCTGAAAGGCATAGAGTCTCTGCTCACAGTATACTGGGTACACCTTGACATGAACAAACTAAACACAATTTACAGTGTAAGTCCGGTTTTGGCTTGCTGACCAGGCTCTGTAAAGTCTCCACTGTTCCCCCGTGCATGCGAGCTGATCCGAGACGGGGAGCTGTTTGGGTCACCAATGCCGCCACTGGATGTGCGTCCAGACAGAAATAGACGGCAGATTTCAAGTCACGTTATATCCTGGCACTAGCAGCAATGCTGTGGTAGTTTGGAAAACCACAGCTGGCCGTCTAATGGGTGTGTGAAAATATGACGGACCCCTTAAGGGCGCCCATGGCTGAAGATCATTCAGTAGTTATAAATTCCCTGGTCCTTGTCAAAGATGTACGTAGCCACCTTTATGTAGCAGGCAAACAGACAGATACTCTAAAAAATAAAAGCTGAAGGGTTGGAAACAACAGTATGTTTATTGAAGTCTCAATAAACATGCGACGCGTACTACCTCCTACCAGGCAAATATTACTTCTTAACTGTCTAATAAAGATGTCTTGAACAGACAAAGTGAATTTAACGTGTTGGTAAGCGTGTTCGTTGTTTGTCGAGTTAACTGGTTGTCAGCGGTAAAGTAGCGGTAGGGGGCGTACTCAAAGCTTCTAAGATGTCTGGCTGTTCCAGCACTGACAGCAGTGCTGTGAGATGTCGCAAGAGATGGAACAAGGATGACTCTTGAGCTCTGCTGCATCCTGACATATAGTGGAGCTTGTAGGTTGATGGCATAACATCATCCTGCCCTGGTTGGCGTGGGAAAACTCTGGTCAGCGTTTCTACTCCGTGCCTCGTTGTTGGCGCTCGGACTTGCCCGAGGTCTGGGCAGCTTGTTGGCTCTCAGCACAATGTAGAGGGGGGGGGGGGGGGTGCCCGCCGGGTTGCGTATCCTCCACGTGAGAAGGATTCGCTCATAAGTTCCTGCTGCCTGTAGCGTAGGCAACGTGTCCCTCACGTCTGTAGTGGTGGAAGAGGTACTCTTGGCGTTGAGTAGTAATCTTATATTAGATTAGCTGTATGAGCGGGACGCGTCAGAGCTGACTAAGACTGCCAGCTAAAATAAAATTAAAGTTGAGCAAAAGTTATGGATAAATATCTGAGTACTTTTTATAAAATTTGTGAGTGCTGCGTGAATAAAAACTGTGGGAAATAAATATAAAGTAACAAAACTGCACTTTACCTGCTACTTGGTACAATTTTAACAAATCTGCAGAATTCGCAAGTTAAGAAATTTCTGGGTCTCTACTTATGAGCTATAGCAGCAAACTTTCAATTTTCCCACTACACCATAGTTTGCCACCTGGCTGTTAAGTTTACTACCTACAGGGCCGTTCCACCATATTGCAGAGTCCTAGAACTCGCAGTCTGATGAAGCTGGCATATCCAACAAAACATCACAATTGCGCAACAGTGTGGACAATTTGTTATCCTCCTGTGTGTGTGCCTATCCACAAGTATTAGATTGCAAGTACTTGAAGTCCTGTCTTTTTATATATTTTCATTTTCTCATAAATCTGATATGTGTTCTAGGCTTTATTAAATACACAACAAAGTATCCAGCAAGGTGGCTGAAAAAGAACGGCTGTGGGGAAGTTGCCACAGTTGGTTACCTTCTGAGGCGGGGGCTTGTCGGGGAAGCGAGAGGCACACACGAGGAATACGTCAGGGTGGGGCTTGCCCAGCTTCACGTCAGGGTCGGTGGACCCCATCACCACGTGGTGGAACAGGCTCATGAAGTCCTTGTGTTTGGCCGTCTTGTAGTTCATGCTCTCTGCACTGCTACTGGTCGCCACCGCAATCGGGACTCCATGGCTGGCCAGGTGTCGCACCAGCCGCTCCGCCCCTGGTTCATGCAAAATTCTCTTTAGCAAGGCTGATACACAGACACTACTTACCTACCTCTTCTGGTGTCATGCTCTGGCCTCATTAGGGTACACCATCAGAGTGCAGATACGCATTCATCATCACTATCCAAGTTTTCTTGGTTTTTGACTTTCAGCTGCATCAAAGTTCAAGAGTATCCCAATGTTTCAGTCAACACTGAAGTTGCCATCTTTAGAGAAGCAGAAACTGTTACCTTCTTTGAGAAATTTCTGCTATCTTCAACCAAAACATCAGAGTATTCTAAAACTTAAATGCAGATGAAACTCCAAAACCAAACAGAATCAAAAACTTGTGGAGTTGTGCTGATAGATTTGGATATTTATTTTATATATTATTTCGTTAACAAGCCCTTCAATAAACAAGCAGATGTATATTAAGGCACAATTGAGAAATATCAAAACAAATATATAAAAATGTGCAAAGTATACAAATGTGCTGAAAATGAAGGCAACAAAAAGTTACCAGTACGTGCAACTGACAACTAAAGCTATGGCAGATAACTTAGTGGTAAAAAGATAAGGAAGCAAATCATCAAAAGCCATTGTAATTGGTGAAAGGCAGGATCAACAAAAGATTATTTCACATGCTGGACATAAAGATACGTGAAAATAAAAAGCTACGAGACAGGAGAGTAAAGATGGATGCCATGTAAAATTGTCTAACCATACTATTAAACAACTAATTATGAAATAACTATTCAACTATTGTAGACATAAACAGTTTTACTATTTTGATAGTTGTTACAATACAGAAGTGACAAGCATCAGGGTTGGGATGGTGAGCCATAACAGTTGTGGCATGCCTGCAGATGAGCTAGGTACCTGGCTTCAAGGGGCAGTTGGCCAAGGCGAGTGGCTGTCTCGCCTGCAGTTCATCGAACACCTCCTCAGCACCGACAGGTAGGCCCATCTCCTCTGCAAATATGCGGCATGAGTCTCTCTCCACTGTCCCCATGTACTTCACCTTCACCTCCCACGTGAACACTTTGCCGTACTTCTTGGCTATCGCTTCGAAGATGCTGTCGTACGCTGGCTCCGTATCTGTTGTGGGCAAGGAAACAATGCGAGCATTACATCACGGAAGGTCACGTACCTGGCATCAGTTCTGCAGTGGGGAACATCGTCCTGTATCTCTTCTTTGCTTCTTCCACATATTCATCGATGCAGACGGGCAAGTCCAATGTGTCTATGATCATTCCGATCATCTCTCTCCGCAGTCGGCCCATCACCCTCTGCTGCAGATCCAAGGTGTACTCTTTGCCGTAGTCTCTACATATCTCGTGTTGGACCTTAAAATATATTCTTTCAGTATCTGTAACAGTTGAGCAACTACTGAATGGCTACCAAATAATGATTCTGAGGTTGCTAAACTAAGGTTAGTCACTCTGGTCAGTTAATCATCGGGCCAAGTACTGTGTCAAGGGAAAATAAATAACGGTAGCTATTAAGAAGAGTCACAGTTTTTCTGAAGGTATATCTGAGCGGTATGAAAGCTGTATTCGTGGGTTGAAGGTTTGCTTCTGTTTCGTATTGTGAAAAATTGTAGTACGTGTAACCTGTTGTTGTAACCTGTTGTAGTAACCTGTTGTTTACATAATCTCCAATGGGTAAATGTTAAGAACAGCGGCTTTCCCGATAATCGGGAAATTAATACCTGCAAATGTTATATATGGTTATTACCAATCACATTTGATACCAATTTTAGGGAGGCTTCATGTAATTTGCAGTATGCCTATATACCACGAAATTTGATATAGGCTGTTCACAGTAAAGTGAGAATTGTGTTGCTATAGTTACTTTTTTCCTTTCATTCATTTTTTATCCTTTAACTACATTTTAAAATGATTATTGCCATGTAAGTAACAAACACAATGCGTTTTTTTTTTTTCACCACACACTGAAATTGACGTCTAGGGTACAATAGAATATATTTGTTGACTATTGTTCCAAATGACAGGACATTGAAAAGTGCTCACTTTACCGTGATAAGAGTACACGTGAGGAGCTTGTGTCGCCGAAATGTCTGTTTTACACTTTTTTCTCCACTACTACTAACCTAATCAACTACACCACTAAATTCCTAACGTCATTAACTACTTCATACATATAAACAAGCCTTTGGTATCGAGATATACACATCCCATATAATACATATTAAAATATTATTTTGACGTTTGTCGAAAAAGCCTCGATTCTTAATATTTTAAACCTAGCCAATTTATTCCTGTAGCCGTCTGCATAATCGTATATTAATACCTACGTGGCGGGAGTACAATAACGTGACTGTTTCGGCATACATAGTGCCCAAATAAACTATTTTGATTTACAAAAGCCGTGACTTTGCACCAAAACCACATTATGATTAACTTAATAACCTATAACGTATAAAAAAACCAGACAAAAAGAAAAAAATAGGATACCTACTTACCCAGAAGTAATCCATCTAAGTCAAAAAGCACATGCGTCACAGGTTGGAATGAATTCATTTTAAACTCAAAAAGTGATTTTACTGACTATCACTCGTTTCAGTTAAACGAAAAGGAAGTAGAGAACAGACGGCAGAGCAAAGTTAAACCGAGCGATACTAGGCATGAGCACGGAAGAGTGACAGGGTAGTTTTCTACAACTTCTATTATAAGCTATCGGCAGCTGCCATCTCTACGGATCAGCTGTCTAACACGAGCCGACTGCGCTGACACACACTTACATACAAAGCCGGCCAGTGTGCCAACGGGCAGGCCTAGGTGCTGCCAACACGGAAAGAGGCGATTTCGCTACACAGCTCATTTTTTTGACTTTATTATTTCGGTGGGAAATGTGCCTGGCATAAAAAGTGAAGTCTATACATGCAGAAATACAATAAATCTAGAAAAACAACGAAATGCGGGAACAAACATGGCTATAAACTCTCCAAAATACAAAGTATACCAAAATCGAAACTCCAGAAATTCGCCAAACGGTCCAACAGCACACTCGCAAAATGAAATCGCAACCCCGGCGCCGAGGTCCAAAAATCCGAACTTCACAACCGGTGACTACAGAAGAACTGCTACTCAACTATTAATGAGAGAACAAAAAATATCTTTATGTTAACAGGTGATAAAATCAGAAGGGTGAATTTATCAGACATTTATTGCATAATAAAGTTACATTCTGAGCATTCCGCTGCCTTCAGCGCAGTGGTGATATTGTTGGTAGCAATAGTACTGCAAGTTGTTAGTAACAGGCCCTAAATTACGTGTTCGTCGAACAAATTATGTGTTCACAAAATTAGCTAATAAAAAATAATGTCTAAGCTTTAATAAGTGAACCTAACCCTGATACGATACATTTTGAAGCACCAGTGGATTTTCTTGTGGATGCCAGCGGCATGCTCGAAAGTCGTTACATTATCTATATTTATCACTTTTCGCCGCTTTGTCTCCACAAGGTTTAAATTTCACTGTGTTTCCGCAACTGTTGGATACTTTTAGTGCGTTTATGGTAACATCAATCCGGATTGAACCTGGAGTGGACTGAAGAATCGAGATTGAAATGTTAGTATAAACCACGGTCATAAAGACAGGTCTGGGCTGACACTTGTCGTCGTTTTCCCTACGCTTAGTGAAGCTTGAGTAGAAATAGTAATAGCAGAAGTGTGACCCAAAACAATCTAGTTACTCCCATAAAAATACATGCATAGCAAGTGTAAGTCGTGAAAAAATTAACAAAATTTCCCGTTATATACGTCTTATATTATAATCATTTTTGCGTGACAATTAAGAGAAGATTAAATTTGTATAATGCAATGATTTTTGTGTTATAATATTCCAATTTAATGCAAACAATCGTGTTTGTTCCGAATGAATACATGCATACGCTAACAAGTGTCAAACGAGTTGTAATTAGTGGAATTTCGTGTTTTTTATTTTTAAAACTGTGATGTGTTCTTTTTATGTGACACAGACACACGACTAAATGTCCATAACGCAAGGATTTGTGTTGTAATATTCCGATTTAACGTAAATAAGTGGTATCTTTTAGAGATAACCTATAACACATTAAATTACCTAGTGTCTTCCTTTCCATTTGACAAGATTTCATACCAACTATAGTTAATATTTGATTTATGTCCAAAGAATGTACTTGGAATCGAGTCAAAATTTGTTGCGCAATTACTAGTGTAACTAAAATTAGATTAAAAAATTTGAAAATTGCACGTTCGAGAAGTACAGAAATTATTCAGTCATGGCAGAACATTTTATTTTTGAACTAAGCTAAATTTGTAAAAAAAATTTCTACACAGTGATGATAGTTGCAAAGATCTGGGAAAGTATAAAGTAAAATTTTTAAAAATACATTGACATCTTTTATAAAAACATACCAAAACTACAATTTATTGCAGTCCACACTAAACAGTCCCACTTGTAAAAAAGTATATTTACAATTAAGTAAATATATTCTATTTTCAAATTCTCAAGCCTTCAAAGCTGTAGGTCACAAAAAAGCTTGAGTACTGTTAAAAGAAAAAATGTTGCCCTTATTACATGGTCCATTCTCAAAGTAACGTTTGTTTAAACTATCTTATAGTGTTTTCTAATTTACTAGCCAAGGGCCCTTACCTTGCTGTGTCTCCCTGAAAAATGCATCACAGCTGTGATGTTGAATTGTCAGCTCCTGAATTTGTGGCAAGGGCATGAATGCACCTTGAATATCCCATTCAACTACAGGCAAGAGCAATGTCCTTTACACATGCCCTACACTGTAAGTTTAATTGTTCAAAACAGTTATGAAGCTTATTCCTGTCGTTTGCTGAACAGTTGTTCGTACCAAAAACCAAGACAACACTAAGAATATGAGTTGAGTTCATTGATTCTTCAATCACTTATTCACTGAAACGTAAAAGTTTCGAAATAAAGGTGTGTGTTTGAAATTATCTCCACTTCCTTGAAATTGGATCAAGGGAATGCATAAAACTGTGGGTGCTGAAATATTGCTACTACCCTAAATATGTCAAATAATAATACTACATCCAAATAATAGCAACACATCATCATTATGGTATATTATTTTGTGGATCTGTAACTATTGACGTTGGTCTAATGCACAGGAGGCTGGCAACTAGTGCCAAGGTGTTGGTTGATAAGGATATTGGTTAGGTGAAAGACGGTGAATATAGTTTTGGAATCTCGGAAGAGATAATTATCCAGGGTGCCAGCTATTGTTGGGTTGACAATATCGTGAAGTCGGAGAGCAGCTGTGGACTCGTTCCTCAAGGTCGTTTGACAGACGACCACTGCAAATCCTCCAGGCACAGTTGTTGTCTCCTCATAGAATAAAATAAATACTGATTGAACAACACCTTAACTTGTTGCATTGTGGGATATCTGGGCTCCCCACAAACCCCATACGAAGCACTATTACTTATTACACCGACTCGTGACCATTTCCGACATACTTGCACAGTAAGTTACACTGAGAGAATTGGTGGGAGAAGGCCCATACCTTAAATACCTTGCAGCGAACTGGAAATACACCACACATAGTAACTCGTCATTGATGCGATTTATTCAGTTGCATGATTACATTCCCATAGGGAAAAGCTTACATTTGGTGCTGCTTACGAACCCGTCAGCTCGGGTAATACTGTGCAAAAGACACGTGGTCACATGAAATTACTTAAGTCTACCCAGGTGATGCAAACACTAGATAGGTGCGAGGGGCGGTTGAGTCCCGGGCAGCTGATGTAATAAAAGGTTCCGGTATGCTAAAATAACTATTGCTGTGAAATGATTAGTCCAACATAGCGATGACTGCCCCAGCGCGCGTAACACGAGCAGTTAAGTGATGTGGCATACTCCTCGCAAAGATGAAAGGGCTGGCGGGCTGGCACCCCGTGCTGCACCACTTCCTTGCACACAACATTTGCAAATCGGACACATACCCTGCATGCCAGTTGTTACATATTGCTCCTAAAATTAACCCTGTAAACATTATTCATTATACCAAACATTGTACTGTGTGGATGATGTGGAGATGAAAGACACGTAAATGAACATTACAGAAAATTACAAAAAGACACTTTGAAAACACTGAAGGCTTTAGGGATGCGAAGGCTGGTATCTTTATTAGTTGCGTCCCCTTGCGTGAATTTACCTTGACCTTTTATTGCACAAATTAAATAACAAAAATTTCACAGACTCTACTTTCGGATTCCTACACTTTGTGCACATGGTCGCGCTTACTCGCCTCTGCACCTACGTTGATCCTTGCCACACTGCATTGCACTTGCGCTCGTAGAACGCACACGCACACTGCATTATGGAACCTGGAGTGGCAGGCAAACCAGCTTAGGGGAAGAAGTCAATGTGGGCACACGTAATTATGCTAACAAAATATTTGTAGTTAGCTAAAAAAAAGTGCCATTAGAATAATCTCTAAAGTAAATAGGTAAACAAGTCGCAGGCCTTTATTTAACAATTTAAAATTAACATTCACATCAATCTACATTTTTAACTTCTTAATTTATTCACCAAAACAAACACGAATATCTTTAAAATGTTTTATTTCCATCACTATTCCACAAGGAATAAAAATAACTACCTATAGAGTATATTATCTCCAGACAAATTTGTGCAAGAGAAGTATTGAGTTGAAAGATATGTATATATATATGCATTATTTAATATTATGCAAAAATCTCCGAAACTCCCATATACCGCAATGCTAACAGCGGGTCAGCCTGCACTAGCGCTGTTAGTTCGCAAACCACTGAAGCTTCACTAAACGTACACATTACATCAAGGCAAAGGGATAGCAGTTGCCAGACCTAACTTTATGACCGTGGTATAAACACATCTGGACTGGACTAAAGTAGAAGTGGAGTGAGATAATTCAGTCCAGTTATCTAGATGTACTGGAATGTAGAATCCGGATTGAAATTTTAATTGAATCTCTGATCGGACTGGAATTAGAACAAAGGAATAGTGGCCGCCATATGGACTCGTTAGTTTGGTTATTTAATAAGTTAGAATCATTCTGAGACTCGCAAAAAAAAAAAATATATATATATATATATATATATATATATATATATATATTTTTTTAAAGCAAAGCGAAAAGTAAATGGCCACGAAGGAACTGAGAATTACTTGGATGGAGAAATAAGTGAAATTCATTTTAAATTATTATTTTTATAGTTCTGCCAGTCGCCAATAGAGTGCTTCTATCCCATTTCAAACAGCATTCAGTCCTTGTTTACGCTTTAGTCCACGTTTGAAACCTTACCTTATACACTTAGGACCTTATCCATAGTCGTTTTTTGGCCCGGACTAAGGCAAGATCATCCTCCGACCAAAATTTTTCGTATTCAGAGAGCATTTTTATTGCTAGTCCGAGGATCATCTTGCTTTAGTACGGCCTAACTTTTAGTCCAGACAGAGGGTAGAATTAACGAAGCATTAAGGTCAAAAAGAAACGCGGCGAACATAAAATATACCAGTTTCATTAATATTATATGCCAGAGAAAGCTAGATAAAGTTTAGGAAACATAAAAATTAAGTTTAAGGACGATTCTGTAAATCAGTATTAAAAAATATGCCGACCTAATGAATGAAATGTTCCATGAATACTAATTCAAAGGAAATATACCTTACAAGCTTAATAATACAAAAGTTTTTTGCTGCAGCAATGTCTTTCCATTTTTGTGTCATTCAAATGCTTTTTCTGAAAACAGATTCTTAGGAGACATGATATTAATACACTCTAAGCGAATTTTAATTCATAATCTAAGGTTTGATATATATATATATATATATATATATATATATATATATATATATATATATATATATATATATATATATATATATATATATATATACATATATATACATATGTGTGTGAAAGTATACATTGTCGACTAAAATGTATTGGTAGCTCTTTCAAAAGTTTCTGTGCGAGATAAAATTTTAACCAGTTTAAAATATATTTTTGTAATGTAATTAACTTTACAATACACATTTAACATTATTATAAAGAGTGTATTGGCGTATTAAAACCATCCCATATTACCAGTGCTAGGGGGTGCTATGAAAATTAACTAAATCCAATTGGAATAATAAGATTTTGGTATATTAATTTTATCGTTCTCCATTCTGCAGTACTGCCATATATGATATAGTTATAAATCAATTTAAAACGAATAATGTGACGTTAATGTAATGGCTAGTGTGACTTGTTTATACGAGCAGGCAAAAATAAAACAGCACATTACGGAGAGCATCCCTTTTGAATGGAAAGAATCAATGCCAAATATAAGGCCAAGATATTTTATATACACTATTTCTTTCTTAAGATGATGTGTAAAATATATTTATATTTATAAATGACGTGTCTCGCTCCTCACCCTAGGCTGTTTGTCACACCAGCCACTCCCAAGCGCAGCACACATGCACTCTCGAAGATTGATCACCGGCGAGTAGTCAGTGTTGTGTGAGTGCAGGACTGGGCAAGATCGGGCAAGTGCAGTGTAGTGCAGAAGAGAGTAGCACCACATGCGCCTACCAGCCTAGAAGAGCGGGCAGAGTAATACACGAACACATGTACTATGTGTATTACATTCAAAAGGGTTATAACATGTTTGCAAGCACATTTCCCGACACGTGATGAGGACATGTGATCCACAAATAAAGTGTAATATGTCTAGAAACCCTTATTCCCCAGTGTTGTTGTTTTAAAATGTTATTGTTTTCTTCACAAATGTATATTTTCACCAGTTATGTCCACCACATTTCATTCTAGTTGCAATGTAAGCTTCAGAGATAATGATTGATTTGTGCTTTTGCAGTGTTTAAGATTATTATACCATGTAACAGTACAGCGGAAAGTCAATCAGCAAGCCACACCCAGTGAAGGAGAACCTTAGTGAAATTGTACTCGTGCTTTTCCCGCCCGGACAGTATCAATATTCATTACCAGTCATGTTCAGCAATATTTTAATTATATCAAGAATCTTTTTTGTTTTCGCCATCCGGGATACTCCCTCTCGCCTCCATAGGAATTGCATCGCCTGGGGAGTTAATAATTTTATCATCACACTTAACTTAATTCAAGCCTAGTGCTTTTTTACTGCACAGCCTTAGTTGCAGGTTTAAAGTGTGCAACTGTGTAAACTGTTCTCATGGAGGGAATATTAGATTCTCCAATATATAGCATGAACTGACGAGTATTTTGTATTCGGTTGTCGAAAGGCGTTTAAGGGCATGTGCCCCTTAAAACCCACCATTTTATTATGCAAGTGTTTATGTGAATTCAAGGCTGAATATTAATTTGTATGTGTGCTACAACCTAATCAAAGTACTGCTAGTGGCATTTATGGGCCTGTGGTTTGGACCTAACAAGCCATGTGTAGGGTGTTTGATAACGTCGACGTTGTATTTAATTTGCAATACCAAGCGGTGATTGAACCTCCTGAAGAGCCCCTCATTTTGAAAAAATGTGTCCTCCACATCAAGTGAAAAACTGCAAGATATGCGTGGGAATGTGGTCCATTGTGCTTGCAGTGCCTCAAAGCACTCCCTTTGGACTTAGTTGACAAATTCGGGAGAGGCACACAGTGTTGTTGCGACAGTTGACCAGACTCAACAACAAAACAACTGCGCTGCGACCAACCACAAATGGAAGATAGTACAAGACAGCATCAGTGCAACCAAAAGTGACAGTGCAAGTCCCTCAAACAGTGAACATTTCAGGCCCAACAAAAATCGAAACACCAATTTCTCAAAATTTTCATCAAAGAAATTACTGACAAAAAATTACGTGAAGCAATCTATGGTGTACACATCAGGGTGTACCTCACCTTCGGTGTATCATATGTCGACAGGCATATCACCCAGTGTGCCTAAACAGAGCCGAAGCAGCAACTGTTTGTGGACAGACATTTCAATGTTACGAGTGCAGCAATAACAGCAAGAACTCCACAAGCACAGCATTGAGTGTGCGCACTCTACGTTGCTGGTGCAGTGCAAGATGGTGCCACGGGAGCAGTGCAAGTGCAGTGAGAACCCGAGTGCAGTGGTATGAAATATCCTACATTTTCAAATTTTATATTTCTAAAGAGCTTAATGGCAAGGCAAGTGTGACTCCAATTCTCGTGTACACATAAACACCCCAGGTAAATGACTTAATGCCGTAGTTTATTAGTTTGAAGTGTTTTTCTTTTTGTACCGTATT
Source organism: Dryococelus australis (assembly GCA_029891345.1). Lineage (NCBI taxonomy): Eukaryota > Metazoa > Arthropoda > Insecta > Phasmatodea > Phasmatidae > Dryococelus > Dryococelus australis. The sequence continues at coordinate 2,388,084 of CM057003.1, read as the reverse complement.
TTTCATTCTCACGTGTAACCATCACAGTGTTATTAAGCATTTATGTTCTTTTGTTTTGTAAGAGGTAATTTTAGAAACATGTGGGATCCTCCAAATGCAAATGCAAAGTGTTTTTAGGCAAGTGATATATTTAGCCAGTAGTTTCACATGGGGTGCCGGCCTGCCAAGTCCGGCCAGCATGCCACATTCCCAAGTTAGTGATAGTCCATGTTGCGAGGTGTGGAGTGTGTTACATCATGACTCGCGTTTCGCGTGCTCGGTGGCCATGAACTTTGTGTATCTTCTTTTTTATTCAGCAATAGACTTTGTTAATTAACCAGAACTGTTTGTTTTATCTGCCACCGAGACTCTGACCTTGTACCACCCAGTGCTTGTATCGCCTGGGTGGATTTTATTAGTGCAGCCTAAAGTATTGTGACCATGTGTCTTTTATTCTGTTTAATCCATGCTGACAGGTATAACCCAGCAGCAAGTGTATGTTACCTCAAATGAGGAGTAGAGTTATACCTAATCAATTATGCAGTGAGGCAAATACAGCTGGTATTTATTTCACGTAGCCACAAGGCGTTTAAGGTAGGGGTCTTTTCCTGCCAATTTTCCTGCTAATATGCAGAGAGTATAATGAGTATTTTAAATGGTCACATGTAATTGCAAAGTAACTTAAGTGCCATATACGGGAATGTGGGTAGCCCTGATATCCCACAGCACTGCAAGTAAGAATATACAATACTTTTCAGAGGAGTACTTCCAATCCCTGGAGGGACTAAGCCATGGTAGCCGGCCGAACGTCCCTGAGGAGAACGAGTCAGCTCTATCGACATAATTGGCATTATTCTGGAGAATAATATATGGCGCCCTGGGTAACAAAAATCCTGAACTTCCATTTCAAACATCTTCTATTTACAGCTCCTCTAACCCAACCTAACACCACTTAAACCTGCAAAACGAAACATAAACATTTTATTCAGCAACATAATGAAGTATTTTAATTAGGCCTTAGTTCTCAAATATGGCTTAATCAGCCTTTGCCGTCTAGTTCCGCGGCGTCTCTCATTTCCATGACAACCATCAGCTGCACTTGCGTCGGCATGCCCTGCTGTTACTCTGCACCTGGTCGCTCCGGCGACTGGCCTCCACCCCATCGCTTCTCCTTTGCTACTACCCGCCCTCCAAATGGTCTGGCATGGTTATGGCGTGTCATCACCTGCTGATTGTTGACAATGTTGACAAGCCTCCCAAGCATCTATGCAGCATCCCATAGGCATCTCGATACTGCCGTTGCCCTTGGTGCCTCCTTGATGTCGTCCTCATGCTGTTGTGGTCAGGAAAAAGGCGCAGGGAGGAGGAGGAAATTTATATTTCAGGAAAACTTCGGAAAACTTTGGAAATTTGCAGAAAAACTTGGAGAAATTTCAGGTGCGAAAATTTTGGCGGTAGGAGAATGGCCCCACTTGAAGCATGGCGGATGCCGGGAAATGTTGGAATGGGAATTTCTGGAGCGATGATGGTGAGATGTAGGAATGAGTATACACAGTAGGAGCCAGGTGCTCTCAGGCAACATCCATGTTGATATAGCTCCTCTTAACCTCGGCGTTGTGGGCCATCCACGCAGGGCTAATCTCCTCGCTGTTGAAGTTTGACGTGTTCCTGATGTCCACATATCCCTTGTGCCCATTTGTACCTTTGTAGACACATCATCCACACAGCAACACTCGACCGATCGCTATTAGGTCGTGGTCTCGATCAGTGCAGGTCGACAAGAATGGCATTTACCTTTTCTTGCTGCCCTGGAACTCATGGCCACGGGTCATAATATTTTACATTCATCACAAGAGGTAACTCTTGTGATGAATTGGTATGTGGCGTAAATGAGTTTGTCCCATGAAGTCCCAAGCATTGGGCGCAAAAGCCATTGGAGCGAACACTGGGATAAGCGGCGCCAATTATCCTCACATCTTTCAGTGCGCGATGTCGACAGGCCCTGTGGCCGAATCCGGAGTGCAAAGTGGCTCCAAGTGGTATCAAAAGACAGGGAATCATATTCCCGGAGCAAGTGAAAATTGGCGAGCGGCTCCTTAGCTGCATAAGTAATTAGAGCCTTTTTAGTCATAATTAGTGGTGATTTACACCATAATTAACTAGGGAAACTGTCATCTCCAGCATAGAGAGTTGGTAACATCTCCTAGAAGACAGGGTGTAGTTCGCTGCTAGCGATGAAATCCGTATCTCGTCATATCCATACACATTCCTGTAATTATCACCATTACAACACATGCCAATATTAATATGTTAATTATAAGATGTTATAATATGTTAATTATGTATATAGTGCTCCGGCATTCACGAGTATGTCACAAACATGTTTTTGTCCAGTAATCACATTTATGTACAGTGTCAGTTTCATTAATCGTGTTAATTATGAAGTTCCATTTTTTTTTTCATGTTTTCATCTTGGTGCTGGATTCGCCAGACGTCCAGGGAAGCCGACGCCATGTCGTTAGACTTCAGCGCTCCAGACGACCAGCAGGACAGGCAGTAAAAGAGGCTGCATTACCCCCCTCGGCACTTGAATTTAATCTGTAACTTTTCAATTCAATAGTTAACGTTAATTCCAAAACATTTGATTACTTAGTTAGCAGAGGGGAGGTCTCCCTGCATCCTGAGGTAGCATACTGGGACTTCATGCTTGATATGCGTTTTCACTTAATTAAAAGTTGTTTCAGCAGTAGTGACCACCTGCAGGTCTGCAGTGGTGGGTCCGCTTAACCAAAAGTATGCATTCACATGTACAGCAATATTCTGTTGTAACTTTGCAGTAATAAAACAATCATACCCTAATTAGATGTGTTTTATTGCATTAACTCTCCTGAGTTCATCAGGTACTTCGCCCTAATAGCAGCATCAACTTTAAAGTGTATTTTAGTGTATGTTTTGCATTTACGGGGTCTACCTACCTCAAGAAGAGTAAATTTAATGATAATATAGGTGTTCGAAGTGTTCGACAGCTTCGCCCCAAAGGAAATATTTTATATTGAACATAATTGAACTGACAATTAAATCAGCTCTCCTTCATATTGACTGTGTATCCAGAGTCACCGTAGGCCGTACTACCCCATTTGAAATCGTTCGCTCTCTGAACCTGGCACTGGGCACATCATAATTTCCTGTTCTAAACCTACTCCCAGGCAGGGCACGGATACATCTCAGCACCTTTGGAAGTGAAGCGCGTCAAGTGGTGCCTAACGTGGGGCGAACAAACAACAATAGAACACCAGAGTGCAAGGAGAGCACCAACACATTGGTAGTATGCTCAACGCAACACATGGACAACAGGCTATGCGACAAAGGTAACAGTGTGACAAAAGTGCTTCACAATGAACAGCTACAGTCATTGGTGAGTAACCTGAGACCTTAAGACACCTATCAAACAACATAATTATGACAGTACAGTCAACACTACAATCAACATCAATAATATCAATGGCTTTTATGTTTTTATTTGCCACACTATTTGTACGATTATTCATTTATCAATTTGTCAGATTTGTTTACAGTGTAGAGTGCATATGTGTTATGTCTACAGACGTATAGTGATTCGAGCGGGAAGCAGAATAAGTCAACTGACATACAGTGAAGGCTTGCATTTGTCAAAATAATTGACTAAGCTGGTTTGTTTACTTGCCACGTCATCAGGCGTTTTAACTTTTGTAAACATACACTCGTTATACATGACAACATGTAATGCAAAATACACAACTCTAAGCCAAAACAGATGCAAGTCGAACACATCCGCACAACACTGCAAGGGTAGTCATCGCCCTGGCAACATATACCCAAAATAGAAAGAAAGAAAATCATACATTTGTCCCTTAGCACACCTTTGCACAAAACTATACACATATCAATTCACACAAAACTCACAAAAATCGATCGGATTAAGATCGGATTAAGGATTAATCCAAAAAATTCATCTGATTAAAATCGGATCAATATTTTTCATCGGATCAAAATCGATTAAGGATTAACCCTTTGATATGAAAGAGTTAATCCGATTAATAAAAGCGATATCCCCTTTGATCTAGGACCGGCCCGCCCCTATTACTAACACGGAGCAGCGCCGGAATGTAAGGAGGGTGGAAAAGGGAGATCCCTGATGAAACCCGTCAGAAGCAGCATCATACGGCAAGATTATCACGTAATAATTCAGGGAACGGCCCCACCAGGAATCAAACCCGGTTCACTTGGTGAGAGGTGAGCGCACTATTCGCTACTCCACTGCGGCCCGGAAGCAAATTCCAAGATTTGATCAAGGTTAAGTTGGATACATTTTAACAATTGCTGTTTAGATTTTTTTGTTCTTAGGTACTTGTCGGCAGCTCATAGTACAATATGGCTTGTTCTCGTATGTGTAGTGTGCAATGTGGCTAGTTTTTGTATGCGTAGTGTGTAATTAATGAAGTTAGTTATTGTTTCAATTATATGTTTGTTATTTCCAGCAGATACACTCACTGGTAGGAGCAATACGAAAGTGGTAGACAATGACATGATACACGACTTTTCTGTCGCCGAGAAACACGCTTCTTGTTCCGATGGCTGAAGAACGCAGTGGTAGGAAGACCAAAAATCATTAGTTCATTTATGTCCGCAGCAGTGTTTTCAAACCAAACGAAGCTACGACGAACTAGCACAAGCAGTGTATGAAATACCTCATGAGATGATACCTCGTTATGCTGTTTGATATAGAACTGTCAACACGCCCAGCAAATTCAGGTTTCATTTTTGTTTGCTTTGATCTGATCATCTCCCTTAAGATTATTGACGAGTCCTCAGTAAACCTGACGACTGTGGTGTGTGGTTATTGTTTCCGCACAACTCACGGCCAGTAACTAGTTAATTATTGATTCTGCTATTTAATATAAAGATTAATCCAAAGTCACAATATGCAAATAGCTTTAGACATCTTAAGCAATGCCATGCAAAAACTTGCGACGTAGAACCAGAAATTTGATTTTAATTTTTCAACATTTTAGTTGTTCATGTTTATCCTCTGTTCACAATTATAGTAAAAACTTTGTTATTCATACGAAAAGAGGTTACTTCAAGAGTATTGATGTCTTAATCTAATTCCTCTTATGTGACTGGACAAGCAGGTAAAAAGTTATCACGGCCAATATTAAATGATTTGACTGTACACGAATGAAGTCCATGTCAGGTTAGTCAGACGACAAACTTTACAGAAATTTGACGTTCTCATATAATACTGCCCGTGCTCAAAAACTGCTATAGTTATTTGTAAAACATGACGTACACAGATATAAAACGCATAACTGCTTTATTATCTACATTTTCGATAGCGTTGTTCAGGTTATCGTAGTAAAATCTCTTAGCTCATATCTTGTCTTTGTCTGATGGATAGAACTGATATACACAATTACGTAAAAGTCACAACTAACCATGACGCCTTTAATGTATTTGCGTGTCTTGTTTCATCAAATATACTGTTTTAAGGAGACGAACAGTAATTATTTTCTTGCTCACAATATTATAAATAGCTAAGTCTCACTAGGTATTTTGAAAAGAACGCGATACTTATGGAAATTAGCCTACGTATTTATACCTACTTTATAAAACGTTTGTCAACTTAGAATCTTTATGCCAAATTGCATCAAACAAAGTTGGCCAAAAAAGAGCTGTTGAGATGCATTACAGTAGTAGGTGCTGTTGTTGAGGCGAAGATGCATCAGCGACGGAATGCAGGGGCTTAGGTCTCAGGGAGTACGCCGATAAAACCCGCCTACAGACAGCAACGTCAGCCATGTCTCCCGAAAGTGAGATAATGGGGTCCCGCCTGTAATGAACCTCGGTTCATCTTCATGGGAGGCGATTATTCCGATTACTGCAGCACTGCGGTCCCATTTGTTCGTGGTGAATTTTGGGAGGTCACGACGTCAATGAAACAATATTATTACTGCTGTATTATGTATCTGAAAAAAGTTGGATTTATTGGTTCTCGACATGTGGTATAAAAGTTAAATTTTCTCATGTGGTCCTATCTTTATTAATTGAGAAGAAAAGTTTATGTATCGGCACATTCTAGATATTAAATTAAAGTACTTATATGGTCACCACTTCAAATTTGTTTCAGCCAATCATAATACCACATAACATAAATAGCCGTTTCCCAATAGCAGAAAATTTTAAATTGAGAAATTCTTGAAATCTGTTCGAGATTACTTGTGTCAAGCTGGTTGGTGGAAAAAACTGATGGCCGTATTTATTAAAACGATTTTCCTTAAATTTAATTGGTAAATATATTAAAGTCGAAAATGTTACAGGTTATGGGCCCTACAGACGCTCCGACACGAGTACTCGACAAGACTGACCTTGTCGGAGCTTTGTCCTACACATGCTCTGATCAAACCAGGACACGCGACCACCACACCAGTATAGCAGAAGTGCTTGTAGTGCGTTGTGCTTTAAAACATTATCTATCTAAACATATCTATTTGCAGTGATAGATACGTAGAAAGAAGAGAAGTGTGTGGTCCAAGAAGTGGTTGTTGAAGAGGAAAGGTTTGACCCACGGGAAATTTGTGAAGGCGTTGAATGCAGACGATTTCCTTAATTTTATGAGAATGGATGAAGCATGTTGGTATGGCCAAACCCTTCGTCGAAAAGAAGAATAAAAAGAGAAGCCATATCTGCAGAAGAGAGGCTTGTACACAATAGAAATGTTTCATTTATTAAAGAGTGTACAGTGAACTGTGGAAAACCCCGAAGAAAAACATATTCCCTTGAAGAAGTTATAATACGTAATTTGTAAGACTTTAAAAGTATTCGTCGTTAATTATTAATTGTTACTTGTTATTGTGCATATATTATACTATTAGTAATCTCTATGAAAATAGTTATAAATGAATATAGAAATTTTCTAAATGTAATGAAAATTTACAATACAAAAACCAAATAATTTTTTTTAACAATCTTGGTTTTATATGCTTACCTTCCGTGCTTCCCTTTTGTAAGCACTCGGTATGTTTCCCATCTTCTTCTGAAGCACTTGGTATGTTTCCCATCTTCTTCTGAAGCACTCGGTATGTTTCCCATCTTCTTCTGAAGCACTTGGTATGTTTCCCATCTTCTTCTGAAGCACTTGGTATGTTTCCCATCTTCTTCTGAAGCAGCACTCCAATTGTAGCTCCAGGACTCAATTTTCTGTATATTTACAATAACTAAAGGTAAGCTTCATTTATGCGGTCCCTGTTGGCATAGTTGTCATTTTGCATATCCCAAAGACACACATACTGTTTCCAATACTCAAGTAGCTCCACGACCACTATCTTCTCTTCCTACCGATACTTGACACATTTCAACTATTGACAATGTCCAGAGCGCGCAGTGACATGACATGGCAGCAGACTGGTGTGGCCGGCGTGCAAGATGGACTAACAACGTTACACAACACACGTCACGACCTGACACAGAAGATGGCGGGCAGTTGGGGGTTGTATGGATCGCCAGACCCAACCACCCGACAATCGGGTCCGACGGTCTTTGTCCCGACGGTTAGGTTGTCGTGTCGGAGCGTGTGAAGGACAGTTTAGCTAACAGGGTCTTGGCACAAGACACTTGTGATAGCTGAGCCCTTGCAGCCGTACTGCACAATGGCACCTTGTGTTTAGTTATGTGGCGTGGAGTGCTTCCGTCTTAACGCTGTACTGTGCAAATTAGACCTGCAACAGTAGGGCTTTATTACTCGCTATGAAAGGCTATAGATTAAACTACGCCCGTATATTTGTACTTTTCTCTTACCGCTTAAGGAAACTGCATTGGCAAGCTTTAAAAAGCGATATTTGACCACTTTCACGATTTTTTTCCTCAAAGAATACATTAAATATGACAAAAGTAAAGAGATAGGGATATAGACAATATATTTTTTAAATCCTTTCTGGCAAAAAGTCGTATTTCTATAACTTTTATTTACCGAGATACGCGTCTGCGCGCTAACTACGATTTCACAGAAAATGTTTCCGTACATGGTCGTTTGGGGAATGGTGCACGAACACCGCATATTTATATAATTTTGGTCGCAACTAGTTTTACAGATGATTTTTCGAAATTGTTGGCTAGATAAGACATAAGTAACAATTTTGAACATCATCTTATATTGTTACAAATTCACTGCGTTCGTTATTTTCGGAGCACTGATTGAAGACAAGGAAAAAATAAAGTTATAAAGGCAGTGAATATCTGACAACGTAAAAAAAATGTTAAAAATTATTATTTACGTCTTGAGGAGCCAAACATTTCGATAAACCATTTGGAAAATGAGTTATATCGAAAATCGGGTAGATATGCTGCTTTCATGCACCATTCACCTTAAGGAAAATGTTCCGTATATCAGTAGATAATATAGTATTTTCACTTGGCTTGATTTGTCCTGTGTGAATTTCAGTACTTCCAGTTCTATTTTATTGATCTCAATTGCTTCTGGGTATGAATTCTGTTCATCAAAAACAAACCATTCATCATTTGTTGTTATTGAAGCCTCTTGGTTTTTGTTGTGGTTGCTTGAAGCTGGGTTGATAACTTCACCAGAATTTGTAAGAAGTTATTGAGCATGCTTCCTGCATTCCCCTTTGATGTCGGCGTGAAGCTTTGGGTACAGGCCTTGCGTCTCATTGGCTACTGCGCGCTGCGCAAGACTCCCTATTGGCTGTGCAGCTTCTTGGCTGCACGAAGGATATCAGGAGTTGGTTGTCTACCAGCGTACCTTCATGTTTCTGAACTGCGCGTGCGTGGCAGAGATATACGTTTGTCTCACCCAGCGGGACGAAACACTGCAGGGTTGTCGTGGGCCACTACATTTTAGGGTAGAATGACTTCGCCAACTGTTGAAAAAATGAAAATAATGCTCATTAATAATTTTATAAACAATATGATTTTATTTTTAAATATACTTCAGTTTCAAGTAAATTAAATTAAATTATTCTTATCCTCATTCATCAAATATATAATTATGATATCGCCATGCACTGTTAGCGCCTGATAGTTGAGTTGTTTTGTTTTCGTTGTTATGTTGTTGCTAGAGAAGGTGGAGTTGTTATGTTGTTGCTGGAGAAGGTGGAGTTGTTATGTTGTTGCTGGAGAAGGTGGAGTTGTTATGTTGTTGCTGGAGAAGGTGGAGTTGTTATGTTGTTGCTGGAGAAGGTGGAGTTGTTATGTTGTTGCTGGAGAAGGTGGAGTTGTTATGTTGTTGCTGGAGTAGGCGGAATTGATGTTTGCAAACAATTGCAGGAATTGGAATTGAGTTTATTGCATTTTCAAATCCTGATTTCCTACGAATAACTGGTACAAGAGTTATTGATATCAGCGACAACGCCTTTTTAAGAGAAAGAGATATGTACAATTAGCATTTGAATAAACGATTGTGCAATTAAGAGAGCAGTCAGTCTACGTATTCTCTACCATCAATTGTTAAACACACATTTAGTTCTATGTTACTGTTTGTAAATACAGCATTTAATTACATTTTTTTTTTTCCCAAATCGTTATTAGTAGAAACTAAACCGTCTGTCTGAAAATTGAAGTAATTATGTTTAAGAGCTGTATGGTTGGCTGGCAAATTCTACCTAATAGCGCAAACATAGAGGAAAATAATGGCCCACCAAAATAGCATTGAACTTCGTCTCTTTATCTTACTTGCTTGTTGTCTCACTTCTGACTATTTGAAAAATGACTTTGCAGTTGTAACTTACCTAAACAGAAAGAGAATAATAAGTAGAGATGCAAGTGTTTATTTTGCGAAGAAGATGTGAAGCAGATGTGACGCAGATGTGAAGCAGATGTAAAGACAGAGACTATGCTCGAACTCGCCAGCTAAGGACCCTTATCTGGCTCCGTGCCCTTGATAAGTGCATCCAGGATGTGACGTCACATTGCCGCCCTCCGAACTAGAACACATTATGCACCCTACAATGTCCCTTTCAGCCAAGGAAATGCTTCATTTGTTTGTGTTTGTTCTGCGTCTACAAGTGTGCACGGCCACGGAAAACACTTGCAAACGTCACAAAAACAAAAGAAACTCGCATAGAGCCAAACTGGACAGAATAAAACTCGAGGTGTAAACTAAGGAATGTATCTGAAGAAGGGAACAAGGGCTCGTGACAGGAGAAGGGAACAAGGACACATTGCACCGAAATAGAACACAGCGAGCGAATTGCAGCTTGTGCGCATGTGCAGCGCGTCACCAGTGTGCGGAGGGGAGGGGAGGGTATATAAGGCCGGCCTGAAGGCTACTGTAGCCAGTTTGCTGCGGGGATCGCACTGGAGTGGACATTATGGCGGACACAGTTGCTCGCGCTACGCTCAATGACGGACACAAGATGCCTCTTTTAGGGCTAGGCAGCTCAGCGGTCAGTCTACACTCGACATCACCTGTGTACTCACACTTTTTCAATCAAACTTTTCAAAATCATCCCATGTATGATGTATTGGTTTATTTCCCAATCACGCCATGTGTTGTGCATTATATAGGTACTTATTTTAACATAAAAGTATTTTATTTTTGGTTAAATGGCTTTTTAACTTATAATTAAGTTACAATAACTTATATGATAATTAATAGTTAATTAAAACAGAGATAAAATAGGTGTTTGGTAATACCTAGTAAGAAATAGTTCTTATGCAAAATATGTTTAAACTGAATGTGTTCGAATGTAGTCCGTTGTCCCTCTGGCGGTCATTTGTCTAGACTCGATCAAGTCTGTCTGTTTGAGATGTAGGAACTGCCTGAAGACAGAGCTTCAGCAGGCCAGACTTCAGAAAAGTTGGACAATACACTGTAGTAATGTCTACTATAGGCTGTTCACAGTAAAATGAACACCTTAGAAAGTTCTGCTTAAGATCTGCTTGCCTACACGCTGTGTATTCCTCAGCCATATGTAAAATTAACATTGCCATGGGCCTCATCAGTTTATTCATGCGTGTCGGTCAAATGAAACGGTGACATTATTAGGAAAGTAAATATTATACAAATCTGCTCATTCTTACACTTCGATGCATTAAAAAAACAGAAAGAGAGAGAGGAAAAAAAAAGTAATTTTACCTTATCACAAATGATTACGTAACACTTTTTATTCGACGTTAAGATATGGAACTACTTTACATCCATCGTTAACAACTTTACTGCGCGAATGTCACTCAGTGCGCCCATTCAAACATATGCATGCCTTTTTTTTCTAAGGTTCATTTCTAAAGTGCTCGCTTTATCGTGAACAGTCTTTAGAAATATGCTTCATATCGGTAAAATAAGAAACTAAATGAATAAAATAGTAAAAATAAAAAAAAATTGTCAAACAAATACACAGGTGTATACATCTATAGTCCATTCCCGATTGGAAGCGACTTATGAAAATCAACCTTTGAAAAAACACTCTAGGCATAACATGTCACCTGTTTTTTCAATAATCTGTATTCCACAAATATATAACACTGTGGTTAGCTTTAGAGTACTGTATTATTGAATAAATGAAACTTTACCTTAATATCTTCTATAACTTGTAATATTCATTTCTTTTAAAATATGAATTAACAACAGCGAGTGCAGCGACGTGTTGGCAACGACTGGTAAGAAATAGTTCACAGTTAAAATATTATTTTAACCTCATTTTTTTTAGTATACTATTTGTAAATTAAACGGTGCCTATCGAAATATTTAAATATTTAGGTAGCCCCGATGGCTACATATCTTATTTTTAAAGTTTAAAATAACAGCGGAAAATATCGTGAGTAGGCCGTAATGGTACGGTATTATTTTATCGAGCGAGAAAGCAACTGTCTGCTGAGCGAGGCTTGTCGCACTCTCTCTTTCTTAGTCTCTTTCACACTCGGGAAATTTCACTTCGCTAGTAAACAATGAATTTATACATGTTTTCAATTGTATCATATTTCATACTTATTACAGCAAAATAATGATTTTTGAATGTGTAATTTACAACTGAAAAGGGATTTTAATGTTTGAATACGTATTTTAATATATTTAGATATGATGGCGGGGCAGTTACCTAGTGAAGTTGGCAGACTTGGCGAGCCATGACATGGCGTGTTGCTTTTTGTCAAACGAAACATAAATTATTCTTATTTACTTCAAATTAATACATCACGTTTGTAGACGTGTTTTTTAAACCTACCTAAGCACATTACGATGTTGTGATAAATCCGAGTTTCCACTGCAGTAATAAATATACTGTTACGGTGTGTTTTGTTAATCATTGTGTCTGTGAAATGGCGTGCCTTTGTGCATCGTGGTCGATACACTGGTCCTGTGTGTGCGTGATTTCAAATATTTGATTAGCACTATTTATACATTTTAAATGTGAACTGTTTTTATGACAAAGTTATTTATTTACATCCACGTCTGTTTATTTATCACAATGTTGTATCTTTGCCCTAAGGGGTTTGAATCACAGTCGTAGAACGTAATTTGCCACAATCCCGGAAGAAAAATACTAAGTTCAGCCCGATATATTTCAATAAACCTAATAAACAGTTAGTAGCAATACATAGAAATATGAGCGGAATAAAAGTTATCGTAGGCTTATTTGTGTGCATGTTCACCGCTATCTTTTAAAGTTTGTATGACAAAAATGAGAAACACGAGTTGCGTGCTTGAATTTAATGTGCCTTTTTCACTGGTTGTTCCTTCGTTTTAATATTTATTCCAACTGAGGCCGTCCTTTTAGAGGAATGACTCAACACACATCAACAACAAAAGGATAATTACAATTAGTACCGCCCTTTACCTCGCAGTTGTAACAGTGTTAAACACAGTCGCTGCAAAATACTAACATGTATTACATGTATTGAGCTACGTCGTGGAAAACAAATATGTTAATGTAAAATAACCGTAAGAACTGTCTTCAATTAAAGCATTTTGAAAACATCATAAAGCTGACCTAAATAATGTTAGAGACCTAAACTGTGAATATTTGTACGGAATGGTTTTTGGAATACGACAGTATTCTTTGGAAAGCTATAAACAGTAAACAACACATTTGAACAGGTATAAAAGTATACGTCACATTTCAATGTTTATTTTCAGGCGTAGCGAATGATACGAACATATGTACACAGACAATGGAATGTAAACATTGATTTTGACAGATGCTACATGGCAGTCACGTGGCAATGTTTGTTTACATTTGGCGGAAGGATACGAAGTGGGCCTGCAAGTAGATATTTAGCAGGGCTCCGAGAAAGTTGCTTCCAATGGGGAATGGACTGTAGTCTTTAGCTGAAAATTTCCTATACGCGCAATTTTATCAATGAAGGAAAAAAAACCTCCTACAAAATTAATTTCTGCCTACGCCAATAATTGTTGTGGCATTCTAATTTTAATAAAACATATTTATGGAAAAATATAGCGATTCTTTGGGTGTATTGCGTTTGTTTAATTGAGGTGATTTTGGTGAGCACCAAATCGATGATTTAGACGACTTATTTAAGAAACACTCGTGGAGACCCTGCAGCACACTCCGGGGATACAGGCTGTTCACTTTAAACTGAGCACTTTTGAAAGTCCTGCTTAAGATCTACGTGTATGTAGGTACATTCTGTAATCTTCCACCATATGTAACATAACATTGACATAGACCTGGTCACTTTACACATCAGCCAGTCAAATGTAATTGCCAAATTATTAGAAAATACAAAAAGCAAAACCGATAATTTCAAAATTCACAAATGTTTACCTAACTCTTTTATTTCAACGTTAAGACGGGATACTATTTCCACTCCGTTATTGACAACTTTATATAACCCGCGTATCCGATAATATATGCAGCTAGGGACAGTGATATTTTTCCAATATCAATTTCAAAACAATTAGATTTAATGTGAACACCCTAAATTTTCTTGACTGCGGTTGTAACTCACAGACTCAAGAATGGCGCCAAAATTTTTCTACTCACATAAAAGGGCGACCCATAATAAAGAAATTCATGAGATGTTAACCACGTGGCTTTGACACTGCAGAAAAGAATACTTCCAGGTGTACATTGCAGCTAAATGCTACTTCTCAGGTAAGATAAAATCCATTTACATGTTATCTTATCTCATGGGATATATGAACAAAAATGATTTTCTGCGAACATGTTGTAGAGAAAGTATATGAGATTCATGCGTTGTAGTACATATATCCCGGTATCTGTGTACTCAGTTTTATATTGTTGCGGTAAATATGTGCGAAGTTTATCGCCGTAACTACGGTATTTTCTAAACATACGCAATATTGTAGGCATGGTTGGATAAGTGTATTGTGACAGTAGTGTTTTAGAGCCGCCAGTTATGTGAAGTTAGTTCCATGTATAGTCCATTAACACTTACTCGCTTCCTTTTCTGGAGCCTTGCGCAAGTTCCACTTCCAGGATATTCCCACGCCTCCTGCAAACAAAGCTTAACCGAGTCTAGAAAGTTACACTAAAGCTTATAGTCTAGAAAGTTACACCAATGCTTAAACTATTCAAGAAAGTTTCCCCAAAGCTTAAACTAGTCTAGAATGTTACACCAAAGCTTAAATTAGTCCAGAAAGTTACACAAAAGCTTAAACTAGACTAGAAAGACACCAAAGATGAACTCGTCCAGAGAGTTACACCAAATCTTAAACTAGTCTAGAATGTTACACCAAAGTTTAAACTAGTCTCGAAAGTTACACCAAAGTTTAAACGAGTCTAGAAAGCCCAACCATGGTTTATAGTCTAGAAAGTTACACCAAAGCTTACACTAGTCTAAAAAATTACACCAAAATTTGAACTAGTATAGAAAGTTACATCTAAGCTTATAGTCTAGAAATTTACACCAAAGCTTAAACTAGTACAGACAGTTATACGAAATCTTAAACTAGGAAAAAAGTTGCACCAAAGCTTAAACTAGTCTAGAAAATTTCACCAAAGCTTAAACTAGTCCAGAAAGTTATCCCAAAGCTTAAACTAGTATTGAATGTTACACCAAAAGCTTAAACTAGTCCAGACTGTTACACCAATGCTTAAACTAGTCCAGAACGTTACACTAAATCTTAAACTTATCTAGAAAGTTACACCAATGCTTAAACTAGTCTAGAAAGTTACACCAAAACTTATATTTTAGAAAGTTACACCTAAGCTTAAACTAGCCCAGAAAGTTACACCAAATCTTAAACTAATCTAGAAAGTGACACCAAAGCTTAAACTAATCTAGACAGTTACACCAAAACTTAAACTAGTCTAGAAAGTTCCTCCAATGAGACAACGCACGCTATTCAGCCGCGTTCAGTCCAATAATATTTTGTATAATAACTATTTCATACTCAGTGTTACCAAGACATTTATTTTCTCACTGATTCTATTTCTCTTAATTATAAATAAATTATTGTATTAAATAGAAAAAACGAAATCACAGTTCAATATATATATAAATAAGTCACTTTTGTGTCAACACATGTATAAAACGCTTGTGTTGGCACACGACATGTTTAGTAGACAACCAAGCACGCCATGCTAGGCCTGATTTTTCAAAGGTTTAATTTAAAAGGTGTCAATATATTGTGAAAAAACGGTATTAAGTGTTACGCCTGCAGGCTGCATATTTTCCCTGCTTTTGAGTCGTCGGAACGCGTAAACTGTAAGTGCGTCTCCCGCTCACTCAACTCTTGTCTCATCGCCTCTACGTGCAAGAAGGCGCTCAGCAGTCTTTCCGTCGGTGACTCGGGCTACATGACCTTGAGATGTATGTCACGTGTAATGCCGATCTAGAACTACTCTAAATCTTTTGTATCGGAAATTGAGCAAGTATAACTCATTCTGAAAACACCAAGGTCTGGCCATTTTCATGTCCAACAAAGTAATTCTTTGAGTTGAAACGAGAACTTAAAACTTATTTTTGGGCACGAAGAGTTTGTTGAATGTTTTTAGTGAGTAGATGTCTTGAGAACGAAATGTTTACAACGTGCTTGACAAGTCAGCCCTGTAATAAACTGCGCTGATGAGTAACTTTCGGAAATATTACAATGCAATCTTCCAACACACTCCTCTTTCTATCTATAAGTACGTTTGACTGCAAGAAGCACTAATGCAGTTATCATCTATCAATCACCCTCTTCAACAGCTCTGCCGTGTTTCTTTTCACTTCGTAGGTCGGCGTTAGACTGCGAGTGTTTAGCGTTTTCGAGGCTTTGAAGCGTAGGTACGCTCATATTGTGTTTGGTAACCTTTATGCACGAGGCACTGATATTACGTACAGTCAGGTTTGCTCTCGTCAACTCGCCTCATCAGTAATGACGCTGCCATTTTATACAGAAATAATAAAGGCAGCGATGTACTGCACACCACTATGCCGTGTTATGTAACGAGTTGAGTTGAGAGGTTTGGGGAGTGTTCGTAACAACGAGGTCGTGAGAGCTGATGGGCGGGGAGAACCGGAGACCCCCGAGAAAACCCGCTTACCAGCTACATCGTCTGGCACTATTATCAACATGCGAAAGTCCGGAGTGACCCGGCCAGGGATCGAACCCGGCTCGCCTAGGTGTGAGGTCGGCCCCCGCGGCCGCTGTGTTTGGTAGCCTATACGAGAATTTTCATACCTAAAAAATTATTGTAGAGCACATATATTAGCCCTTTCTCGCCGAAAAAAAAAATACACATTAAAAATAGATACAGAAAACGGAAATTAGCATTGTGGCGTGAAAATGTTTTTAAATGCTATTCGTAGCCTGTTTGAGGTATTTCCTTGACCTTTATTGTCTGTGCGGCTCGTTGATGCGGAGCAGGGGAGTGTTGGTGTTTGTAATCAAGTTGTACACACACACACTCTCTCTCTCTCTCTCTCTCTCTCTCTCTCTCTCTCTCTCTCTGTATTTTTACACCATCCTTAAACTTAACAGTGCCGTGGGCCTTATCACGTAGTTCATGCGTCGGTCAAGATGAACTACTTATACTTACATACATTAAGCAAAGTAAATAATATCAGTATTCACAAATGTTTGCTTAACAATTAGTATCAACGTTGACGCTTGTAATTACTTATCCTCCGATGATGCCAACTTGCCTCCAGGTGTACCTCAGTGCCCCCCCCCCCCGTTAAGACGTATGCATTTAGGGGCAGCGAAGTTGTTCAACGTTTCACTTCAGAAGTGCTTCATTGAGCGCGAATATCATGCACCAAGATTAATGTTATCATTGCAGTGAATAAATATGTACGAAACACTGTGTTGTACAGTACAAATTTCGCATTGTAAGATACGTATTTATTCAAAGGTTTTGTTTTGCGTGTCTAATGTGTTGACATATAGCTTTGTTTCTTCGTTCCAACCCCCTCCCCTCTTTTTTCTTTGCAAGTATGTGTGCACTCTGTGTGCCACACAGCGTTCTACTGTCGCCTTGAGTGTAGACTGCCACATTACTGACTACTACGCATACTTACGAGTGAGACATAGTGTCAGGTGTGTAGTAGAGGAGGAGTCAAGTGTGATCGTGGTCGTTTTGTTTGGTTGCCGATGCTAGTCCTTTGGCGACGTGATCGCTGATTCGTGGGACGCAGCTCTGGAGGCGGGCTACCGTCACATCGACACCGCCTACTCCTACAGGAACGAGGCTGCTATTGGTCAGGTGCTGAAGAAGTGGATCGACTCTGGTAGGGTCAAGAGAGAGGAGCTCTTCATAGTTACCAAGGTACTAATAATAATAATAATAATAATAATATTATTTTATTATTTATCGTAGAAAATGTTAAGGCACTATACATAGTCTTATGTTACACTTAAGCGGCCTACCTACCTGGACATATTTCCCGCGTTTGAGGCGGAGATGTGCGGGAGCGATAAGGGCGGAACAGCCACGCTAACCAAGTGCGCTATCGCCTCTAAGAGCAGGGCTCTGAACAGGCTGCGGCGTGCAATGTTCTCGCTGAGATGTCTACACTTACTGGTATTCAAGCGGCACCCTAGCATTTCGTTGGTCGAAAGCCTGTAGCGAGGTTGTATGCAGCGCACTTGAGTATTTTTCTATGCATCTATGCGTATCTGAACTGTCTATGGTTCTGCTCGTCTGAAGTTTGTGTTCTTTACGTAGATCGGCACATTCGACATAGGTTTATTATCCTTTAGATGTAAGCGGCGTAAATTTTGACACTTATAGAAAGGCAGTGTTACCACAATGCACCCTTTCGCCTCAGCCGTTCTAGCAATGAAAAAAAAAAACCCCCGTTCCTAAACAAATGCCGCGATTTCAAGGGACCCTTTTTTCTCTCGTTTATTTTTCCCTTGGCAAACTCTAAAAGCCTGATTTTAGTCCAGTTCTCAATGTAGTATGTTATAGCTTAGTTGCCTTTTCAGCCCGTTTTATTTTTTAAATGGTCAAGTAAGACTGGTTAAGCTCTGTTTATTTTATTTCGAGGGAAAAGAAACAGAGGTTTGATGAGGATGGGGGGGGGGGGGAGGGGGGGGAGTGACTTTAGTTTTAAGTCTTCTATGGGGCGACATTGGTTTACGATTCTTCTAACGAAAAAGTGTCATTTTGAAGTGCGTACTGTTGTTTGGTTTGCGCAGTGTAGAAATAGAAAATAAGTGTCGCAGACTTGAAATGTATTATAAACACAGAGCTTCATAAACAATTGTGTATGTTTCCCTAGACAATGTGTTGTAAAGATACAGCACTCGAGGTGTGGAGTTGCAATAAGTACTGTGGTGTCTTGTTCCCTGGAGTTGGTGTGTGCGAGAGTAGTTTGTCGGCAGTTACCGAGGTACGGAAACAGGGCGGAACATGTCGAACAGTACCTCAACAAGTCCCTGGAGGCTCTCCAAGTGAGCTACGTCGACATGTATCTCATTCACGCGCCCCTCGGCGCCTTGAATGAGGCGCCCACCCCCAAGGATCTCATCATCGACATGAGCACCGATCACATCAGTGTCTGGAAGGTACGATACCTTCCACTCCTTCTTATTAATGTCTATTACTGACTTTTTACCACGTTTATAATTACATATTTGAGGAATCACTTCATTATGATGGGTTTCCTTGTGCCATAAATAATGTATGCATCACAAGCGTTGTATACTTCTGTTAAGGGCGTTGGACACGCAAAAGTTTGTTGTTTTATATTCGTATTACATTATGTTCCGTTTTTAGGCTTCATCAGTGATAGCTGTTTCATTAAAAAAAATAAGTTCGTAGTTTTTGTATACATAACCTACATGTAAAAATTACAATTTTACTGTTTTAGAAATGTACAAGTAATGAAAACTATCCTACGAAATGAAATGAGATAATTATCACTGAAAGAATATGCCAAGAGCTACTTCAAAACGCCTATAAATTATCAAAGGAAATGTTTTTACAATTCCAAAAAAATTCATAAATAACGGGAATGTTTTCCATATTATTCTGCCCCTGACTTTTTGTAAAATAACATTTGCTAAGTAAACCTCAAAATAAGTCAAACGAGATTTTCTTGTTACCCTTGTTAAAAATTTTGCAAATAATTTGGTTTATTTTTTTTGTACATTAAGGAGACAGTAAAATGTACACTTTTTTTACATGTAATTTTGCACAAGCCAGCAATATAAATATTTTATCTGAAGCAAAAGTAGTTACAGTTAATATCTACCAGTTGAATAGCGTGTGTTACGAATATAAAATAACAATATTTTCCCTCGCATAAATACAAAGTTGAACCGACCTTTTACTTGTGTCTAATCTATATACTATATTATCATTTATTATCAACCTGCGACCCACCCTGGCATCGCTCGGGTGCTTTTTAAAAATATGGCGTTGTTTAGGTTTACTACAAGTATATGCACTAAATGCTTAAGGTAACTAACATAGGATTAATACCGTGTTGTTCAAAACATCTACATTAGTGAACCCCCATTAAAATAAAAAAATAAAAATGGTTACTATGGGTTATCCTCAAAAGATATACATTTGCTGTCGCGGACTTTTTTTTAACCCTTTTGAGACCTACAATTCTGTAGCACATTAATTTGGTGTATCTTTTATGATTTAGTTGGCGTAAGCCATGTAAGCGACCGAAAAGCGGCTTTTTCCGTCTTGATTTGAAAAAGACGACATTTATCTACTAGCCTTACATTAAATATTAATATTTTATATACCTAAAGCTTCCTCAAGAAAATCTCTAAATGATGGCGAAAACCGCATCAAAATCCATGAAGTAGTTTAGAAGCCTTAGCAGAATACACAGACAGACGCGACCGGACGACTTAGTATGTATAAATATGAATGAAAACAGGGAGAAATACGGCGCGTAGTCTCGTTTGTGTAATTGTGTGCTCTAGGTACAGCTTAGATTGCGCGTGACAGAGGAATAGCCTGGAGTTAGAACTGAAGACAGGCAAGTGTTCAGAAGTAACGGTGAATGTTGTACAGGTATGCTGACAGCCGCGTGTTTCCAGGGTCAATGTGCCCATGGCGAGTCTAGTTACCCGAGCGAGTGTGTGTGTGTGTAGCAAGGCGCGTAAGTAGAGGCTCACACACCAGGAATAGAACCCGGGTCCTCACGATTGTGAGTTCACTCACTTACTGCACCTCCTCGATTGGTCCGGGTTTCTCACTATTCATCGAGCAGTTTGCTGTCATTAACATTACATTGGACCTTATCGTTTTGTTCATGCGTTGTATTAATAAAACCGTAAAATGTCTAGGAATGAAAACGACTTGCTAACACGGGATTGCACACTCTAACGTCTTGCTAACACGGGGATTGCACACTCTAACGTCTTGCTAACACGGGGATTGCACACTCTAACGTCTTGCTAACACGGGGTTGCACGCTCTAACGTCTTGCTAACACGGGTTGCACGCTCTAACGTCTTGCTAACACGGGGATTGCACACTCTAACGTCTTGCTAACACGGGGTTGCACGCTCTAACGTCTTGCTAACACGGGGATTGCACACTCTAACGTCTTGCTAACACGGGGTTGCACGCTCTAACGTCTTGCTAACACGGGGATTGCACACTCTAACGTCTTGCTAACACGGGGTTGCACGCTCTAACGTCTTGCTAACACGGGTTGCACGCTCTAACGTCTTGCTAACACGGGGATTGCACACTCTAACGTCTTGCTAACACGGGGATTGCACGCTCTAACGTCTTGCTAACACGGGGATTGCACACTCTAACGTCTTGCTAACACGGGGTTGCACGCTCTAACGTCTTGCTAACACGGGGATTGCACACTCTAACGTCTTGCTAACACGGGGTTGCACGCTCTAACGTCTTGCTAACACGGGGATTGCACACTCTAACGTCTTGCTAACACGGGGATTGCACACTCTAACGTCTTGCTAACACGGGGATTGCACACTCTAACGTCTTGCTAACACGGGGTTGCACGCTCTAACGTCTTGCTAACACGGGGATTGCACACTCTAACGTCTTGCTAACACGGGGATTGCACACTCTAACGTCTGAAAAACAAGCAATAGTAACCGAGGGCGCTAAAAATGTACACATTACACTCGCAGTACATTGTCAAGTGTTACAAACTATTTTCATTGACTCACTGCCAACTTAACTGGAAGCCGGCAACCCATTGTGTTGTGTAACATAGGGCAGTGGTTTTTATAGTTTTTTTAAACTGCTCACTTTACCATGAACCGCCTATAGGCAGGTGGCCACTACACTACATGCCATTGTAACGTGCGCACCACGTATTGTTTTAGTGGCATCATTCGCTTCCTCATAAGCGGGCAAGTGAATGAAAAGAACGCTTGAATGTTTACGACCACCATGAACTGCAAAGAAACATGGCGAATACCGTAGTTAAACATAAGAATTGATGCCAACTGATGCGTGAAAATGCTCTGAGGTATTCTTTTCTGGTGGCACATTATTAATGACTTTTATTATTTTAATTAAAAATAATTTACCTACTGAATTTCAAAGTTGTTAGAATTTTATTTTATTTTATTTCCTGGGAGATATTCAGCAAAAGGTTTGCCTCTGCTAACCAACGGTCACGATTTAAACTCAACATTCCCTTTCTGGATCTTGTAGAAGTACACATTCAGATGTCAAAGTTCGTCGTTTCTAACTTCTATAGTTGTTTGCATACTGTGATGTGGACGTAATTTTCTTGGAACACTCGAGAGCGAATTTCAATTTAGGAGACGTCACAACTTAGCTGTACGCAGTTGGTGGGTCTCAATGGTGACTACAGAAGTGTAAACCCCTCGCGGGCTTTAGCCTATAAGTTTATTGACATCCTTCACGTGGTGTATTAGAGCAACAAACATTTGCTTAAAGTATTGTTCCACGTTTATCTTGCGACCCAGAGTATCATAACCAACTTCACCTCGCTGATTAGAAACTTTTATGTTTTATTATCGTGTTTTATACCATGAGCGAAACACGTAAATTTTTATGACAAAAAATGTAATTTAAATCCAATGTTTCTTGTCGGTACGCGCACGTTTATGTCAAGGAGTTTACGTTATGGGGTTCCTTGTTGGTGCGCAGCTTTTTATGACAAGTGTATGTATACTGATGGCATGTTGGTAGGACTCGGAGTAGAGCAAGCTGTATGTCGCAGGCGATGGAGGCCCAGGTGGACGCAGGAAGAGCTCGCTCTATAGGCTTGTCCAACTTCAACGCCCGTCAGATCAAGCGCATAGTGAAGGCGGCAAGGATCCGGCCAGCCAACCTGCAGGTCGAGTTGAACGTATACTTCCAGCAGAGAGAACTTGTCGCCTTCTGTAGTGCTCTAGACATTGTCGTCAGCGCATACTCGCCTCTCGGCTCTCCTGGAGCCAACTTCAGGTAAACACTTGTAGTTTGAGCGCCACGCCGCCAACAACTGGAGTCGTGACTCAGTTTGTAACCACATTGTCCATCGCTGCAACATTCACAGCTTTTATCAACGACGTATGGAGAGTCGATGATGGTGAAGTGAGTGAGTGCGGATCCACGCCGAAATCTAAAGGAGGGGGAAACAGGATATCACCGAACAAATCCGCAGACCAGCGGCGTCGTCCGACGTGATAACCACGTGCGATAACCCGGGATGGACTTCGAAGGTAACGTGAATCGGTCCGCCTTGGTGCGAGGCGAGTGGCCAGAAGCAGTTCCTCCTGACAACCCACCGAGTGTCCTTCAACTTGCCATTGCCTCTGCCATTAACCTCACGACCATAGCAAGGATAATATCACATACTCAATAACCTGTTTACAATATTGCGCAGTTATCCCAGCGTCAGCACTGGGTACTGTCGCAATCTGTAGACGATATTGCGCAGTTATCCCAGCGTCAGCACTGGGTACTGTCGCAATCTGTACACGATATTGCGCAGTTATCCCAGCGTCAGCACTGGGTACTGTCGCAGTCTGTAGACAATATTGCACAGTTCTCCTGGCATTAGCACTGAGTACAATTACAGGCTGTAGACAATATTGTACAGTTCTCCCAGCATATCATTGATCTTCTTCATAATTCTGTATGGGCCTTTCCAACAGTTCTGTAGCTTCGTGCAGTGCCCCTTTCGCCTCTGTGGATTGTACAGCCACACCAGTTGTCCTTCTTGAAATACCTCCCCCGAAATTCTCCTGTCATACCGCATCTTCATCCTGTCGCTATTTATTCTGAGGTGCTGTCAAGCAAAATTATGAATGTCAACTAATCTGTGACGTAGTTCGCTGGCATAATCTGGTACAACAGCTTTCTCTTCTGTCGGTCGACAAACCAATAGGGCACTAGGAATGCGTAGCTATCAGCTACTTGTCCATTGACTGATCCTGAAGTTAGACAGTAAATCTGCGCTGGTTTCGCTTGAGATCAGGTACATAACACGACGTTATGTCCTTGTATATTTGCAGGTCTACTGAGATATGTCTAAAATACTAGGAAAAGTTGACTGTAAGTTTGAGTACTCACATCTGACATTTTTACTGCGGTATTGGCTGTCATGCGTGTACTTAGCTTCAAACCCATTTCGTTGGGTCAGTGAGGATTCTGATAGTTGAAAGCCTAACGTTTGTGATTGGTCTGCAGACGACTAATCCGAGTGAAAAACATTATTACCAAATCAGAAAAGGGTAAACTACCTAGAGCGTTGTCGGAGGCGTGTTGGCTCAAAAAAATGTTAGTTGTTTTCCAAATGTCTCTAACTACAGTATGATATTGCTAAGAGACAAAATTGAAGTGTACACAGTTTGGAAGTCTTAGTTTGTCATTAAATTTATTTGCGAAATTTTAAAGTCCTTCTGCTAACTGATAGGTGCCTATTGATCAAGCAAATGCCAGCACACTTGTGTTACGATTACGCCATTGGAACCTCTTTAATTCATATTTCTGATGAGGCGTTAAGACACAGCGCTATTTTTCCTACTTCGCTGTAAACATGACAGTAAGAATTTCAATCAATGTTTGCATCAGCATTCATACAGACGACGTGGAAAATATTATGTTAACCGACTACGAACTAACTAATGTAGCATTGACAGACAATGCGTGGTAAGTAAGAACCTCCGATTTTCACGAAAATATTTTATGACTATTTGTATTTCGTAACACTTTGCTCAGATCCACTTTGGTAATCGGATGGCACGCGTCTAAGGCGTATCCCCACGAATGACAGATGTAGGCCTATACTATCGGAGTAACCTAAATATGATTGATCAGGCGAGTGAGATAACATCTTCAAACATACTCTAACATGTGCGGAACTTATTATTCGTGAAAATCGAGTGTCCCTACTCCCTCAAGGTCCGCAGTGATGCGATGGTCAGACTAATCGCCTCCCACCAAGGCGAGAAGCTTTCGATTCCCGGAAAACTCACCCGGATTTTCGCATGTGCCAAATGTGTCGGACGATGCCGTTGGTCGGTGGGTTTTCGTGGGGATCTCCCATCTCCTCCACACTTGCATTCCGGCGCTGCTCCATACTATGCTCGTTTCACCCTTATCGTCGCTCAACAACCCACTGCTAAGTGCTGATCAATATCTCTCAACTCAACTCGGCCTCGAATTTATCCAGTGCCAAAGACGTGTGATTGTAAATCAAAAGGCGATATTCTGTGTGATTGGAAATCAAAACGCGATATTCTAGTGTGATAAGGTAAACCACAGCAAGGCTTTATCAATCCGTGCACTATCTACACACTTTCTCAATCAAACCTTTGGAAAATCATCCCGTATATGACGCGGTTGCTTGTTTCCTATACATGTCATATGCCATAGGCGTTCTACACTATTATTACCATAAAAACAGAGTATTTTTTAAAACTGGACTTTGAAATATATTCTGTTTACAAATTATAATATTTAATGTATAATTATTACAAATTAAAATGGGAGAAAATAAGAGTGTTCGTAGGGCCTACTAGGAAATAGTTCTCATGCAGAATATTATCTAAGCGCGCACGAATATGGTGCAGTGCCGCTTTGTTGGAGTTTTCTAGATTATTTCAAGCTTTGTTTGCTTCAGGAGAAGGACGAGACTAATTGTAGAACTTTAGCAAGGACTTCAAAAAGTTGTAAGCCACTCTGAATGGACTACTGGACTACATGCAATTGTTTGCCAACTACTGTTCACTGCGAGCGGACACAGTAGGAACAAATAAGCAAAGAGCGGCTCGAGTTCAGTTATTGATTTTGTATTTTCGACATTAACGCACAGCGAGACCTTTCCACAACCATTAATGGTCCAGAAATTCACTCCCCCCCCCCTCCTTCAGTGGCGGAACGTGTCTGTGTTGGGAAGTTGCGCACCGACATGCAGTGTGCTAGGAGGAAGGCAGGCAAACCGCTAGGCGCCCCTCGACACAACATTTCCTCCTCTCACAAGCTTCATGTTGGTGGCTGTATAAAACATAGTTACAAGTCTACAACCCAGAAGCAAGAATATGTATAAGGATCAGTAATAGGTTTACATTATAGAGCTTGTTTACTACATATCAGTAATAGGTTTACATTATAGAGCTTGTTTACTACATATCAGTAATAGGTTTACATTATAGAGCTTGTTTACTACATATCAGTAATAGGTTTACATTATAGAGCTTGTATACTACATATCAGTAATAGGTTTACATTATAGAGCTTGTTTACTACATATCAGTAATAGGTTTACATTATAGAGCTTGTTTACTACATATCAGTAATAGGTTTACATTATAGAGCTTGTATACTACATATCAGTAATAGGTTTACATTATAGAGCTTGTTTACTACATATCAGTAATAGGTTTACATTATAGAGCTTGTTTACTACATATCAGTAATAGGTTTACATTATAGAGCTTGTATACTACATATCAGTAATAGGTTTACATTATAGAGCTTGTTTACTACATATCAGTAATAGGTTTACATTATAGAGCTTGTTTACTACATATCAGTAATAGGTTTACATTATAGAGCTTGTTTACTACATATCAATAAATCTCGGTGAACGAAAACCGTTTGAGTATCCATTTACCATATTCCGGCGCCATTTTCAACATTTAGGGAGGGGCAATGTGTAAACACCCTTCCCCCTCCAATCAAGAGCGACTGTACGTGATTGATGAGAAAGTTCCTGGAATGTATTTGCTTTCAGTTGACAAGCAGCAAGTCTTTAACACAGAACCGATATTGTGCATGACATAACATGTAACCTATTCACGAGCAACTTGTATGCGTATTGCCAATATTCCCGCCACGTGTAGATGCAAATAACAATGTCATGGACCTCACCACTTTGTTCGTGTGTCGATTAGGTGCAAGTGGAAAAATATTAGAAAAATTAATATTTCACGAATTTGAAAATTCCTACACTTGCATGCAGTGAAAAACGCGAGGCATGGAAAATCATGTCAGTAATTACAATCGTTTACCTAACACTATAAATTCGACGTTAAGACATGTAACTATTTTCTGTATGTCGTTAGCAACTTTACTGGGAGTGTATACTCGTGGCTAAGAACTTGCCTGTCCCTCAACATGTGCCATGACCAGTTGTTCACGAGCAGACGACGTGTGTGTTGTGCAGGACACAGGATCACCAGCCTATGAATGACCCAGTGGTGCAGGCGGTGGCCAATAAGCACGGCAGGACACCAGGACAGGTCCTGCTGAGGTATATCATACAGAGAGGTGTCGTCGCCATACCCAAGAGTTCCAAGCCAGCCCGCATCAAGGAGAACATGCAGGCGAGCGCACCGTCCTCACACAGCCCATCTCACTGCAGCTATACAGGCTGTTCGCAAACTCTGTACCCACACTCCATACACAGTTTCTTTAGACCAGTAATAGCACAAAACTATTATAAGCTTATATTCGGAAAAGCATTTCTATATCATTTAATTGTGGTCAAAGTTGCGGCGCACAACACTCGCAGAACAAGCCGGGACGATCACATATGTATGGCAAGTTGCATAGCAAAGCAGGCGCACGGCGCCTAGTACGTAATATATGTGCCTGCTTCCTATGCAACTTGTCCTACATACATGATCGCACCACCTTGTTCTCCAGGCGTTGCACAGAGCAACTTTGAATATTATTATTCGATATAAAAATACGTTACCGATATATGTATATAGTACTTTTATGTTACCACTGGTCCAAAGAAACTATATGTGGACCGTAGGCACAGAATTTACGAACACTCTATATAGTAAATTCACGGTCTCTTCACAATTTCGAGTCAATCCTTTGGAAAATTATCCCATGCATGGACGTGTTTGGTTAATTTTTATTTTATTTTTCAATATCTGAAACATTGTATTCATTAGTCAACGTAAACGTATCTTTGGTTAAATAAATTTTTTTATTAAATTTCATCCATATGTAAATTTATAATTAATATGAATAAATACGGGGAGAAGATAGGCGTGTTGGTAACGCCTGGAAATAATTAGTTCTCATGCAAATTATTATTAAACTGAAATGGGGTGCGTTGTCCCTTTGGTGTAATTTCCTGGACTCGGCTAAGCTTTGTTTGCACGAGGCGGAGGAATATCATAGAAGCAGAACTTTAGCATGGCCAGCTTCAGAGAAGTTGGAAGTAATTGTGAATGGACTGG
Source organism: Dryococelus australis (assembly GCA_029891345.1). Lineage (NCBI taxonomy): Eukaryota > Metazoa > Arthropoda > Insecta > Phasmatodea > Phasmatidae > Dryococelus > Dryococelus australis. The sequence goes on along the minus strand of CM057003.1, from coordinate 2,360,033 downwards.
CGTGAAATTGAGAAATGTTACTTATTTGTGTGTAAAAGTAAGTTTTTGATCTAAATTGTAACACATACTTGTCCCAGCCAAAATCTTAAGTTTTAACTTTACCGTTTAACTATTAATGACGTACTCACATTATGTTTACAGGAGTAAATAGATAAAATGAAAATGTGTTTGGCTCTAAACATTCATAAACAAACATAAATTAGTCTAAAATTGTAACGAATTTCAAATGAAATAAATATTAATATCATCAGTTGATAGTAAATGCGAAACCTGGCGCACTCCACTTTTTCCGGCAATTTCCGCCAAAAGTACAAGAAAAAATTAACATGAACTATTTCCCGTTATTTTTAACGAAAGTACAAGAAAACATTAAAAACTCGAAATCTGAAATTTGATTAAGAACGATCAAAATTTTTCGTGAAATTTTGATCGTTCTTATCAAGCAAATTTAAGCTATAATCAAGCAATTTTCTCGTTTTCTTGCTACTTTTTAGTGTTTTTAGAAACTAGAATTTTCAGTAAAAAAAAAACAAGCAATTTTCATCGAAAATCAAGCAATTTAAGCCCAAAATCAAGCAAATTTACCAATATTTACAAAATGGCCGTGCAGAACTTTTCATACTATAAAAACAAGCAATTTTAATCGAAAATCAAGCAATTTTACCCCAAAATCAAGCAAATTTACAATTTTTTCAAAATAGACGTTCGGATTTTTCGTTCTCAAAATCAAGCAAATTTAAGATAAAAACCAGCAAATTTAAACTAAAAATCAAATGGAATATTAAAAATGATAATTGATAGAATTTATAATAAATTTTATTCAACAAAAGTAAAACACCAATAAGACTTGTTAAAATATAAGGATAAATAACCATAACAATTACTGATTACATAACCCCACCAATTACAACAATCCAAAGCACAAATACCTTCTTTAGAATTAGAAAATTTATCTTATCTCAAATCATTTCTATTAATTTTTAAAATAATTTTGAAATTAACAATGTACAATTCTTTATCAATGGAAGTTGCTGTTTTTATAATTTCATATCCAATAGCCGAATATTCTAAAAGTTCTATAATTTGATCAATTTATATTATTTAAAATGTATATGTATTTTGTAAAAAGAGATATTATTAATTATGAATTATTGTTATTAATTATGAATTAATTAAAATTATGAAAACAACTTTTAATTTGATCAAACAATCGAAACATTTCGATGTTTCTTCAATTTATTAATATAAAAATTTTCATATCTTCAGTAATTTTTTCTTTCAAATATGCATAAGTTAATTTCTTTTACTAATTAAAACAACATTATAAATATACCTGCTTCTTCAACAGTTTAATTAAAATCGACACTAATTTTTATATATTTTTTTTCTTTAACTGCAGTCGTTTATATATAAACACTCTATAACCCATAATAGTCTTCGCCCCCAAAATTAATATTAATTAATATCATCAAAGTTTACAGTTGGTTTATAATAAAGTTAATTATTTCTATAGTTGGTATCTAGTTTGGTTTTTGAATTTCTAAAATCATTATAAGAAAGACATTGTTTAAGACGACCACTGTTTCCAATGTCTAGATTCCATTTTTCTTTATGAAAAATTATATTTCTACCATTTTTAACATAAATATTTCTTACATTACAATGATAAAACATAGTAGCACGTTTATGCTGTTCAGCACAATTTATTCTATTAACTTAAATACATTAAATTACAAAATCAGGCATATCAAATTTTAAATAATTAAACTGATCTTTTATATCAAAGTTAAAAACAGTTGTTCCAACACGGACTTCTTTTTATAAAAATTGCCAATAATTAAATCTAATATGTATTTTTGGATCTTTGCATATTTTTTCTTTAGTTGCAATGGCGGTGTTAGATCTATATTCAACAATAGGCCACATGATTTATAATTTCTGAATAACAATTTTATCAGGATCGGGGCAATGTTTCGTAACTTTATCGTCTTTATCTAAATTTTCATAATGAAATGAACAGTTGTTATCAGATGCATTACGAAAAAAAGTAATTTTATAGCCACCTTTGCAATAAACTTCATTTTTATCACGAATACGACCAAACTAATATCTCAGCGGATACATTATTTCATTTGTTTTATCACTAGAAACAGTTTTAACTTCATCTGTTATATGACTAGAAACAGATTTATTTCGATATAGATTATCAACACCAGTAAATTGTAAATAATTTTGTTCACTTGATGATCTTAATAAAGCATTCATTATTGTTGACGTTATATGTGGATTATCAACAGCTTCAATAATATTTCAATGTTTTTAAATTTCTACTCTAGAAAACTGAAAAGGAAAAAAGTTAGAACAAACATCAACATTATCTTTTTCATCATATTCTGCCTCAGCTCCAACCTTATCTCTCTTTACTAAAATAAATTGCTCATAAACATAAGCACCATTTGGAAAAGAAAAGCCACCTCCTACAGCAATATCAAATTCTATTCTATCATTGTAAACATTTAAATTGCCCCTAGTTTGATCAGTTGGGAGAAAAGTTTGTCCCTCGAAACTCTCAATACTTTTATAACTCATTTATAAGAATATATACATATATAATTAATTATATATAATATATATAATTAAATATGTAATTTGACTCGAGAAACTCCCTTTGATTCTGTCATATATATATATATATATATATATTATATATATATATATATATATATATATATATATATATATATATATATATATATATATATATATATATATATATATATATATATATATGACAGAATCAAAGGGAGTTTCTCGAGTCAAATTACTCATTGAAAGATATAAAAAATACGAAAAGAGATATGAAAGAGAATATTTAAAATTAGAATAAAGAGCAACCATTAATCGACGAATTACGAAATGTTGGTAAAAAAAAAAGGAGAAAAAGTAAGTGAAGAAAAGAAAAATTTAATAAAAGTACTAGTTCCTGTAGCATCAATTTTTTTTTAGATTATCCACCAACACCAGAAGAAACATCATTCGAAAGAGAATTATCAGAACAAAAATCTCTTAATTTGGAAGAGCGAATGGGCATTTTACCCATAAAAAGTACCGTGTCTGATTCTACTATAAACCTCGGTGAAGAAATTTCAAAAAGAATAAATGAGTAGCCCATATGCAAAAGCCGTTATCTCCACGTCAACTAAATTCTGGGAAATCGAGAAAAATGAATAGGAAATGATGCAAGTATCACATAACTGTAAATATAATAGTAATAAATCGAAAAAAATTAGTTCCTGACCTACCAAAGCTCTATAATATAGTATAAATTGATATGTTTTTATTTATAAATAAATTAGACGTATAACAGGTTTTGCACCAGAAACACAAAAATAACAGCTTTTGAAAATGTTATGTCAGCCATGTGCAATTTATTTTCAGTTTCAAAAGATGTTATATCCAATGAGAGGTAAATAAACAGAGAATGGACAGGTTCTGTTGAGAAACACAATGCATTGGAAATAAAACGATTGGTATTGTATATATATATATATATATATATATATATATATATATACATATCTTCAGATTTGGTGTTACCAAATAGGTCCAGTTAGACAAAATAACACTCATGTAGTTTAAATTATACAATACAATGTAACATCATGTTTTATGATAAAAAATGAATAAGAAACATAATATTAAATATCACTCTCAATGCTATACAGTTAATATAATAATACTGTCATATTACAATCATATAGTACAAAATGCCACTCGGGAAAGTGTTTTGTTTCCAATTAATTAACTGTCAGACTCTGTCATACATACTTGGCATATTTCTGTAATCTCATCGTACATCAACTCAAAATCGTCCATCTCTTCATCATCATCATCATCATCATTCCTTGCTATGATTTGAACATTAGCTGCAGTCTGCTGTTGAAACATTTGAGTATAAAATGAGAGCTTGGTGTTTTATTCCCACTTCTCTCCAAAGTGAATTGTCAACAATGTACTCACATAATTTATTTTAGCATCCTTCATTCTCACCGCTTTCACTACATCTGGGATCTGGAAATCCCTAAATGTTTTATCCTTCTTGGAAATAGTTTTCAAAGTTATAAAAGGGCTTTCCTTGAAACAAAATGCTTTCCCCTGATTTCACGATCTTATTCGTTTTCTAAAACTGGAAGTGCCACTTTCCACATGGTTTCAAGATTTCCTTTGAATATAACTTCCAGTCACTGACTGCACAATCTTTTCCAAAATTAATTACAGTACCAAACTTGTTAAAAACCCGGATATACATTTCAGGGTTCTCAATAATACTTTCATGTCTGAAGTGTCGTTCCAAATTTTCAAATACTCTGTCAGGAGGTCTTTATGAATGACCGACAATTGGAAACAGGAGGACTATGTTTTCAAAGGTAGGTGCTTCCAAAAGCACCCAACGTGAGAGCATTCCGATTATGGTTTGATATTTATTTTGGCCACCACAGCCATCAGAAAAGAGCCTAATTGTGGTGACCTCATCAAGATTCAGTTTGTTAAGATTGTGATGTAATGATGATGCTATTTGGTTTGAGCCTTTAGCATAAGCATCTTCTGTCCACAAATAAAAATGTGTTGCCTTTGTTTTGAGAGGAGGTCGAAATACCTCTGCAGATTGTGAAATTAAATAAATACATTTGCCTTTAGTAATATGCCGCTTGGTCGGGAAGTTTTGGCAGATTTAAGTTTTTCTGAAAGTCATAAGTGAGGACCAATTCACTGTCACATTTCTCCCTGAACTTTTGACAGAAAGTATCTGCCCCTTTTTTGTGTGCCAATAACTCAATTTGAAGATTGTGTTTTACTGTCATGTCCCTTTCATCATTGATTTTGTTCTCGAGACTCATGCAAGTGGAACATTTATCGGTATACGGGGCATTAAAGCTGATATTGGAGTTTTCATTAAAAATAGTTCGAAAAAACTCATATTCAACTCGCAAATTTTCCACCATGTGTTTCTCAAGGTACATTCCCCACATTTTCTTTACATTTAACTGGCTGCTTAAGTACTGACGCATCGGTTTTTCCCTCTGCAATAATGAGAAGGTATATACCGAAATATTTTTACGAATTCTTTTACTGCTGTCCTTTTCAATTTATACTTTTCTACTAGGTGGACTCCTCCACGGGTTTCAGGTGGAGTGATGCCAAGTTGGCACAGTCTTTGGACACGATCACGACTCTGATTTATACCAGCTAAGAATGCTTTTCTACACACTTTTACATGTCCAGTAATGCCTTGTCTTTGCCTTGGCAATTGTCGTCTTGATTGGCCTTCTGGTAAATGACTTATTTTGACAGATGAGACTGCCACATGTTGGAGGATGTAATTTTCCTTTGATTCAAGGTCTGCATTTGCATAGTATTTTTGATGGATTTTTCGTACATCCTGCATTAACAGCTGATGACACTGAAAACTGGCCTTAGTCTCATGTCCACAGGAAGGCATAACTGGAAATCCTTTTGAGCGATATCTGGAATAAAACCAAACCCATTGTTCTGCCGAATCATATACAATACCAGTGATTATTCATTTACATTGTATATATTTGTCATAAAATAAATTTGCCAATATACTATCGGACAAAATATTGCGATAGCGAATATTAACGTGTAATAATATCATCTCCTTACGTACCTTGCCTGCTTTGCAACATTTCGTTTCCAGGTTTCAGGCCTCCTTTTTCGTTTCCTTGATTTCTGTACTGGAGTCTCTGCTACAGTGTTAGCAGGAGAATCATTTGCATGATATTCTTCTCCATCCATTATTAAAATTTAGCAGCATGTACTCCAAACACAAACTAATAAAATAGCTACTCACACTACACCTTCTCAAATTACATTAATATTTTGGCTCCAAATGTTCAATTGAACAGCTGTTTTATAGCATATTCTTACTTATTACCAATATAACAGTGATAGCCAACGCACTCACATTAAAAAATATTTACATACACAATTTAATTTGCATGTAAACTTATAGAACCTTCACAATAATCGGTTATAACTGGTATTGCTAATGGAAACATGCTGTGGCTGCCATGGTGGTCATGGATATAGCGGTTATTGGCATTGGAAATAACAGTCGTGTTTTTAAGAGGTTTTGTATCTGTTGTCAAAAGACACATATCACGTTTTGCAACTGTCCTCACTTTTCTCTTTAATATTTGACTGGGTTAAAACAGGGTTTGCCACATGCTCTTTATATCAATTGGAAGTATATGAAAAGCGGAATTCAAAGATACCACAACATCATTTTCGATTATTTTTGGATTTAGCAGGTTTTGCACATGGGTTACTCAAATGTTATTTATACTAAATATGGTTTACATGCAGAAGGACAAAAATTTTTACATAGGTAATACACAAGTAAAGATAGATGAAGATAAAATATCAGTTACAAATTAAGAATATGAATTAACAGAAAGACTTCCCAATTTGTTTACAAAAGAAAAAGATCTTAAGGATAATTTCACTGATAATGACTATGAAAACTACACAAAAATTGTTTTAGATACCAATGTTGCATTCCAAGAATATAATCCAAGAAAGAAAATAAACCCGAATACAAGTTGAAAATACAGAAAAATAATTGGACCAATTTATCATAACTATATAAAAATTCACATTCTAGATCAGAGCCAAACACATCCAAAAGAATGATTTCTCCAAGAACTCTCGGATCTGGAGAAAGTATAAAAAATACAATAGTTTACCAAAAGAATATGTTTGGATGGATGATGTTAGAAATTTAATCAATAGATTGTTAATTATTCATGGTTAATAATACTTGTAATACTGGTAATAATACTTATTACAATGAAAAAGTAAGAATAATGAATACGATGAACAATAAATTTTATGATTTTGATGTTAATAATCCAATGGAATACCTTCTATTATAAGAGTTTTAAATGTATTTCCGCACTCATTTTGGAATTCTGTACATCACGGCAAAGGAATAATAAATTGGGCATTAAGTAATTTAAATTTACGCGAAATGCATTCACCAGGTTATAATAATTGTGGACCATTTACAAATTAGATGGAATGCTGGATAGAGGTAACACAGGAATAAACAAATCAGATGAAGCATGCAAATATCACGATATTGCATATAGAAACCATAAAGATTTAGAATCTATACATAACGCTGATAAAATTTAAAAAAAAGAAGCAGAAGAAATTATCTTATATACAAATACTCCAATTGGAGAAAAAATTGCATCTGCAGCTGTTGCTTCAACTTAAAAGAAAATTAGATTGGGGTATTAATTTTTTTTATTGATTATATATATAACTTATAAATTAAGATAACAAATATAACTTTCGATATTCACTTTGAGAAATCAAACTATTTGTGCATAGATAAATTTTAAACAAAAGATAAAACCGAGAGAAAAATAAATAAAAGAAGGTCAAAGTTTCAAATTAACTTTATCACTGCCAACAGTCAAAAATATGGCAAAAGAAAAATCTGGAAGTGGTTTACACCATGGAGGAATTATTCCTATTATACTTGCTGCTTTAGGTACACTTGGCACCTTAACTGGAGGAGTTAGTGCAATTTACAATTCTGTTGAACAAACGAGAAAAAAAAAGTATTAGAAGAACAACAGAGACATAATTTAGCAATAGAAAATAAATCAGGATAAAGTTTAGTTGCAAAAAGAGGAAGACCAAAAATTTTGTAAATATATACCCACTATCTAATATCGATATTGAAAAATATGTAAAAATATTAAATATAAAAAATTCAAAAATGTTTATATGATTAATGAACTACCAAAAAGATTGCAAAAAAATGAATGTGCTGTGGTTAATTTCAACATTTCATGAAATCCTGGAACTCATTCGGTTTGCTATTTTAAATAAATTTGTGAGAAACATTCCTAATAATTTAATTAATTAATTATTTCAAAAACAGAATTATTTATTACAATAATGATCGAATTCAGAATTTTAATTCAGTTATATGTGGACATTTATGTTTAATTGTTTTATATATTTTTTTCGAAAGATTTTAAGTTCAATGATAAATTTTTTTTGTTATTAAATGACTGATATATTTGCAAAACCATTAATCAAATATTTAAATAAAATTTTTGACACTAGTGCTTATGCTTTAAAAAAAATGTTGATTTAAAATATAAAACTATTGCTTCTGATTATGCTTTAAAAACATATGTAGATTCACAATGCAATTCTGGTGTTTCTAATTTACAAAGTAAACCAAGCACTTGCTTTGATTATACCAAATCCTATGTTTCTTTTTTATGGCATATAATTGTTTATATAGATGATCCTAGAGATGATAAAGATGCAGACAATAAAAGATTTTAAAATAAACAAATAGCTGATTATGCTTCAAAAGAAGCGTTACGTTTTCAATTCAGTAATATAATTTCTGAGTATATAAAACAGATAAATAATGCAAAGCAGGCACTAAAAAAGGAAGTAGATTCAAAATATAAAACTATTGTTTCTGACTATGCTTTAAAAACTGATGTAGAGTCGAAATACAATACTAGTGTTTCTGATTTAAAAACATATGTAGATTCAAAATACAATACTATTGTTTCTGCTTTACGAGATCAACTTAGTAAAGTTTTTGTTTATGCAACAGATTATGTTTCTATTAAAAATCGTAGAATTAATAATATGACTAATACTGTAGATGGAAAAGATGCTGTCAATAAGAGATATTTCGATAAAGAAATGACTGATAAATTGGAAAATTTAAACAAATCAGTTTTGAATTATTGTGATACACTTATAATTCGAAGATTGAAAAATGCAAGAAAAAAATCATATACATTTTATTTACCCACAATGTAGAATACAACTAATAATAATTTTCACATTGAAAATAATGAAATTTACATTACTTTTTTGATGGATTGCAATGTTTATAAAATAATTACTGTTAATCCCAATTTACCTGACGATACTGTGAATGTTATTAAGGGATCTCAAAAAATAGATTACAGTATATCTGTTGATGTTAACATAGGTGACATTTTAAATTTTAAAATAAAAGAAACTAATATATCTGAATATGCTGATGGCTTGATGACTACAATAGGAATATTCGTAAAACATAATGATTAATTAGTTTTTATTCTTATTAAATGGAGAACACTTGGTGCTTGAAGTGTAAATAAGTCACTAAAATAATAATATAAACAATGAAAATACTAAAAATGAGTGATTAGTTTAGAAAAGTATATGTTTGCTATGTAATTAAAAAGTATCAACATTTCTGAAGAAAAAAAAACATGCTCAATGCAAAACCAGCATGAAAAAATTTTCCACAAAGAAAAGTAATTTCATATAGTATTGATGATTTATGGCAAATTGATCTTGTTGAGATTGATACTGGAAATTTAAAACGTATATCAAATGTAAATAATGGATACAAATATATTATGATAATTATTGATATTTTCCCGAAACATGCATTTGCTATACCAATAAAAGATAAAATAACCAACAATGTAGCAATTGCTTTAATATCTATATAAATTAAAAGAAAACCAAATAATATTCAAAGTGATAATGTGTCTGAATTTTATAATAAAATATTTAAAGAACTTATGCATAAATATAACTTCAATCATTATTCTACATTCAGTGAACTTAGAAGTAATCGCATGGAAATATATAATTGTACAGTGAACAAAAAATGTGGGAGAAATTTGCTTTGAATGGCAATTACAAATGTGTAAATATTTTAGATGATTCAGTTAAATAATACAACAATACAAAGCATAGAACAATTGGTATGAATCCAATGGGAGTTAATAAGATCAATGAACAAATTTTAAGACAACAAGATTTTGCAAATGTGATTATTTAACCGAAATACAAAGTTGGCAATATTTTCCGTGTAAGCAAGAGTAAACGAACCTTTGAAAAGGGTTATACAACTAATTGGACAACATAATTATTTACCATTGTTGAGGTTTTAAATAATGATGTACCAACTTACAAAGTGAAAGATGACAAAAGAGAAGAAATAAAGGGTAGTTTTTATGAATACGAAATGATGAACAGACTACCCAAATAAATATTTGTTTGAAAATGTTTTAAAAACTGAAGGTGATAAAATTTATGTTAAATGGCTGGCTTTGATAACTCTCATAATTCTTGGATTAATAAAACAAATGTTTTGTGAATTTAAATATTTTTCTCCATAGATCACAGTTGTGCAGGATCATGATCATGAAGGCTAATCATTTCAAATGCAACATTGTTTAACATACATAAAACATGTTCAATGTTAGTTCAAAATTCGTTCATTATTCATTTGTTTGTTTATTCAATATTTGTTTTTTGTTCATTCATTATTTGTTCATCATTCATGCATTGTTCATTCAATGCACATTTAACCTGTGGTGGGCATTTTATTTTTAAAAATTCGAAAAGGTTTACGAGCAACTTAATGACATGCCAGGTACTTATGTTTTAGGTTTACAGGTAAATTAATTCCTCGCGAGTTATCTAATCTTCCTGGCCTTAATTAGAACCATCAAAACTCCATTATTATATAGTGAGGCTCCATTCACTATATGAAAATACTCCAGCTTATACATATGTCATTTTTCAAGTGTAGTATGGAGAGCATATTTAATGAAACTTGAGATTACCACTTTTATTTGCATCAATATAGCTATATGAGCAAGAGCAAGGTTTTTTGGCTCAAATTTTTAATGATTCGATGATAATCTAATAGTGCAAATATGGGTGCCTCATATTCACACTATTAAATTATCTGCTCAGACCAGGGATCGATCCTATGACCTTCGCATTTGAAATCAAACACCTTCCCACTGAGTCAATGTGACAAGATGAGCAAGGTGGGGATTAAAAGTCTTCATGCTGCGAGATGCGGTGAGTTGGAAGCCTGTTATCAAGAGTCGTGCAGAGTGTTCGACGTGTGGCTACTAGATAGCGACACATTTGTGTTCACATACTTCCTGTTGCGGAGAGAGCTCACTGTCGTCACCGACAAGGAAAACTTGTGTCGAGGCAGAGCGCACTTCAGGACTGCTTCTTACCTGCTGCCAGTAAGATAGTATGCTCATCGCTGAAGTAGGTAAATTATTCTCATATACAATTCACAAGTCAGAGTTAGAATATAAAATTTTTTATTTGATTTCTGTACTTCGTCCCGTCATTTTTCTGCTCAAATCTATTGTTATAAAACCAAAATCTTTGTCCTATCACATTGCACAAAGCTCTTTTGAATTTATCAAAATTCATATCTCCACCAGAAAAATCACTATAAATAGGACTTAAATTTGTATTTTATTGTCAAAATATGCATAAAAAGTTCGCATGATCACTTACTAATCATTTAGGCACTTTTGAAAATGTTTGTGCCAAATAAAATACATCAATATTTTAATGCCTTCCCATAGTAAAATATTCGTGGATGATGTCCTGGTTTTCTAAAATGACATAGGTAAATATCACTAGAGACTTGTTCTCACATTGATCTAGATGAATCATTTCTTCATTATTATAAAAAAAGGTACGCCATTTTGCTTTAACTCTTTTGGATAACACATCAAAGTCATTTTATAACTCAATATATTTATGTTGGTTTAAACTTTTAGAGCAAATATACAATTTATTAAAATTTAGCCATCCAACAATTAAGCCTTCTGTGTTATTAGCCAATAATTCACCATTCTTTTAATTTTTAGATTTTTCTTCAGAAATTACAACACCAACACCACAACTAACTTTTTTTCATTTAATATGATAATTTTTTAAACCAATGGATAATAAATTGTTTAAGTTAAAAAATAATAATTCCATTCTAAGGAAGAAGCTTCACTATGATATAATTTATCAAGATAAATTTATCAAGATCGAATTTTTAAAGGAAACTATAAATTCGATTGTTACCCATTTTCAACAAATAACATTGAATTGACAGCAGACAATGTGAAAACTGGAGCTGTTGTTAAATCTAAGTTTGATATTAAACTTGATGATCGAATATCTGATATGCTTGGTTTTGAAAGAAATATGACTATTGAAAAAGACAAAAGCATTATTGGCACTAAGTTACTTTAATTATAATTCATTAAAAACAATCCATGTTCATTGTAATTTAGCCTATTGAATGTTTATAAAATATGACGAACCTAATCATTTAGAAATTGATATAATTGTTAGTTTTCTACCAAAAACTATGTTTGGCTTTAGAGATTATATTATCAGTGATCCTACATAGTCTATTTTTTTATAGAATCAATAATGAACAGTTTAATCACATTGTTCTAGAAATTATGAATGGAAATGGTAAACTGATTGATTTTGATGGTGCTGATATTGATATTGTTTTGGAAACTAAAGATGTTTAAAATATTATACTATTTTATTAGAAAATTTAAAGGTCATCTATGCTAAATAAAATAAAAATAATATAAAAGTAAAAAAAAATTGATATCCAAATGGCAAAGTATCTATTTTATTTTCTAGTATAATCTTTTTGTCATCATAAGGACTTAATGCACTTTTATTAATTTCTACTGTAGATATTTCATTTCACTCCTTATTAAATCCATTGTTCTATATTCTATTTTATATTTAAACAAACAACTCTTATAGTTCTCAAATGTAATTCTCTTGTTAACAACACACTTCTTTATTCCTTTCGATCTTTAATATTCTTTATCATCAACTATATATGCATACATTCTTACTCTTAAACCAACAAATTATTTCATTATTTTCCCATTACATTCATCTTTTATCTTTCGTATAACTATCTTATTTATTTGAGGCATGTTATAGGTTTGTCATTTGAATAATCACTTGTATCAAACTTTTCTATCATAGACTTCATATCTTCATAAAAATATTCTGTTTTTATGTTATAAATGTACAAATCGGTGTATTGATAGCATAATTAAATGTTGTCTCCATATTTTGGTTTCATCACTTTATAATGAAAACTATACATGATCTCTTTCGATATGTCCAAAATTCACATAGCCACATAAATAGGCTTATTAAATTTGACACTTCTTTTATTCATATGTATGACCGCAAGAATATAGTACTTGAATATAGTACTTCTATTGAGATTTGGATATGCTACTAATTTTTCACATTTTTCTGTATCTGATATTACATCTACTCATCTGACATCTACTCTGTTTATTATTTTTTCCATTGTTTTTACCAAACACAGACTTATTCATCAGCTTATAAAAATCCTTTTCAAAATGGTTTTTTGCGTTAGTTGTCATAAATTAATTTAAATCTATATACTGTTTCAGCCAATCGGACTGATCAAATGTCAATAGTCTATGTATTTTAATAAGTTTTAATATATTATTTAAACACTGTTTCAGATGACAATAGTGTATTAAATAATTTTGTTTATTAAGAAATGTTGTTAAAAATTTGGATTGATTTGTTCCTGGCATTACCTTATTTTATGGGAAAAATGGTAAATCTTTTGTAAATTATGTATTTCTTGTGGATATTCTAAATCAACTTCTAATATATAACCATACTCAGAATCACCCTCCAAATATAATATTTTTTCACTCCAGTCATCTAAATTAGATAATGAATAATAAACCCAGTCGAAACCGCCGTATGGTAAAATATTGTGACATTGCCCAACCATATAAATTATTAGCATCGAGATATGCTAAATAGTTGGACTTGTGATTTGGATTAAAATCTTCTAAATATTTGTTATTGTCTATAACAAATCGCTTACAACATTGCAATATTCCTCCTCTAATTCTTTTTTCAATAATTAAAATCATATCATAGTTATGTAATAAATCTAGTGGTTGTTTAGACATTTTTAACATTGCATCCCAAGATAATCCTGGTGCCGTAAAATACCACGCAGGATCTAATTCAAATTAATTTATTCACGTATTTCTGAAATTTTCGAATATATCTGCTAACAATAATACATCACTTTTAAATATAAATTGTGATATTCGTAAAGATTTTTAATATTAAATTGATCCCACACACATTTTGCGTGTTCATAATCATCATCACTTATGTCAGATTCATTAATTTTATTGTAAAATTCACTCTTTGGTGGAAGTTCAGTTTCATCGAATTTCTTCCAACTATCCATATAATCATATGAATAAATACCCTTTCTTATAACTAAATCAACTTGATATTTTGGAAAAAGCTTTAGGGTGTGTTTCATTTTTTCTTTAGTTAAATTAGATGATAATTTATCTAAAGTACTGGCCATAAATTTAAATGTGTCCACAAATCTCATTTTTAAATTTTCTGTTTGTTTCCCAAAAGTAATAAATTTTTCTTCATAATTCGCAATTAAATCTATATTTTTATCATCATATCCTAACTCTAATAAATAAATGAGCATCATAACCAGCTAAGTTATGGAAATAAATTGGAACAAAAATGGGTAATTTTTATTGTAGATTGCAATCATTACATACTAGCTTGATGAATTTCCCTTTTATGTGATCATGATGATGTACTTTTTTGTCGTTTTTATTATTTAATTTATTTATATTTTATTTTAATTAAAATATTTTTTTTATTATTAAATTTTTTTTTCTTTTTAAATAAACACAAAACTTAAATCGTTGCTCAACAATTCCAACTATTCATTTCAATTGACGAAACTGCATGATCTAGAAAAAAATAAAAAGTATTTTGCTACCAAATTACAATTATACAAAATAAAATTTGGGAAAAAATTAATTATATTTTAGGTGGTGAATATAAAATTACTTTGTCAGATCGTTATGTAAATATACTTGATAAAAATGCTTTAAAGTTAATAAATGAGAAACGAGTCTTTATAACGTATAAAGGTTTAAAAGAAAGGAAAGATGAAAAAAAAACGATGCATTATTATAATTCTCATAATAATGTAAATATTTTATTATTTTTAATCTATCGATTATCTTTTTTTAATATTTCAGTTTATTTTTAGTTTAAATTTGCTTGTTGATTGTTTAAAATTGCTTTATTTTGAGAATGAAAAATTTGAATGCCTATTTTGGAAAAAATGGTAAATTTGCTTGATTTTGGGGTAAAATAGCTTGATCTTCGATGAAAATGGTTTATTTTGAATTGAAAATTGTCGTTTCTAGAAACACGAAAAAGTAACATGAAAACGAGAAATTTGCTTGGTTTTAGCTTAAATTCGATTTATTTGATTTTGACCGTTTTTCATCGAATTTTATATTTTGAATTTTGAATTTTTTCTTGTACTTTCGTTAAAAATAATGGGAAATAGTTAATGTTACATTTTTCTTGTACTTTTGGAGGAAATTGCCGGAAAAAGTGGGGTGCGTCGGGTGCCGCATTTACTATCTACTATCATCAGAAGGAAATTTTAAACCAAGGTGCCACATTTATATAACGTAGACTAATTGTGTAATACAATTTTTGCAAAATCCAGTTTTACAACAGAATACCAATTCACATGTGAATGTATTTCGTAATACTTCCACTGTTAGAACGAACAAAAAAGTTTGTCTTTTTAGTTGATTCTAACACAATACCAGTCGGGATATTTAAAACATTTATATTTATTTGATGAAAACTGCACCAATCTATTTGTTTACGTAGAAATCTGAAGAAAGACGTCACACATGCGTACTTCTACCCGAGGGCGGAAATGTTTAGTTGCAGTGAGCATACCACCATCAGCGGCAAGCCAGAGAAGGTCCTAAATCAGCAGCTCATTGGCGCAGACCCTCACACTAATAGTTTATTCACCAACTTCCTCCCATCCGCTTTTTCCTGACATTTATCGATGTATCAACTGGGCTACACCGGACCTTCGGAAACTCTTATTTTCTCGAGCTCGGTAGAATCGATGTATCCACCGGTTCATTTGGCCTGAAATGTCGATGTACCTTGTTGACTTGCACCAGAGAAGTAGTCAAATCTTCGAGCATAATGTTGCAAACACATACGTAAACAAATGAAGCACCTGTGGACGGGAATATCTGTGTCGTGAACTGCGCACAAACATTGCAGAAAAATGTGAAACTTTAACAAAAATTTACGTCAGTATAGCGTTTAACCTGGTTTTCCTGTGTGATCATTTCTTCCGCTGTATTTGTAACTAAAATATATGACCAACCAAAACATAAATTTATTGACATTGCGTAACTTGCTTAACAAAAACATCGTTTTTCCTTTAGCAACAGCAGTGCTAAACCCCCCAATATTCCTAAATATCTTCCTTCTTTTTAAAAGGGACGATGTTTCGTCTAAGAAAGTTATGTATTGTCAAGAAGGTTATGTTTTGGTTTATATTTTGTATAGATTTGCTTTGTAGGATATGATGGCTAATCCTGGTAGTGGTATTTTGGAAATGTTTGTTATCCGTAGGGCCTATAGTGCAGCAGTCCCTTCGAGTACTTTTATTAATCAAATTGATGTTCGTTAATAATATGTTGGAAGACATTAGTTTTTCATGAAGGTGATATAAATCAGACTGCTGAAAAGTTAAGTTTGGATCAGGGAATGAAATATGTATGCTTAGGAAATAGTTTGGTAC
Organism: Dryococelus australis; assembly: GCA_029891345.1. Lineage (NCBI taxonomy): Eukaryota > Metazoa > Arthropoda > Insecta > Phasmatodea > Phasmatidae > Dryococelus > Dryococelus australis. The sequence goes on along the minus strand of CM057003.1, from coordinate 2,343,433 downwards.
TACTGGAGATATGCATGTATTAGGTAGTGTAAAGCTTGTTTGTAATGCCTATCGGCTCAGCGGTTTTCATTCCAGGCTAACATAACTTCAATGCTAGACAACAGGCAAGGGGGGGGGATGGGTGGAGGTGGGGAAGGGTGTGTAGAGTTGCCATTGGAGATTCACTTCGTGGGATCAACGAGAGTATCTGTGCGAGCTACATTTTGTGTTTGTCCTCAGGTGTTTGACTTCGGGCTGGATACAGAAGACCTGGAGCGGCTGGCCACCCTCGACCAGAGGACCAGAGGTCGCAAGTTCAAGGACACCATGATGAAGGGGTGAGCGAGCAATATCAGTAGGCAAGGCACATCTCCGAACTTACTTCATTTCTTGCATATTACCTTTCTAATGTTAGCCGTAAACTATAACATGCGATAATTAGCAACCAGAAACAAAATATATATTCCGTGTTGAAAGTGTTAAATGAATTCCAAACAGCAGCATATTTTAATTACGTTTATGAATGGAATATAAGAGGAATAATGGCAACTGTTAAAATTATGTACTTTAGACTCTTGCAAATTGCGAAATGGCGTGCATAATACTTCATACAATAAAATTTCCTGTTGGTCAGACAATAGAAAATGTTTCAACTAACGAATATAATAAAATAATAATTACATTTTTTAAGATAATTATTTGTGATTTAAAAAAAATGCTATTCTTTAGGCATAACGGAAACTTTTCTAAAACTCCGGTTCTGTAGTTATTAAATTTGGTTAATAGTGGGAATTTGTACAAATTTGAGTAAAGTTCTGTTTTTATATCCTTGGCTGTTACTCAAAATGTTTAGGTAAACTGCTATTACGAAGGCGCTACACACAAGAGTAATATGCTATACACCAGAGAACCAGTGGGAGAGAGAGAGAGAGAGAGAGAGAGAGAGAGAGAGAGAGAGAGAGAGAGAGAGAGAGAGAGAGAGAGAGAGAGACCTATAGTTACTGTCATCCTCAAGAATAGTCAAGACTGTGAGGAGGATTGGGTGACTTTTTACATAGAGGGCTTGAGAGCCGATAAGGATGAAGCGAGGTGAGTATGTAGCAGCGTCCGAATGCAACGGCGGGGGAAACGGGAGATCACCGAGAAAACCCGCCGACCGACGGCATCATCCAGCACGATTCCCACATGCGAAAATCCGGGAGTGAACCCGCCTGGAATCGATCCTGGTTTGCCCAGGGGAAGGTGAGTATTCTAACTACTACACCACCGCGGTCCTACGACCATTGCAGAAAGTTTTTACCAAATTTAATTGTGAATTGAACTTTAAGGTAGACATGAACCCTCGATAAAAATATTTTAAACTGTTTTTTTTTTCAAAATATGTGAAACGAAGTTCAATTAAGCTACAGACATCCAAACGTTTTATGTTATCGGAATCATAGTCCTAAAAAGCATTCATTAATACTTCCCCTCGTAATGACACTAACAAGGGGGGGAGGGGGATCACCCTCCTGTAGACAGGTTTTTACAGTTAGGAATACTGAACATTTGATACAGGTTTACTGAGCAGCATGGCATATTAGCGGCAAAGGATACCTTCGACCTATGAGAAATTCCGCTTGTCTGTGCCACGGGCATGGTGCAGGTAGCAAACTGTTTCCCATATCTCTGTCTCACTCCCGTATTTCAACTCCTCTCGCATTAGAATGTGAGGACTTCCCAAAGTGGGATAAAGATCTCCAACACAAGACTGTCCGCAAACAACTACCTGGAAACCATCGAGTTGCCAAATGTAAACTACTAGCGTATAAACCAGTCCTAGGATGGCAGGTCATTCCCTCCCTTTCACTGCTGCCTGTTGACAGCACCAAAGCTTTGTAATAGATTCACCGTATGTTTCCTTCTCATCATTTTAGACGAGCGAGTCACGTGGCGTGGCGGTAGTTGCGAAGTTTCGGATTTCACGTACAGAATGACACTCGTAGCTGAATGACACGGGGGAAAATTTAGCTACCAATTTTAGTTTCATATACAAACAATGGCTGGACAAACAAGCACGGAACTATTTCCACTCCAGGCCAAAATATTTACAGTACCTCATGGAGAAATCGCTCCTGTACTGATACTTATACAGTATGAAAGGCTTACAATGACTTGTACAGGGTTGTAACACAATATCTCAACTACAATGCACTAAACTGGGCAGCAGTTTCTTCAAATGCCTTGTAGGTGTTAATTTATATTATTGGACCTATTCATGTAGACCCATTCCTGCCTTACATGCTAAATGAAGATGGCGTGTAAGGTAAATTACAAGCTATATCGTGGCAGTTGTATGTAATACAAAGACCAGTCTGTACAAAATAAAGCAATTTACTGAGTACATAATACTTTTAATGAATGCAAGTGAAATGACGAAATCTTCTTTGCGGTAAAATATGGGTTTGAACACCTTTGATAAGTAATCTGTGCAGCTTTTGAACGTACAATTGTTTGCAGTGCAATTACATGTTTAGCAATAAATTGTCTAACAAGCATTTATTATACAAAGCTAGCAATTTTTTAAGCCATATTAGAATTTATTTAGGCATTAAAAATAACAATTTATCTCCGGACAAACTCATTGAAATTCTAATAATAAGTAATCCGAGCAGTAAAAACAAACGTGTCACAATGCTAACGTTACATGACAATGAGAAGTCACGCTTTGGTCACGGACGGTGTATGACCAGCATTCTTTTGGAAATAATTTCAAAGATGACCTCTATCAATATACTCCATAATAAAAGTATCCCCATACTAATAAATCCGTTAATGATAATTTGGAACAGCTGTGTACTCGGCACTACGCTGAGCTTCAACAAAACGGTTTATTATACTCCATAAATTGATAGAAATTTGCCGGAAGAAAATTTCTTACTATGCCTGTTATGTTAGGGCTATTTATTAATTTCATTTTATTTCGTCTTTCTTTGGCGAAGCTAGGCTAAAATGCCTTCTCACACACTTAACAGAACGGAACACGATGGAGCTCATACATAAAGGTTATTTTGAGAAACTCTACTCCGTTAGGTAGTTTGTATGAAAACTGTAGACATGATTGGACGGACCTGACGAGCGACTTACAGGAAAGTTTGAGTCATGCGATAAACTTAATGTCTTTAGCGTTAAGAGGGGTGAAATGAGATTATGTAGGAACGACGAATGCAGTAGTGGGGGAAATGTGAGTACCTCGAGAAAACCCTCAGGCCAACTGCATGGCCAGTCATGTTTCTCTCTTACGAAAATTCAATAGTGACCCTGCCGGGGATCAAACAAATATAGTATTTTTGGGAGGTAAGTACCATAGACAGTACATCACCATAGTCCCTACATGCATTTTGAAACATATGGAGCTGATGGTTATGATTTACAGTATACCATTTACAAATTTTGTGAGTTTTACGTTGGAGAATATAGGCTTATCACTTGTAACACTCAGTGAAAGGCAATGGATATACAAGAAACTGATTACTATAAAATAAAATTCCCAACTTAGTAATCTCAACTAGCATGACTAATTTTTGAAAAATAGTACTGCAAATTTGAGACTGCAGTATTTTCTTGAGAAGTGTGTGTTGCTAAAATTCTGCGCGCATTCAAATATGGGTAAAGCAATGGAAAAATTTCCACACACTTAATAGGCTTATACTCGACAAGAATCCGTGATGCCTTAGGTTCGCTCTGCAATGGCTGTAAGGGAAAATTATTTTCACATGAGTTTTTTGCACACATTTTAAGTGAGTGCACAGACATTTTTATATCAGAATGTGTGCGGCAATTTAACGTTTCAGGAACAATGACTTATAATAACATACTCATTCAGCACCTTTCACAGTTCGCTCTGTCGTAATATAATTCTATGGAAAAATGATGACAGGCCACCATACTATGTCCATTTATATTTACGTTTATCAAGCATCACATGTTTCATACCATTCACATTTATCTATTTCAATGCGTTCTTTCAGAAACCAGTTATCTTAAGAGCAATATAAAAGAAAATTCATTTTGCATTCATTGAACGGCCATAATTACTTCACAGCAACATAAAAACACTGATAAAATACTAACAGAAACGTTTCCCTTAATTTATATTTACTTAAACACTTCGCTTATATACAAATACACACACATACATTCATATATATATACATACATATACCAATATATACACACAAAACAGTGAGCACAGGCAATAGAACTCCAATAATCAATTTATCTCATTTTAAACAACCTGCCAAAAGCATTATGAACAAAAAACAATTTGTCTCATTTTAAACAACCTGCCAAAAGCATTATGAACAAAAAACAATTTGTCTCATTTTAAACAACCTGCCAAAAGCATTATGAACAAAAAACAATTTGTCTCATTTTAAACAACCTGCCAAAAGCATTATGAACAAAAAACAATTTGTCTCATTTTAAACAACCTGCCAAAAGCATTATGAACAAAAAACAATTTGGATTGTCGCACCCTTGCTACAAAGGCTACTGGATATTTGTTTACTTTTATTGTAGAGAAGACCATATTGTAAAAAAAAATTGCATTCAATATATATAATATATAGTATATATTATATATAGTAAATCTTATACAGAGTAGTCTATATATAATATATAGAATGTATTATATAGTATATATTATATATAGAATGTGTTATATATACTATATATAGTATATACAATTATTATATATAGTATATGTTATATATAGAATGTATTATATATAGTATAAATTATATATAGTAGGCTATATATAACACTAGAACGCACAGTCACCGGTTTACGAACATAAGCTTATACGGATGCATTTAGTTTCTTCATGGCCTGAAGGATATCAGTCACGAATTGCGGGTCTCAGACTCTAATGCCTCTGGGTATGCGAGCATCGACTAGCTCGGGCAACATGCATTGCATGAAGAATTGCTTCAACTTAGGAAGCATTGCATTCTGCCATAAAATCTCCTCTGTTTCAGTACGCTCAACTGAACTTAGTAAATAATATTCTTTACAAGAAGGACTCAATACACCATCAATTTAGTATGGGAGGGTAAACGAAGCCAATGTCATTAATATGTACAAACAAAAAAAACAGGGTGTGGAGTGAGGTAGTAATGGTTTGTTTATTGACACGCGACATCCATTTCTCGGTGCAAGTCCAGATGGTCTTGTCGCTGATGATGGCTTGATTGAGGTAAAATGCTTGTTTTCTTTGAAGAATGTATCATTACCAGAAGCACTTTCGGTGCCGCGCCACAAGCAATGCAATGTACGGAAGTAGTTAACATGTACCAAGGCTACATAGACCACATAAGCAATATTATCAAGTACAAGACCAGCTTAATATTTGTAACCGCAACTTCTGTGACTTTGTTGTATATGCAGGTGGTGAAATGTCAGGACTCATGTTGACTTTGTTGTATATGCAGGTGGTGAAATGTCAGGACTCATGTTGACTTTGTTGTATATGCAGGTGGTGAAATGTCAGGACTCATGTTGACTTTGTTGTATATGCAGGTGGTGAAATGTCAGGGCTCATGTTGACTTTGTTGTATATGCAGGTGGTGAAATGTCAGGGCTCATGTTGACTTTGTTGTATATGCAGGTGGTGAAATGTCAGGACTCATGTTGACTTTGTTGTATATGCAGGTGGTGAAATGTCAGGGCTCATGTTGACTTTGTTGTATATGCAGGTGGTGAAATGTCAGGGCTCATGTTGACTTTGTTGTATATGCAGGTGGTGAAATGTCAGGACTCATGTTGACTTTGTTGTATATGCAGGTGGTGAAATGTCAGGGCTCATGTTGACTTTGTTGTATATGCAGGTGGTGAAATGTCAGGACTCATGTTGACTTTATCAAATACCAAGTTTGTTTACCAAGTGTAGTCTTCAGTGCACGTATTATAAGGATGTACGTATCTGAGAGATACTACACAGCAGAACATTTGGATATGTAAACAGACGTACGCTCATACACTCGTAAATAACGCATGCCTGTAAAATATCGAACGTTGCATTTGAAAGTCCTCCAGGGGCGCATCCAGAGGGAGGGGGAATAAGGGGGCTGCAGCCCCCCCCTGAAATTACACACATTTTTAAAACCCTATTATCAAAATGTCAATCAGTATATTTATATATTTCTTATTACCCACATGACACATTTTTTACACCCTATATTAAAATGGTAATCATTATATTAATTTATTTGTTATTAACCACACGTATGATTACAACTTATACATAAAAACTTCGTTTTCTGAATAAACGGGGGAAAAGTTAGTCAAGTACATAGTTCCAAAAAATGCGAGCGAGTTTGCATAGATAGTTTCTATCCTTCCCAATGTGACTTATGAACGATGTAGTGGGCAATACTAATATTCATCAGCCCCCCCCCCCCCCCCACGAAAAGAATTTCTGGATACGCCTCTGAAGTCCTCTAAAACGATCATTTTCATAAACGAATATGTCTTGAAGTCACAAGTCTAAAGCAAGTTCACATGAGCCGATGTTGAGACTGTAGTAGAGCATGTTTGCTTTGGAATATGTATTTGAATGCCAAGGATCCTGAAAGTAACATATTAACTAAAGAACTAATCCCAAACGACATGTTGTACCGTATTACACAATTACAGTGCAACTTGAAAAGGCCCGCAGACGTACTTGTATACGTTTTTCAGTGTATTATGATATCGGTAGCATTTATAATAAGCCATGGTGTTTTGTCCACCACTGCATGCTGGGATATACAGTAATAAATTGTGACGGAGATCATAGTGTTTGTTTACATCAAGTTTATTAAAAAAAAAAAACTTTCTTACGGTTTAGATACATAACGCAATCTGTAATAACAGCATTTGTTGAAGTATGAAAAAAAAATTCATAATAGTAGAAATAACAAATGTACATTGTTACCAAAAGTGACATATTTATTAAGCTAACTTTTGTATAATGTGAAAACACGAATGACTACACTTGAGTGTAGTATTGTTTGCCGGTCGTTTTTTCATAGCTAACGGCCAAACTGGTCCAGTGATTCCAACATTATGTGAACCTTTACTGTTCTGTCAACTACAAGGACACATTCTTTCTATAGAATCTCAGTTTATTTATTATAATGAGTTTTTTCCTTTTGCGAAACGAAATATAGTCAAATAAATGGAAAATTTGATTTTGTGCTTTCTCCAGTGCACGTTTTTTTTTTTTTTTTTTTGGTGAAAGTGGCACTTACGTATATTATTTATTAATACATGCAATTTTCTACACTATAATATTTACGTGTTTTCCATTACAGCTGTTTTGCAGACTAACAGAACTGTGTCAAACTGTTGGGCTATCGCACGCGATTCATGTACGCTTACCACATTTACGAAGAAACTAGATGGATAGTAAATTAAGTTACTGCTATACTATACAGATATAGCCAACGGAATTGTTTCACGTTTGACCAATGACGTCGCGGTTGTGTAATGGCTAGAGCACTCAACTTTCACAAAGGTGAGATGGGTTCGATCCCGGTGGGTCAGCCCGTATTTTGCATTCAAAAAATAGGGAGAACGTTAGCATTGGTGTGTGGTTTTCTTGGAGTATTCCAATTTCACCCACACCCATTGCAACCCATCGTTGCTCAATCTTAATCTCAGTTAATCTTCATCGCCACTAAATAAGGACCTCAGATAATCAGCGCAGGTGATAACTCTCACATTTAACCACCATCATTTTATGTCACTTTAATAAAATATAAAATAATATTTTATAACAATTGTTTTAGAATTAAGTAAACTGGATGTACAAATATAAGTACTGATTTTTGCAAACACTTAGTAATTAACTATCAAACATTTTCAGAGTCTTGCAGTACGAGAGAGGCAGCTAATTACTATAACTTGCAAGAGATAAAATGCCGCAAAAAAACACTACCCTTGCGCTAAACATGTTCCTCCACTGTAAATGTTCCATATGAACATATCAGCGGGATGAATATTTATAAGTATAAAGCTGCCCTCTCTTGTCACAGTGTCCAAGAATGGAAGTGCCGCTTCTTGAATCAAGAGCTTATATTATTTGTTTATCCTACCGCAGGCTGCGTTCACCGTCACCATCCACAGCTCTCTGGGACTCCGTGGATTAAATGAGAGAACAACCTATGGCAGCGCAATGCCTTCTCGTACTCGTAGTGTAATCTAATGTAATAATAGGTGCTGAGATGGTGTAGTGGTTAGAGCGCTGGCATCCTAACCAAGGTGATCTGGGCTCGATTCCGGGGAGGTCACTCTTGATTTTCGTATTTGGGGATCGGAAAAGATTACGCCGCTGGTCGGTGAGTTTTTTTACGGAGGATACGCCCTTCCCCCCCCCCCCCTTTCCCCTCACAGGCTTTCAATCTGGCAATGCTTCATATTCACCTCATTTTTATTACATGTAATGAAAGCCCACAGATTAAACTACGCCCGTATGTTTGTACTTTTCTCTTGCCGATTAAGGAAACTGCGTAGGCATGCTTTAAAAATGCGATATTTGACCATTTTCACGATTTTTTCCTCCAGGAGTATACTTAGTACGTTAAAATAAAAATATATAGAGTCATAGATAATTGTTTTTTACATTTTCTAGCAAAAAGTCGTAATACAGAACATATATGTACCAAAATAGGCGAATACGAGCAAACAACAATTTGGCAAAAATGTTTCAATGCACACTCCTCTTAAGACATGGAGATATGTTATTTCCGTAGTTACCAACTTGACTGTGCACATGGCAGTCCGTGGGCCACGTTAGAATACATACATATGTAGGGACAGTGACACGTTAATAGGTTGATTTTAAAATGTTGTATCATCTATCTCATTACCCACAGAATAAACAACTAACTGTAAAGAGAATATGCACACTTCCTATCATTTTACTGTGGTTCTTATTGTTTTATCGCGATAGCTACAAAATGGAAAGTCATAGACTCCACAGCTTTAATAATAACTCCATCTATAAGCCTGAGAAAGGAGCATACCGGTGGTAATATATGGTAAGTAGCACATATCTTGATTCAAATTTCCCTACATTATGCGCGAGCATACTCGAATATAACAACTACCGCCACGCACTTTATTCTTACGACAGCAATATTTTGAATTTTGTTGGTATCTGGTAACAGATCAATTCTTCTCACTCATAGGCCTATCTAGTAATTTTTAGTATATGTATATTGGTTTGTTTTTAATAGAAATCGTAACTGCAGCCATTTTGTAGTGACAATCATTGAGTAGAATTAAATCTATTCATCACTTGGGAAAGTTTGTCCCTTTTAGTTTTTATGTAACGCCTGCCATTCTTGAATTTCTACGGAGCCATTGCACACAAAAGAAAGTACTGTTTCTTGTATAATTACGTTATACCTTTCACTAAATACAGTGGTAAAATCATACAGTCAAAAGGTGCAAAAGTATTAACTAGAGTTCACGATCGACCACCGACAACCGGACATCACAGTTTCAAAGAGTCCCTCGGTTGAGAGTACGAACAGGTGTGAGCGAGACTAGCCAGATAAGAAATTCCAGTCGTGAGGGGAGTGTAGGTTTGGCAACCCTGAGAGAAAGAGCTGGTCCATCCAGCTGCGTACACAGGAGGGAGAGATACCTTCAGACTCCCTGGCGCCAGGTGTGTGACGGGTTGCATCCGAGATATTACGGAATTCCAAGCGTAAAGAAAACATGCAACCCTTTTGTAACAGCTTTTCTCTATAAATAAAAAAAATCCTCAAATTTTCGCATTTTGTTTTGAAAGTATGTTGATGTAACTTACCTCATGAGTGTAATATTTTTATCTTTCAGTTATTACTTTTTGTTTTTCATGGATGCAAAAACAATCCTTTTTTATCATGCACATTACAAACTGACATATTATTTAAAATTTCTCTTCTGGTTGCCCAGAAAGCTACTGCGGCAAATGTAAAAAAAAAAAAAAAACTTCAAGAACCTATAGCTCTTAAACTATAAGTTGTAGCGATTATCATTTCGGCTCAAAAGCTAGTCTGTACGATACCTATATGTAGGCATAATAGCCAGTTATCAAATTTTTTGGGTCCAACAGCCTTAACGAACATTTCCCTCTGTTGCAACTGCCCAGGACTTGCCGTTTTTCTGTAAAATGCTCACAAAATGTCGGTGGCACTGCTGTATTTGCAGGCTGGTATGCAATACTGACACTTCCAGCAGGGAATCACTGTCGCCAGGAACAAACAAGCAGTCTTACTACTGTAAGCTTATTAATGTGTGGTACATGCTGTTTACAGTTAGTGTTTCAATGTTCATCACACACTCGCACTTGCTACGAGCACAGCAACATAACACAACTGCGTGAGTGTGGTATTGCCTACGTGCCAGGAACAGTATTGCTGCAGGCTTAGCTTTGTGCGCGTGTTACTTGGTAACGCTCTGTCCTGGGAAAATACAACAAGAGGACAATTTATTTTAATTATGTCACACTGCTCTGTAAACCACCATAAATTTTGAATTCCTTTCGGTGAAAATGTTTCCCGACTATACAGGTGGCCACACCTGTTATTTTATTTTTAATTCTCAATTATCAAGGGTATATATATATTTTTAAATATTCAGTTACGTTATAAATGGTTATTTATATTTCTCACTTGATTTTGCATAAACACTTAGATCACGATGTTTTTCGGCCGAATTCTATCCTAACCTGTTTATTAATTTTCTTATGTAAATTCGTAAACAAAAATACTTGATTGTGCAGCATGAATCGATCTCCGAAGTTTTCTTTTATGCAACAAGTTTAAAACAAACATAGTAATGATTGGGGATTCAGTGAAATTGCGTTTAGTAACTTTTGCTTCATACTATACTAAGAAGTCAAATGCAGCTCCATTATTTTAGTATACTTATTTGGGTCACATGGCTATTTCATAAATTTTATCTGCTAATTTTAACACGGCCTCAGGACATTTTAAAAGACAATAAACATTCGAGCAGAAATAGGAACAGGATATGAGACACTTACCCTCTACTTATCCACATTGGCGGCTCACAAAACGTAATCAGTTACCTGACGTGGCAGTAATACTGTACAATTGGGAAAACACTCACGACGAAACTGATTTTTAGGTCGAATGGTATAAAATATACGTATCTGAGACAGGAGTCTCCATAGAGTTTGGAGTTTCTGTATAGTTACAAGATGTAATGCTTCGATACTGTGCATACTAGAAAAACAATAAGCACAGTTCACTGCTAATTATACACGCAGTTGTGTCAAATTAAAGTTCATATTTAGCAGAGAGCGTATTGTAACTGTTCTTGGGAATTTTGTGCACGATAAGAAAGCAGCGCAGCGAGGCCTTCCTTACATTCAAACTATACCGCTGCTCGAGTTAATATGGCGTGCATATTCAAGTGTTATTTTCAAAGAGTAATGCATATTATCTCTGCTTACTATAGTCTTATTAAATATCGTGTAGTATGAAGATCTGTTCTGATGTAAATGTCTTTGATAATCTCCCAGCTTCACCTGCCCGACCCATACACACTGCTAATTAGCTGCATGACTATGTTAAATTACACACGTAGTGAGAGATACACTGTGGAAAGAAGAAGAAAATTACACAAGAAAATCTTTTCAATTGGAAATAAATTGTAACTAAAGACGTGAAAATTGTGTCGATTTATTTCCGGGGCAGCTAGGATTGGAATCTTCCTTTAAAGTTTTTACTTTATCTTTGGTCGACTTATTACGTGGCGACTCTTAAGAGAACCCTCAGCCGATAATAAACATACAACAAATCGAAGGCCCAGTTATTAGCTTCCACTGCTACAGTAAGCAATCAACGGGTAGTTGGTATATATATGCGTGAATATAGGACAGTTAATTCGCGAGCTCTTCACGTCTCTAGCTATAACACACGGTGAATAGGGAACTATGGCCGTCATAGGCTGCTCACGCTGACATAGCACACCATACATAAACACACAAAGAGGGAATAGCACGTCAGTTTACTTTGATGTGGCCATACACATTCTCTGATTGGCTACTATATGATGCGAGATGTTCGCTACTGGTCGGGTTGCCTTTGGACGTCAGCCGCTGCTTGGCGAACAGAGATCCACCATGCGTCTGGTCATTGACGCCATTTTGTGTGGTGCATCCGTCCAGAGTTCTAGGTATAAACAGCTGTTTAGTCTCTGTATTATGTGACTGTAAAGTTACGACTTTTTAAAGCTCTTCTTAAGATTGGTCTGCATGTATGCACGTTGTGTATTCGTCCGCCATATGTGACATTAACATTTCCATTGGCCTGGCCTCTTGCTTCAAGCGTTGGCAAAGTCAAACTGTCCGAGAGATGAATGTTTCACACATTTTCCCATTCTGACACTTATGTGCATTAAAGAAAACAAGGCAAAATAAATCGTTTTAGTGTTTACAAACGCTTATGTGACACATTGAATACAATGTCATGACATGTAATTATGCTCCCTACGTCGTTACTGCCAGATAAAATTTATGCAGCTAGGGTCAGTGACATTTTTCAAAGGTTTATTTCAAAAGTGCTCAACTTACCATGAGTAGTATACATATACACGAATGAAATAACGCTGTCGTTCGGGTTTCATATGTAATCATGTTGCTTCGTTGTGTTTGTGATTTCCAGTTCGGAGAACCATCCCGAGTTTCCATTCCATGACCTATATTGACATGCGAGATGAAGAGGAGTCGAGAAGATGGTCCAGCACTTCAGCAGACAACTGCACATTTCCTTTCTATTCAGTGTGTATATTTGTATGTACGTACATGACACGATATTAAGGTGTTCCTTGTGTGAACGTTGTCTTTGAATTGTCCAAATCTTTAACATGGCTACTTCCAACCAATTGTGTTACATCTGTTAATTATTTTAGAATAGTGTTATCATGAAAACCTATGAAGAGCGGTGGGGGAAAAAAAGAGACTATTGGCTAAATAATAATTACAATTAACCTGTTGCTGTGACCTGTCCTGAGGATGAATCAGACTACGCAAGGGAGAGGGATATTCGTAGCTAGACAATAGAGCACTCAAGATACGAAACATTATATTTATTAACTTACAGCTTATACATAAAGTCACACCTTACTCGCACTTGGCATTAAGTTATAATAAATCAGAATATCTCAATAATCCGCTAGTATCAGCTACAGTCAGTAGACTCAACTACACAGTAGCTTTGGCTGTATTTAACGGGCTCAGGACTCTGAGGGAGTGTTAAGGTTTAATACGAGGATCCTAATGCTGCACGACCTAGAGCGCCCTACTGGGAGTATATTTACCCTGGAGCGCCTCGTCGTCTTTGGGCGAAACCTCCTCGACAGTGGCAGCGTCTGGCGTCCAAGTTGGGACCACTGGCCTCGTGGTCCTCCCTGGAGTCGTCTCGTCGTCCCTCGGAATCAAGATGGCCGCGAGCCGCCATCGCTCCAGTCTTATATAGTACTCGCCTGGCTTCACAACCTTCCTTGGCGGGAGGATGTTTAATAACAGCCGGACTGGCGTGTCGAGGTCGCGCCATCCCGGACTCTCGAGCGTCGCCTGCCAGCCCTGGCTAATGGCGACCACACCACTGTGTAGTAATACACTTCCAATGTACATCGCATTGTTACATAAATCTTAGACAGTAGAATATTGTTTGTATGTACTTTAACTATAAAATCCCTTGGAAACCTTATTGCCAAAACACTTCTAGTAGAACTACAGGCTAAATAGTTTTCTTGTGAAGTATGCAGTACATATATGTTTAACTGCACAAACTATTGGTTTGTATTTGAAATAAAATTTTTAAAAAGGTGAAAAAAAATTTGTTATAAAAAGCAATTGTGAGGAATAAGAGAGAAGAGGAAACATATATTTTCAACATTCAGGAAAGAAAGTGTTTTATGAGAACAGATTGGAATCCACGCCATATGCATTACAACATCCATGCTTTAAACGATAGACCAGGAGAACTTACGAGATACATGAAGAATTGCTTTAACATGATGTAGAGGAGCACAATGATTTATGCAAGATACACAGTTTCACGTTTTCAGAAGTATCGATGTTAGCGAGTTGAATAATCCCTTCACTTTAGGCCATTACAGTTTTATAGCCTGACTGCACAGTTGCAGTTTCATCCTTGCATAATATATTATTTTATGAAGGTTTTTTCGGGACACATTTATTAACATTAAATACTTAGCTTGAAAATATTGCTACAGTCTGTTGGCCATAAGAAGTATTGGGCAGGTAATGCATGTAGATACCTAGTTAAAAAATGCCTGTATTTCACAACAGGGCGGTCATCTGATAACGCCTTCTGACCTTGAGGGGCCCAGTTCTCTGGAAACAAACTCTGGGCTGGTGTAGACGGAGAGGGTAGTTTGCCGCAAAACAGGTTTTTGCAGTATTGGACCGATGGCAGGATGTGTGGACCCGTGCTTAGGGGAGGGGGACGCATCGCCGAATACGCGCTCAGGGGTGTTGTTGCATGACCTTGGACAGAACAGCCCTCTGAAAACGAACTCTGCATTGGAGGGGAGGGGTACAGATCGCCGAAGATGCGGTCTGGACAAGGGGTGGGGGAGGGGGTGCGGTGAGGAACGACGTGAACAGTTCTTGTGGGTTGCCGCCATGTTTGTTCTTCGAAAAAAATTGTCTTGAATAGGCGTATACAGCAGCTCTCTCGGCTTCAGCGGGTGCAGCTGTCAGTGGACTTTATGAAGCGACAGTGAAAATCACCATGTGTTGCGGCCAGCGGGCTTCAGAGAGTGCTAGTTGCGATTCTCATTAAGTCATTCTACTTTTAATATATGAAAAATTTCTAAATTGTATTTTAATTTATAGGGTGTAAAATAATTTTCAGGTAAACCCTGTTTCTAAGTTCGGACGACGAAACTTAACAGCATTTTCCAATATCGTTTCAGTAACTAGTGCCATGAATGGCACATTATTTCAAATAATATATAATACGTTTATATAAAGTGTTGCAGGATTAAGTCATCCGAGTGTTCCTATGCTTCGACGGAAAAAAATTGTGTTGAAAGTGAATTATTCTTACAATATTGAAACTTCCATTAAAAATAATTATCGTTTCGTTGTCTGTTGTAGGACGAATACAGAGTTTTTGTCGTAAATTTCAACTCAACCATGCTCCATGTATGGTCAGGCTCTCGATGTAAGCTCGCTTCATTCATTCACTAGACTCCGAGGCAGACGGATGTGTTTTGGGGGAGATGCTTGTGCGATTTCATTACATGTTTAGTCATTTTCATATACTTGTGTTCGTTAGCTGTTTAATTTATTTGGAAACATTCGTTTCGTATTATCGTTAAAATTTCCGAGTTTTCCACCTCAGTCAATAATCAAATGTAGGTTATGTTTGCTCTCCATACAGCTTATTAGTTGACATAAATGCTCTATCCAAGTCAGTTCTGCAGCGATCTCCCGAGCGATTGGACGCATACTAAAGGTTTTCTTTTCTATGCATGCTGATGAATTGATTAATTTTCACGCGTGGATTCCATTTCAGAAGTTTCTCGCCAGTCTCACAGGCAGACGGACGTGTTTTAAAATATCGTCAGGTATGTGCGAGAGGCGCTAAGTAGTGACACATTTTTCAAATATCTTATGATTAGGAAGACTGCCGTTTAATATCTAGGCAAATTTTCGATTCTTGTAGATCGTTAATTAATATAGTTACTTCAGGACACCTGGAGACTCACGTAATTGTAATAGTTTATCACTTGTCGACAACAGATGTTATACATGTAGTTGTGATCGTTTGAAATTTGCTATTCGATGTGTGTAATTTATTCATATGTAGAAATTGTTTAAACACTCTGAAAACCATTTATCTCATCTGTTAACTATACGTTTATTTCTGTTTAATTAACAAAAAAAATCGCCTATCTGCCGTCTACATGCAATATCCCCTCCAAAAATTTCTTATGCCACTCTTGCACAAAACTCAACACAAATATACTCTGTCCCCAATATGCCACACCTCATCCGAGTGCCAGAGCTCCAAGGGTGAGGATGAACCAGAGCTGCTCCCCAACCCACAAAAAGAAAGAAAGAAAATTATTAAGTACAACTTATACACTTATCACACAACTATTTTTGATTGATTAACTCAATTAAATTAATTCTAGCAAACGATCAGATCCACGTACCATTTTATGTGAGGAAAATACAAAAAAATTCGATTGGATTAAGATCGGATTAAGGATTAATCCAAAGAATTTCATCGGATTAAATTCGGATTTACAATTTTTGATAAGTTTATAATCGGATTAAGGATTAATCCTTTGGATATCAATTTAATATCAAAGTGTTAATCCGATTAATAAAAGTGGCATCCCCTTTGGTTTAGGACGAACACGTCCCTACTACTTAGTTTCAACGAGGAAAGATTTTATTGAGATGGTTAACGATTAATTTTTCATATCAGTTAACTAAGTAAACCATTTTGAACGTACGCCAAAATCTAACTATCAGTTTAACCTGCAATCCCCGATTGATTCTGAGTTCTTGCTCCCAATCAAAATTGGCGTGAGCCGTAATGATTACGATGGAATATTAATTATAAAGAAATAAATAATACTAAAAGGCGTCAATCATGGGGCTACACTGCTTCAGTTACTTGCTACTTTCTTGCAGAATCTTACAACGCTTCATAAATATTTGGTTACTGCAAATAATGTTAAATCTAAGGCTGAGGTTGTCCTGTAATATATTAGAGCCACTATTTCAGAACAGGTTTTATTATTTGTAATAAATTTCTGTTGTATGCAATAAACAACGAGAGAGCTATTTCTTGTAGTGAAGTTCAGCCATGTTAGTTATTGGAACAGAGAATTTTGTCTCGTACAATGCATTCTAGTTGTCATCAGACTACCAGCCTGTGTCTCTCATGGTAATTGTGATTTAGAGAGAGCACTGGCGTTTTATCCACCTGCACTGATATTCCGGAACACTGGTAATTTGCGAGGATATAAGTGTTATGGTAATAACATTAATGCATAGGTGTGTTCCTTTACGACAAGGGTTTCGAAACAGATAATTTCTAATTGGTTTCTGTTGAAAGCGTACACCATTTAGCTCACACCAACTATATGGTATACCCTCATAACTACCCTGTGAGAGGTTCTGCCATTTGTGTCACGTAGATAAATTATCACACGTCAGCCTGACGTCACATAATTATATTTGGCGCCCTTTCGCGGGGCTAGTCACACCCCGTCCTGCAGACACTACAATTCATTTTGTAGCTTTCCCCCGCATGGAGAAGAAGAAGAAGAAGAAGAGATTTGAGTGGCTCTTAACAGCAAAGTCTTGAGAGCCTGTGAGGGTGATATAAGTGAATATGGAGTGGCGCCGGAATGAAGGGGCGGGGAAAATGGGAGATCCCCGAGAAAACCCGCCAACCAACGGTATCGCCCGGCACGATTTCCACTTGCGAAGATCCGGTGACCCGATCGGGGATTGAACCCGGTTCGCCTTGGTCGGAGGCGAGCGTGCTAACCGTTCAGCCACCGTGGCTCCATCCGCCGCATTAGAAATGTGCATTTCACATAGGCCAGATGTCTTTATTCATGCGACATCACAGTGAACCTGTGGAAGTGTTAAGAAACTATATTAGTTGCTATATGCGTCGCTCGCTGTAACTCAGGACTTGGGAGCTGTGACTGTGTCTTATCCCCAGGAGATGAAACAGTTGGTAGATGAAGGCGTGGCGAGCAT
Organism: Dryococelus australis; assembly: GCA_029891345.1. NCBI lineage: Eukaryota > Metazoa > Arthropoda > Insecta > Phasmatodea > Phasmatidae > Dryococelus > Dryococelus australis. Next base: position 2,325,651 of record CM057003.1, on the reverse strand, counting down.
TACCTACTGCTCCTCGACACATGAGCAGTGTTGCCATGTTTAACGAGATACATACACGACAAACATACTAACTTATGCGAAGATAATCCATTCCCCTCTATTTTAGACCACTGAGCCCGCTCACAAACCATCACTTTGTCCTCAGCTCTGCACATTATTCGCTTGGAACTTCGAAACTTAATACTACAGGGGTCATTCACATTCTTATATGAAGTACATACACTCGCAAACCACGCACTGGTCTATTGCGAACCAGAGATGTCTCTCTCTCTCTCTCTCTCTCTCTCTCTCTCTCTCTATATATATATATATATATATAACGTTGAACTACAAGTCACGTATACAACTAATCTATATTCACGTTCCTCTACACTGACGTGAGCTATGTACTATTACAATATGCCAGATTTGCGAAATTAATGAGAAGTTTCAGATTAAAAATCGAACTACATAATTGATAGTTACGTCATATATCGCAACAAGAAATATGAAACGAATGAGCGATAGTAATTATACTGAAAATTTATTTCATGAGCAGGAAATGCACGGATAGTATGGTTTGTTTTCTTGCATTCGAAACATAATTAATTCACTATTTGCAGGTTTCCTGAAACCCTGCTGAAATTTTACTGTCATCATACTTATCCGCTCCAAGCTAACAAAGTTTAACCACATCTAGCTAGAAAATTACACCAAAAGGACTACGTAACGCATTCATAAAAACGCAATTTAACAATATTTAGCATGAGATTTTATTATTATGTATTACCAGTGCCCCTATTCTATTCCTATCTTAATTCTTATAAATTAAGTATAATTGATAAAGAAACTTAAAGTACAAGTTAAATTTAATAAAATATAATACACTAATTGTGATAAAATAAGTGGAGAACACATACGATAATGGCGTGTCCAGGAAACTACCGAACACGGTATACATGGAGAGATTCGTTAGAGGTTCCATTCAGAACGTGATGATGTCGTGCATGGAGAACACTTATTATGGCTCGCGAGTTTCACCAAGACTGCATTTACCGCCTTCAGTTACCACCTTCGCACGGCCACTGTGTATTTACTATCTGAAAACAGCTTTCCGCTGACGATACAGCGTGAAACGTTATTTCTGCACGTGGCAACACTGACCTCGTCTACTCCTGCCAGCTGCCCGGGGTTGGTAGTTCTGTCTCTCGCCCTCACTAGGTAGGCAAGCCAAGTTCGCTCTAGGACGGTGATACCAGAGATACATACCAGAGATGTTGGAAGAGTCCAGATAGAGCATGTGCCTAGGAAAGCTTAACCAAACACACCTGATATGGATCACACCGATATAGCGGTCATGTTTATATTCTGAACGAACAACATCAATGTAAATAGGGATGTTTAATTAGGCAAATAGATACGCTATCCAGTGAAGTGTACTCTTAGAATGTTAGCAAATGGCAGTTTGCGTATTTTCTGGTAAGAAACTATAGCTGTTTCAGCGACTTAAAAGTAGTTTCGGCAAAAAAAAAAAAAAAAAAAACCCCGCGGCCTATTCCACAGAAACGCAGTAGGCCTAGGTATCAAATGTTTGTATGAACTAGTTTCGGTTTCAACGTACTACAGATATCGTACTTATTTTGGCAGATCCTGCAAACACAAGAGAATTCTAGTATGTTTTTGTCTGCCTAAGGCAGTAGGGCATAAGCACAATTGTAGGCATCTCACCACTGATGGCACAAAGCTGAGTGTAAGTCCTGGCGGTAAAACACTGGCGTTTTCGAATAAAGTTTCAGCGATTTTTGTCAAGAGTTTTCAGTTTTTGTTACATAAACAGGTGTTTGCTTAAAAAAAATATTTCAAATTCAGGGATAAGTCCAGTGTCTTGACAACATTATCAGTTTTATGTCCCAAGTCGCCTAACCATGCAAGTAGACATTCGGTCCACCAAGATTAATGCGAGTTCAATTAGGCCCTTGTAAAAGATTGGTTTTCATAAACTGGGATCAGTGATGCATGCTTTGCTGTTTATCAGAGCATCTGTCAATGTTACAGCATGCTGTAACAATTGTAAGATTATAGTCAAACTGGTGCACAAACATACCCGTACCTGGTGACGTAATGCTTCTGAAGCTCAAACTTTCTTAATCTGCCCTCTCCACCGTAGCGCAGTTTAAGTACAAAATATTAAAGCAAGATTAATGCACAGAACTGATGTGAGGGGAAACAAAGGTTAATCAGGTTAAATATGGAGAACAAAGTAGAGAATTCATCAAATAAATAGGCCCTTCAAATGTCTGTACATGTGGCATTTTGAAATAAGCCAATTTAAGTGTAATGGGAACTTGGTCTTGTGACAACTATGTATTTTATTTGCCAGTAAAATCATCTGGTTTTTACTAAGCGAAACAGCCTATATTCCATACCCATAAAAAATTACTAGCACCTAATTACTAGCACCATACGCGAATTGAGGTATATGGCAGCTAAAATCTTAGCATGATGTGAAATAAGTGAAGGTGAATAAACAGAAGTCATTAAATTTCCCTTTCATAGCCCCTGCACTTGCAAAAGCATGTGCTCCTCAGAATTTGTCAGTGGTTACTATTGAGGAATACGAGATCTAAAATTGTTGTGTGTTGAGAGACACATGAAGGTAGTATAAGGTCTCGCCTACCTGGATGCCTGCACTTGGGCAGCCGGCGCAGCACAGCCGGAGGAAACAAAGGTTTTCTTGTGGACTTATTAAGATTTCATCATACTATAGACTTGTAGCAAATTTATTTAGTTTTTTTACATAGTAGTTTATTGTCACATAAAGTGAGGTGTGCACAGAATGAACAAGTCACAGAGTTGGTCTTACATTAGCAGTTAGTCAAATCACAACCATGCAGCAAAAGTTAAAAAAAGTGCAGTGAAATTGTCATCAGTATTTTATACAAAGATGCAATAACCATCATATCCTTCCGAGTGTCTAATAACAAATACAATTTCATATATAAAACTGATCACTGATATTCATTGCCAATGCTGCTAGTTTTAAGTCACTTTACAAATTAAAAACCGATGATAGTCAATCATAATAATCAATAAATCCACCAACATACGATTTTTAATACAAAACTGATCACTGATAATTAAAATTCTGCTGGTTTTAAAGTGAATTTCAAAATTCAAAGCTACAGTAACTGAACGAAAGTGTCCCGTAACAAATACAATTGAAGAAATATAAATCTGATCATTGACAAACACAATGCTGCAATTTTGAAGTCAACTGACAAATACATAACTTATGAGAGTCGCTCATAATAATCAGTACAGCCTATCCATAAAAGTGTCTAGTAACACATACAATGTCAGTTATAAAAATGACCACTGATATTCAAAAATAATGATCATAGTTTTAAGTAAATTTTCAAAAACGAAACTAATAAAAGTAATTTATAATTATTTATTTATTTTAAATTTATTTATAGAATATTCCAGAGAGCAGTGCTCTATTCTGGGACTGTACATACATGCCTGTCTGCGGCTTATTAACAGGGGGCATTACAATGTTTTTGTTTGTTTATAGCTTGGAACATATAGGTCATGCTGGCATCTGCATAATTTTTTAAATTGTCCACTACATAACATACGATATAAAATCTAACGTAAGTCAATTATTATAATCAACATATCTCTCAAAGTGTCCAGTAACAAAAACAATTTCAGATGTAAATCTGATCACTGATAAAGATAATGCTGCAGAGTTCAAAGCAAACTGACAAATACATAACTAAAGGCTGTTTACGATAAAGTTGGCACTTCTGAAACCAACATTTGAATAACGTCACTGCCTTTACCTACCCGCATATAGTTATAAGGGCACACTGTCTCGCTTGCGTGCCCAGTAGAGTTGGTAACGAGTTAAGGAAAGTAGTTTCATGTCTAAACACTGATTTAAAATTGTTATGTTAACTTTTGTGAATATCGCAATTATTTATTTGACCTAATGTCTTTTTTTGGTGCATTTAAGTGTCTTAATTAATCAATTTGCAAAATATGTAATTTTCTAATACCCAATTTTGACGATCCACTTCACTGACACACAAATAAAGTGATAATGTCCATGGTAATGATAAATATACATATTGTGTAAGAATACACACTGTGCATACAAGTAGGTCTTATGATCTTCAGCAGGGCTTTCGAAAGTCCAGATTTTACCGTGGGCGGCCTATAATGAAAAAGTCATTCATAGCAAACATTTCAGCCTCTTATTCATAGTGTTCAGTACAGCACACAAACATCAGCCACACAGTTTATAAGTAATAAACATTATCCTGATAAGTCTGAGTTGTCGATAAACTTCATATAAATATAAAACAAATAACAAAAAAATGAAATAAAAATTTATTTCAGCCATATCTACTGGGTTTTTGCTGAAATAGTACACCCTCACCTTAATGTAGTTCTTGCAAACAGTTCTCATCTAATGAATCTTATGAACGTCCAATTTGTTTTGGTCTTGAACATAATCACAAAGTGTGAGAAAAAATTTATCTGCACAATCCAAACAGTATTTCATTGCACAGCACAGTAAGTAGCATGTCCACTGTAAATCTGCCACTTTCTGCTGAGGCAGTCCTCGTTGTTGTATATTCTGAAAATTTAACAGCTGAATAACATCTCTTGATACATAACATAAAACACCTAGGGTTCCAGGAACTTTTCCATTTTCAACAAGGGTTGTTGAAAGGCAATTTATTAACTTTGTGCAAATAACTCACCACAAATCCTGCAGTATAAGTTACAACATACAGTGAATGTTATGTGATTTCTTGAGGGTCAAACATGTGAGTAAGCTAATGAGTAGTATATTTTAATCTT